>OY728141.1:36799148-38049148 GCA_963277665.1 Viscum album | reverse complement strand
TAATATCATATATGATTAACTTATAACATTTTAGTATTAATTTATTTATAATTATTTATTTAAATTGTGATTTAATGGTGTTAACTATTTCATTTTTCATGAGAATTTTCATTATTTATTTTTGGTCAGTGAACATTGATCATGGGTCCATAAATTTTAAAATCCTCATCTAGATATAAATATAATAAATATTCATTATAAATATATAGTCTTCTATAAAAATTTTAGATAAGAAAATGAATTACACCAATCATGGGGATGGTAGGACATACGTACACATGAACGCTATTTTCACTTTTATAAGGATATAAAGAAATAATGTTAAATGATAATTAAGTTTAATTTAATCACTATCATATCATTCATATAATATATATTCTTTAAATCTATCCTTATTACTATAAATGTAAAAAAGAAATCAAAAATGAATCACATCGCTTTCTGGAGGTGATAGTCCACACATACGTACGAGCGACATAATCATTCTCTAATAGATGGAAAGGTTAGAATGTATATATAATATTATAATTAAAAATGAATAATTAAATCCTAAATATAAAATATATAAATTAAATATTTCATAATAACCATTGAATAAATATGGTGATAAAAAAATAATTGTATCTCTACATGAAGGCGGTAGTCCACACGTATGCATGAGAAATACTTCAACTCCCATTTCATGAAAAAGTGGTTGAATAAATGTGTTTCCACAATCACAATATAAATTTCATAAATTTAGAATAATGGTTTTATTACTTTTTTATGAATACCATTTATTTAATAAAGGTAGAATAATAAATTATTTGAAAGATGTTAGGTAAATGATTACTTCACCTTTTGTTGACCTCTATAGTTCCTTTCATAAAGATACATGGAATTATACTTAAAGAATAAAAGAACCTATAACACATGGATAGTGAAGTTATTAAGTTATGTTTTCTGGGTTTCTTTATTATATATATATGAAAGAGGTTTAAAGAGAATAATATAGTGTCTTCCTATTATATCTCAGAGAGAGGATACACTTGGAATATCTTAAAAGGTTAAAATATAATAATGTTATACTAAAGAAATATATTATTTATATAAAAATATAAAAACATGTGATAGTATTATATAAAAATATGTCTATAAATAATAATTTTAAATTTTAAATTTTTATTCACACCTTTATCTTTTTGTTTAACCACCACAGTAAACTCGTTTTCACCTTAACAATGTTAATAGATTTTAAAAGTATTTATTATTCATTATAACCACAAATTAAGTTGGAATTCTTAAAAATTATTAATTTTTATCATTAAAATATGAAATCCATTTTACTAAATTAAATTCATAAATGTTTTAGAATTATATTTAAAATTTAACCAAGAAAATGAGATAAAAATCATTTTTCCAGAAAACAATTGTTTTCATAACTATAAATATTTTTTTACCAAAATAAAAAATAAAATAAATTATAATTATCGTAATTTTATTAATAAAAAATTAAATAATATTAAATTAAAAACAATTTTCAAATATAATGAAACAATGAATAATATGTAAAAAATTATCGTTTTTAATAAAAATTGGTATATTTCACAATTCATCAAAAATCATTCATTTTTTAAAAGGATGGTAAATTTACTCTAAAATTGTTTTGAAATGTACTTTTAAAAAATAATTTAATTTTTTTCACATAGTTATTCTAATTATAGAATAAATTAATTATATTATTTTCTCACAAAAATCAATAAAAACCATATTTGAGGAAAAAAATACCTTTTCAAGCATATATTGACTTTAATAAAAAGTAACCACTTATTTATCAATGTATTGGATTTTTCTAAAAATTTAAAACCTGTATTTAAAAAAAATATTAATATACACTCAATGAATTTAGTAGCTATGTTATAAGAGTTTATTATATTATCTTTCACTAAAACCCAAGGTTATCTGTCTCGTAAACTATAAAAGAAATTTTATTTATTTGAAGTGAAATATTTCAAAAAATCTCAGGTTATTGAAAATTGGAAGATACCTACGCACATAGATAATATAATGATTCCTTCTTGAACCATTTGAACAAATTTCAGTTTTCTTTAATCACTATAATTTTATACTGACAAGAAAATATGTGTAGTCATTAAAATTCAAATACGATAAGAATAATTATCACACACCGAGGTCAAACCATGTAAAAAATTCATATATATTGTTTATATATTAAATTTAGTGAATAATGGTGAGTAAGTTCATCGAAATAGTGAATCATGTCGTTGACTGGTCAATGATGTTAAATTCTATAAGAAGAATTTCTAAAATAAATTGGTTGCACCGATTTAGCTCCCCCAGAGGTACACTAATGTGATTTGGTATCTACATTTAGAAAATTTGGAGATTAAATCCTATAATATTTCCATAAAATTGAAGTTAATAAAAATTGTTTATGGAAAAATTATGCTTCAAAACTAGTGGTTCTATGGTTTTATTGAAGAATTTTATAGTATAAAATGTTATAAGTAGAGGGTGTTTGTGATAGAATTTTATTAAATAAAATCTATATATTTATACATTTTAGTATCTCCCACGATAAATAATACTATGGTTTATATATTTCTCAATATAATTACAATATAAGCATTTTTTTATAACATTTGAAGTCTAAAAATGTTTTATTTTAGAGTGATCTAAATGAAAATATATACATGGAGAGGTCATATGGTTTTATTGGGAATGACATAGAAGGTAAAATTTATAAAATCAAATGAAGATTATATAATATTATGCATTCATGGAGATAATTGAATATATATTTTATTTCCTTCGTAGAAAATATGTATGTTCATTTTGTGAAAAATAGATCATTACATAAAATAGGAGGTTTTTTAGGATGTGATTTTCATCATTGTTCTTCACTTTGTGATAATAAAATCGTAAATTGAACTACTATTGAAGGGTATAAAAATTAGAATACTAGTAGGTCTAAAATTTCCAAGAAGAAATATCTCAAATCCTAAAAATATATTTTTTGGAGATGACTATTCGAAGGGACTAGAATATTTTAACATTGTTTCTATATCAGGTAGAGTACATCAATATGGTCATTTTATGATTTGGGATGAGTGATTATAATCTTATGGTCACACCTGTCCACACTCTTTATGTTATCTAATAAAAATAACTATAAATGGGATAATATTCCATATACATGGTTAAGGTCTCATATATATATCATTGGTATGAATCCTGATCTAATAGATGGTTTGTAAAAGGCCTCAAATTATTAATATAGTTTGATTAGTAAATAGATCATAGATAATTTAGGTAAGATGCATTGGGAAAAAGTGAAATGAATTTACTTAGACCTCAATTTTTTGGTATACATCTGTTTTTATTTTATAATGGATTAATTTTTTACAAGGTTTTAATGATGAATACTTTAAGGGATACATGAAATAATATAATATTATTAAGAACGTTATATTTATTTATGGATGGATAACTATGAGTTAGTCATATTGAAAAGAACATATTGTTTCTCTGTCAACCACTAAAGATGAGTATGATTCAATTATTGAGGTGAGGAAGAATTTTATTTGGTTCATGTGGTTATTAGTGGAACATATAAGATGGGAGAAAAATGGAATGTTCATTTGTGAAAGTAAATGAAAGATTCATCTTATCAATAATCCATATTTTAACTCTATAATGAATCACATTTAGTAAAAATATCAATTTATCTAGAAGGATATATAGAATTTGGTTCTGGTACAATGAAATATTATTAGTATAAATAATTGGATAGACATGATTATTAAATTCAATTTCTATGAAAGATTGGGGAGGTGTTCTACCTCTATGAAAATATGACGATTTGTAGAATCTCTAGTGACATAAAATGTTAAAATATAAGATCTGTATAATTTAAAGGTTACTATATATTTTTGGATTTAGTCATGGATATGTGAAAATTAATTTTAGGATAATTATACTGAAATTTAATAAGTTAGGGTTTCAAAATCATGTTTAGATAATGATACGGTTATAGGTATACTGAAGCCAAGAGTCGAGAAATAATATTTGCAACATAATTTTGGAAGTGAAAAAGCATAGAGGAATGAGATTGGGATGCATGAGTTATCCGCCATTTTTTTTGTATAGATCCAATGTGTTCAGTGTGTAGTTAGAGGTATCTAAAATTTATAAATGGATAACCAAATATATTTAGAGGTGATAGAGATGATAAAACTATCTAGATACTATATGATATTTTCTATAAATAGATCGATTATGTCTATTTTTCAGGTAGCATTATTTTTTTTATTCATTTGGAATGTTTGTAAAGTATATTTCCATTTTACACTAGGTAATATTCTTTAATATTGGGAATTTGTAACTCAGTGATGATTTCTCTTTTTTTTATGTTATAATGTTTTTAGTCGAGTATGATTTATTTTTACCCATATAAATTCCATATGTTTTGTCTTGAGTATCTACTTATTGGTTGGTCCTATTTTAGAGTGAGATGATAGTTTTCATATGGATATTTAGTATATAAATTGGCGGGATGTTTCTTATCTCTGATACAATTAATCAATTCATTGTGTGTCTCATAATTTCTAAATCATTATTCAATATTTAATATTCAGAATTCTATTTTTTTTTTTGAATACCTGTAGTGAAATAAATGGGATGTTACGTCTCCTGAATACATCCATAGATTCTTCAATTTAAATTCAATGGACCAATATATATACTGATTCATGTATTAATTATATAACTAATCAATATTCTGGATTTAATTAACAAAATTATTTAGAATTTCATGATCTAAATGTTTATTCATTACCACCCCCTTACATGCCTAAAAAAATTCTATTAAGGTGTAATATCAATTGTACAATATTTGATGATATTATTATAAAATTAAAATTCATATTATCAAATAATATCCTAATGGTAAACATAAATAATAATCATTCTTTTTATTTATGGTATATCTATGTTTCACTAATCCATGTTATTTCTTTTAATCTAGTTTTCAGTCATTTCATTCATGAATAACTTGAAATTTTACTCTTTTTTTTAAAACCCAAACACTCTTTTAAAATGAAAATTAATTTATATTATTAAAAAATATTAACATTTTAAATTGTGAAATTTCATAACCAGGTTCTTGTTAATTTAAAATAATTATTAAAAACAATTACATGTAGATAAATCCTCTAAAATACCTAAAATGATGCTTCGTCATTTTCACATCCCAACCGATAATTTTATAATACATCATCTTAGAAAACCTACAAACATCTTATGTGTTTTTTATCACAATAATAGTCAACACGAACATCTATATAACATGATGTTAAAAAATAAGAAATCATTACTTTTTATTGGTATATTTTGAGTATCATCCATAAAATTAATCATTTAAATGAAATACTTCCCACATATCAACCTAGGCCATAACATTGATTCCATTATATAAAATATCAACCCTGATTCCCAAATCCAATGACCCAATTCAATGTCATCCCCATTTCCTTAATCACATTACGTGATCTACAATGGATAAAATTAGTGTTTAGGTACAAAATAAGGCTTTTGGGGAATGAATTTAACTATTTTCACAAACTAAAACATATATTGGATGATAAAATTTTGAATATGTTTTAAAAATATTTAAAAAACAAAAAAACATAATATTTTATCATGCTAAAAAAGTCTACAATGAAACAAACAAATAAATTAACAAACAAATGCAACATAAATAAATTAATATAAAACAAATCATCACATAGAATTGACCAGTAAGTTCATCTACATATCTCTATCCAACTATATATGAATCATTCATAATAATGAAAAATGATTTGTAGTTAACCATATCATGAAAACAATATTTACATGTACAAACATGTCTATATATAGGTAGGATTAAAAAACACTGTATGTTTCCAATAAAAACTCGGTTGTACATCAATGAATAAGAAAATAGAAAATCTTGTGAAAATTAAAGATATATTTATGAAAAATGTATTTTATATAAAAGGAAATTAAATAATTTCAAAAATATTTTATTCATAAGCATTCCAAAAACACATTGGATATCACTGTTTGCAATTTAAAAAATAAATTTAATGTTTTTCTCTCTAAAATCTCATTTTTATAAATTTTCCGAATATAATTTCCTGGTTTTTGTGGTTTCCAAATTAATCATAAAGTGTTATGTGTGTTTTTATAATAAAAACATATGTCTCATGTGTTGGTAGAGTGTGAATATCCAAAACAATAAAAATCCAACTAGATAGTTTTCAGAACCTAATGAGAATTAGTAATCACTCACCCAACTAAATGAATGTATCATGTTGTTTCCCATCCAGAAATTTATCCATTAATGTAATTACATCAACTAACCACCACGATGTGGAATCAATGTCAAACATATTACCCCCAAATAATTTCTTCATCCTTTATACACACTCATTAAAACTCCTACATCAATGACCCACATTGGCCCATGTTAATGGTTTTCAATGACAAATTTTTCATTTCTAAAAATATTTCATAGAAACTAAGAAATCACAACCAACCCATTTGATAATATATAACCAAAATAATCATGAGAATCAAAGTTATTAACATTATTAAAATCCTTATCGTTAATTTAAAATTAATGATACAATATCAAAATACACACTCCAAAACATAAAAGCGAATCAAATAATGTTTTAATACAACATATATTAAATATAAAAAAAATATTTAAAAAAAATAAAATACCATTCCAAAAAATCAAATTTACATTTAAAATCATGGTAGATGAAAAATCCTCAATTTTTAGACCACAATTTTTATTCTTCAAATTATTTCCTCAACAATACAACATATGATTCATCAAAAATTATGCATAATAAATCAGATAATAATTTCATAAACTACTAAAATCCTAAATACAAATTATAAAAATGATATAGAGAAATAAACACATAATATATGTATATATATATTATCTTGGAATCTATCAAATTATAGATTCAAAATTAATTCATGTGTGTTATTCTTCAATCCATAAAAAATGAAATCCCAATTAACAACAAAATAAATTTTTCACTCATTCCAATATACCCAAATATACATCTCAATGATATAGAAGAATAAAAAATGAACAAATATAGTTGAGGTTGATCTCACCATTGATCCAATGTGTGATATCTCTAAATAATACTCCAATTTCAATATATTAAGGGAATGATGCCTCCAAATTTCCATATATATGACTAAAAATAGATAAATTTTATATAGTCTTCTAATAATGTCAATAAATAAAAATTAGGTATTTTGAAACTAAAATGCTGGTCTTTACTAATCATGAATACATAGCCAACATGGTATATTAGTTACATACCTAACAAAACATCATATATATAATCCCCTTAATAGAGACTTGCATTTATAGACTCCATAGTTTGTTAAAAAATTACCTAACCATATGATATATACTATCCCAAATTGGAGATACATGGTTATCTAAGACAATTAGTCAACTAAAATATTGAATCCTCAATGAGCCTTGTCACTAGATTCGCAGGGAAATATATTTCCACTCCACAAGCATTCCATCATTTTTTCAAATGTTTTATACTTGTATTGTATAATCACTCGTAAATATAAGGAATTTCCCTCATGAATATAGTAAAAATAAAAATATATATTCTTAAATAAGATAAATAAATACTTATTGATAAACTAATATCATCAATAATATATAGTTAAATAATGTTTATAAATATGGAAAAAACTATAATAATCCATAGAAAATTAATCACTATCAAAAAAAATTTTAAAAACCCAAGAAACTATTATTCAATGTAATTATATATATAATGATATAACTCTAAACCCTAATGAACAAATCATGAGTCTAATGAAATGTTTCTATATACCCATACCAATTAAATATTAAATTTATATAAAATAATATAACGAATATGTATGAGCATATTAAGAAACTTATTTGGTTCCACCATGAAACTCCCATCTACAAAAATATTAATAGAGAATAATAGTGCATCTATTATAATCACATCAAAAAAATAACTAATATGATAACAGCACAAAATTAATTTCAAGAACCAATATTATACATTGATACATATAATTTTAAGTGGGTAGAGGTAGAGAATGCTATTTTTTATCTCTTCAGGCAACTCATTGACTTGATGTTGGATCATACCATGAGAAAAAATAATCATAAGTAGCGGTCACATTGAAAAATGAAAACCCATATAATAATCCTTTTTTATTCAATACCATTAATAGATACAATTTTAAGGTACAGAAAATAATTTATAATTACATCTAGAGGATTGATAAAAATTTCAAATTATAAATTTTTTTTCATTGTTTATAATATAATAAAAAAACAATTGTCCATATGATGCATCTTTGAGTGCGTATAAATATCATTAACATATATTTCAAAATGGGTGAACAAGGCTAGTGAAAAATCCATCTTATTTAATCAATCAAACTCAAGACAAATCATCATAACTGGTGGTATGCCTGTGAGAAAGAAAAAGGTTATATATAATTAATCAAAAAACCCACTTATTATTCCACACATTAAATCCTAATAAAAATTAACAATAAAGTGGAATAGGATTTGTTGAGCATTTATAAATCCTCATACTAGATTGGAAAAAATGAATATATCAAATGAAAAAAAATTATTTTGCAAAATAGATATCTAGTATAACAATGTGAACTGATCCAAATCATTCAATATTTCACTTTAAAGACTAAAAAAACTTTTTACTTTTTTACCATCATCAATTCTAAACCCTTTATAATTACGGTTATATTCAAAAAAATCTATTGAATATAGATCATCAATAAATTATTGAATAAATGATGGAATAATTATTAATGACTTATAAAACATGTGACCATCCACTAACACTAATAATAAATAAGGGACCAAAAGATAATTCGTTAATCTACAATACATTAACTAATACAAATGATAAAAAGTGTGAGGAGAAAAAAATATAGACAACTGAACCCTCCAGAAGAAGAATAAGGATAACATAATTTTAAAAACATCACCCTCATAATCATCCTCAATAAAATCATCACTGATTAGAACCTTTCGTAAATAAATTTCAATCACTCACATCCCAAACATTGATCCACCATCTAGAATGATAAATATTATCATTTTTTACTCTTGCCATATATATGTACCACCATAAAATAATCATCTCCCACCTAATATTTTGATTTATACTACAACATCCCAGGTAAATAAAGAATAATACACATTTAATATTTTTTAATATTTGTGAATTAAATATTAATTTTACTTTAAAATGGTTGCTATGTTCGGTAGCGTACCCAATACGCCACAATAGGTTTCTTTGAAATCAAATCTTCCACACTAATAATATAATATTATTATTTTAAATGGTAGTTAACTCTTAGCTATTATATTGTCATAAATGAACAAAACTAACTATAATATCATTATACATGTTTGTTAAATGTATTTAAATTTATCAAATAAAATTTATAGGTTTAAAATGTGAATGAATCTAATTTTAAGCATAATTTATATTAAAAGGTTGATTTACTTCCTTTTAATGGAGAACCCTCATTAAATAAAGTTTTGGTCACATAAATAAATTCTATTTGACGAAATTAAATCTTTATTTAGAATGGGGACATCCAAATTTACTTTTTGTAAATTTTTGGATTTTTTCCGATAAAGTTCTTTTTTTAATGAATATGAAAATATTGTATTTTAATTCAAAACTACGTTTTAATCTAATGGATAGATTATCTTTTTTATAGGTTTTAAAGATTAATTAGGATATATTTTTACCATTTGATCCAATGTTCATCATTTTAATTAATTTCACTATGAAATTGGACATGAACAGTTGTCAATTTTTTTATAGTTATTGTTTCTTAAAAACACGCTATTTATTTTAACAACGGGAATTAATTTTAAATTATTTAATTCCACTTCTATGTTTTGAATTTTTAAAAATAGACATCATTTTCGAATTCAGATTATCAAATAAATCTTAGGCTGAAATTTTAGTATTTTTCAGAAAAACTTCAATTTTTGATGAATATTGAAACCACTTAGTAGTAGTTAAAACAACTGACGTTTTCATTTAAATGATATTTTACCACTTCTGTGAATTGAATTTCAAAAATCTGACATACATGGATGTTATTAATTAGTAAATTGTGGTCCAATAACATAAAAATAGTATTTGGTGAATAGTAACTTTTGACATTTATTTATCACGTTTAATGGTAAATAGGGTAATTCAAGGTAAAAAGAATGTTATAATAATTCAAAATTACCTTAAAACTTTTTTTAAGATTATTGGATGAGTAATGGCCGAACATGGGAATCTGTTGGTTGATTTGTTTCCCCATAGAGCCACTTATGAATGATAATGATATTTTAGATTATTTAATTTAATGTAAAGACAAAAATGACATAAAAAATATATCTTTGTAAATTACTTTTTACATGGTGTTATATGAGTTATCATTTTGACTATAAATATTAATTGGAAATATACAAAAATTTCCTACATAATGGTATTTTATTATAATTTTTTGACATCGAATAAATTAAATTATTTATGACATAATAATGATGCAGTGTTTACCTCATTAATAAATTATTTGAATAAATTAGATTATAAATATTAAAATAACATCCAAAACCTATCCAATTATTATTGGATGATTTTATATAGACCATGAGTCATATTAACATAGACATTATCTATTTTTCGTCTTTTATAAACCGAATATCATTATATAATAAAATAATATATTCACACTTTCTTAAAGAGCCCCTCCTCCCCCTTATAAAATGATACCATTTCTAAAAAATTTATCAAACCTGTCGAGACTTTTGGATCATCCAAACTCTGCCCAATTAATCTCCCAACATCTCTCTCTTCCACTTAGAAGCCTTACCATTGGCAAAAGGCACTTCAATAAACCATTTTGGTTCAAACGAAAGATAGTTACCCAAATTAAAGGTAATAGTTTCTCTTAACTTATTTTCTTTTATTTTACTTCTCCAACTGCTAAAATCATTTTATTCCTTTCATTTATAACAACACAAGTATCCTCAATATACTAATATTTCTTTATGAGGAGTATTTGAACTACACTTAAACACACCTTCGTCAAATGGGTGAATAACATACTGTTTCAGTGGAGGGAAAACTAACGCCTCATGAAACGATGATTGTTCAATTACCTCTTACCGCCTCTGATGGTGGCCATTATGATGGCACTGTATTTATATATTACATATATTATGTTTATGTCTTCTTTATTCTTCTTTATTTCCCAATTATATCATACCTTTATCATTTCCATTATGGGTAAATGAGATAATTTCATTTGAGGAAATGCGGACTACCGCCCCCTCAAAGTGATATGACTCGTTCATGCCATACGTGGGATGTATAAAGGATATAGTAAATGATATTATATATGATATTATTCATTAATTATAATATACCTATTTATAATTATGTTTTAATTCCATTAAAATAATAAATATAAATGAAAGTAGCATTCATGTGTACATACAGCTCACCGTTTCCATGAACAATGCATTCCATTTCTTACCGCCAAATGATATTTAATTTTATAAATATATACATATAATGGATATATATTATATATATTATATCTAAATAATGAATATCATTTTTGATATAATTGAATATTTACCACATGGACAACTTGTAAATATAAGGTGTTCATTTTTTACTCATGAACTGAATATCGACAAAATGACCATTATTGGCTTAAATGATTACATAACGTTTATAACATAAAAATATTTGATATAAAAGGACTAATAAACTTGAAAAGGGGTTTTAATCAAGTATAAATTATCTTTAGTTTATTTTTCAGAAGATTAAAGGACGATCGAGTCAAGTCGGTCATGAGGTAAGGGACTTCATCTCAATCTCCTTTCATTGTGAAATATTTTGTTTTAATACATGACTTTATTTTATACGCTATATAGACACCCTTGAAATTTAAAAGAGAATATTTTTCTTTGAAGTATTTTACTAAATGACAAAAATGAATGTTTCTTTTAATATAAGTGGTGGAAACAACCTTTCGTCCGTAGCAAGTATTAGTTTTCCTTTGGCTTCCTTAACAAACCGTAAAATTTTTTAAGGAAAATAAATATCATATACTCTTTTATGTATTTTGGTATTTAAAATAGTTTTGATAATTGATTTTTTATTTCAATATATTTATGTGATATATTGTGATTGAAAGGAGGAAATGTTTTCTTTCCTTTATTTTTGTTTTATGTGTTATGATTTTATAATGGTACACGGACATTTGACAGGTGGTTACGTGATAAACCAAATTATGGGTGGTGTCGTGATAATCCAGGAAGGGTGGTTACGTTATAACCTCTAATGCATTGGGTATGGAATTCGGCCGTATGGATATTCCATTTCATTTGAGAAAGTGCAGACTACCGCCCCCTCAAAGTGATATGACTCGTTCATGCCATACGTGGTAAGTATAAAGGATAGAGTTAATTATATTTTATATGATATTATACTGAAATTGTAATATACCTATGTATCATTATGTTTTAATTCCATTACAATAAGAAAAATAAATGAAAGTAGTATCCATGCATACGTACGGCTTACCGTATCCATGAACCATGCATTTCATTTCTTACCACCAAATGATATGTACTATAATAAATAAATATATATATATATATACTGGTTATATATGATATATATGATATCTAACTAATTAATATCATTCTGGATATAATAGAATATTGACCACATAAACAACTTGTAAATATAAGGTGTTCATTTTTTGACTCAAGTACCAAATATCGACAAAACAACCACTATTAACTTAAATGATTAAATGAATTCTATAAGATGGTAATAATATATATAAAAGGACTAATAAACATGAAAAAGGTTCTTAATCAAGTATAAATTAACTTTATTATATTATTCAGGAGATTAAAGAAGGCTCGAGTCAAGTCGGACACGAGGTAAGGGACGTGGTCTCAATATCCTTTCATTGAGGCATATTATGTTTTAATACACAACATTTATATATAAGTTGTATAAAAACCCTTAAAATTTCAAAGGGAATCTTTTTCTATGAAGTGTTTTACTAAATAATAAAAAGGAATGTTTCTTTTAATGTAAGCGGTGACGAAGAACTTTTTGCCACCAAGAGTATTATTTGTTCTTTGGATTCCGTAACAAGCCGTAATGTTTTTTAGGGAAAATCAATACCATATACTCTTTTATGTATTTTGTTATTGAAAATGGTTTTTATAATGGATTTTTATGTCAATATATTTAAGTGATATATTGTGATTGAAATTTGGAGATGTTTTCGTTCATTTATTTTTGATTTATGAGTATTGATTTTATAATGGTACTTGGATATTTGATGTGTGGTTACGTGATAAACCAAATGACGGGAGGTGTCATGATAAAACAGGATGGGTGGTTACGTTATATCCTCCAATTCATTGGGTAAATAATTTGTATGTATGGCTATTCCATTTAGTGATATGTGTTGAAGTCGACCGTATGTTTATTCCATTTAAGTATGTTTACTTCCCAAGTTACCTTTATATGTTATGTGTTCTTTATATGGGTTTTATGGTAATTTTTTCATTAAAAAAGGGTAAGTAGTGATATTTTATTCAGTGAAGTTTATTTACTACATTATATAGGTGAAAAGTATTACTTATGTTAAAGTATTCATGGTTTACATTTTGTTTTGAAAAACTAGCAGTTTTCCTTCATTATGTATCTGTTACTAAGCTTTTTATGCTCATCCCAAGTTTCTGAAATGTTTTTCACAGAACATAATGTGGAATAGGCTCACGTATGGGATCAAATAAATGTCATGCTATCTTAAACATGGAACTAGACATGACACTTTTTTTCAAGTGTTTTTATTTTATGAAAAAATTGGAAACTGAGTACAAGTGTCTGCTTTGTAATCTTTTGAGATGTAATAGTCATGTCTTAATTCTATAAAACTATATACCTGAAAAGAGCCTCAATGTGAATTATTAACTTAATTAAATATTATTATTTTTTAAGTCCGAGTCCTTATAGTTGGTATCAGAGGTCGGTTTAGACAACTTTAGGAGTTAGGGTATTGTTAAATAAATGTCCATAAAATAATTTATGGTAATATTGAAATGATATAGAATTTACATATTACCATGTTTCATCGCCTAAAATATTTCTATTTTGATAATGGTTTTTTGTAGAGAAAACATGGAAATTGTGATAGTAAGGAATATAGTGGGAAATGACCTTCAAAATCAGCATCCAGGGATGGTTAGAATCGGAGTTGAACTGTTTGTTGCAGTGATGTATTAGTTGACTCGGGTGATAAATAGTGTTATTTTTCATTGATGATATTTTGTTTTATTCCAAAATTAAATAGGATCATGAAATTCATCTAAGGGATGTCATGAAAACTGTAAAAGAAAAGAAACTTTAAGGGAAATTCAGTAAGTGTGAGTTTTTGTTACAACAAATTTTTTTCCATGGTCACATTGTTTTAAAAAATGGCATAACTTTTGATCTTGCTACAACAAAAGTTGTTAAATAATGGCCAAGACCCTCAAATATGACCAAGATCCGTAGTTTTCTTGGTTTTTAAGGTTATTACCAGAGGATTTTGAGAGTTTTTCATGGTTATCTTGTACAATGACTAAGTTAACACGAAAAGGTGTTATGTTCATGTGGAAAAAAGAATGTGATGATTGTTTTCAGGAATTGAAAAGAAGATTGGTGAATGCTCCAGTTTTAGCACTGCCTTCCAAAAATGGTGAGTTTGTTATTTATAGTGATGCATCATTGAAAGGACTTGGATGTTTCCTTATGCATAATGATTAGGTAATTTCTTATGTGTCACGTGAGTTGAAACCTCGTGAGTTAAATTACACTACACATGATTTTGAATTAGCTACTGTTGTTTTTGCTTTAAAAATTTGAAGGCATCATTTGTATGAGGTAAAATGTGAAATATATACTGACCAAAAAAGTTTAATGTCTATATTCACTCAAAAATAATTGAACATGAGATAGAGGAGATGGCTGGAATTAATCAAGGATTGTGATTGCACGATCCATTACCCGGGCAAAAAAAGTCATTGATGCTTTGAGTTGAAAAAGTAATGTCCCATTAACCATGATACTTTTGAAATAAGATCCTTTGGTTTTGGATTTGATTAACATTGGAATAGAATTTATTGGTGCAATAAATTCTTCTTTTTTGTTTTAGGTGTTAGTGAAATCATCTCTATTATACAGAATAAAGAAAGCACAGAAAGAAGACAGTGAGTTGTAGAAAAAGGTAGAGTTAGTTAAGAAGGGTATGTTTCCTGATTTTAATATTGATAATGATTGTATTTTGAGGTTTGGGAAGATATTATGTGTGCCTTGTGAATCATAGTTGAATAATTAGTTGTTATGTGAAGCTCATAGTTTTCCATTATGAGTTCATCTTGTTAGTTCTAAGATGTACAGAGATCTTCAGGAGTGTTACTAGTGGGATTGAATGAAAAGAGATATTCCAGATTTTACATTGAAGTGTTTGACTTGTCAGCAGGTTAAGGTAGAGAAGTAGTTGCCCAAAGGGATTTTTCAGCATTTACCAGTGCTAGAGTGGAAATGGGAAAATATATCCATGGACTTTTTTTGTGAGATTTCCGAAGACATATTGAGGTAATAATGAGAAATGGGTTATAGTTGATTGATTGACTAAATATGCTCATTTCCTTAATATTTAAGATACTGTGCCTCTAGAAAAACATGCTAGGTTGTATGTTAAATATATAGTCAGGTTACATGGAGTTCCTCTCTCCATTGTATGTGATCGTGATCCCAGTTTTACTTTTAAATTTTGGAAAGGCCTTCAAAAGTTGTTGGGTACTGAATTAAATTTTAGTACATCTTTTCATACTCAATCAGATGGGTAGTCAGAATGAACAATTCAGACCTTGGAGGATACATTTTATTCTTGTTCATTAGATTACCAGGTAATTTGGGACCAACAACTTTCTTTGGTTGACTTCTCTTATAATAAACAGTTTCATTCCAGTATACAGATGGCTCCATTTTAGGCATTATATGGAATGCATTGTCGAAATCTAGATTTTGGGTTAAAGTAGGTTAAAGGAAGCTGATGGGACCATAATTTGTCGAAGAGATGGCATAGAAAGTTAATTTGATTCAGAAAAACATGAGAACAGCTCAGAGTAGACAGAAAAGTTATGTGGATAACTGGAGGAAGGATATTTCTTTTGGGGTAGGTGACCATGTCTTTCTCAAAGATTCTCTATGGAAAAGTGTGATTCGTTTTGGAAATAAAGGAATGTTGATTCTGAGGTTCATTGGACCTTATGAAATCCTAAATAAAGTTGGATCAGTTGCTTACACAGTGGCCTTACCTCCACGATTATCTCATGTACACAATGTTTTTCATGTTTTGATGTTGAGAAAGTATATGCTGGATCCATCTCATGATTTGAGTCGAGAGGTACTTCAATTGGAAGAGAATATCTCTTATGAAGAACAACCAGTACAGATTCTTGACCACAGAGAGCAAGTTTTGGAGAATAAATTAATTAACCAGGTAAATGTTTTGTGAAAAAATCTTATGATTGAAGAGGCGACATGGGAATCATAAAATTCTATGAAGGATAAATACCACCATTTATTTTAATAAGTGAATAAAAATAGTGAGGACACAATTTCCAAAAGGGGGGAAGGATGTACCATCCCAGGTTAATGAAAAATAAGTTATTTTCATATTTATTAATATTTGTGAATTAAATATTAATTTTACTTTAAATGGGTTTCTATTTTCAATAGCATACTCGATACGCAACAACGGGTTCTTTGAGATCTTACATTGCACAGTAATAATATAATATTATTATTTTAAATGGAAGTTAACTACTAACTATTATAGTGGTGGGAATGATAAAAACTAACTAAAATATGATTATACATGTTTGTTAAATGTATTTACACTTATCCAATAAATTTTAGAGGCTTAAAATGTGAATGAATCTAATTTTAAGCATAATATACATTAAAAGGTCGATTTACCACATTTTAATGGAGAACCCTCCTTAAATATAGTTTTGGTCACTTTAACACATTCTATTTGACAAAATAAAAACCTTCTTTAGAATGGGGACATCAAAATTTACTTCGTGTAATGTTTTTGGAATTTTTTGGATAAAGTTCATTTTTTAATGAATAATGAAAATATTTTATTTTAATTCAAAAATGTGTTTTAATATAATTTATTTATATAGTTAGATTATCTTTTTAATTGTCTTTAAAGTTTAATTATAATATATTTTTACCATTTAATCCAATTTTGGTCATTTGAATTAATTTCCCTTTGAATTTGGATATAAACAAGTGTCAATCTTTTGATAGTTATTGATTCTTAAAAACACTCTATTTAATAACTAGAATTAATTCTAAATTAATCAATGAAACTTATATGTTTATAATTTGGTAAAATATAAATCAATTTTTAATTCGTAATATCAAATATATCTTAGGCTTAATTTTTGGTATTTTTCTGAAAAACATCAATTTTTGATGAATAGTGAAACCACTTAGTAGTAGTATAAAAAACTGACTATTTCATTTAAATGAAATTTTACCACTTCTGTGAATTGAATTTCAAAAATCTGACATACATGGTTGTTATTAATAAGTAAAATTTTGTCCTATAAGATAAAAATAGTTTTTGGTGAATAGTAACTTTTGACATTTATTTACCACGGTAAATGGTAAATAGGGTAATTCAAGGTAAAAAGAATGTTATAATAATTCAAAATTATCTTAACAATTGTCCTAACCTTATTGTATGAGTAATTTCCAACCATTTGAATCTTTGGGTTGATTTTGGGACCCCACGGAGCCACTTAGGAATGATAATTACATTTTAGATTAATTAATTTAATGTAATGACAAAAATGACATAAACAAATATCTCTTTTTAAATTAATTTTTACATTTTGTTATATGAGTTATATTTTCGACTATAAATATTAATTGGAAAGATAAAAATATTTCCAACATAATCGTATTTTTTTATAATTTTTAGTCATCTAATATATTAAATTATTTATGACATAATAATGATGCAGTGTTTACCTCATTAATAAATAATTTAAATAAATAAGAATATAAATGTTAAAATACCATCTGAAACCTATCCAATTCTTATTGGATGATTTTATTTCGACCATGAGTCATCTTATCTTCTACTTTAATGATTTTTTGTCCTTTATAAACCGAATAGCATTATATAATAAAGTAATATTTTCACACTTTCCTAAAGAGCCCCTCCTCCACCTTATAAAAGGAGACCATTTCTAACAAATTTCTCACACCTCTCAAACCTTTTGACTCATCAAAAATCTACCCAGTTAATCTCCCTATATCCCTCTCTTCCATATATAAGCCTTAACTTAGTCATAAGGCACTTCAATAAACCCTTTTGGTTCATACCAAAGGGAGTTACCCAAATTAAAGGTAATAGTTTCTCTTAACTTCTTTTCTTTTATTTTACTACTCCAACCCCTAAACTCTTTTTATTATTTTCTATTATAACAAAACTAGTATCCTCAATATACTAGGTTGTTTTTATGAGAAGTATTAAAACTACACTTACACACACCTCCATCTAATGGGTGAAGCACATACTGTTTTTGTGGATGGAAAACTAACGCCTCACAAAACGACGATTGTTCAATTACCTCCTACCGCCTCTCATGGTGGACATTATGAAGGAAATGTATTTATATATGATATATATTATGATTTATGTTTCTTTATACTTCCATATTTTTCATTTATATCATGCTATTATGGTTTCCATTATGGGTAAATGCGATAATTTCATTTGAGGAAGTGCAGACTACCGCCCCCTCAAAGTGATATGATTCGTTCATGCCATACGTGGGAAGTATAAAGTATAGAGTTAATGATATTATATATGATATTATACTGGAATTATAATATATCTATGTATAATTATGTTTTAATTCCATTAAAATAAGAAATAGAAATGAAAGTAGTGTTCATGCATACGTACAGCTTACCGTCTCCATGAACAGTACATTTCATTTCTTACCTCCAAATGATATGTAAAGTAATATATATATATATATATATTAGATATATATGATATATATGATTTCTAAATAATGAATATCATTCTGGATATAATGGACTATTGACCACATGGACAACTTGTAAATATAAGGTGTTCATTTTTGACTCAAGTACCAAATATCCACAAAACAGCCATTATTAAAGTAAATTATTTAATAATGTCTATAAGATATTAATAATTGATATAAAAGGACTTAAAAACTTGAAAAAGTTTCTTAATCAAGTATAAATTAATTTTAGTATATTATTTAGGAGATTAAAGAAAGATCGAGTCAAGTCAGACATGAGGTAAGGGACTTGGCCGCCATCTCCTTTCATTGAGGCATATTTTGTTTTAATACACGACCTTATTTTATATGTTGTATAAAAACCGTTGAAATTTCAAATGGAATATTTTTCTATTAAGCGTTTTACTAAAAAAAGGAATTTTTCTTTTAATGTAAGCGGTGAAGATGACTTTTTTCCACCGCGAGTATTATTTGTTCTTTGGCTTCCTTAAAAAGCTATAATGTTTTTTAGGGAAAATAAATACAATATACTCTTTTATGTATTTTGATATTGAAAATGGATTTGAAAATGGATTTTTATGTCAATATATTTATGTAATATATTGTGATTGAAATTTGGAGATATTTTATTTCCTTTATTTTTGTTTTATGAGTTATGATTTTATAATGGTACTTGTACATTTGATGTGTGGTTACATGATAAACCAAATGACAGGTGGTTCCATGATAAACGAGGATGGGTGGTTACGTTATATCCTCCAATGCATTGGTTATAGAAGTCGAACGTATGGCTATTCCATTTAGTGATATGTGTCGAAGTCGACCATATGGTTATTTCATTTAAGTATGTTTATTTCCCAAGTTACCTTTATATGTTATGTGTTCTTTATATGGGTTTTATGGTAATCTTTTGGTTACAAAAGTGTAAGTAGTGATCCTTTATTCAGTGAAGAGTATTTACTACTTCATAAAGGTAAAAAGTAATATTTATGTTAAAGTATTCATGGTTTACTTGTTGTTTTGAAAAACTAGCAGTTTTCATTCTTTGTTTATCCTTTACGAATATTTCTATGCTCATCCCAAGTTTTTTGAAAAAAAATTCACAGGACATAATGTGGAATAGGGTAAAGGATGGGATCAAGGAAAAGTCATGTTGTCTTAAACATGGAACTAGTCATGACTCTTTTTTTCAAGTGTTATTATTTTTTGAAAAAATGTAAACTGAGTATAAGTTACTACTTTGTAATCGTTTGCGATGTAATAGTTATTTCCTAATTCACTAAAACTCTAAGCCTGAAAATATCCTCAATGTGAATTATTAACTTAATTCAATATTATGTATGTTTTAAGGTCGGGTCCTTATATTGTAAATGATATTCGTTATTTTTTTTATGATATGGTTAATTGTGGTGAATGATAAATAAGAATGTGTACATCGATTGGTTGAGTGGGGTATTGACTTGAGGTTCTACGCCCCATGGATGAGTTGTACTGTTGTTCTAACTCCTCCCCTAAATGCACGGGTTAGTAAAGGGGATAGTGTTCTATTCCCCTAACAGTTTCATTCTAATCGGACTAAGGCTTCAAGGTGAGGATATTGGGAATTGTTGTGATATGGTGCCTATAAAGATAAGACTTTTTTAATTCCAACATGTTGAGAACATTGATCATTCTCAATCCATTGAAAACATAATAAAGGGGGAAATGATAAATGATATGAACTAGGGTATTTGGTGGGTTAACTTAAGTGAATATAAATAATAATGGATTTGGAACTATATATCTTTACATGTCATTATTTATCACTCTAATTCACTATATTCCATGTAGTTATTTTGAAGACATCATTCACGGTGGCCTACTTAGTTATACTTACACCCTTCCTAGGCTATTTTTGGGTACTCGAGCAGATTCCATGCTTGCATGTTAGGAAAATGGAAAGGGACCTATGCTATGGAGTTGAGTTGGACATGGAACATGTTTGGGTGAGGTTCTACACATAGAGACTAGACCATTTTTGGGATTCTACTATTTTCTTTCTTTTCGAGTTTTTTTACAAGACACTATAGCATGACATGACATATCTACAGGTGTATATGGTTGAGCCCATTCTTGGAATTTGATTATTTATGAATGTTATGGATTTTTCTATTTTGTTTCCTCTATTTCAATTGTCATTTGTTGTGCCTTACTCTATTTTTTGAGGGTATAGTATCCCCACATGACATATCGGTCCCTTGCTACTAGTGGACAACCTTTGGCGTAGGGGGAGGCGTGGTTGAGGTCATGTAGTAACCTGAATCGTGGAACTAGATTAGTGGATCCTAGGTCGGGGATGTTAAAATGTGGTATGAGATGAGTTCTTTTCTCTCTCTTACTATTTGTGGATGGTAGACAAGAGGTTAGTAAATTGTTGAGCCTTGTTAATGAGCTCATGCTTGGGAGTAGCAAACCCATGTATAGGGTAAAACAAACGTCACCCTAGGAGGGGATTGTTGTTTGTGTTGTTTGTTGTTATATTTGATGATATTTCACCATTGGTGATGCACTTGTTCTATGATTTGATAGTTTTTTGATATTTCCCTTTGGCCAGAAAGGTACAAAATTGTGCATTCAAGAATCATTCTAGGACCCTATCTTGGTAAGTGGTGTGCATCTTGATAAGCACACACACAGAATGGGTGTGCAGGATATAAAGGTTAGGATTCATATGTTCTCTTAAAATTAATGTGCCTAATGAGACGGTATGAATAGGTAAAAAGGGAAGTGAGAAATTCAATTAGTTCGTTAAAAATGGTGTTTACTAATGAAGTATAATAGGGTTAATGAGTTTTTAGAAAAATTTGGATATGAAATTTTTTTTGGATGGGTGTAAAAGATAACGCCTGTAACCATATAAATTAGATACCCATGTTAGCTAAGGGATTAGGAGAGATGGCCAACATTAGTAATCCAGTTGAGAGTGGCATTGTTTGGGGTGTGTCTAAAAACAAGTTTTTTGGTGAGTTATTATACTAACTATATATTTTTCCTTTCATAAATGCATAATTTTTTCATTCTAAATATTATGTTTGGAATTGTACAGAAATACCACATTGATTATGTGCGCCCATTGGGTGACATGAGGACTTTGCGTAGAACGCTCCTCCAGTAGTGTAGAAGTTTAATATGGTGGTCTAAAGAGATAGGGAAGAGTCGTTATACAAGAACTTTTCACGTTTTATGTAGGTGATAGTGTGAGAACCAAGGAGGGTTTCACTAAGAACATTCAAGCTGATCAGAGAGTTTCATCTGCAGCACCCTCTGACCATTACAGGAGAGGGTGGTCCAGAAGTAGCAGAGTTTTACATGGAGGCCATCCAAAATATTCTTTACCATTCAGAGACTCCTCTGGAGAAGCGAGTAAAAAATTTTACAACCTATATTCTGAGGGGTCAAGAAAAATGTTGGTGGGACATTATGGTTCAGACAGATTAGGATGAAGGGATGATATAGAAATATTTTCAAGAGAAGTTTCTTGAGAACTTCTACCTCGAAACCTTGATGAAGTATAAGGATTCAGATTTTATGTGGTTGACTCCAGGGACAATGGCGGTGATGGGAAATGCTATTTTTTTCACTGATTTTAGGTTCTTAGTTCTGACATTGATGGGGGATGAGGTAGTTGTTGCGAAACAATTCTAAGACAGACTGAGACACACGATCAGATCTGAAGTGAATATCTTTCACTTGAAAATGTTTGAAGTAGTGGATCAATCCTTTATCTCAGAGGGGAACCTGAAGGTAGCTTCAGGTACTGAACTTGTGGTTTCAATTGGATATGCAAGTGGTGCAGCTTCTGATAGTAGAATTCATCCCTTAAGAACCATTCAACAAGGTGTAAGAGAACAGAGAAGTCAGAAGAGGGGGTCAACTTCTCAAGGTGGTGACCATGTATGATATTTTCAGTATGGTAGGCTGGGGCACAAGCATGACTAGTGTCCCCACCCACTGGTCGAGTTCCATGTATATTGAAGGTTAAGCCACATGTAATGGTTTTGAAGGAACCCACGACAGTTATGGAATGATGGAGGTTAGAAGTAGATGTTGAGTCAACATAGGGGGTCAGTTACCCTGTATTAGGAAGGTAGTTGGATCTCCACGGGTCATACTAGTAGGGGTGGTAGATGTGGAACATCAGGGTGAGATCACTAGAACGGACGTCCGATTGTCACCTATCAACCGGTCAAGGTTCCGGTGCTCTTCTAATGTGTATAGCAGCACTCGGGTCGAATCCTCGGCGATGGTACTTCGTAATAGTCGATTGTTTTTAGTTGATTGTATTTTGATTGGGGGGGGGGGGGTTTGTTTGCAGAGCTTAATTGAAATGTTTAATGGATGATGTTTAATTCAACAAGTTGATAAAGATTGGGGTGAGTTCATCATTAGGGATTTTAGCATGTGATATCCTTGAGCTTTGCTTTATATTGCATTAAATTAACACCCACATAAAAGTTGATGTTGATTGGAATTCCAAAGTGTTAAGCCTTTAATACAAGCCTTAAATTTACTTAGGGTTCTAATCTCAATCAGTTCTTGATTGTGGAAGTGTATTTATGGTTCCCTTAATCCATGGAAAACACACGTTTAACATAATATGTCAATAATCCATGACATGTTAAGTCCAACATACACAATGTTAAATTAAAGAATACTCATCGAGCAAAACCTCTCAATCACTTAACATACCTAAATTATAACTCACCCCAATAAGATATTTACTCAGACATTTAAATTATTAGTAATCTGGTCTATTATGTTTAAGGTTATTAGTTACAAAGAGAAGAAAAATAAAGGGATAAGAAAAGAGTTTTGCGCCGAACACACACACGAACGATGATGAGAGTAAAAAACCCGAACATTTTATTGAATAATAAAGTAAAAGAAGATGATGGATTTCAGATTGATTTAAACTAAAATAAGAACATTAATATTTAACTACAGAAGGTGGATTATAGTAAGAAATTAAGAAGAATAAAACTGCATTAAAACAGAATTACAGAGAAAAACACTTGCAAAATTACAACGAAGAAAAATGAATAGGTAAATGAAAAAAAAGAGAAGAGGAAGGGATTATCAACTGAATACTTGAGTTTGGAAGATCCTCCCAAGCCTTTGGTAGGGCCTTGGTATTTCTAATAAATCC
This sequence comes from Viscum album, assembly GCA_963277665.1. Lineage (NCBI taxonomy): Eukaryota > Viridiplantae > Streptophyta > Magnoliopsida > Santalales > Viscaceae > Viscum > Viscum album. The sequence goes on along the minus strand of OY728141.1, from coordinate 38,024,675 downwards.
TCCTTTTCTCTAAAATGCCAACCCCTCTCAAGGATATAAGGGGAGAGTATTTATAGCCCAAGGAGTGGACTGTTTTCATTCTCAATCGATCCATCCAATTGCATCGCAAAATTGGTTATTCCAAAATCGAATCTCAAAATATATCCTTCTTAAAAGATGTAGATAATAAAGATTTCCGACTACTGTCAAAATATGGAGGCATTTGGACATGTTTATCCAATGTTATGGCGGATTTATTAAACAAAGGTAAACTGTCCATTTCTATCCATGCTTTTTCGATGGCCAAAATGTGAATGGATTTGGGAATAGGAATATTCCTTCAAATCCGAATTACTTCTTCAAAACAATCGGCCGCCTATATATCCTCTTTCACACTGAAAATTCTCATCTTGATTCAATGCTTACATCATAAGATATGTCCTGAATACTATACTGATTTTATTTCCCGGACAGAATGGTGGGATGGACATCAAAGCTTCATTTTGGCCCCTTTTACTTGGATTTGGGCCTTGATATTTTTATCCAAGATGACATGTAGTGTCCCCCAAATTATTGTGGAGATTTAATGTTTTTGAACTTCTGGATTGAGCCCAGTAAATCAATATTCAAGGCTGGTCCAGTTTGTTCACAGATTCTTTGGTCTTGTTTGTGAGGATCATATGACCCTTCAAATGGCAGAATTGGCTCATGGTACCTTCTAATAAAATGTTTTATATTGAAATTAGAATCCTAAAAAACAAGAACCACACAATTGGGATCACTAATGTGATAGTTATTATTAAAACATTAAACTGACTCAATTGGAATACTTCTAAAAATGCTCAAAAATTATACTTAATATTAAAACATTAATATTTCACACAAATTATGCACATTTCATATAAAATCAGAAAAGATGGAATATAATAAGTCATGAAAATATTAATAACATCAACTCCCCCACACGTAGTTTTGTGCATGTCCTCATGTGCAGCAAATATAAAAACATGACAAAATCATTTTTACTCACCAACAGATTTTAAAATTTTGTTTTCTCCAATCAGGGGAGGTTTAGACTATTTCACTAATCTGTTTTGAATTCCACCAAAAGTTGTTATAGAAACAATGTTCCAAAACTAATTTATTTTTTCATACTCAAATTTAGAAATGGAAAATGTGGACACTGAAAACTCACACCTCTCAAGATGATAAAATTCATTTGTGGAGGTTTACTCTTTCACCAACCAAAAGTGAAAATCTTAGAGTTTGAAAAGAGCTCTCAGCTTCCATTACCTATCCAAAGTGAACTATAATCAAGAGGTATTTTTAAAGGGGTTTTCTTGTGGCTATGGTATGGTAGGAATATAATGTCCAAGAGAGAAGAAGAGGGTTAAAATACCAACATAGAAAAAGAAATACACATTTTTTTGAAATAAAACATGGAAGGAAATGAAAACACATATTTACAAGGGAATGATTGTGTGAAGAAAGACACAATAGAGGAAGAAAATATGAAGGTAATGAGAAGATGGAATATTTACAAAACAAAAAATTTCTCCCAATATGAATATAATGCAAGTGTTCTTTTTTTTCTTTTCCTTTTCTTCATTGTTTTTTCGAAAGTTGACCTTGAAACAGATCTCACACTCATATCCCAACTCATGTTTGATCTCCTCACGACACTAATTGTAATAGTTATAACAAGATCAAAGGTCGAGGAAGAGTAATTTTTGACCAACCCAAGACACAACCCATTTTTTCAATTTTTTTATTTCTTTTTTATTTTGATTTTTTTTGAATTTTTTAACACTTTTCAATATCATTTGTACAATACATTCCCAAATCCCACAGAATGAAAACCTCCCCCACACCACACTAAAATGGATTCTTTCCCTCAAGAATATGATAACACACCAGAAATTAAGTAAATGATACCCAAAAATTAAATCCATTCCACCCTCCCCCCCCACACACACACATAAAGTTCAAAAACTTATGCAACGAAAATACATGTTGATATTGGGTGGGATAAGGTATTGGGATTGTAATGTGGATATCAAAGAAAAGGTTTTCATAGGCTTGAAGGGGCTTTCAAAAGGAGGAGTAATGTAATGGAAATGGGAGGCTATTTGGCTATTGTGATTCTCATGTGGTTCAGAAAATGCCTCTATCATATTAATACACAATAAGGTAGGAAATTCAGCTCAAAGGTCCACAAACTCAAGACTCACAAATGGGGGGAAAACACACATTTAGAAAAGATAGCCATAGGTGGCCTTGGCATGAAAGAAAAGTTTTGTTCTCACGGTTGGGGAAAATCATTTTCAAAATCAAAAATTAAGCATTCAATATGTGTTGGATTTGACACAATATTCTTTATCCAAAGTCATAATGAAAATATAAAATTTTTGAGATGAAAACATGTCTGTTAACTCCCCAAAATGGTTGTACAAAATTTCTAAACTCGATGGTGAGTAAGTATGACTTATAATTTTTTTTGTATTTTTTTATGTGATTGTTTTTTTGGTTTTTTTTTTGTTTTTTTAGGTTTTTATTTTTGTAAAGATAAACCCACACAAAAGAGAAAGTGAAAAGAAGGGTTTTGAGAAAGAAAGTGGTAAAAAATGAAAGAGATAGGAAGAAGAATAAATAGGTAGAGAGAGGAAGAGATAGAGAGAGTTAAAGGGAAAGTGGTGCCCCATGGTTTGGATTTGGCAGGTCGCCTTCTCCATCTAGTGGTAGGTCAGCTAGAGAAGTTGGGGATCCAGTGGAAGTCGATGTTGATCCAAGATTGTGCATCCTCTCATGGTGATGCTTTAACCGATGTCCTTTAACCGTGAATGTCCTTTTGGAAAAGGGGTCTTGGACTTGCACTGCACCAAATGGGTAAACATTAGTAATAACAAAAGGACCTTCCCAACGAGAATTAAGCTTACTTGGGTGAAGTCAAAATCTATAATTGAAGAGCATTACCTTTTCACCTTCATGAAATACCTTTCTCGGGATGTGTTTTTCATGGAGTACCTTATCCTTCTCTTTGTACAGATTGGAATTCTCATAAGATTCAAGTCGAATCTCCTCCAGTTCAGCTAATTGAAAAAAATCTTTCTTCACCAGATTTTTCACAATCAAAATTACAGGCTTTCAAAGCCCAAAAAGAATTATGTTGGATTTCAACTGGTAGATGACATGCTTTACCAAAAACTAGCCTAAAAGGAGACATCCCAATTGGTGTTTTATAGGCAGTTCGATAAGCCCAAAGTGCTTCATCATGTCTTTCAGGACAGTCTTTTCTGGTGGTTTTTACAATTCTCTCAAGTACCCTTTTCACTTCTCTATTATAGAGTTCATCCATGCCATTTTTTTAGGGTGATATGTAGTTGAAGTTTTATGTATGACCCCATTCTTTTTCAGAATAGCTTCCATGGTTCTATTACAAAAATGGGTTCCTAAGTCACTGATCAAGGCACATGGTGTACCAAATCTTTGGAAGATGTGGGTCTTTAGGAACTCACTAACAGTATGAGCATCATCCTTCCTTGTGGGTTTGGCCTCAACCCACCTTGAAACACAATCGACCGCAAGAAGAATGTATGATAATCCATTGGCAGGGGTAAATGGTCCCATGAAATCGATGCCCCAAACATCGAATATTTCACAAAAGATTAAGGGATTTTGAGGAATTTCATTTCTTTTGGAGATTGTTCCGAACTTTTGGCAAGTGGGACATGATTGAAAGAACTCATGTGAGTCCTTGAAGAGTGAAGGCCAGAAGAATCCAGAGTCTAGGACCTTTCATGAGGTCCTTTGTGGTCCAAAGTGGCCACCTCCGGGAAGTGAGTGACAAAATTCTAATATGGAAGAATGTTCATTTTCACAACACATCTCCTTATTACCATGTCAGCCCTAGTTTTCCAAAGTTTATTTTCGTCCCAAAAATAGTATTTTGAATCACTTTTCAAGTTCATTTTTTGTTCTTTTGAAAAAAATTTAGGAAAAACACCAGAAACCAAGTAATTCACAATTGGGGCATACCATGGTATTTTTGGAGTGAGAGATGAATGATGCTCAGTGGGGAATTCAGGATTGATGATTTCAGATTGAGAAGAATTATAAATTCTACTCAAGTGATTAGCCAGAGGGTTTTCTTTTCCTGGTCTATCTTTTATTTCAAGGTCAAATTCTTGGAGCATTAGAATCCATTTTATTAGTCTTGGTTTGGAATCACTTTTCTTGAGTAAAAACATAATAGCAGAATTGTCTGTGAAGATGATGATTTAGGAACCTAAGAGATAAGACCAGAATTTATCTAAGGAAAAAACCAATGCTAGAAGTTCCTTTTCAGTCACAGTGTAGTGAGATTGAGTTTCATCCAATTTTTTGAGGCATAATAGATGACATGATGAATTATTTCTCTTCTTTGACCAAGAACAGCCCCAACGGATCTATCAGAAGCATCACACATTAACTCAAAGGGTAATGACCAATCAGGGGGTTGGATTATCGGGGCAGATGTAAGAGCAGTTTTGAGTTCAATGAAGGCTCTCTTGAAAACCTCATCAAAATGGAAAGTGACATCATTTTGGAGAAAACGAGTGAGTGGGAGGGAAATTTTACTAATGTTATAGATGAATCTCCGATAAAACCCAGCATGACCAAGAAATGAATGGATGTCTCAAACAGAAGTGAGTGGAGGAAGTGATCGGATCACTTCAATTTTGGCAGGATCGACTTCAATACCATCTTTTGAAACAATGTTCCCTAGAACAATCCCATTTGCAACCATGAAGTGACATTTTTCAAAATTTAACACAAGGTTACACTTGACACACTTTTGAAGGACTAGAGAGAGTGAATACAAACAAGATTCAAATGACTCACCATAAATGGTGAAGTCATCCATGAATACTTCCATGCAGTGTTCACTGAATTCAGAAAAGTTACTCATCATACACCTCTGGAATGTTGCAGGAGAATTGAAAAGGCCAAAAGGAATTATTCTATATGTAGATGTTCTAAAGGGGCATGTGAAAGTAGTCTTTTCATGGTCTTGAGGTGAGATTGGGATTTGAAAATAGCTGGTGTATCCATCAAGAAAGAAATAGTGTGACTTTCCGGCTAATATTTCTAGCATTTGATCAAGGAATGGAAGAGGGTTGTGATCTTTTCATGTTTCCACATTCAATTTTCGATAATCGATGCATACACCCCATTTGTTCTTCACTCGAGTTGTGACTACCTCCCCATGTTCATTTTTGACAACAGTTATCCCACCCTTCTTTGGTATAACATAAATTGGACTAACCCATTCACTATCAGAAATTGTGTAGATAATACTAACTTTAAGAAGCTTGGTGATCTCTTCCCTAACTACCTCAAGGATGAGTGGAATGAGTCTTCTTGGTGGTTGTCGAATTGGTTTGGATGATTCTTCAAGATGGATGTGATGCATGCAAAGGGCAGGGTTGATTCCTGGTTTGTCATCTAGAGTCCAACCTAAGGCCTTTTTTTTCCTCTAACACTTGAACAAGTTTTGACTCATCGGTTTCAGTAAGTGTGGCAGAGATAATGAAAGGATATGAGTGATCATATAAGAGGAATACATATTTCTGGTGTTCAAGAAGAGGTTTTAGATCAGTATCATCTCTCATTTGTGGTTTAGACATCTCAGGAATGGATGCAGGGACTTCAGTTGCTTCAGATTCCTTTTCCTTAACATTGTCCAAGGTGGAGCAGTAGATATCAGAGTTGATGTGGGATTCAAGAGAGTTTTCATGTTCCTCTAGATATATGGAGTCTATGAATGAGAGGTCCAAATAAACTTCACCATTAATGAAATTGTTAATCATGGTGCAGAATTCACAAGATCCTTTATCCTTAGAACATGAAGAACATGGTGGATTGGGGTTCGATTGACTCTTAGAAGTGTCCTCAGAAGCATGGATTGAGAATGCGGAGTGATAATCATATGGGTATCACATGGCTTGGAAAATGTTGAACATGGCCAGTTGGTCACCAAATTCCATGGATTAGATGCCTAAATGGACATCAATCTTGGTTCTCTCAGTCATGATGAATGGTCTTCCTAGAATTAGGGGAGATCCAGAAGAGTTCGTCTCACCTTCCATGTAAAGAACATAGAAATCAGCAAGGAAGATAATATCATTGACTCAGACAAGGACATCCTCAATTATTCCTTCAGGACTGGTTGTGCTTCAATTGGCTAACTGAATGACAACACCTGTTGGATGTGAGGGACCTAGACCAAGGTTGGATAAGATGGATTTTGGCATGACATTAATTGAGGCTCCTAGGTCTATGAGTGCATCATCAAAGTTTGAACTTCCAATTTTGCATGGGACTGTAAAGGTCCCTGGATCTTTGCACTTTATGGGAATAGACTGATGGGTGGAAACATTTTCAAAGGTCCTAAGTTTCCTCTTGTGGGTGCACAATTCATTAAAAACTTTTCATACTTATTAATTTGTTTTATGGCATCTAAGAGGGGAATTTTGACTTCAACATGTCTAAACATGTCAAGAATTTCTGGATCAGGTTCAAATGACTTCCTTGTCATATAAACAGCTTGAGGAAAAGGAATTAGGTTCCTAAGTGGAATGGAAGGAGGTGATGGAATGGTTTCAAGTTTCTTTTCATGTTTCTTTTTCTTTTCATTTTCTAGGTCAACATTCAAAGGAGGGGTAGAGGAATTATCTTCAGGCATAGCAATGTGATTTTCCGATCGAAGTGCAATTTCACTTACATTACCCTTGGGGTTGGGTAATGGTTGAGCTGGGAGTTGGGAAGAATTTGACTGTTGTTGCTGGCTCAGGTGGGATGCAAGTTGACCTATTGGAGTTTCAATGTTTTTAAGGCTAGAACGAGTGAAGGAGGAAAGATCCTCCACTGCACATTCCCATGGTTTCTTTTAAGAAGAGGCTTGTCCTTGGTTGGGATTTCCTTGATTTTTGTTCTTGGAAAATCTATTGTATTGGTTTTGGAAATGGGAAGGCTCACTAGGATAATGGAATCCAGGAGGAGGATTGTTCCTTTGACGTTGAGGAATAAAAGGATAAAGACGATGGAAGTTACCACCACCTTGACCATATTGGAATTGGTTTGGGTTTTGAGGAGGGAATTGAGGGGGTGAGATATGGGATTACCATACCTAAGGCCTTGGTTACAGGAAGAAGAGAATGGCTTGGAGTGAGGTTGGTTAAAGTTTCTAACAAAATGACCTGATAGTTGAGGATTGGTGTTCCGCTGGGCATATGCTGCATTGAGCTCACTTGGTCCAGATGAATCGGATTGATCCTCTTGAAGTTGTGGACATGTGTCAGTTGGATGAGATGGAGAGTTGCAGATTCCACAATTTTTGACATGCCCAGGAAACATTGATTGCGGAGAAGGCGAGGTTGGGGATTTGGTAGCCACAGTTAGTTTTCACAAAATACCTGTAAGTTCACTCATCCACTCGGTCATCTTGTTCGGCTGAATTGATTGATTATCTTGGTCTTGTTTTACTTGAGCATGTGCTCGAGTATTGAATTGTTGTGTGTTTTCATCCATGTTACTTATGAGATCTCTTGCAGCTGTAGGAGTTTTATCAACAAGAGAACCACCACTTGCAGCATCTATGAGAGTTCTCTACATAGCCAATAAACCCTCATAAAAGTATTTGATCAAGAGTTGGTCAGGGATTTGATAATGTGGGTAGGTTGCAACAAGATTTTTTAACCTCCCCCAGTACTCATGGATTGATTCACTTGGGAACTGACGAATACCACTTATTTCCTTTCGGATAGAAGCAGTACGAGAAGCAAGAAAGAATTTCTCTAAGAATAGTCGCTTCATGTCATTCCATGTGGTCATGGAACCAGGAGGAAGGTAATAGAGCAAGGACTTAGCAGTTTTATCTAGGGAGAAAGGGAATGCTCGGAGTTTTATTTGTTCCTCAGAAACCCCTTGAGGCTTCATGGTAGAGCACACCACTTGGAACTCTTTAAGGTGGATATGTGGATCCTCACCGGCTAGCCCGTGGAAATGAGGAAGAAGATGAATCAAATCTGATTTGAGTTCGAAGTCAGCCTCTATGTTTGGATATTGAATACCAAGAGGTTGGTAATTCATATCAGGGGTAGCAAGTTCTTTAAGTGTTTGTTCCCTATGATTGGTCATATCTAATTCAACTAGTTGGACAAAGACTAGTTCTTGAATTATTTGATTATCTCTTATTTTCCTCCTAAGTTGGTGAAGTGTTCACTCAATTTTAGGGTTAATAAAATCCGAAGGATTGTTTGGAAGGTGATTCTCGCTCAAATTTACCCAAGAGAAGAAGTTAAGATGGTCGTTGTAGTTTAGCTTGGGTTATTGAATCCACAGAGACCAAAGAAGAAACCTATAGACACGTACATTCTATGGACTATTTTCGGCTATGAAGTGGCCAACTTGGATTGATTTTGGATGGGTTTTAAAGATATCTAGCAGATTTAAGTGAATTCAATTTAAAATAATGAGGTGATCCTATGTTATTGCTCGGGGTGGATTGGACGTATTTTCTTTTTAATGATTTCAATTTCTTAAATTTGAGATGGGTTCATTTAAGGAGATAAAACAATATCATCACTTACTAGTTTAATGCCTACACCCTTTAATACTAATCACCTATACACTTGAAGGATCAAAGTTTTGAGCACTTCAAGGTAAAGGTTCGTATTAGTACTTGAAGTGTGTGGCCTTAAATTCAACAAGGACGATCGAGTTTAAAAATCATCAAATAAAAATCCCAATTAAAGAAGTGATTATACATTAATTAGGAGATAAATAACATCCAATACATCCCCTTTATACTCCCTTGTATCAACCCATAAGTGGGTTATCCCTCCATTGATCCCATGGTTTCAATGGAAGCGGAAAGTAGACTCATGAGGGAGGAAATGGAGAAGTAAAGAAAACAACAAAAATAAAATGATCACTCCACCGTTGTGTGAATAATTTCACAAGAGTTGGTGTGAATAAATTCAAACCTTGATCCAAAGGTGTCAAAGTGATATTAAGAACAACAGAATAAGAGTAGAAGAAGAACTTTTATTAAGAAACTAAGGTGAATTGAACAACTTACATGTGAAAGACAAATTTGAGGCAACAAAAATGCAGCATAACATTACAATTGAACAAAGCATCCAAGATTCCCAACTCCTTCACCACCACTGCCTTAAATAGGCATTTTGGGAGCCTTGGGTCGAGCCTACAATAGTAAAAAGCATCTCAATTAATTTTGGTAGGCCATAGGTGGTGGAAAGCTTGTGGAATTTGAACTTTTCCACATTTGACCCGAGGTGGCAGCCAGCTTTCCTTCACCGAACAGACGCATCTGGAAGACCTTCTAGACTGCCGAATCAGGGTGGGACATAGAAGAATCAAATGTATCTACGGACTTCTTCTAACCTCCTGAAAAATTTGGGCCCATTTGGAGTTGTGGAGTCCGAGATATGATCATATTAGTGGGCTATTTTTCTGGGCCGCATAATCTGGACTAGAATTTTATCTCTAACGTGGGCCACCTAAAGGACCAACATGAAGGCCGAATTAGCATTAACTCCTAAATAGTGATTTGTTAATATACATGTCTTATAGCATTACACGAAATTTGGGATTAATTGGGCCTGTATGTTGGGCCCCACAGCCTCATCAGTGGGCTAATGTCCAATCTGCCGTCTCCAGAATTCCTTCCTTTAATTTCCAAATATCTCCATCATCCCCCATGAATTCTCCACTGATCCTTGAATCAAACATGTTCATATTTAAGTGTAGATAAATTTCCAAAAATATAATATTAAAATATGTATAATTAAATTCCTTAAAATCAGCTGAATCATTGGGTACTTTAAATGATGTTAAAAAATGTACCACATAATAGTGCATTTTAAGAAGGTATTACAGTCATAATGTGAAATGATGTTCAAAGTGTAAAATGAACTAAAATGGTGTTTATGAATAAAAAAGAACATGAATATTATGTATATTAACCATGAATATTAGCCTCATTTAGTGGCTAATCAGAAGGCTACGAGGCATTCAGAGAGATTTTGGAAGAAAGAGGAAGAAGGGTTTTTCTTTGTGTTTTTTTTCAATTTTGTTTTTTTTTGGGTTTTTGTTTACAATAACCAGAAACTAATGAATACAAAATTCACCATCCCCAGAAACGGTTCCATTTGAAACGCATGGCTGATTGTTTTCTATCGACCGGTCAAGGTTCCGGTGCTCTGCTAATGTGTATAGCAGCACTCGAGTCGAATCATCGGTGATGGTACTTCATAATAGTCGATTGTTTTTAGTTGATTGTATTTTGATTGGGGGGGGGGGTTTGTTTGCAGATATTAATTGAAAATTTTAATGTATGATTTTTAATTTAACAAGTTGATAAATATTGGGGTGAGTTCATCATTAGGGAGTTAAGCATGTGATATCCTTGAGTTTGCTTTATATTGCATTAAATTAACACCCACATAAAAAGTTGATGTTGATTGGAATTCCCAAGTGTTAAGACTTTAATCCAAGCCTTAAATTTACTTAGGGTTCTAATATCAATCATTTCTTGATTGAAAAAGGGTATTTATGGTTCCAATAATCCATGGAAACCACACGTTGAACATAATATTTCAATAATCCATGACATGTTAAGTCCAACATACACAAAATTAAATTAAAGAATACTCATCGAGCAAAACCTATCAATCACTTAACATACCTAAATTATAACTCACCCCAAAAAGATATTTACTCATCCATTTAAATTATTATTAATCTGGTCTATTAAGTTCAGGGTGATAAATTACCAATAGAAGAAAAAGAAAGGGATAAGAAAAGAGTTGTGCGCCGAACACACACACGAACGATGATGAGAGTAAAAAAATCAGACTTTTTATTGAATAATAAAGTAAAAGAAGATGATGGATTTCAGATTTATTTAAACTACAATAAGAAAATTAATATTTAACTACAGAAGGTGGATGAGAATAATAAATTAAGAAGAAGAAAATTGCATTAAAAAAGAATTACAAACACAAACACTTGGAAAATTACAACGAAGAAAAATGAAAAAGTAAATGAAAACAAAGAGAGGAGGAAAGGATTATCAAGTGAAAACCTGAGTTTGTAGATCCTCCCAAGTCCTTTTCAGGGCCTTGGTACTTCCAATCAATCCTCATTTTCTCTGAAATTCCAACACCTGTCTAGGAGAGAAGGGGAGATTATTTATAGCCCAAGGAGTGGACTGTTTTCATTCCCAATTTGTCCTTCCACTTGCATCGCCATGTTGGCTATTCAGAAATCTGAATCTCTGAATATCTCCTTCTTCAAAGTTTTAGATAATAAATATGGATGTGTACTTTCAAAATATGGTGGCATTTGGACAAGTGGAGCCAATGTTATGGCAGTTTTATTAAACAAAGGTAAAATGTCTATTTCTATCCATGATTTTTTGATGGCCAACATGTGAATGGATTTTGGAACAGGAAGATGCCTTCAAATCCGAATGACTTATTTTAGATGATTCGGAGGAAGGGAATCCTATATTAGCTTTTTAGTGGGCCAGATTAAGGTTGTGTTTCTTGATAACTTATCAGGGTTACCACCCAAGAGAGATGTTTAATTAACAATCAAGTTGTTTCCAGGAGTGGTGTCAGTTTCTATTCCACAATATCAAATGGCACCAGTAGAGCCCTAAGAACTGAAAAATCAGTTAGAGTAATTAGAGAATTTGGTGGTAACATTTCTTAGTACATCACCTTGGAGATCTCATGTGCTGTTTTTTAAAAAAGTCTGATAGATCAATGAGACTATGATTGATTATAGGAAGTTTTACCAGATGAAATTTAAGAATTGATACCCTATTCCTAGAATTTATGACCTTTTGGATAAACTCATAGGTGCCCCAATATTTTCCAATAATGATTTGAGATCAAGATTCCATAATTTGAGGGTGAGACATTATGACATACACCATATGGATTTATGAAGCAGGTACATTTTTTATGAATTCTTGGAAATGTAATTTTGTTTGACCAATACCCCAACTGTGTTCATGGACATGATGAACCAGAAATTCCACCTGTATATGGATTAGTTTGTAGTTGTCTTTTTTTATTACATATTGGTGTACTCCAGAACTCATGAATATCATTCCAAACATCTTGTCGTCATCTTGAGTACACTGTGAGAGCATAGGATTTATGAAAAACTATCAAAATTTCAATTCTGGTTTGATGAGGTGCACTTTCTAGGAAACATCATTTCTGAGTAAGGTGTGTCGGTGGATCCTTAAAAGGTGCAGGTTGTGGTGTCTTGGGAGCATCCCAAGAACATCAATGATATTAGGGATTTTTTTATGTTTTTCTAGACAATAGAAGAGGTTTATTAGAGACTTATCTTGTTTGGTAGCACTTCCCAGAGGCCAAACTAAGAAGGGGTTAATTTTTATGGCTCAGAGGCTGGGGAGAATGATTTTCAGGAGCTAAATAAGCAGTTGAGTACAACACTGATTTTGATATTTCCAAAAATAGGTAATAGGTACACCTTGTTTTGGTACATTTCAGGTGTGGGAGCTGGGGCAGTGTTGATGAAGGATGATCGGTTTGTTGCATATGGGTCGAGATAGTTAAGGCCACATGAAATTAAATATCATATTCATGGCTTGGAGTGATTTTTTGGGGTTCATGACTTAAATTGTTGCAGGAATTACTTGTTGGGAGATCCCTTTATGGTGTTTATTGACCATAAAAGTCTCAAATACATCTTCTCCAAGTTGGATTTGAATTATTTATAGTGAATTTGGTTTGATTACATAAATTCAATTGATTTTTAATTGGTGTACACACTGGGGAAAGGTAATTGTTTCACTGATGATCTGATCTGGTTGACTCAGAATCAGGTAGTTCAGGAATCCAGTTCAGAGTGGGTGATGATGGCCTTGTTTGTTAAAATGTATTAGGAGGTGCATGATGCACATGAGGAAAAGACCCTTGCATATATATCAATTGATTCTGTGCTTTTGAGCAGAGTGAGTGAGAGTTAGTTGGTGGATCCTGGGTGTTTTCCTATAAAGGAGTGTCTTAAAGGTGGGGATTCACCTTCTGGTTGGACAATAAGTTCTGATAGAGTTTCATGTTTTCATGGTCATGTTGTGGTGCCGATATATCTACTGGAGTATTTGATGTGTGATTTCTACATGTCAAAGTGGGCAGTGCATCTGGGTATGTCTAAGATGTACTATGATCTTCGTAGGTAGTTCTGGTGGTTGGGAATGAGGAAACAAGTTTTGAGTATTATGGCATGATGCCTTACCTATGAGCAGGTCAAGTCTAAACATCAATGTCCCAGTGGATAGTTTATGTCATTGATTATTCAAGAGTGGAAGTGTAATAATGTCGTGATAGACTTTATGGTGGGTCTTATGATGACACCTCATAAGAATGATTCAATTTGGGTGGTGGTAGATCACCTAACCAAAGTGGTCTATTTCATGCCAATTCAAGACACCTGTACAATCGACGAGTTGGGTGAATTTTAAGTTAAAGAAATAGTATAGTTTCATGGTGTACTAAGAACCATAGTTTCATATCGTGATTTGTGTTTCACCTCACACTTCTGGAAGGGACTACAGAAGGCACTCGGTGCCCAGTTTTTTTAGTATGTCTTAACACCTGCAGATAGATAGGAAATCAGAGCATACAATTATGGAATTAGAAGACAGGTTGTGAGCATGTGTTCTGGATTTTTATGGTTTGTGGTATAAGCCCTTGTCTCTTATTGAGGTTTCTTAAAAAAATAGTTTTCACACTATAGTTCATATGGATCCTTTTGTGGAACTTTATGGAAGTATGTATAGATCATCATTGTGTAGTTTAGAGGTCAGGGAGTCTGAGCTCTCAGGACCATGTCTTGTGAAGGAGATGTCAGAGAAGGTTCGTTTAATTCAAAAGCTTATGGAAACAACTCGGAGTAGTCAAAAGTATTATGTAGATCAGTTTCGTAGACATCTTCAGTTTATGGTGGGTCATAGTGTGTTTCTTTGGGTTTCTCCATGATTGGGTAACCTTTGAATTTGGAAGCAAGTCAAGTTGTCACCTAGATATGTGGAGCCATTTGAGATTTTGGATAGGATCAGATTAATGGATTACCAAATGAATCATCCATAGTATTATATTTGTTTTCATGATGTTTTCCATGATTCACAACTCTGATAGTATCATCCTGATCCACCACATGTAATAAATGCTATGGATATCTATCTTGAAGTTGACGTGTCCTTTGAGGAGCACCTGGTTTGTATTGTAGATCATTGTGAGAATGTTTTGTGGGGAAAGTATGTTCCCTTGGTTCATGTTCTACGGAATCATGGAAACATTCAGTAAGAAACTTGGGAGTGGGAATCTGATATGTGAGTCTAATTGCCCAATCTCTTTTCTTTGGGAACTCAATGATGCTCGGGAAGAGCTACTCGAGGAACAGTTGTTATATGGTTGGGAGGTTTTAAGATACAAGATTTATCCGTAGGGTATTTTTTACTTATGTTTTAGTTTAATCAATTTATTTTGGTCAATTACGTGTTTTACCATGTTTCTAATAAGGATCGGGGGTGTTCTGAGTGTTTGGGACTCAAAATAGGAAGAAAAAAGGGGGTTATGGGTATGTTTTATGGTTAATGCACATCGTGTAGAATTACCAAGAAACTATGTGAAAGGGGGTTTTAGGACAGCATCCTATGCGTAGTTTGGGAATGTTTTGGAAAATCTTGCGATCGAGGTATTTTGGCACATAATCATCGACAAAGCTTGTGCATGGTTTGGAAAACCTTGCAGGTAAACCGTGCAACACAGAAACATTTAATAATTTAAAAAAATGACACTACTGGATTTTTATACCCAACATGGGATTTCCTCCCTTCTTCCTCCTTCGGATCCTAGGAACGAACCAAATTCTCAAAGAGATTCCAAGGATTGATCTCCCTCATCTTAGGGTCATTTGGAGTGCTGTTGGTTGTGGATTTAAATCCTTGTAAGGCTAAACCCCTCCATTATTTTTCCTTGATTTGTGGTTGGTATTTTTCTTGTGTCTTCTTCCAAAACTCTAAAACCCTTATTTTTTGGTGATGATTAGGTTGATGCTTAATGTTTTGGTCTAATCAAGATCTAAATCCTTGGTTGAGAGTGTGTTCGCTAATGGATTCAAGGTAGGTGGTCTATATGTTATATCCCTTGGTGGTTGAGTAGATTTGTGCATGTAGGGTTTTAATTCAATACATATTTTGAAGATTTCTTGGTTCCATTGACATTATGTGATTTATTGGGTGTCTAAATGGCTAATTGAACCCATAATGATCCCCATGGGATGTGAGGAGGATTACTCGGCCTAATTAGGGAGACACATGGGGTGTGCCGATATTCCCAGGACCTAGTATTTAGATAAGTAAATATAGGGTCAATGTGTTAGGATGTAGAGCCCATAATGAATATGTTAATATTCTTGAACTATGTTTATTTGTGGTTTAGTAATACGCTTAGGTTGGTGAGTGGACTTAGATGTTGTTTTTTTGGAATGAAATAGGGGTAAATGGATTAATGGGAAAATGATAGGGGATTAGTTTTATATTTGAATATGATTAGTGTGTTAAGCATGAGGAATGGGAAGTATAACAAAAGGGGTATGTATTATAAATGATGTCTATGTTATTTTATTGAGGTATTATATTAATTTCCCATTTAATGTTATTTTTGTGATGTTGTAAATGATATCGGCTATGTTTGTTATGATATGGTTAATTTTTGTGAATGATAAATAATTACGTGCAAATGGATTTTTTAGTGGGGTATCGACTTTAGGTTTTACACCCACAGGTTGAGTTGGACCGAGGTTCTAACTCCACCCCCAAATTCAAGGTTTCAGGAAGAGGACAAAGTTCTATTCCTTTAATGGTTGCATTCCACCCGGACTATGGCTTCACGGTGAGGATATTGAGAATTGGTGTGATATGGTGCCTAGTAAGATAAGACATGTTTAATTCCCACATTTTGATAACATTGATCATGATGAATCCATTGAACACATGATAATGGGGGAAATAGTAAATGAAATGAAATTGGGGTATTTGGTGGGTTTACATAAGAAAATCTAAATAATGATGGATTTTGAACTATTTATCATTACCTATAATTATTTATCGCTCACATGCATTATCATTCTTGTAGGATATTTTTTAGACACTATTGGTGGTGGCCTACTGAGTTATACTCACACCCTTCTCAGGCCGCTTTTGGGTACCCAAGTAGATTTCATGCTCAGGACAAGGGTAAGGGTCCTATGCTAGGGAGTTGAGTTGAAAATGGAACATGTTTGAGTGAGGTACCATACTTGGAGTCTGAACCATTTTGGGGATTCTATTGTTTTCCTTATTTTGGTTTATGTTCACTTGACACTGTAGAATGACATGACATATTTATTGTTGTATATGGTTGTGCCCATTCTTGGGATTTGGATATTTATTCATGTTAAGGACTGTTATCTTTTGTTTCCTCCATTTCAATTGTTATATATTGTGGCTTACTCTACTATTGAGGGTATAGTATCCCCACAAGACCTATTGGACCCTCGCTGCTAGTTGCTAACCTCTGGATATGGGGAGACACACCTGAGGTCATATAGTGACCCGACATGGGGTACTCGATTAGTGGATCCCAGGTCGGGGATGTTACAAATAGAATCTAGATAACACTAACATATTATTAGATTTTATATCATTAATGTGGGAAGCCTAGTCATTATAGGACACGATATTCCAGAGACCTCATTGAGTGTCGAGGATATGGCAGACTGGATAATTTTCCATGTTTATGTAGGACATTCCCATCTATGCCGAGTGGGAGAGGATTTGTGTTAGTTTCACCTTCAGATGTAGAATTAATAACACCTTTCGTAGAAGGTAGATATAGTAATATTGGACGTATAGGTAGAGGAGGATGTTTTGGTCATGGTATATGAGAATCATATACACATCCCCAACTAATCAGACCCACTCCAGGTATTCAGGTTGTAGTACAGGGTTGGGAATCAGACCATATCAATTCAGTACGGACAATACACGAGGAACAGGGTATCAGGCTATCTATTATTCAAGGCACTATTCTAGTATCCTCTACTATAATTTTGACCTTATTTGAAAACGTTTCATCGCATTCCTTTACATTTGTTCCTATTGTAGAGATCCTTGGGCTTCATGTTGAGTACTCTTTTGGTGTTATGATGCTAGATACACCATTGGGTTTACGTTCTATGAGTATACGCTAGTGAAGGTAATTCCCCATTGAGTTAGGTAGTTGTCGTTTCTTATGGGACATATTTTTTCCAAAGATAATGAGCTATTATGTCATTCTTGAGATGGACAGGTTGGTTCCCTATAATTCTTATGGGAATTTTTATCACTGAAGGGTGTTTTTAACATCACCAGATGGAAGTATGTATAGTCACATGGTTCATTTGGATTCCAAGGCCAATATATCTAGACCATATAATCATGGGCTAGGTGGAGTGACCACCCATATTTCTATATATATGGAGGATCTGGGAATACATTAGACTAATTTCCCTCCTATAGTCGATCGATTCAAAGATGTTTTCCGTAAAAACATTTCTGAACTACCTCATAATGGAGGGTTCGAGATTACTATGAATAATGTCCCTAGAGATCCATTGGTATCCATTACTCCTTACTATATGGCTACTACTGAATTTTTGGAGGTTAAGAGGCATCTAGAATAATTATAGGCAAATGGTTTTAGACAGCCTAGTACTTCTCCATATAGCTCACTGGTCCTTTTCACGAATAATTTTTATGGAAACATCAGGATTTACATGGATTGATGGAAGTTAAATCAGTTTATAGTGAAAAAATAGTATTCCTTTCCTCGTATTGATGATATTTTTGTCCATCTCAGAGGAGAATAGGTATTCTCAATGATCGACCTGTGATTTGGATATCATTAGGTTTGAGTTTGGCCTTCATATATTCTATATTCATATTTCTATATTTAGTATCACTTATATGAGTATCTCTTTATGTCGTTCAATCTTACAAATTTTCTTGACATCTTAGTGGCTTTGATGAATAGTATTTTACATCCCTATCTGGATTCCTTTTTTATAGTTTTTTAGATGACATATTGTTTTATTCTAAAACTCAGAATGACCATTCCATTCATCTGGAGATCATTATGAATACATTGATTAAGCACCATCTATATGATAATCTCAATAAATTTCATTTCTAGATTGACAAGTTATACTTCATTTGTCACATTATCTCAGAGGATGGAGTTTTAGTTGCCCCAGATAAGGTGAGATCTATGGTTACATGGGTTCCTCCCAAGAACATCTTTCACATCTAGTGTTTATTAGGGCTAGCTGGTTACTGTAGGTGTTTTATACAGGACTTCTCTACCTTATCATCACATCTTATGGGTTTTACTAAGAAGGGTGTGAATTTTGTATTATCAAAATCTTATAGGAAATAATTTCAGGAAATGGTAGGTAGATTTACTTTATCACTAATCCAAATTCATCTAGATCCTGATAGAATCTATAAGGTATATTGTGATGCAGCAGGTATTGCACTCTAAGAAGTTCAAATGAAAATGATCGAGTTGTTGCATACAAGTCATGGTTGTTGAGCCCACAATTGCAGAACCCCCTAACATAAGATCTCTAATTATTCATTGTTGTACACGCTATATGGTGTTGGATACATTACCTATTGGGCGATCATTTTGTGGTGTTTACGGACCATAAAATCCTTAGGTATATATTCACACTATGAGAAATAAACATTAGGTAGCAAAGATGGTTTGAAAATCTAATGTCCTTGGACATTGAACTAGACTATATTCCTAGAAATGGAATCATGGTTGTGGATTCATGGAGTTGGAGGAATCAAACACAAGTAGTTCATGAGGCCTATAGTGAATGGAAGCTTGTGGATCATTTTTTTATATTGAAATCGAGGTGAAGGACCATCATGTATAGTCTATACTTGCATCACTATCAGTGACCTCTTCCCTTCTGTTAAAGGTGAACATGGGTCTATTTGTAGATTCTAAGGGCTTTGGTCATATGGGAAGGTATTTATGGTGAGGAACTACATCAGTATTGGACTATTGATGATGAGGAAATCCAATATATACATGGGAATATTAAGGTTCCCATAGATATGAGAGAGAATTTGATGTGTTATTTTCATGATTCATAGTGGGAAATTCACCAGGGTATCTCCAAGATGTATCATGATATGTGCCAAAAATATTGGTCTCTATGGATGAAACATCAAATAAAAGGTTTGGTCACTAGGTTTTCCTCCTTTCAACATGTGATGATGGAACACATGTAACCTACTAGATTGTTATAGCCATTAAATGTCCCAGAAATGAAATGGGAGGATGTTGCAATGGATTTGATCATTGACATACCAAGGTCACAATGATGTAGTGGCATAGTTTGGATAGTCTTGTATCGACTGATGAAAGTAGATCATATCCTTCCTATCTAGAAGATTTTATTAGTTTATGAGCTAGTAATAGTGTATGTTTGTGAGATCATACAGATAAATAGGGTCCCTCGTACTATAATTTATGATAGGGATTCCAATTATATGTTAAGGTTTTGGAAAGGGTAACAGAAATATAGGGGTACACAGGTTATTCTGAACACAAACTTTCACCCCTAACCTGATGGCTAGTATGAATGAACTATAAAGGTGTTATAGTAAATGCCTCAAGAATGTACCCTTAATTTTACTGATCCTTGATAGAGGCATATATATCTCATCAATTTCACCTACAATAACAGTTATTAGGAAATGATATAGATTTATCATTATGAGGACCTACACAGTATGTCATGATGATCACCCATGTGATGGTTAGGGGCAGGAAAGGTAGCATTACTAGATCCTCATCTCGTTTAGGAGAATTTAGAGTAGGTTCAGGAGGTCAGGAAGTAGATTTAAACTATATAGTCTAGATAGAAATTGAAGAGTCTAGGTTCAAATATATCCCTGAGAGAGGGAGAGGTGAATTAGTGATGTAATTTTTACAATTTTTTCTTCCCAAATCAATTTTCCTTACCAGTTAATATCTTGATCCCTCGTTATTGTGTGTCTCAAGTTTCTCATATGAAACCATTGAATGTACTGAAATAGTACACGTGGATCTTTCGAATGTTAGTCCATGATATGGGTGACTACTTCCTTGATATTTTTTTAGTAATTCAAGACACATATTATCCAATACTAATAAGAAATATGATTACAAGTATAGAAAATGTCCCAAAATGCCGGATAGACAAACTCCAATAATTCTTGATCACTAAAAATTATTGTCTGTCATCTTCCGATAGGATATTTAGACTTTTATCCTACTAGTGTTGTTTACACTGACTCCTGCCAGTTGAGCTGTCTTGTGAATAGATCTTATATGGTTTCACTCAACCACAAGATATTGATGGAAAACTCTCATCATAAAGGTATATTTTTAGGCACGATAATCATACTCCATCATATAATAGAATACACGGAGACATTTTCTTCTTTGTGTATCACTATATACAGCCTTATCAAACTTCTATTGCACAAACATAAATCAATGAGGGACTTAATTTCACACCACACTGACTATCACAGTCTAATTCCATCACACGAGTATGAAAATTTATAGTTTCTCTAGGTTTGTCATGAAAGCCATGGCGATGCTTATAGCACTATCCCTAATTTTTAATAGTTTATATCTTCACAAAATAGTATGAATATTTCAAAAACATGTCAACTACTTCACAGGATCCCTTATCCTTTGTGAAATACAATGACTTACAGAACTCTCCTTTGTGAATCTGATCATTTACACAACTCTATTTCTCAATCAATATTCTCTCTAAAGATAAATAAACTCACACATGAAAATGATCATGATCCAAGGAATATATGAACTTCACTCCACTAAATCATTGATCTATAAATCATGGAGATCCATATGTTTCATACAACTCATGAAACACTGACTCAGTCGCTTGATATCACCATCTTCGAAAAATAATTTTTTCTTCACACAGATTTCATTCAATTTGTTCTCTGTTAAAATATGGAAATTAAGTTTAATATTATTTTGATCATATTAAAATATTTAGGATGATAAAATTTTGTTCCAAAGGTTCATTTAGATCCTTGAACAATGCTTCATGGAGGATTCATGAAGAACGACAGCTCTCAGATGGTGGAAGTTTAACAAAACGATGTTGGTTGATTGAATGACTCAGATAGATCAGATCGAACAACGACTGCTTGATCTAAAATTTTAAACAAAGAAACATTAATCACTTAATTTTATTTTCCAAATCAAATAGGAACTAACTTTATCATTTCTTTATAATAAAAATAAGAATTATAGTCGTGCAGAATCAGGTGCCGGTCTACATCGAACATACACCAGACCACCTTATGTCAGAACTTTTGTATGTCATTGTGCAACCATGGATGGTGGTTGGTATGCTATACAGCCCCTAAAATCAAAATTTATAGACAGCATGTTTGTGTTGATTCTAGTGCACACCACGCATAGTTTTCTCTATATCATTTGATATACAAACACCATTAAAAAACATCAATTCCACATATCCTAAGACAACAAAAATATCATTAATGTATACCAAAGGAAAAAGTTTCAAATCAATACCACAAACAACATCAAATCATCATTAAAACTAAAAATCAGTTTTCGTGAATTTGTCATAGAAAACTACTGACATGTTTCTTTTGAACTACAAAACAACTCAACATTCATCACAATCAATGTTGGTTCATTTAAAGAAACTATTCTGATCAGAACATATTTTATAACATGTAAATAATTATCAAGAACAATTCAATGGAAAAAACTAACCCTTCAATCACTGTAACATTATAAAATTTGCATCTAATCATGAAAAATCATTGACAAAAATTACAACATAGTTATTACTATAATCCAATTTTGTTCTTCAAACTCCCCTTTTATATTTTTTGTCAATACCAATTTAACTTCCAAATTCAATGTCTTATTCTCTGATTTACTATACAATAAAACCAAAGATATAAGTGGGGAATGATTCCCACCTCGTTTTTATTCTGAAAACATAATGATCTCAATTATATGAAAATTCCATGATCACTTCAATTAGAGAAATAATATAACATTGTTTTCATAGAAAATAATCATTAGATAATATAATCTAATTATAAGTGGGATAAACCAGTGTAGAAAATAAAAGAGATATGACTAGGTATTCTGAGTTGTCCATAAACTTCCATGTATGTGAAATAATGCTAAAAAAATCTCAAGTCTAATATAAGGGGTCCAATATAATCATATATATCAATAAAATGATAAATAATTCAAACACTTAAAAACACATCACTATTTTTGGGTAAAAAATATAGAAATATCACATGTGTTTTATTTTTTACTCAACCAAGCACTCCCTCTTTATTTATTAGATGATATAATTAAGAATAAGGAATGAAAGTATGATTTCCATACCTTGACCATTAATTTTTTTTTAATTTATCCAAAGTCTTCATATTCATTATCAATATTGATTCTCCTTAAGGTAACCACAATTTTCTTCCATTTCATGAAAATTAGGAGACTCCATGAAGTAAAATATCATCATATTGACCAAAAGTGACATCATATAACATCACTTTCAATTCCTTACACTGTTAGTTCAAAACACATAAAATAATTGAAAATAAGGTGGGACTCTTGGTTTCTAAAAAATTATACTGATAGTTTCCTCTTAATATGAGAATTTCATTTCTTCCAATCTCAATATGGGGATATTTATTAAAACACTTTTTTAATCTCATTTATTTGATGATAATTTTTTTCCCTTCTTCATTTATGTGTTGTATTACTTTTTCTACCGTATTTTTTGAGACCACTTGATTAACTATATATTTAGATTGTTACTCGTATTTCTTTTGTTTTATAGATAATTTCAATTTATGTGGCCAAACAACCAGGTAAAATTTCATGAAATTATAGGAATTCAGAAAATTTCTCATCGGAAAAGAATTACACTCAATAAAATGGTCAGATTTATATTCTTTTATTTGATATTTTTTTACTTTAGCAGCCTATAAAAACATTCATGGATGTATTTTCATGGAATATTTATAATAATTAACTTTTTGGTAACATATTTTATAGATTTTCTTTAGCTATTAATGATTATTCTAAGTATATAGACTAATTGATTTGTCAGTGACAATCTTATACATTATAATATTGTTCCTTCTTCCCAGAGAGTTTCATCTTTTATTTTCATAATTTTCCAATTTTATAAATGAAAATTCTTTGGAAGTAACGTACTATACCAAAATTTATTGGATTGGTGTCCAAATTTACCACAACACCAATAGTAATATCTAAAAAAAATTCCATCATAATACTAAAAATTTTGTTCATGATAAATGACTTGATGTCTGGATACACTCCTATTATTCTACCTTAGACTTGGAGAACACCATTTTCCCAAATTACATAAGTCCCTGTTATCATCATCAGTTCATATTATTCCAGTTTTTTTGTCAAAACCATTACAACTATATGAGATAGATTTTATATCATTGGTTAAATTAGAAATAACATGTACCTTCTTCATTGGACTTGTCTTCACAGTGTCTTTTAATGATTTGGATTTAACATCATATGATTTATCAAAATCTCCATTAATTATTTTTGAGTTGGTTTCTACATTAGGGCACCTACATTGTGTCTCACCTAGTTCTTCTACTTTTACAACCAATATTTAATTAAGATCTTTGAAAATTTTCTCATTTCTTAAAATTTTCACTTAGTAAGTTTTGATCTCTTAAATAAGATCATTCACCATATTGTTTTTAGGTCATTTCTCTTTATCCAATAATTTTATTGTTTTCATGATTAGACTATTTTGATCAAGACTAGATACATGTTCAATATCATTATATACTCATGATAGTGGTCTTATTATTTCTCATCACTTCTTGAAGAATCAACTTCCCTTTTAATTTATTCCATAAAGGTTTTATAATTTTATGTTGAACCTTAATCTTTAGATTCAATCCATGCTAAATAGTCTTCACTAACTATCCCACTCATCATATTTTTCTTTTATTTCCTCGATAAATTTTTCTTCATTACACTATAATGCTTTATAGATTTTTCTGATTTTCTTTTATTGTAGTCTGGTTCTTCATCATCATTCTCAGAATCATTAGAATCATTCATGAGATGGCCAATTGAAAATTTTCAAATTTGATGACAATTAAATTACATTTAAGAAAACACACTATTAAATTTACCACTTCTCTAGCTAACATTTTGGGAAATAAAGGACATTAATATCTTATAATCAGTATTACTGACATCGTACTCATTAGAGTCTGAGAATGGTTTAGCTTTTTTTCCTTAGTATTGGGAGTTTTTATTACTTTGAAATCCATTTCCTCTTAATATTTATTTTTGAACATATGATCTTTTTCCATCTCATAATTGAGAATTGTTTTATGTAATTCATAAAGAGTTAAGTCTTTGACTTCTTCAAATGTACAAATCTTTTGATCAATTTTTTTAGGAAAATAACATGGCAATTTTTTGTCAAATGTTGAATCTTCCAAAGTATCTCTAAAAACCATAAAATGAATTAAAATATCATTAACCTAGGTAAATTAGTCATCAAATATCTCATCATTAGACATTCAAATATTTTTAAGCTTATCCCTATAGATTTTAAGTTTGGATTCTTTGATATTCACATTACCTTCAAACATATTCTCTATTTTGGATTACATTTCTTTGGTTGTGTTTAATCCCAATGTTTTAATAAACACTTTATCAAAAAAGGATAAAAAATAGAATTCCAGGATTTCTAATAGTCTCCAAAATTATTATTATCATCATGTTCCATGGGAGTGTATATTATTGGAAAAATAAAACAAAATGTTACAACATTTCTAACTTCAGGCCTTGTGAATGTAGATTTGAAAGCATTTGATTCTTCCATTTGTAATAATTCATACCATCAAATAAAGTTACTCTTCTATTATTGACTGAATTTAAATTCTTCATTATTAGATCTTCATTAAATATAGGATCCTTACATAGAGATCATCATTCTATGATAAAACTTTAAGATTCTAGATTCATATATGTCCCTAAGAGGGGAAGGGGTGAATCTGTGGTGTACTTTTTATAATTTATTCTTCTCAAATCAACCTATGTGACCAGTTAAGATCTAAATACCTTTTCCATTTGAGTATCACTTTCATAATATGAGAATGAATAAAAGAACTAATAAAACAGACATATATTTTTACAAGTTTCTCCCCTGATGTGGGTGAGTATGTCTTTGTTGTGTTTGGGATAATCTGAGACACATACTCTCTACTGGTAATAATTTTTTTTATTAAAAGTACAAAAAATATCCTAAAATTATATATAGATAAACTCCTATAATCCCTTATCACTAATGATTAGTGTGGGACATCTTATGAAGGGGTCTTTTTACTTTAATCCCACCAGTGTTCTTTATATAGACCCTCACCAGTTGAGACATCTCCAAAAAAGATCTTGTTTTTATAATAGAATCGTTCCAGTTATTCAATGAATATATCTTGCCAATATATCTACATATTCTACTAACTTTTGATGCATTGATCTATTGGATTTTTTCTGCATTAAGTCCTCTCAGTATAGTATTCTGATTAACTGACAACCTTGCTCACAATTTACCCAACTTGTTTTAATCTCATGCATTCATATTCTCAAAAGAATGTGTATTACATATGTATACAATGAAACATAGTTGTAAAATTGTATGTGTAGAATACTATTCACATCTAACTTTCTTCACAATCACTTTTTAAACGCACACTCACCATCCACACTTCTTGCATGAAAACCTAAACACGCACTTTTTTTTGAACTTCTCATTCACACATAATATACACATAATCTTGGAACTTACTTTGGCTGTTTCTTCAATAATGTATTCTTAAAAATAGAAGAATATTCTAAATTTCATTCATGTAGGTAAATCATGCGCATCATGACATAGAGTCTTCTCACAACACAATCATTCAAAAGAACACAAGGTCATATGCAATTTAAATAAACTACAATCTATTCCAGTGAAACTCTCATTATTCATTAATATTTTTATGCATGATACTCATAATCCATCGCATAACCAAATACACATTGCCTTTTTCTTATTTGAATAACATTTTACATATCCTTATCATACTTCCTTCATGAAAACAAAAAAAAATGAGAGATTCCCTTTCATTCCAAATTGACTGTCTCAATTCTAAGATTTTACATGACTATGAAAATTCAGTGGTTATCTGTGTTTAATTCAAAATCCAATGAGACACTTGTAGTGACATCCTTAATGCTTCACAAATTATATTATCACAAAACAATATGAGTGTTTTAATTATATATTTAATGCCTTATAGTTTCCCTTCTCCTTTGTGCAAACCAATGCTTTGAAGAACTCTCCTCTCTGAATCAGTGTGTTTCAATATCTTTATTTCTCTCTCAATATTCTCTTATAACATAGCTAAACTCACACATAAAAATGTGCTCGATTTTGGTTATTTATTTACTTTACTCCACTGACTCATTGCTCAAAAAACCATTATGAGACACATATTTCATACTACTTGTGCAACACTGCCACAGTCACATGATATAACCATCTTTGGAAAAAAAATTATCTTTACACTAATTTTCATCAATTTAATTCTTGTTAAAATATAAAAATGAGGTTTTATATTATATAGATAATATTAGAATAATTGGAAATATCAAATAGTGATCATAACTCTTGGTTTGATCCTCATTATATGCTTTAGGGATGAATCCAGATGTACTATAGCTCTCGGGTGGCTATGGTTGATGACAACATGGCTGGGTGATCGAACGGTTGGGAGAGATCTGATCAGAAGGCCTCTGTTTTGTCTAATAATTAAAATGAAGCTACAATAATCACTCGATTTTATATCCCAAATCGAATTGATGCTAAATTGATCACTTACATAAAGTACCAAGAGGAATTATAACTGACAAAAATCAGTTATTGGTCCTCATCTAACATATGCTAAACCACCCTTTGCAGGCACTATTGTCTTCCATCATGAAACCCCATATAGTGGCTCAACGCTTCTTAATTTTTCTTCTGTGGAACTCTATGTATCCCCTCATCTCATTCATGTTGGTGGGATCAAGATGAGGTTGATTCTAGTTTTCACCTAAGTAGTGGTGCACTTGAATCCCTTAACTGCATGGTTGGATTCATATCTTTGATTTAAAAACACTCAGTTGAAAAACATCCATTCCATATGTCCAAATCCAAAAATTATAATATTCATGTACACAAATGACGCCATTCCCAAAACTATACCAAAAACAACATCAACTCTTTATTCAAAAAAAACATCATTTTCCATGGTCTCTTGTTAAACTATTGTAAACATTGTGTTACTTCATACAAATAATGAATCATGTATTTTGAAATATAAAAATTCTCAAGAATCATCATAATAAATGATGCTTCATCTAAATAAACTCTTCTAATCCAAACATCTTTTCCAAATTATAAATAATTATAAAGATAAAATCAATGGAGAAACCTCAAACATTAATCATTGTAGTACTGTAACATTGATTTATAACAATTAAAACACATTAAAAATAATTAAAATCCAATTATTACTTTCATAATATTAGGTTATTAAGAAATCTTATATTGATATCCATTGAAGAAATTTATTTCTTGAGGATATGAATTGTGTTTTCCTATGGGTATCATCCATAATTTGAAATATAAAGATACAAAGGCAAGGGAAGTTGGCATTACACTTTTTTAAGCCATTTTAGATCATGAATAGAGTTGGTATTCTAGACTATCATTTGGTATTACCTTAGAGGTACTATTATAATAAATTATTATTCTTTGTTTCACATCTTCATTTTTATCATGCTGAATCATCTCATAATTTGGATCTAAGAATATGGAGACAGATGTTGATGCTTCTTTTGAGGAGTACCATATACACATCATTGATTCGGGAAAAGGATCTCTTAGAATGGTATGTCCCTTTTATAGATATTTCAAAAATCCAACATACATGTTTATTATTATTATGTAAAATGTTGTTCAATAATATGAAAATAATTTTTGATGAATAGTAACTTTTGATTTTATTTACCACAGTTAAAGGTAAATAGGGTAATTCAAGCCAAAAAATATTATAATAAGTCAAAATTACCTTAACACTTGTTCAAACCTTATTGGTTGAGTCATTTAGGACCATGTGCATCTTTGTGTCGATTTTCGAACTCCATAGATCCACATGGAAGTGATAATGACATTTTAGATTAATTAACTTAAAGTAAAGACAAAAATGACAAAAAAAAACAAATATCTTTTAGTAAATTAATATTTACAAGGGGTTATATAAATTATCGTTTCAACAATAAATATTCATTGGAAATAAAATAATATTTCCTACATCATGATATTTTTTTAATAATTTTTAAAGATTGAATAAATTAAATTATTTATGACACAATAATGATGCAGTGTCTACCTCAATAATAAATCATTAATAAAATAAGATTATAAATATTAAAATAACATCTAAAACATGTCCAAATCTTATTTTTTGATTTTTATTTCGTCCATGAGTCATATTATCTTCGACTCTAATGATTTTTGGACCATTAGAAACCGAATATAATTATATAATAAAATAATATTGTCACACTTTCTTAAAGAACACCTCCTCCCCCTTATAAAAATACCTCACTTCTAACCAATTCCTCACACCTATCAATCCTTTTGTCTCATCCAAACTCTACCATCTAAATATCTCTACATCCCTCTCCTCCTCTTAAAAGCCTTACCTTAGTCAGAAGGCACTTCAATAAGTCTTTTTGGTTCAAACCAAAGAGAGTTACCCAAATTAAAGGTAACATTTTCTCTTAACTTATTTTCATTTATTTTATTTCTCCAACCCCTAAAATATTTTTATTCCCTTATTTTTTAACAACACCAGTTTCCTCAATATACTAGGATGTTTTTATGAGATGGATTTAAACTACACTTACACACACCTCCATCTAATGGGTGAAGAACATTATGTTTCTATGGATGGAAAACTAACGCCTAACGAAATGATGATTGTTCGATTATCTTCCACCACCTATCATGGTGGCCATTAAGATGACACTATATTTATATATGTTATATATCTTTTTATGTTTTTTTTATTATTCTGTATTTTTCTTTTATATCACACCTTTATGGCTTCCATTATGGGTAAACACAATAATTTCATTTGAGGAAGTGCAGACTACCACCCCCTCAAAGTGATATGACTCATTAATTCCATATGTAGGATGTATAAAGGATGGAGTTAATGATATTATATAAGATATTATACTAGAATTATAATATACATATGTATCATTATGTTTTAATAACATTAAAATAAGAAATAGAAATGAAAGTAACATTCATGTTTACGTACGGCTTACCGTCTCCATGAATGGTACATTTCATTTATTACCTCCAAATGATATGTACTGTTATATATATATATATATATATATATTGGATATATATATATATATGATATATAAAATATCTAAATAATTAATATCATTCTGGATATAATGGATAATTGATCACATGGACAACTTGTTAATACATGGTGTTCATTTTTTACTCATGTACCAAATGTCGACAAAAAAATCGTTATTTACTTAAATGATTACATAATGTTTATAACATGGTAATAAGTGACATAAAAGAAATAGTAATATTTAAAATGTTCTTAAGCGAGTAGAAATTAACTTCAGTTTATTATTCAGGAGATTAAAGAGCGATTGAGTCAAGTCGGACACGAGGTAAGGGACTTTGTCTCAATATCCTTTCATTGAGGAATACTTTGTTTTAATAAATGACTTTCTTTTATACATTGAATAAACACCTTTGAAATTTCATTTCATTCAAAGGGAATGTTTTTCAATGAAGCGTTTTTTAAATGACAAAAAAATAATGTTTCTTTTTGAAGTAAACAGTGACAACGACCTTTCCGCCATCACGAGTATTATTTGATATTTTGTCTCCCTTCACAAGCCGTAATGGTTTTAAAAAGGAAAATAAATACCATATACAATTTTTATGTATTTTGGTATTTAAAATGGTTTGGATAATGGATTTGTTATGTCAATATATTGAAATGATATATTGTTATTGAAATGTGGGAATTTTATCTTTTCTTTATGCTTATGTTATGTGTTATGATCATGTTATGGTTATTGGGTATTACTTACATATACAGGTGGTTCCGTGATAATCCTAGGGTGGGTGAGCCTGAGATATCTCTCCAATGCATTGGGTAATGTGATGGAGGTAAATGTGAATTTTTCTCCTAAGAGATTTAGGGAATATACTGTGATGGGTATTCCAAAGTAACTCCCTATGTAGCTGTGATAGCTACAATGTAAGTCTATTATGGATTCCACAAGTTACCTTTATGATTTATGATTTCTATTTTTATTCATAAATATTATATTTTCATAAGGTATGTAAAAGAATTTATGTTTTCTATGTATTTTTTTAAAAATGTTTTCTTTCTTTGTTTTATAACCCTTACGATGCTTTTTATGCTCATATCTAGTTTTGAAATGTTTTCACATGACATAAAGATAAATAGGATCAATGATGAGATCATGGAAAATTCATGCTATCTAAAACATGGGACTAGACATGACTCTTTTTTCAAGAGTTTTTATTTTATGAAAAAAATGGAAACTGTGTAGTTGTGTCTACCTTCTAATCTTTTGAGATGTAATAGTTATGTCCAAATTATATAAAACTCTAAACCTGAAAAGATCTCCAATGTGAATTATTCATTGAATTCAATACAATGTAATGTTTGAGGCTGTGTCGTTATAGTTTGTATCAGAGGTTGGCTTAGATAACATTAGGAGTTAGGTTACTGTTAAATTAATATCCCTAAAGTAATTTATGTTAATATTTAAATCATACAGCATTTACAGATAACCATGTTTCTTCGCCTAAGATATTTTTGTGTTCAGAATGGTTTTCCACAGAAGAAATAGGGCAACTATTTTGGGATGACATCAGGAGTAAGACAACCTTCCAAATCAGCATCTTGAGATGGTCAGAATCAGAACTGAACAGTTTATTGCAGTAATGGAACAGTTGACTCAGGCTATAAATGGTGGTGGTAGCCATGCATGAGATCAGCCAGATCAACCTCAGAGGAACATGTTAGTAGTGGAGCATTTCATGAGGCAACATCCCCCATCATTACGAGGATCATCTAACCCTGTGATATCTGATAGGTGGATTAAAGCACTGGAGAAGATTTTTGATGTCATGGGTTGTTCATAACATCAAAAGGTTAGACTCTTTGTTTACCGTTTTGATGGTGAAGCTGATCAGTGGTGGTCGATGGTGAAAAATATCAGGGATAGTGAAGAGATTGATGCTCTCTATTGGGATGAATTCAAAGGTATGTTTAACGAGTAATATTTTCCTATGGTGGTTCATCTTATAATGGAAAACAATTACTAGAATTGAGTCCGGAGGATGACTTAGTGGCTGCTAATGAAGAAAAATTCACTTGACAGTCAAGGTATGCTCCAAATTTCATACGATATCTTGATAGTAAAATCAACAGTTTTTACTCAGGATTAAATCCAAAGTATCGAAGGGATTTATATTCTCGTGAGTTAAAAAGTTATGAAAACTTTTTTTTTGTTCATAGAATGTGGAAATGGAGATTGCCGATGATCAGGTGTTCTTTGAAAAACAACAGAATAAGAGTTCGAGGTGGCAGACAAAATGGGAGAACTCTTCAAAAAATATGATGGTAAGAAACTTATGCTTACAGTTTGTGAAACTTGTGGTAAAAACCATACTGGGGAATGTTTTTGGATTCTTTTTAGTGCTAGTGATGTGGCAAAATGGGACATAAGGCTCGTAATTGCATAGAAAAATATTAGGGTAATGGTAAGAAAAAATCTAATTTACAGTCAGTTAAATGTTTTAAGTGAAATGAAATGTGTCCTTATGCAAATGAGTGTCCAAAAAAGAACTCAACTGAGGGAAATCAACAAGACTACATGCAGAAAGGGGTGGTGAATTTTTTTTCAATTACTTCAATAAATGTCGGGACATCAAATGAAGTAGTATCAGGTACACTGTTTATTTGTTCAGATTATGCCATTGTGTTGTTTTAATCGGGGTCTACACACTCTTTCATTTCTGATAAGTTTTCTTATAATTTGGGAATTCCATCTCAAGATATGAATATACATATTACACTAAAAACACCTAGAGGAAATGTTGAGAAGCATATAAAACATAAGAACATTCATGTCCTTGTGCATGAAAAGAATCTACATGCAAACCTTATTGTTTTTCTTCTAATAGAGTTTGATGTTATTTTGGGTATGGATTTGCATTCTATTTATCATGATAAGATTGACTGTAGAGCTAAATAGGTTTCTTTTCAGAATGATTTTTAGTTTTTATACATGAATGAACCCTTTATTTTGATAACATATCAGGATGTTGAGAAACTAGTGAAAGATGGAAATGAATGTTACCTTTCATATATTGTGGAAAACAGATGTACTATTCAAATTAATAATGTCACAGTGGTAAAATAGTACCATGATGTTTTTCCTAATGAGTTGCCTAGTATTATACCAGATCGGGATGTTGAATTTACTGTAGACTTAGTTCCTGATGCTAAGCCGATTTCAAAACCCCCTTATCGAATGGCTCAAATTAAACTTTTAGAGTTAAATAAACAATTTCAGGAGTTATTAAATAAAGGATTCATTCGACCGAGCACATCATTATGGGGTGCTCTTGTATTGTTTGTTAAAAAAAGATGGTTTAATGAGACTTTTCATTGATTATAGAGCTTTGAATAACATCACGGTTAAGAACAAGTATCCTTTTACTCATATTGATGACTTGATTGATCAGCTCCAGGGAGCTCAGTATTTTTTCAAGATTGATTTGAGGTCAGGGTACCATTATTTGAATCTAAAGGAATCATACATTCCAAATACCGCATTTTGTACTAGATATGGCCTTTATGAATTTGTATTTATGCCTTTTGGTTTAACCAATGCACCTATTGTATTCATGGATCTTATGAATTTAATTTTCCCTGTGTTCTTGGATATGTTAGTGGTTGTGTTCATTGATGATTTTTTTGTTTCTTCCAAAAGTAAAGAGTAATAAGAAATTAATTTAAGGGTTATCTTGCAAATTGTAAATGAAAAAAACTTTATGGGAAATTCAGCACGTGTGAGTTTTGGTTAAAAAAATACATTTCCTTGGACACATTGTTTCAAAAAATGGAATTACTATTGATCCTACTAATACAAAAGTTGTTGAAGTATGGCCAAGACCCAGAAAAATAACTGAGATTCATAGTTTTCTTGGTTTTGTAGGTTATTACATGAGTTTTTTTGAAACTTTTCATGGTTATCTAGTCCAATGACTATGTTAACTCGAAAAGGGGTTAATTTCATCTGTAAAAAATAATGTGATAATTTTTTTTAGGAATTGAAAATAATATTGGTGAATTATCTATTTTTGGAATTGCCTTCCAGAAATGGTGAGTCTGTTAATTATAGTGATGCTTCATTGAAAGGACTTGGATGTGTCCTTATGTAGAATGATCAGGTAATTTCTTATGCTTCACGTCAGTTGAAACCTCATGAGTTAAATTACCCTACACATGATTTGGAATTTTCCACTGTTGTTTTTTCTTTAAACATTTGGAGGCATCATTTTTATAGAGTAAAATTTGAAATATATACTGATCATAAAAGTTAAAAGTATATATTTAATCAAAAAAAATTGAACGTGAGACATAGGAGATGGTTGGAATTAATCAAGGATTATGATTGCACGGTCCATTACCATCTGGGAAAAGAAAATAATGTGTCTAATTCTTTGAGTCCAAAAAGTAATGCTTCATTAACAATGTTATGTTCGGAATGAGATCCTTTGGTTTTTGATTTGATGAACTTTGGCATAGAAGTATTTTGTGCAAGAAATTCTTCTATTTTGTTTCAAGTGTCAGTGAAATCATCTCTATCAGACAGAATAAAAAAATCACAGAAAGAAGACAGTAGAAAAAGGTAGAGTTGGTTCAGAAGGGTAAGTTGCTTGATTTTAACAATGTTAATGATTTTCTTTTGAGATTTGGAAAGAGATTATGTTTGACTTGTGATCAGAGTTTTAGAATAATTTGTTATTTGAAGCTCATAGTTCCCCATTTTCAGTTCATCCTGGTCGTTATAAGATTTATAAAGAACTTTGAGAGTATTACTGGTGGGATGGAAAGAAAAGAGACATTGCTGATTTTACTATGAAGTGTTTGACTTGTCAGCAGGTTAAAGCAGAGCAGAAATTACTGAAATGGATGCTTCAGCCTTTACCGGTGCCAGAGTGGAAATGGTAAAATATATCCATGGACTTTGTTGTGTGATTACCAAAGACATCTTGTGGTAATAATTCAATTTAGGTTATAGTATATCGATTGACTAAATTGGCTCATTTCCTTCTTATTCGATATACTTTTTCTCTAGAGCAACTTTCTCTATTGTATGTTAAAGAGACAGTTAGGTTGCATGGAGTTCCCCTCTCCATTTTATCTGATCATGATCCCAAGATTACGTCAAACTTTTCGAAAGGCCTTCAGAAGTCGTTGGTAACTAAATTAAATTTTAGTACAGCTTTTCATCATCAATCGGATGGGCAGTCAAAACGAAAAATTCACACCCTGGAAGATATGCTACATTCTTGTTCACTATATTACCAGGGAAGTTGGGATCAACAACTTTCTTTGGTTTAATTTTCATATAATAAGAGTTTTCATTCTATTTTACCAAATTCAAAGAATATCAGTTGCACTAATTAATTTAAAAATTAATTCCCGTCATCAAAACAAATAGCGTGTTCTTAAGAGATAATAACTATCAAAAGATTGACATTTGTTTATGTCTGGTTTAAATTTGAAATTACATCCAATGACCAAAATTGTATTAAATTGTAAAAATATATTCTAAATATACTTTAAAACCACTCAAATTAATAATTTATCACTATTTATTATTTCGATCAAAAAAGTTGTTTTTAATAAAAATATAATAATTTTCACTATTCATCAGAATATGAAAGTTATCTGAAAAGTACCAAAATTTCACCCTAATCTAATTTCGATATTCCAAATCCATAAATGAAGTCCATTTTGAAAAAAAAATTTAAAAATATTTCAAAAAAGTGGTTATTACTATTCATAACGGCTAGTTCATAATAATATTATAATAATATATCATTTAGTGGAACTCGGTATTGCTTACTACACACGCTATCGTGGAAGGTCGCGATTGCGTATAATGCAAGCCAAGTCAGGGATACGTGTAGTGCAAGCACCTTTTGGTGTAGCGTACAACACAATACATCAATAAAATTAAAAAGAATATTTTTCATAAAATCTAGGGGTGTTACAGTTGGGGTGTTATGTAGTGATCCATTGGGGGGATCCACGTTACCGTAGCTATGTCAAGAAGAAATATTTGTTAGCATTCCTATGCGAAGAAGTAGGAGGTGAAGCAATATAATGGAATGTATCACCCAAGGGACAATGCAATTGCTTCTTAAAAACCTGAAGGGTCGGACGGGAAAAGAATTCTAGAGCAAAGGGGTTCATAGGTAGCAGCCTTTTGAAGCATTGGTGCTCTACGAATTGGGGGGCTTCGTGAAGTGATGTTCTTCATGAAGTGAGGTCGCCTATCCTAGAAATAGGGTATAGGTGCATATGGAAGGTGCTTTGTGAAGTGGAAAGGCATTTTTGGAGTAATGCCTCATGAAGTCAGGGTGCCATGCGAAGCATAACATTGTGAAGCAATGTGCTTCGTGAAGCATAGTGACCACGCATTAGCATGCGGGTCACATGTGTATGAAGGTTAATTCACAAAGCATTAACGCTCCATAACAACCTGAGTCCCCTTGTGGTCCTGATTCGTTCGCGGAGGCCCGTGGGCTCTATGAAGGACATCCCTGTTTGAAGAGGGGAGGAATTCATGCAAAGGGGAAGGAACTTCATGATGAAAATGTACCAGAAAATATCTTGGTTCACAGAGTATAAACGTCTTTGTGATGGGGGAGATTAGATGGTGAATGGTTAGAGGATCCATCCATTGGGCTCGAGGGGAGATCGGTATTTATAGGCAAGAGGCGCTGCGAAGCAAAGCTCGCTCGGCGCAAAGACAGATCTTGCTCTATGGTAGGTTTGAGATCGTCAAAGGGGTTCGTGGATCATCGTACCTCCATGCTCCATGGTGGGTTAGTGAAGGGGGGGCTCTGCACTGTCTGCATGGATATGGGGGCCCTGTGAGCGGTCTTCGTGAGGCAGCCCCTAGTTCTTTTCCGTTGTTATTTCTTTTCCTTGATTTTTTCATTAACAAAATCCCCCACTCAAACTTCGAGCTCAAGATATAATGAGGGTCAATGTTAGAGGGTCAACCACAAAAATTCCTCATTTAATCACGAAGATGACTCACAAAGAGGACTTGTGAGGTGGTGTGGCGTCCGAGGGCTGGCGCTCTGCGAAGCTCACCACGAATCAGATGTGCCATGAAGCACCGGGGGCCCTCGCCTATAAACAGGGGAGATGACCTCTCTTTTTTCTTTTCTACTCTCCACGTTTTTGGCTTCTAGAGCACTCGATTCACAAAGCTCCGCATACTCTGAAATTTCCCTCTGTGAATCGGGTCTTCTACTTCGCATCACACAGTGAGTCTTTGACTCCATGGTGGAGTGCTCTGAGACATGTGTTTGATGGTCGGGGCAGGGCTCTGCGAACAGCCTTCATGAACGGTATTCACGAACATACTCTGTAAAAGTGCTTTGCGAACCAAACTGAAATAAAGCCCAAATTTTAAAAACTGAATGGATAGATAATAGGCTGCTAGGGGGGTCCTTGCGGATGCTTCCTGAAGGGAGGATATGGCGAATATCTTCGATCTAGGGGAGCTGATATGGAGCCTCTCAAACCATAATTCACTAGTGGAGCTACTGTCAGAAAGCCATTGAAACTACATGCTATGTAAGATGCTTCCACTATATGGATATAGGCTAAGGGATGACATCGTCATCACTAGATCAAGTAGGGAAGAGCTAGATTACTGGTTTAGGAGCACATCGTATCAGCGCCAGTGTTTCATGGTGGCTTACGACCGTGCCTTGGAGGTCTTCACACCTGTTATTTCTGATTGCTTGTACAAACATCTAAAAAATGTTGAAAGGAAGGAATTTCAGCTAGAGACATCCCCCCCTCTCTTCCAGACGATCTTTAATGTGGCCCTATGGAAATATGGTTAGGGATGGTTTGATGAGTGGGATTTATTCTAGGGCAGAAACGTCACTGATGACTGGTCCTGGGCCTACATGGTATGTGCCTCATGTTAAGAGTTCGGGGAAGAGCTTTAGAGAGTAGATTCGTACAAGGCATCTTGGGCCTCCAAATTTCATATCTACTAACCGAATTAGCTGATGCTGAAGTTGTTGATAAGGTGGTTATTGAGGACCAATTCCTTCCACTTGCACCAGGGGGGCATCAGTATATGGGATGTGCACCAAATCTCGGGGGTCCCGGTACTAGGGGAAATGTATGATTAATTCCTCCTCGTTATGGGTGCATGGGAGGATCCAGAGCAAATGTCGCCACTAGCGATGTCAGTAATGGAGCTGATGCTAGGAGAGAAAAGGGATGTACTGAGGGATTTCCCCTTTAGATGGTGGTTCAAATGGTTTCTGAACTTCCCAGAAAATATATAGTTTCTGGTGAGCTATCGTACTTTCTCAAAGGGGTCTCAACGAGGCAAGGATTACTCATACTGGTGACTCTTGGAGGACAACCAGTGGAAAACCTGGGGGATAAATGTCAGCAGAGAGCAACAACTGGAAGTTAGGCTACTGGAATTCATCGCTACTCTCATCTGCGGCTGGATGTTGTAAGTGAGGGATATGAACATGGGCGTACGACCAAGAACATTTATCATGGTATCCATGTTGGAGACTGGAGGGAGGGTGAACCTCGGGTTCCCGATGCTCACCAAGCTGTAAGAGATGTTATGGAATATCAGGGAGGGGAAGAGGCCAAAGAGGATATGCAGACCATTCCACCTCTTGTATGGGTGGATAGCGGCGTATTTCAGGGGGGGTTATGAATATTTGAACCCCATTTACCCTCTAGGATCAAACTTCTTCCCATCCATTCTGAATGTCACAGGGATCTCTCTAGACAAACTGACTGTCCAAGCAGTACTGAATCGCATCTAGAAGATAGAGTAATTCAACTTTCATTTGTTCCAGTTGCCAATGGGTGCTTTTGTTGAGGATGTCCATGGAACGGATGAGCATCGATCTTATCTCTTAGATTTTCTAAGTGGAGTACTGGTGGAAAGAGTTTATTGTGAGCCTCTCTACGAGCCGTACACCCCACACTGATTCTCCAGGAAATTTCGGTTTATGTAGTGGCTAACCCCGTGGGTCAATTTAAGGGTTTTCCATGACAAACATCCATGTATGATGAGGAATATGTGGCTCATGTTCACATGGGAGGACGAATAATGCGGAACGAGATGCCTCTACCCACAGCCGTCATTATGTTGGTGAAAGAGTATGCCAAAAGCTGGGAGGCAGCCTCCCTGAGGGAGATGCTGAAGCATCCAACCATTCAGTCTGGTGATGGTGTGCCTCCCCGACCTTAGGGATGGGGTCGAAAAGCAGCAAGGACATCCCGTGGTGGCGGGGCTATCGTGATGGCGAGGCCCATACCGGTTGAGGGGGAGGTAGCGGCCGTGGATATGGCAACGACAGTGGATCTAGTGATCCCAGAAGAATAGATTTATATAGAGGGGAGGCCACTAAGTGGATTCTGTAAAATTTCTACCCAGGCTTCGGGAAAGCGACTGCACCATATAGACATGCAAGAGAATGCTGCCTTCTTGGAGGCATGGGACATCTGGGATGTCAACAAGCCGTTCCATATCCTGTCGGAGATGTGGAAACACTTGAACCATCTCAAGATTGACTTTCCAAGAATTGGCCTTATCAGGGCCGGCATTGTAGTATCCTAGGAGGAGGCAGAGCAATACCTGACCATGTTGGAGGATTTTGTCCACTCCCAGGGTGCCCCACTTCCAATGAAAAACTGTGTGAAGGTGTTGCTAGATTGAACAACCCCTACTCTGTTATCGGTTGCCGAACTGAGAGATCTCTTTCCTCTACCAGAAAAA
Source organism: Viscum album (assembly GCA_963277665.1). NCBI lineage: Eukaryota > Viridiplantae > Streptophyta > Magnoliopsida > Santalales > Viscaceae > Viscum > Viscum album. The sequence continues at coordinate 37,985,202 of OY728141.1, read as the reverse complement.
TTGGATGATTCATCTTGGGTGGAGGAGGCAGGTAGAGGGATCCCACTAGAGGAGGGAGAAATCGGTTATCATTGATCGGATTTTGAGGAATATATAGAGGCCCTTGAGGTATCATCCAAATCCCCTTCCTCGGGGTCTGTTTCTTGGTAATTTTGATTTCCTTACCAATATTAGAACTATTTAGAAGAACCTCATACATCAAACCTGCTCCCACCCTACAACTGATGCAGATGCAGGGCCATCAGGATCTGTGCCAGCTGTTATGGTGATTAGTGCACCTGGTGGGGCCAGGGCAGCTGATATGGTTCCCGCGGGGTTTTCAGACTTTCCTATAATATATGGAGGGCCACATCTCAGGGTCCCTATAGCAACAGAGCAGGAATGAGACTGAGAGTTTAACCTCTGTATGCTGTTTTCTCACAATTCATGGCTGCCACTCATTGACCAGGCTAACGACAGTTGTGCCCTTCTTGGTAAGAATAGTTATTCAAATGGCATGGGCTGCCTTGGAAATATTGGTTGGGACTTAAAGAAGAACATATTCTAGGGGAATGCTAGTGATCATAGAGGCGGAGATCCAAACTGACGAAGTGGCGGTGCTACCGATCACTGGTGGGACTGTTAGTGGGGCTGAAGTTGAGATCATTGAGGATGGATCTGATGATGAGGATCGATTGGATAGCCCATTCCCTTCCATACCCAATCAAACACCAGATTTAGTCCCTGCTGATGAGTTTCTGGGGGTGTTCCCTGAATATAAGCCTGCCAACTACACTGATTGGGATGAGAAATCCTCTGATGAAGAGGATAGCGAAATGGTTTTTTGTCGATCGTGGAAGCTGATCAAGAACTTCATTGATGAGAACCCCTAGTGAAATGGCTGAATGAAATGGATAGACTTCATTCACTGCTGCATGAACTATGTTCCGGGGGAGGGGATGCCTATTGTCCCCACATGCTTGTCTAAGATCTTATTATGGATATGATTAAGGATTATGACCATGGTCTCAGTGCGGGATGGAAGTGGAGGAAATAAGAGAACATAAAGAGTCTTAGGGAGGCTAAAAACGAGGTTCAATGGCTGAAGGTATGGGAGGATGAGCACTCAACCTCTCCCAATGTGAAATTGGAGCAAATATTGCGATTGAAGGCCCAGCTGGCAGAGGCCGAAGTGTGCATGATGCAAGCTGCTGCAAAAATGACCGTCATCTGGACTGACGTAGAGTGAGCCCGGATTGTGGCTGACGAATTGCTCTCCATTGCTGTCGAGGAGTAACGGGAGCTTAACATGCGACATCAAATCCTGGGCGCCACAAACCAGAGGTTGGAAAATCTGCAACCCTTATTTGACAGGGTTAACCCATCCATTGGTGGGAATGACCCTTGGGTACTATAATGATTAAAAAACGTCAAATGTACATTTATACATTGATCATTTTATGCCAGATTCATGCTTGAGTTCCATTATTTTTATTGGTTTATTTAATTCCCATCATTTTCGTGGAGAATCCAGTTATCAATACTTAAGCTCATGTGGGTCGGGCCTAGTGTGAGAAACAAGGGTTGACCACATTATTATTCCACCCAAATGTAAGAGTTAAAACCAAGCTTCAGGAATCCAGGGGTTTTGAAAAACCAATCCTGATTTCCAGGAAAAAAGGGAGAGGCCCGACCAGAGGATGAGGACCTCAAAAAAGTCGAATCATCGCTTTCCCAGTGTTCACTAGTGCATGAGCAGGGTAATGCCAGGGGCGTTGAAATTAATCTAAACATAGGCGAGGGGAATGTGTAAATCACAATTCCCAAAATTCGGACCACTGTAGGATGTAGTGATAATGAAGAATAAATGTTGATCATGTTCGAAACACAGTATCCCTATTGCATTATCCTGAAATGGGGATAAAAAATGAGGGCCGACCACTGACCATGTTTTAAACAAGGGGCTAGAATCGAAATATCATCTATTTTTTCTAGAAAATTGGCCTAGGAAAATAGTTGGGCCAATGTGAAAACATCCATACTATTAGGGGGTTCCCTTAGACATGAATGAGGACATGGGTATGAATGAAGGGAATGCAAAGCATGGAGTTGGAGTGATGGGTTGTTTGAATGGATTCCAACACTCTTGAAATCACGCCACCATTATTAATGGACATTAGGTAGTCATATCAGTCTGATCAGGGATAAAACATACTTCTGATCAGAACCTCTTTTTAAAGGGGTCAGGTGCATCCCATGATAAACATGGGGCATCCTAAACTTATTCAGGGTAGAATCACAGTTTAGTGTCATGCACTGAGGACATATAGACTCATGTAGTTTAACATCATACGATAGGTGGGAGGGCAAAAGGGAAGATCTCTGGAAGAGATTATGTGGTGCGGTAGCTATAAACTCGATGTGAATGAGGACATAAGAAGTAGACACCACATCAGTTATCCCTGAATAAAGTCCTTTTGGTCAAGGGACCAAAAGTGAAACATAATTTGGGCCTGAAGCAAAGCGGTCTGGTGTTCCTAAATTCCCCATTAGGATGGGAATCAAGCCAAATGCAGTAATGTGGACACAGTTTAATGTCATGAGGGATAAAGGAAGGCATGAGCAACATGGTTGTGCCAGTACAAGTCCTACCAGAACTACTGAGCCCACGTGAGTCACGCTCGATGTGGGAAAGAAGAAGTAGTGATGGGAATTTCTTGACAAAGGAAGGAACATGTTAGGGGTGATCAGACACTAGGTTAAAAATGTCCCAATGATGTTGAACCACCTATATAACGCACCTAGCTATGCAGACTAGTGAATCTGAGTATGTTGTAATTACACATGAACATAAAAAAGTGGAAATATGTGAATCATGATGCACGAGATCTGGACCACAATGATGGTGGTATGATGGTGGGGTATAACTGTTGACCGTGTTCAAAACACCTCATCCATATCATGATAGACTGGAATGGGGGAAGACAAATGAGAGTCAACCAGTGACCATGTTCGAAACATGGGACCTGCCACAAATGTCGTCTGAGGTCCTCAGGGTCATTGTCCCAAGATGGTAGGTAAGCCAATGTGGCATGAGACCAGGCTGTAAAGGGGGTCCTTTCAGACATAGAATAGAATGATGATCTAACTAATGGGCTCACGATGCTTGAACATAGAATGAGGGAATGTCCCTTTAAAAATTACACACTCCCAGAACTGCCACAATGCATCTGAGTACGATAATAAGGTGTATCATATAGAAGGATTCGATTCCCCCTCCAAGGACCTGGGTCGTAAGATATCACGCTTCCAGCTTAATGGTTATAGGATGATCCATTAAGGGGGTTTTATTTAATGAAATGGGAACAGGGTGGTGAAGTAGCTGAACCCAACACGTAGTTCTCATAGGGAGATCATAGTTTAGGGTAATAGAACTCGGACCAGGTTGGAAAAATGCATGGGGTCACATGGAATGACTATTTCAAAAACCCAACATGAATGAGGACCCATGAGGTACACACTACGCCACATGTTCCCTAGATATTTCAGGCCGAGGGGATGAAACATAGGACTCGATTTTAGATTCCTGGGTCTAGACTGGGAGACATTGATTCTGGGCATTCCTACATATCCCATGAGGATGAGAGTCAAGCCATATGTAGTTCTTGGTGTTCCGTGAAGTTTAACATCATGACAGTAAGGATGAAGATTGATATAAGTTTATGATCATAGAACTCGGACTAGTGATGATAGGGAATTTGGGAGACACATGGTGAGGTAATTATGAAACTCTACGTGAATGAGGACCTGGAGTCCAAATCACCATGTGTTCCTTGGGGAGTTTTACGGTTGAGGGAATAAAAACGAAAGTTAGGATGGACCTCAGGCAAAGTGCTCGAGCGTTCCAAAATTTACCATGAGGATGGGAATCAATCTATACGTAGTTCTAGGAATGGAACGTTATGATACCAGTGCCAGAGATAATAAGGTAGTGTTGGTCTGACCCTTACACCAAAAAAGAGGTATTTGATAGATCTTGTTTTTCCTTTAGGATAAATAGAGTTGTTTTTTTTAAGCGATGGACATAGGATAGAAGTATAGGAATCTCCATAAGAATTAAGTCGTGTGCTGGCATTGAAAAATGGTATGGTGTGTGACCAATACCAAAAATGATGTCCCCTTGAATGAGGACACCACAATGCAGTTCCATTTTTGGTCAGACAGACAGGATGATAATGTCACAGTTTAGGGTCATGTGATGGGACCAACCATGCATTTTAACGTCCTTTGGTATAGAATTAATAGTTTAATGTAATGTGGGACTAGGCAGCACGGTCTAGATTCATATGGATCAGACATATACAGGAGAGCTGAGGTTCAAGAGGGAATGCACGCGGTGTTCTAAAGCATACGTGATGTGAATGGGGACATAATCCCACATCACACAGTGTGCAATTACAAGAAAGAAACCACGGGACAAGGTGAAGAGAAAAGGTTATAGAAGATTGGGTAAGGGATCAGATGGACTAGATCCTTGAAAGGGGGGTATGTGATGCAGTAATCGAAAACCCAATGTGAACGAAGGCATAAGCCCACAAACACCACATCACGTGGCCCTATAAGAGCTGGGACCTAGATGGCAGAACAGAAGAGACGAATTAATGGAACTCAAGCTGGACCGAAAGACAATATTTTTAGGCATTCCTACATTTCACATGGGAATTATAATCAATCTGTACGTAGTCATAAAAGAGATCTTAGTTTAAGTTCTTAGAGATCGGACCATGGGGATGTGGAATGCTAATAACTAGGCACAGAACTCGATCTAATTCCTAAGCCCATGTTAGTAAAACTCAGTGTGGGAAACAAGGTCGGAATATGTTTTTGCAGTACATGGAATACACACCATAGGGAAGTCAGCACGGAGCCCGGAATAATGCCTTACCATGGAATTGTCCCCCTAATGTGCAAATGTGCACTGATGGATAGTGCCAGGACTGTTGAAATTCTATTTGGACATGATAGGGTGGAAAAATAATGTGAATCATGTAACCAACATTCAAGGGTTGATAGGGTTGGCATAATGATGGAGGATAACTATTGACAGTTTTTGAAACACGACATCCATATCGTGTTTCCAGAAATGGGAAAAACAAATGAGCATCGAGTGCTAACCATATTTGCAACGTGGGACATGTATCGATTTGTTTTCTGAAAACCCTTGTCGACGTTGTCCTGTAATGGTAGAAGATCTCTCAGGCCTTACATCCATGCCATTTCGAAGTGCCTTCAGATGTGAAAGATGATGGAAGCCAAAATGAAGGGGAACATGAAGCCTGAAATATGGGTGAAAGCATGTCCTAGAAGAATTTGAAACTCCAGGTTCTAGAGCATAGTACTCATGACAAATTGGTGAATCACCGAATAGGGCCGAGGGACACGACTTAAGGGAAACCGACATAAACCTAACCAGAATGAGTACATAATCTCATACAACAACTTATACCCCTCTTTGGGAAGAACGCGGGGCAAGGGGCCAAAATGATAGGGAGGATTATAAGAGATGGAGTTGGACCCAAAGATGAAATGTTTGGGCATTCTTACGTATCCCATGATGTTGGGAATCAATCCATATGTAGTTATATAGGAGCCATGCATTTTAACGTCATGAGGGTATGGATAGAGATAGGGGAAAGGTATATCATCCAGGGATGTGTACAACACAGAGAGTAACATGATGTGAATAAGGGAAAAAGCATGCACCACACTATACAAACCTAAGTGAGAACATGGGCCAGGGGCCTGAGGTTGGGCCACATATAGAATGTCACGACCAGATTGTATTTTAACAACTTGAAGTGAGGATGAAGGTGACTTTATTTTAGGTTCATATAGCTTGGACCGTATATGCCTAGTTTAATGTCATATGTGTGGGAAAGAGAGGGACAATCATCGTACTTATGTAATACCACAAAGCGGAAATGATGATATAGGACAATTTTATACCATTTTCGCAACACAATACCAATCCCTGTGGGACTAGAATTTGGGGAAAATAATTGAGTGTTGGCCATTTTCCATACTCGCAACACAGGACTTGTATCAATTTGATGCATGCAATCCTCGAGGTCGTTATACAGTAATGGTAGGAGGTCTATCGGGACAAGTATCCATGCCTTTTGGGGGCCCTTTTGAATATAGAAGGCGATTGAAACCCAAATTATAGGGCTCACAAAGCATGAAGAAGAATGTGCTTGCAAGATGGAAGGTAAATGAAAGGAAGGATGTCTCATGTGGATATGTGTGGCGTGGAGAGATAGCTCGACATGAGTGAGGGAAAAAACCTGCACCACACCATATATTTTTTCCCAATGGGTGGTTTGAAGTTTGGGGTTGGGCCTACAGATGAAATTTTGGGGTGGTCAAATGTATCCCATGAGGATTGGAATCAAGACATACTTAGTTATAAAAGGGCCATGCAGTTTAATGTCATGTGGTAAGGACATGGGAGGATTAGAAGAACGAAGGAGGGCACATGTTGCAATCATCGTAACCCTGGCACAGGTGGGTCAAATAAGCCTATACGACTCCATGTAGGATCCTCCAAAAAAACTATGCCGACGAGGGGATATCCAAAGAGGAAACTGGGGGATGGACTCATGATGGAGTGCCTGAGTATTCTTATGTATCCCATGAGGATGGTAATCAATCCATATGTTGTGCTTGATATGCAGTTTAATGTCATTTAGGACGATGCATAGCTTAAAGTCATATAGGACGGAACAGTTTAAGGTCATGTTGGACCATAAAATTTATAGTCATGTAGGAAATTTGACACAAGAAAAGTATTTCTTGAGAAACATAGATTTGGTTGGAGTAATTATACAGTCACCGTCAATGATAACCTTTGAGTATGTGCTATTGGAGTAGACCTTGTGAATGATGTAATTTCCTTCCTATTTGGGCTCTAACTTGGGTGGTTTCCTGCTAGGTATCGTTGGGTCCCTCATGGGAAATACCATGTTGCCTTGCAAGAAAGAGTAGAGGTGAACTTTATTTTTGAAAGCTCTAACTATCCTATTCTGATGCCTTTCCATATTGTGCAGGGCACAAGGCCTGTTCTCATCAAGTGCTACCAACTCATCCAGATGGATATCATCTACATTATATAGCGCTTGTTAATCATAGAGATCCATGCGCAGTGAGGGAAATTGAATCTCGATGGGTAGGATGTACTCTGTCCCATTCACTAGGGAATATGGGGTCATGTGGGTGGAATTACGAGTCGTTGTTTGGTATGCCCAGAGGGTGTTGGGGATATTTTCTAGCCAACTATTATGCATCTGAGCAACCATTTTATTCAAAATGTTATAGAGGGTTTTTTTGAATTCCTTGATCTGTTCATTTTCTTGCACATGATACCGGAAGGTGTTGTTAGAATGGGTGTTGTACTTAATGTACAATTTCTTCATCTCAACTACCCATAAGTTCATGTTGTTATCGGTGAGGACAACGTGACAGACTCCAAATCGATAAATGATTTTGGAGATCGCAAAGTAAATGATTGAGTAGTCCATGATCTCTTTGAGCAGAATTGCCTCTTCCCACATGGAGAAGAAATCTGTAGTAGTTACAATGAACTTCCACTAGCGAGTCATTGCTGGTGGATATGGTTGCACGACATTGACTCCTCATACCACAAATGTCCAAGATTACTTAGTGGAGTGGAGTGGCTCTGTCAGCTGATGCATGAAGATAGCATGAATCTTGAATGTGTGACACCTTTTGGTGAACTCGACGTAGTCATGGATCATGGAGGGAAAAAATACCCCAGTCTATAGATTTGGTGAGATAGTTTTGGCCCAGTCTGATGAGCCGCGCAATAACTAGCAAGAACCTCCTACATTACCTGGGAAATTGCGACTCTTTGAATGCAATGAAGGATAAACTCATCAAACCTGTGGTTTTAGAGGATTTCCTCACAACTAGGACCTTCTTGGAGGTTAAGCTGTAACTGGTGACGTCAGATTCGCTTGCGCTCGGCCTGATCTGCTGAGAGATTACCATTATAGAGATACTCAATGAAGGGGGATCTCCAGTCAGAAGTCACTTCAATCACTACATCTAGGGGACCTGGGGGTCCTGATGTGGAGGCTCCTGTGGTAAGGTGGCCCACCTTTAGGTTGCCATCTTCATCTGGAGTGACATGAGAAATGAATCTCCAGTGTGCCATGTGGATAATCAGATCATCCTACTCAGGATCTGCAAGTGATGTAGCTAGGACGGACAGAGCGTTAGCTCGACCATTTTGAGATCGAAGAACATGAGTAACATCTGGACAAGATGGGAAATAGGAAATTATCTAGAGAGTGCACTCCAACAATGGTACGAGCTCTGGATTTCTGATGACATAGTCATCATTGATCTTCTTGATGACTAGTTTAGAGTCCCCTTACACATTAAAATGGTTCAAATAAATCTTGAGATCCAACTCGGGGCTAGTGATGAGAGCCTGATACTCGACCTCATTGTGGGTGCATCCTTCTGAAAACAAAAATGAGAATGGTTGGATGGATTGTGTCGGGGTAATAAAGAAGATACCCATGCGTACTCTATTGATCTCGGGATCATTGATCCTTCTGTCGATGGGGATGTGAGAAGATCCATTGAAGTACATTTTCAATAAGGGCATGGCATGGTCCACCGACTGAATTGCTTCATCTGGGAAATCAACGTCTAGGGACTGGTCTGTAGGAGCTGGATGGGCAACAAGGAAGTCTACTAGTGCTTTCCCCTTAATTGCATTCTAAGGGACAAACTTGATATAGAACTGTTGTAGAATCACTACCCACCATGCTAGATGTCCTATCAACATGGTGCAGTTTAGGATGTGCTTTAGTGGGTATACTCGGGTCACCATCTGTACCTCTTGCTGCTGCAAGTAATTTCATAATTTCTATACTGCGAATACTAGTGCAAGGTAGCTCTTTTTGATAGGGGATTATCTAGTCTCCTTATTGAGGAGCATGCGGCTATGGTAGTAAGGGTTGTTCTCTGACCCCTCATTATTCTTCTGGGTGAGAACGGTGCTGAGAGTTCACTCTAGGACAGTCACGTAAAGGACCAGTGGCTTTCCAGAGACGGGTGGAATTAAGACCGGCGGCTGGAGAAGATACAACCTGATCTCCTCAAAATCATTCTAACACTCTTTTTCCCACTCATTGACGATTCCTTTCTTCATGAGCCGAGAAAAGGGATTACACTTGTCAGCAACACTTGTGAAGAATCTGTGTATGTAGGATAAGTGTCTTTGGAAGCCTCGAAGCTCCCAAATATTGCTCAGAGGAGACATCTAGATAATGGCCTCAATATTCTCAGAGTTAATCTAAATTCCCATGTATCTGAAAATGAAGCCAAGAAACATTCCAAAGGTGACACCAAAGGCACACATCAATGGGTTCATCTTCAGGTGATGGGAATAGAGGAAGGATAACACTTTCATGAGGTCTTTGAGATGGTTCTGATGCTGGAAATTTTTTACCACAAGATCATCCACATATCATTCCACCAACATTCCAAGGATTGACTTAAAAATGTGATGCTTATCCCCCACATAGGTGGAATCCACATTCTTTAATCTTAAGGGCATGACTCGGTAACAGAAAGTACCTTGTGGTTCCCTGAATTCTGTGAAATCCTCATCCTCAGGGGCCATTTACATCTAGTTATACCCAGAGTATCCATTCATGAATGAGAGGGCTTAGAACCTACTTATAGCATCGATCACCATTTCTGTTATATTAAGGGGAAAATCATCCATCATATAGTGATGGTTGATATCCCAAAAAATTGATGCAAACTCTGATCTGTCTGTTCTTCTACCTTAATGGAACAGTTTTGGCTATCCATTTGGGGTACTAGACCTTCTGAATGAAATCAGCTCTAATGATAATATCAACTTCTGCCTCAACCAAGGCACGGTGAGAAGGGTGCATCTTCCTAGGAGGTTACTTGAACCCTTGGTGATTTACCGGGTGACTGAGGTAGTGGATGGATACTTGAGGATCCAGCCCTGGAATCACATCTTAACACCAGGCAAATACATCATAGTGTTATTTAAGGAAGCCTATGTACTGTTGTTGCTCCTCGAGGGGCATGGCGGAACTAAATAATTTGGGATTTGGGTGAGCCTCGCTACTGAGGTTCACATGTACTAACTCTTCGATTGTGGAATAGATGCCCCCTTCAAAGGGGGTGGAGAATACATTAAATCCTCTTCTAGAATTATAGAGGCAGGATAATTAGCTGCATGAGTTGCTTATGAGTCGGAATATCCCGATGGGAGGCTGGTATTAGCCTCATCGGCAGTGGACACAACATCAGAGGACTCCTGTGTTGTCGTGACCATAGCGTTAAAGGATATTGAGCCAATCTTGTCTAGTCTTCGGCCCCAGGGGCCATTCTTGATGATATCAAAGCAATATTGGTGTGTCATGTTGAGCCGGTTAATTCTGTCCCGACAAAACAAGCATGTATGAAACATTTCCATTACAATGGGGTGAACATCCCAATATCTTATAGGATTAGGAGGCTTTGGGATCACCTAATCCTGATTTTTGTATGAGTACGAGGTGATATTATGATGTCGCATAGGCCTGAGAATGTGTTCACCCATTATTTAAGAAACAAAAAAAACATTGTCACATGTCTGTGGTCGTGGCCTCCAATCGGTGGATTGGAAAGATGTAGGCATCATCTAGATATATCGACGGGTCAGTTGCAGCTGTGGCATGCTCAACCTCATTAGATTGAATTATCTTGTCTTTTCTCCTCTAGTAGTCAGCATTTAAATAGCAGACTTTACATGAGGCAAAGGAAGACACATCACCATGAAGCACTCCCACTCGACCATTAAGGGAGTACTTGAGGCATTGGTGATATCATGAGGGAACTTCCACATGCTGGTGGAGCCATGTCCTTCCCATCAATGCATTTTAGGTAGTTTCATGGGAGAAAACCATAAATTTAGAGCTAGAAAGTAATCCACCGAACTTGGTCTTCAAGCGGATCTTACCAACCGGTGTCTGTTCCATCATGTCATAACCATGGATTCTTAGGTCATAGGGACTCAGATCATGCTCAGACAATCCAATTTTTTGTAGTGTCCAAGTCAGTATTAGGTTGATTCTAGAGCCCGCGTCGACAAGAAAGTGACGATCCTCCATGCTATTGAAATGGTCGGTGATGTATAGTGGGTGAATGTTCCCCTATATGGGAGGGCCTTCATATTCTTCAGAGTAATAGATGATGGCCTATCATTCTATAGTCTCCACCACCATAGAATGAAAGGCTTATATGGCTGCTACCTCTATTTTAAACGGATGGGGCTTCTTAAAGCATCGGCGAGGGCCTCATGCATATTTGATGAGATGAGAAGAGCCTCAAGGATGGAGAGACATATTGTAATTCTTGCAAGAAGCTTGATATCATCGTACTACCATGTGAGGCGTGAACTTATACTTATAGAAGGTTTCTCTATGGCCAGAGTTATGGTGGGCCCTTCTGATTGGGTCGGTGGCTGACTCGTACTATGAATATCATGCTGCTTACTAGTCGAACCTACAGAGTGGCTACCAGATGAGGGCTAGATGAATGAGACTGGCCTTTAGCAGGGCTTGGATTGTCATGGAATGGTCGGGGTGGCTCTCCCTGATTCGGAAACACGAACAATGGAGAAGGAATACCTTAAGCCACTAAAGGAGAAGGTTGTGCGTGCTGAGCTCTACGTTGATCCTATTTCCTAGTTTTGGTAGCCGGCATAGCATGGCTGGAATTGCTGACCGAGGCACTATAATGTCCCATATAGCCACGACTCCATCTATGCTGATGATGGATAGGGATGTTGGGAAAATATTCCTGGTGATCCTCATCGTAAAGAATCATGTAGGGGTTTTCCAGCTCTATGGTATTAACAGAGGCTTACCCTTGTCCGTCACTCAAAGATTTGTCCTCTACTGGATAAATTTTGGGAGGGATCGCCATCTCTGAGGGTAGGAATTCTCTAAGAGTATAGGACAACTATGTCATTGGTTTAGGCATATGAGGTCATTGGTCACTCAATTCTAAATGAATTCAGATGAGGAGACAGGGTGTGGGAGCCCAAAATTTGTATATGTGGTGGTTTTCACAAAGTCGGTGGAGCCATGAGAGACTACTGTATTTTCATTTCCCCTACACCTGCATCGGTGGATGGGTGGTGATCGAATTCCAGCAACATCTTGGTTCCTAAAAATCAGAGAGATTAACCCCTTAGTGCTGAAAGAAAAGGAATCTATGACTAGTGCCCCAACGTCATTCCTTCTGCCATGGATAGTAAGATGGATCCATGCTGAAAACGTCTCAGACTGGGATGTCCAATGCTTTGGCTACCCCAACTACTGGTGAGTTATACACCAGGCTCACTATTTTCATGGTAGGACCTAGTGCCAGATAACTGCATTTTGTGGAATGATGATCTACTAATTCCTCAAACACTACTGATCTCCACATTGAGGTGAAGATATTCACATTAGGTTCACCATTTCTATTTCTGACGCTTTTTCTGGGGTGCGTGCGTCCGTCTGTTAGAGGACAACGATGCTGTTTGTTACCCCACATTTCTACTTTCCAAAGGTGGGTGACATTCATTCCATGTTTAGGGACATTTTCTCCTTAATGGAAATGGGATGATGGGATGTCAATTCTTCCTTCTGTCGATACCTCCTCATAACTCGTCACCTAGTCTGGGTCTCCCTTATAGAGTTAAGATGTTGTTATTGAAACTCTTCCTAGTGCCATATCTTCATGGACACTAGTAAATTGCACTGCTTCTATCAGGACACTTCAAAGGGTCTGGTCAGGGCAGTAACCTGTGGTCGAAGGAGTAGTCATGTTGGACATCACAAGCGTGTCTGGATTCAATAACACTGGGGCGTTTGGGTTTCTTCCACTTATTATAGTGCTTCTCGAGGGCACAGAATCCCTAGGCATCGCACGTAGAATGCAAAGAATTATATACTATAAGTATGTATCTAATTTTTTCCTTAGATTTCTGTTTTTATCATAGGTTATGCTGTAGGTTTAACGTCTAGAAGAGAGGGAACGTACTGATCGGAACACTGACAAGAGTGGAGCGGACGGGAGTGAACCCTAGAGGAAACACTAATGCTATGAGGTGAATTGGCGTGATATCACAGGGATGAGGAGTCCTGGGTATGAATCAAGATGGATGATAAAGATTTAAATAAAGTGAATGGACAATGAGATAGAGTCGACTTGAGGGAAATAGTGATGTTGGGATTGAGTGTCGTAGAGACCTCCTACATATCCTAGTGGTAGGGAATCAAAGTCCTCATAGTTCGCTTAGGCGATAGGACACTTGAGGATTCGGCCCGTGAGAATAGATGCATGGATGGGATCTAGAGGGAATATAACCTACCATTTGGGTCATGATATTTATGGAACACATGGAATCAAGAGGTAGATCAATATGAGTCATGAGTTATTGTCTTGAACCTCAAAGTGTCTTCCTATGTATCCTCATAGCAGGGAATCAATGTCCACATAGTTTATCTGATGATGGATTACTGTCGATTGGGGACTTCAACGACTTACTGCCAGATGGGGTTGACAATGGGTTAACACTGAATAAGGGGTCACAACGACTTACCACTGGATGGGGCTAACAACGGCTTACTGATGAATGGGGGGTCACAATGGCTTACCACTTGATGGTTTTGACAGCATCGTTCCCCTAAATGGGGGGTCACAACGGCTTACTGCTTGATGGTGGATGAAAATGGCTTACCATTGAATGGGGGGGGCAACGGCTTCCCTTTGGATGGTGGGCACCATTTAATGTCATTTAAGATGAAAAGGGGGAATACATGTTATCATCATGCAGGACGAAGGTGGTCCGACGTGAAGAAGGGGCTGGATCTAATGGTTTTTGGGCGTGAACATCAGGCAGGCGTCCTATGTAACTTGTCTTGGAAAAGATCAAAGTCCATGTAGTTCGGGATGGTTGGATCCAGCGTTAAGGGGGCCGAAACCAATGGTTATTGTTCTTGAACCTTAGGGAGGATTCCTATGTACCTTCCCATGGAACGGATCAAAGTCCCCGTTATAGCATCCTGCCTTTTTGTCACATAAACTTTCATTATATTACACAAAACTGAGGATCATTAAGGTTTAGTGTCTTGGAAACCAGGAACTTAATACATAAAACAACAACAAAAAACATTATTCTTAAACACTTGAAAGTATTCTCCTTATGTTCATCCTAGGTTCATTACTGCATCTCATAACCTGGGGATATACATCAAAATAAAGGGTGAGCATAAGGCCGAGTTAGGGAAACAAGGGAAACATTTAACATGTGAACTTGAGATACATCAATAAAGTCATGAAAAGAATATTAAGGCATGGGAATGAAATCATGAGGCATATCATAATAAAAATAACATATTTCATAACATAAAGATGTGGATACAACATTTAATAGAGACAATCATTTTTGTTTCACCAAGGTCCATCCCCAAGGTGTCAATAAAAATTACCAAGGATATTCAGCAAGGTATCAGTCAAAATGGTCAGCTTTAGAGACTAAGTCTTTACCCAATGCATTGGAGCGCTATCAGGGCGCACCCTTAAATTTGTCTTTATTATCATGTGATCCACATATAACATCATCAATAATTTCATAAAGACCCTATATATCATAAAATAAATGGGTTTCATTTCATAATCGTAACTTTTTAAAAACTGCTTTAAAGACATGATCTTTATGTCACATAAAACCCACAAAAAAAGAAAACCGGGTCTCATGTATGTAAATCCCAGAATTTAAAATAGAAAATTTTGGTATATATTTGAATACCACTTTATAAGGAAGGTCTTTGAGTGTTCACTTAATAAAATAAAAATAATTTGAGAAAAAGAGAGAGACATTTGAGACGGAAATTCTGCGGTATAACGACTATACTTTGGGGTATTAGAAAACATTGAAAAGAGAGGGGACATAGGTCACCCACTCATAAATGATCCAAATAACAGTAGAGGGACAGAATATAATGGATATAAGACCATAGTAATGAGATTTTAAATACATACCATATGAAATGAAAAAACATGGAGGGAAGACAAAAATAAGATATCTCTTATGAAAATTCGGCAGCCTAACAACGTCACTTAAACTTCAACAAAATGAATTGAAGAGATAAAATAGAGTCTCTCATCATATGAACATATAATATCAGTATTATATATGTAGATACCATTCCCCAACTTAAATTAAAGGAACATGAAAGACTTGACAAGGAAGTAGAACTTCGAAAAAATGAGAAAGGTAAAATAATCCCTTAAAAATTCGGCAGTCTAACGACGCCACTTAAACTTCAACAAAAATGAATTGAAGAGATAAAATAGGGTATCTCCTCATATGAACAAAAAATATCAGTATGATAGATATAGATATAATACCCCAACATAATAAAAAGGATCTCGAAAGACTTGACATGAATGTAGAACTTTGAAAAATGAGAAAGGTGAAGAATCCCTTAAAAATTCGGTAGCCTATCGGCGCTACAAAGACTTTATTAAATTGAATTGATGAGATAAAGAGGGGTTATATAATCATATGAACATGAAAATGGAATTAAGAGGAATATAAAAGATCATCCTCTAACATAAGATCATGGAGCATAAAAGAAATGACATAAAAGAGATTACTTGAAAACAAAGGGGGAGGTAGGATCCCTTACCTTAAAACGTAACTCTTAAAACTCAATGGTTGGGACCTTGAGGGATTGGGGGAACCTTGGGAGGACTCATTGGGAGGTAATGAGATCAGATATTCGTTTAGGGAGAGTTGGGAGTCGAATGGAGGAGAGGATGTCTTGGTATTTATAGGGAAAGTGAGGGGACAAGGCATTAATGGCCAAGGGACTCCTCATTGGTGGTTTTGGAAAAACTATGGGCTTGCCCATGGTATTTGCCCATGGTATTGGCCACATGGGTCCCCCATACAATGATTCAACAAATTTGGTCGTCCAAACCTTAAAATATCTCATGGAATCATCATGACATAGTTATGATGTCATTAAACATATCGAAACCCTAAAACTGTATTTTCACTATTCATCGAAAATTCAACTTTCTCAGAAAAATCCCAAAATTTCACCTTAACCAAATATCGATGCTATGATTTCAAAAATGAACTCAATTTTATAAAAATAATTTTCTAAATATTTTTAATTTAATTTTTAAATAAATACACTATTCACCAAAAAATCATTTTTCTCAGAAAAATCCTCAAAAATTACCTTAACATAATATCGATGCTTTGAGTTTAAAAATAAAATCCATTTTATAAAAATAATTTTCTAAATATTTTTAATTTAATTTTTAATTAAAAACACTATTCACCTGAAAAAACTAATACTTGACTAATAATTTATGAAACTGTTATTTAACCATTTTATTGAATCACATTACTTAATCAAGGTGCCTAGATTATATTTATACATTCTTTAAGTGATATTACTAATCCATTTGGTCACATTACAAATCCTAAGCAAAAAATCACTATTCATAATTTACTATTCATCAGAAATTAAGTTGATCTTATTAGACTCTCAATTTCGTATTGAACATAATAGTAGAAGACAATTTTTTGAAAATCATTACAGATTTTTAATTATTTAAGTTTTACATAAACATTTTTAAAATATCCTTTCTCTAAAATTCATCAAAAATATGCATACTATATATATCTGTACATTTGAAAATTCATAAAATTTATCATAAGAAGAAATCAAAATTTTTATTTAAAAAAAGGATTACACAAGGTAGATACGGTCTCCTTATATAGCCCCTTATCACACCAGCATAGGACCTAAGTGTATGGTGTGCTAAGGTGAGAGAATCTGAGGGAGGCTCGGCCAACATCACACGAGTAGTAATTTCTATCAGTTTGAACTTATCGCGAAGGTGATTTCGTTCTAGCTTCACATGATGAAGTTCGGATTGGGTTTTGTCCAGAGAAAATCCTAGTGGTGCTACCTCCTTCCCAAGATCCGTTAGATGGGATTTGATTGGCCCGAGACTACTGGATGAGGCCATCGAATCTCCTTTATATATTAAATAACCAAGGTCACTTGTATTTAGAGACAAAAGTCGCAACTTTCTGTTTTCAACGGTCATACTGACTAACAGACATATAATAGTCAAAACCCAACATTCTCATTTTTATTATACTCATGTTATCAAATGAAATAGTTTTGTTGAGTATGAAAAACAAAATAACACAAAAAATTAGGAAACAAGATTTATTCAAAATTTCAGGTTGTTACAATCTCCCCCCCTTATGAAATTGTGTCCTCACAATTTTTAAAATTGGGTTTTGAAATTTCATTGAAAGTCCCACCTCAGAAAAATAGTCAGTAACACTATTACATTACTAGAATGAAAAGGAAGTACAAAGGCCACCCAAGTTAACCCATACTAGGATTCCATGTAGGAAAACATGGATATGGAAGAAAAAAACAAAGGGTCGAGTTCTGAGGGAGAGTGATAGAAAACGTGATTATGAGAAAGTTAACCACAAGAAAATCACAAACTTATGATGTGTGTAAATGGTCTTTGATTTCCCAGTAGTAAGTATAAACTAAAAATGTTTTTGTTTTACGTTCCTTTTAATAATTTTGAGGAATTAATCTACTACATAGAATAAAAACATAAGGAAATATACCTACCTTCGAGTAGAGTTTCATCCTTTAATAAATTTATACCAAAACTAATATTTTCTCCAAACGATGAGCATTCAAAACTACTTGGTCTCATCAAAGCACAAGAATAATCTTATAGAGAATCACATAATTCACCAAATATTAACTATCTATTTCTTATATCTTTAAACATTATCCCAAAAACAGTAAGGGTAAGATAAAACGACTCTTCCAATAGAAAGAACCCTAGAGGAAGGAAAACTACTTTAAATATTAAAAGTTCCACACTACTACCCAAAGTTCATCATAGACCTTTCCATAAATAACTGTTCTAAAAATTCCTCAAAAATAAACCAAACTAAGATTGAAACCCAAATACAAGAAGGATTTGATAACATAGTGTTCCAAAATAAACTTCATTGTTCATCTCCAAACAACATCAACCACTCATAACATATTATATCAAAAGTAGCTAACTTAAACATATTTTACCCAAGATAGGTTAATCATTTCCATAAGTAACCTAAATTACTATAAGTCCACCTTAAATTCACCGATTCTTCAAAATATAAGTCAACCTTTACTTCTCAATAAAAATACCGTAGTAATCTATTTACCTTGATCATATAGGGTCCCCAAAATAGTGAACATATTCCAAAATAATAATCATATTTTAATTCCCTAATCATCTCTATCATATTAATACGGCCATAGTTTCATTTCCTATCACATTGGTTGTTGGGACATGTTCTTCCATTTCCCACCATTAACTAAGAAAAGAAAGTATAATTAGGAGCTTAAATAATTAGCCAATAATCATGAAAAGGAACTTAAATAATATAAGGATATCTTGTAGAAGAAAAGTATACCCTAACTTGTGATCCCCTAGGTTTAAAACTAGGTTATACATGATCATATATTCTTATGTGAATATTTATTTTATTTTATGTTTATTCTTTTAATAATGGTTCATACTAAGCTTATGAATTTACCAAAGCATATCCCCCGGGAGTGTCGTAACCAAGAGTGCAGTAAGGCATGTTTTTGTGTACCAGTTCCCGTTCAAGTCTAGCTCAAAACGGTGTTTTTGGGTTTTACCCCTATGTACATCTGTGCCAGAGCCACCTCTACCTGCTCGTATCCAGACAGGGATGTATTTTCTTGGCAACCCCTTACTCAATACTCACCAAAATACCAGGAATATTTTCTTTATTTAAACTTTTCTATAGGGTTCTTCCTAATGTTTTCATATCCTAATTTCCAAAAATAACTAAACCATACTTTGATGCCAAATATAGCATCCCGTCTTTTTGTCACATAAATTTTCATTACATTATACAAAACTGAGGATCTTTAAGGTTTAGTGTATTGGCAACCAGAGACATAATATATGAAACAACAAAAAAACATTCTTCTTAAACACTTGAAAAGATTCTATTTATGTTCATCTTAGGTTCATTACTGCATCTCATAACCTGGGTACATACATCAAAAGAAAGGGTGAGTAGAAGGCCCAGTTAGGGAAACAAGGGAAACATTTAACATGTGAACTTGAGATACATCAATAATGTCATGAAAAGAACTTTAAGGCATGGGAATGAAATCCTGAGGCATATCATAATAAATATAACATATTTCATAACATAAAGATTTGTCTACAACATTTAACAAAGACAATCATTTCTGTTTCACCACGGTCCATCCCCAAGGTGTCAATAAAAATTACCAAGGTTATTCACCATGGTATCAGTCAAAATGGTCATCTCGAGAGACTAAGTCTTTACCCAATGCATTGGAGCGCTATCAAGGTGAACCCTTAAATTTGTCTTTATAATCATGTGAGCCACATATAACATCATCAATCATTTCATAAACACCCTATATAGCATAAAAGAAATGGGTTTCATTTCATAATCGTAACTTTTTAAAAACTGCTTTAAAGACATGATCTTTATGTCACATAAAACCCACAGAAAAGGAAAGCGGGTCTCATATATGTAAATCCCAGAATTTAAAATAGAAAATTTTGGTATATATTTTAATACCCATTTAGAAGGAAGTTCTTTGAGTATTAACTTAATAAAATAAAAAAAATAATTTGAGAAAAAGAGAGATACATTTGAGACGGAAATTCTGCGGCATAACGGCTATGCTTTGGGGTTTTAGAAAACATTGAAAAGAGAGAGGACATAGGTAACCCACTCATAAATGATCTAAAGAATAGTATAGGGACAGAATATAATGGATATAAGGACATGGTAATGATATTTTAAATACATACCATATGAAATTAAAAAAATGGAGGGAAGACAAAAATAAGGTTCTCTTATGAAAATTCGGCAGCCTAACGGCGTCACTTAAACTTCAACAAAATGAATTGAAGAGATAAAATAGGGTCTCTCATAATATGAACATAGAAGATCAGTATGATATATGTAGAGATCATACCTTAAAATAAATTAAAGGAACTTGAAAGACTTGTCATGAAAGTAGAACTTTGAAAAAATGAGAAAGGTAAAAGAATCCCTTAAAAATTCGGCAGTCTAACGGTGCCACTTAAACTTCAACAAAAATGA
The DNA here is from genome assembly GCA_963277665.1 of Viscum album. NCBI lineage: Eukaryota > Viridiplantae > Streptophyta > Magnoliopsida > Santalales > Viscaceae > Viscum > Viscum album. The sequence goes on along the minus strand of OY728141.1, from coordinate 37,964,882 downwards.
ATTGCAGAGATAAAATAGGGGATATAAAAATATGAACATAAAAGGTCAGTATAATAGATATAGATATCATACCCCAAAATAATAAAAAGTAACTTGAAAGATTGACATGAAAGTATAACTTTGAAAAATGAGAAAGGTGAAGAATCCCTTAAAAATTTGGCAGCCTAACGACGCCACTTAGAATTTCTTAAAATGAATTGATGAGAGAAAAAGGGGGTCTCTCATCATATGAACACAAAAAGGGCAGTAAGAGGAATATAAAATATCATCCTCCAACATAAGATCATGGAGCATAAATGAAATGACATAAAAGAGATTACTTGAAACCAAAGAGGGAGGTAGGATCCCATACCTTAAAACGTAACTCTTAAAACTCAAAGGATGGGACCTTGAAGGGTTAGGGGCACCTTGGGAGGACTCCTTGGGAGGTAATGAGACCCGATCTTCATTCGAGGAGAGTTAGGAGTCGAATGGATGAGATTATGGCTTGGTATTTATAGGGAAAGTGAGGGGACAAGGCATTAATGGCCAAGGGACTCCTCAATGGTGGTTTTGGAAAAACCATGGGCTTGCCCATGGTATTTGCCCATGGTATTGGCCACATGGGTCCCCCCATAAAATAATTCATCACCTTTGGTCGGCCAACCCTTAAAATATCTCATGACATCATCATGACACAGTTATGATGTCATTAAACAAACCGAAACCCTAAAACTGTATTTTCACTATTCATCTAAAATTCAAATTTCTCAGAAAAATCCCAAAATTTCACCTTAACCAAATATCGATGCTCTGATTTCAAAAATGAACTCCATTTTATAAAAATAATTTTCTAAATGTTTTTAATTTAATTTTTAAATAAATACACTATTCACTAAAAATTCATTTTTCTCAGAAAAGTCCCCAAAAATTACGTTAACATAATATCGATGCTCTGAGTTCAAAAATGAAATCCATTTTATAAAAATAATTTTTTAAATATTTTTAATTTAATTTTTATTTAAAAAAAACCATTCACCTAAAAAAAACTAATACTTGACTAATAATTTATGAAACCATTATTTAACCATTTTATTGAATCACATTACTTAATCAAGGTGCCTAGATTATATTAATACTTTCTTAAGTGAGATTACTAATCCATTTGGTCACATTACTAATCCTAAGCATAAAATCACTATTCACAATTTATTATTCATCAAAAATTTACTTGATCTTATTAGAATCTAAATTTCGTACTGAACATAATTGTAGAAGACCATTTTTTGTAAATCATTACACATTTTTAATTATTTAAGGTTTACATAAACATTTTTAAAATATCCTTTCTCTAAAATTCATCAAAAATATGCATACTATATTTATCCGGACATTTGAAAATTCATAAACTTCATCATAAGATGAAATAAATTTTTTTATTTAAAACAAAGGATTACACAAGGCAGTTACGGTCTCCTTAAATATCCCCTTATCACACCAGCATAGGACCTACGTGTAAGGTGTGCTAAGATGAGAGAATCTGAGGGAGGATCAACCAACATCACATGAGTAGTAATTTTTATCATTTTGAACTTCTCGTGAAGGAGATTCCATTCTAGCTTCACACAATGAAGTTTGGCTTGGGATTGGTCCAGAGCAAAACCCTGTGGTGCTTCCTCCTTCTCAAGTTCCGTTAGATGGGCTTCGATTGGCCCGAGACTACTGGATGAGGCCATCGAATCTCCTTTCTATATTAATTAACCAAGGTCACTTTTATTCAGAGAAAAAAGTCGCAACTTTCAGTATTCAACGGTCATACTGACTAACGGTCATATAATAGTCAAAACCCAACAGTCTCATTTTAATTATACTCATGTTATCAAATGAAACAGTTTTGTTGAGTACGAAAAATAAAATAACACACAAAATTAGGAAACAAGATTTATTCAAAATTTATGGTCATTACACCCGTAGTTATAGAGAGGGTTTGGTGAACCGATGTGGATATGGTTAGGACCAACAGATGGTGTGCTTGAACCTCAGGGAGGCTTCTTATGTACCTCGCCTTGGAAAAGATCAAAGACCTTGTAGTTTGGGGGTGGGTTTCATGAACCGATTTAAAGATGGATGGGGACAATAGATGGCGAGATTGAACCTCAGGGAGGCTTCCTACATACCTCACCTTGGAAAATATTAAAGACCTTGTAGTTCATGGAAGGAGGATGGGGCTTACACTCTAGGATTCCCAGAGAGAAAGTCATGGTCGATGCTTACTCTAATCCTACATGACTCATGCTCAGTGTGAGAAACAAGAAGGAGAAAGGACCTGATGATTAGTTCGCGGAAGGGGCGTCTGTGGGAGGTGGAATGGGGCTTACACGTGGTTAGCGGCCCCAAAGAGGAAACAGGGGCTTACGCATGGTCTGTAGCCTAGGGGGATGGAGATTGGGACCTACTCCAAGGTGGAGGCTTAGGTGGCGACAAATCCCAGTGGGAGAGGGATGGGATAACGAAGGTCCCGAAGCCCATCTCTCCTCTGGCCTTTGGCAAGGAAGAATATTAGAGGATCAAGGGTGTTACATCCTATAAGAAAAGATAGGGGCTTACACCAAGGTGGTTTCCCTATCCCTTCAGACCAACGCCTCTCTAATAAAGAGGATCACATTGCATGTGAGGAATGATTTCACTACCATAGAGACCGGTTGGTGTAGAGAATGTTCAAGATGGGACACCCCGCATATGATGCACGGGGAAAGGCCACAATTTAACGACATGTGCTAGGTATGATGGTGCTAGGCAGTTTAACATCCTGTAGCTTGGACAAAGTGGGTTCGCTCCGCACCCCTAGGACTTATATAACTGATACCTCTCTCCCCTTGGGGAATAGAATTAATCATCAATGTCATGGTGATGGGGTGTTATGGATTAATCCAATGGGGTTCTAATTTAGCGTGGAAATGCGAAAAATCGATAGCCGATAGCGTGCCTAGGCGAAGAAGCATGATGTGAACCAACAAAATGGAAAGAAACTCCCAAGGGACCATGAAATTTCTTCATTTAAACCTAAAGGGCCACACGAAAAAATGATTTGAAGAGGAAAGGGGTTCATAGGTAGTAGCTTTGTGAAGCTCTGGTGCTCCATGAAGTGGAGGGGATTCATGAAGGGATGTTCTTCGGGAAGTGAAGTCGCATAGCCTAGGAATAGGGCATAGTTGCATATGGAAGGTTCTTTACGAAGTGGAAAGGCATTAACGGATTAATGCCTTGCCAAGAAAAGGTGAATTGTGAATCATAACATTGTGAATCAATGTGATTCACGAAGCATAGTGACCACGCCCTAGCAAGAGGGTCACATGTGTATGAAGGGTAATTCACAAAGCATAAACACTATGTGACGACTCGAGTCCCCTTTGAGATCTCTTTCCTTCACGGAGGCTTGTTGGCTCTGTGAAGGGCATCCCTCTTTGAAGAGGTGTGGAATTCATGAAACGGGGAAGGAATTTCGTGATGAAAAAGTACCTTGAAAATCTCATGGTTTGCAAAGAAAAATTTTCATTTTGATGTAGGAGCTTAGAAGGCTAAAGTTCAGAGGATCAGTCATTTGGGCTTGTGGGGAGCCTGGTATTTATAGGCAAGAGGCTCCATGAAGCAAGGCTTTCTTTGTGTGAAGACAAAGCTTGCTCCATGGCGGGTTCACGAATGAAAAAGGGGTTCGCGAAGCATCCCGCCTCCATGATCTGTGGTGGGTTTGTGAAAGGGGAGCTCTCCCCTAGCCACAGGGCTATGAGGGCTCCGCGAGCGGTCTTCGTGAGGTAGACCCTAATGAATTTCATTTGTTCCTACTTTTCCTTGATTTAGGAATCAATAATTTGGTTGTTATGGTTTTATTTTAAAAAATATTTATCGAGATGAAAAACAAATAGCACATGGTTGTACCTATATAAAAGGTAGTGTCTAGTTATTCTCACCAATCCAAAATTTATTTCTCAGAGGTTGTACCTTAACTTTGTAACCTGTTTTATGTAATTGTGACGTGTGAAAAATTAAGTACTGGGGCTATGCAACTATGTGTGAGAAAAAAATAGGTTGTAAAGAGTGTTCAATCTCCCTATAAAGTGAGGTATATCGAATAGATATCCATGCTCTTAGGTGAAGTGTGTAAAGTTTATGAATATATAATTTTAATTATAACTATATTAGAATATTTGTGTAATCATTTCCATTACTTTACTATATATTATCTTTACTATAATTAAATTTATATGTACATTTCCTCATAATTCTATATAATTTGTTAATTAACTTTGATCTATTATACATCACTAATTTACCCTAGTCTTGTTTTTACTATCACCATTGTCGGACGTATCAACTGGTATTAGAGCTAACCCTTTGGATATATTATTGTTTGAATTCAGTATTAAATATTTTATTTGTATCTATTTTGTGTACCAACCCATTTTCTATAAATAGTAATTATTTTTTTTGAAAATATCATTATAGTTGGAAATTTAAGGATCAAATGAAGAATTAATTCCACTTAATTCACCCTTTATTAATTAGAATGTCTACAGTTACTGGAAATCTTGGATAAATGTATTTTTCCTAGGCCAGGTTATATAACTGAGATTAGGAGGGGATGAATTAGTTATCATTTTTATTTTTATGAATATTTATATTTTAATTCTACCTTTGAAAATAGTAAAATTATTTTACATTCTTTTATCTTACCCTTAGCATCACTCAAGTTATGAAATTTATAAAGTCATGAACATGAGAAATTTACATGTTTTGTCCATGACATCCCAATACGTTCCATGTTTGGTATGTTCTATGAGATCAAATTTCTCTACTATAAATCACAAATTACATGTGTAATATATATTCCAAATATCGTAGTAGATTGTCTCCCAAAATACATGGTCTCCATTGATCATAATATTTACCTCCTGCTTTAATCTTTATATTGGATCCTTCTAGTTGAATCTATATCCCTAAAAGATTTTGGACACCATTGAGTGGGGTGTATATGTTGTATTTTTAAAATTAATTACGGTTCCTCAAAAACCCCACATGTCGATAAGTCATCAACCACATATTATTTCTAGTGAAGTATGCATGTTGGCTTTATTCCTCTTCAATTTTATATGTCCTTGTGTACTGTTCAATCATTAGAATTTCTCAACTTCATCTCTAGATGATTTGATAATTTCATAGGTTATAGGACGTAGATCATACTTTTCACCTCCTTCTCACTTTCAAAATAGATGTATCATTGTTGACTTCCTTGTAATTCATCCTTGATATATAGATATTCCTAAATGAATTTTGATACTTATCTTCTCTTTTTTTTTTCTATTTAACATTTAACTATTAAAAAATTATTATAGTGTTGATGATAACTTATTTCTTCTTCATATATATATATATATATATATATATAATATTTCATGAATACTAATCCATATGATATATGTAAAACATATAATCATAGATAAATATATAATATCAAATTCATAGTCATTTTAATCAATTCAATGCCTTAATTTAATTCTTTATTATAACTACACATATTTATATTGTCTATAAGATTACAAAAATATTATAAATTAAATTCTCCACTAAATATATATCTCCTAATTATATGGTTTGAATCCCATTTATGACCACATAATATTACTCATTTAGTCCTCATATAATATTAGTGTTATTCATAATAATATTAATTTTATTATGATATGTGAACCCATAAACATTATATCAATCCGATTTTTTAATGAATTATTTGGTTCCAAATAAATTAATTTTCATTGATGATTTGTGTTCAATGCCACATGAATTCAAGAAATATTTATATGAAACACCAAGTTAATATTTCACTACATGAAACACTGATATTATATTATAATACACTCAACACTAATTTTTTCTTTTATTTCACATAATACTGAGTTCCCTCGATAGCCAATGTTACTTGAAATAGACAGTTTTAATGAACTAAAATATACTATTAATATTATTATCTAATATGATAGTTTTCACCTAGCCGTTGGAATGGTGGGTATGAAAAGGATCATCTAAATTATTGAAATATGGTTTATTCATGTTTATTGAATAAATTCTTTAGTAACGAATTAATTATAAATTAATGTAAGAACTACTTGAAAATAAAAAAATTATATTTCTTAAAAAATATTTTTCATTACAAAAAATGTTTCATATAAATAAATTAATAAACCCACTTTTTATGAATAATTTTAATTATATTTATATATTATATAATCAATCAACTATTTAACTTTCATATTTTTTGTTCTCTAGACATGAGATATGAATAAATATAATTTTATGCATAAAAGAAGAATTTTTTAAAAGGTAGATTTACATCATTTTAATGGAACAATTATTTTAAAATTAATTTTTAAAATTTTTATAAATTATATTTGAAAAAAATAAAATTTATTATTAAAACCCAAATTTCAAAATATCTTATGTTAAATTTATGGTTTTTTCTGGGAAGTATCATTTTTTAATGAATGTTGAAAATACAGAATCTTAATTGAAATATGCCTTTTTGTTCGAATTATTTACATAGTTAAATTATATTTAAAATTATTTATAAAGTATAATTATATCATTTATATATATATATATATATATTAATCCAATTTATTTCATTTTAAGCAACTAATTATTGAAATTGGATATGAAAATATTTCAACCTGTTGAGGTTTTGTCTTTAAAAACCTACTTTATCATTGTGTTTATGGGACCAATTTGGAGAATGGAATATGGAAAAATAGATTCCATTTTTGGACTCATAATAATTTATAATTTATTATAATTCAAAATCATTTTTTTACTAATATGATTAGTAAAAATAGTAAAAATTAATCACAACGATTAAGAGAAAAATGTGTTTACTACAAGACTAATGATAAACATGAGGGAAAATGACCTATATTATCTTTCAAAACCTATTTTATTGACATATTTTGACCATATACCATCTAATATTGAAATTTCATCATTATTGTTTTCATGTGATATAAGGGATACCTCTTAATAGTGTTTTCCTTTTGGTATTTACAAGAATGCCACTCCTCCTCCTTTATAAAAGGGCACTCAACCACCCCACTTATTCCCACAGCTCTATACATTTATCTTAATAAAATCCTAACATAATAAAATCCTAAATTCTACACCATCAACATATATTACTTACATTGGGTACAAATCCAAAAATAGAATTCATTTGGTTCCAATCAAAAGGAGATACTCGAAGAAGATGTAATAATAATCAATGAACTATTTTGTTTTATTTATTTTTATTTAATGATTATATAATAACCAAATTATATTATACATAATGGTATGTTTTTATTTTAAGTTTAAATCCTATATCATCATAAACTTCCATCAAATTGGATTCACATTCGACATTTATGTGTACAGAAGACTACAACCCCCCGAACCGATGGCGTGTGTTCTTCCATTACCACCTTTCATGGTTGAGAATAATGATGGATTTAAAGATTCTATATGATTTTTACAATTATTATAATTTTATTGTTATTATAATATTTTTATATAACCTATACCCTCATGATTTCTATTTTTTGGGTATATGATAATGTTTTTCGTGTTTATGTTGGACTACCCCCTTGGGAAGCGATGTGATTAATTCACACATTACATGAAATGTTTTAAGGATATATTTATTTAAAATATGTGATATATATATAAAATAAAAGATATACTATCAGGAATATATATAGAATATACCTTTATATCATTCAATATGCTATGAAAATGGGATTGTGTTCATGCATACGTATGACCTACTGTCTCCAAAACCGATGTATTTCATTTCATATTTCTATATTTTATGGATTATTAAAATTAAATATATAGTGAATATATATGATATTTATATAATAAATCAAATTCATTAAAAAATTAAATAATAATCAAATAAAGGGTATTAAAAATAAAAAATGAAAACTTAAATGAAAAATAAAGTGAGAATTACCCGAAACATGACATTGACATGGTATTGTTAATAAATGGGTAATAAAAGGTCAAAAGAAAACCATATATGGTATTATATATATCAATATGGTTATTTATGTGATTTATAATACACATAATTTATTATACATGAGTTTTCAACATGTATGAAGTAATTCATGACTTAAGGTAATGGATTTTTGTCTCACTTTTAACTTTTATGAGACACATGATATATTCACCTCCTATTTCATTAATGTGGTGTATGTACATTCCATTAATGTATTTTAGTAATATTATCATAAGATTTATGTGTATTTACATATCCATTTTAGGATCTCTCTTTCATTGTGTTTGTTATTCAAAATTTACCAATCATGTAAACGAATTGTGTCTCATATTTTATTTATATGAGACACATGTTATATTATGCACCAATATTCTTTTAAAAGCTGTGTGAAATGCACAATTTAAATTTCATGCCATTAATCTATTTATTATTGTGATATTTTAATTTTCATTCAATTTCATTCTTTCATGGGGATAATGATTCAATGTTTTGAAAGTGTTAAGAATCATAGCTACAATTGCATCGTTTATCTGGATTGTTTATGATTATGCTTCTATTGATAAAATATTATGATCTGCCTATCAATAATTATTGTGAATTTTATTATCCTCTATGTATTCATTAAATATTTAAGTAATGGAACCATTTATCCACTCTTTGGTACATAATACAATTACGAAAATGTTTTTATCAAAATATGACATAATATCTCTATTCGGTCAGAAATCTGTTTTCATTCAAAACCATGTTTACTAAAAATGTTTCCAATAATATTTTACTATTATCATATTATTGATAAAATAAATTATTTCCCATTTATTACCTTTTTACAATATGGTATTAAAACGAATATTCTTTTTGTTTTCTTATCAATGCACTTTTCTAAACATTTTATAGTGAAAAAGGAATGTTTCTACATGTATAGATTTGTCCACCATATTGAGCATAATTTATTTTAAGATTAATTTTCAATTTTCAAATATTATTCTAAAAGAATAATTTTTACTTAAAAATTTTTAAATTATTTTTCTAAAATTATTTTTAAAAATTTTTCTAAAAAAATATGTTATAAAATGTTATTTTAAAGTGAAATTGATGTTATCTTTAAGAAATTATTCCAATGATTTTGTAATATTATATTATAAAATTTAAAAGTTTTATTCAAGTAAGATTATTTATCAATTTATTTATGTTTTAAAAATTGATTTTCAATAATGTTTATTTCCCTAAATAAATTCTTCAAGTGTTCTTTCAAAACCCTATTCCATCTAAGATAAAATCCTTCAATATAGTTTATGATTTACTAGGGATATGATCCATGGATATAATTATTATTATTCATTAAAATAGTTTATTTTTGATATGATAATTTTTTTATGACACATGTTTCTCTTCCATGGGTTAATCAATGATGAATCCCACTTTTTTTAGGGGTTGTGCTGTAATGAAATGATTACGAAACCTTTCTCCTTTACATAGGATATAATTTATGAAATTTTTATAATACTCATTTCATTTCAAGGGTGATGATATTATAAATATTTTATGATATTTCGGTGCACATAAATATGGTTTTCATTATGTGATGGGTGAGACCTGTATCTCACACCAATTTATTGGGTAATGGATTATATCTCAATAGATATAAATTGGAAAAAGGTAGATGGGCTTGATCCATAGTGAGAAATGGGTTCATCCTTATGCACAATTTGAAATATTTGTCTCATAATCCATAATGAGAAAAGGATGCATCCTAATTTACAATGTAAAACAGGTTCATCCAATTATTCTATGGGAAACATGTAAGACTAAATACACTATCTTAATGGTCATGGTAGTTAACCTTGACACGTGAAATGGTTTTCTATATTTATGATGGTACTACACTTTTATGACATGATATTATGGTTCATGATTTATTTGTGATGGTTTATTAACCTTTTGGATCATGTTTTCTATAATGATAATGTTTTATACCAAGACTCATGTATAAAAGGTTTGTATGTACTTTAAAAGTGTTGATTAATTATAAATACCCTTATGTTTATCTAATTATATTATATGTCAATATAATTATATATCATACATTTACCATTTCTAATAATCCAATCTCACATATTATTATTATTCTATTCCAAGGTTACAAAAATATTTATAGGTAGGATATGCCTATAAAGAGTACTAAATGGGAAGATCATTGTGAGAAACATTAAAGATATTTCACCATATTATAATATTTTTTCCAAGTTTCCAGTGAAACTAAACTATTATTATCTTTGGTCATATACATATTTAATGTTGTAAATATTCATCTAAAATTAATTAATATCCATGTATGTTAAACATGGGTCATTATAAAGATAGGTTCAGGCATCATATAATTCAATTTTCAAAATTAATCATAAAATATAATTATTGTATTCTCATTATTTTTAAAAGATTTGATCCATATATTAATGGAAATAACCTTTATATAACATATCATAATTATACTTGTGATGTATTTATTTTATTCTTACATATATGATATATGTGTTGATTATTCTTACATAGATGTTAATTATCTATACGCGGATTGAAATCATCTTTATAGAATCTTATATGATTCTTATGTTGTTTAGTCATCCACACAGAAACTAAAAATGATTCATACCGGTATGAAGATTTATTATTTTTAAAATCCTATAATTATATAGATTATCACACGAAAATTTAGTATTTAACTCAATTGAAACAAGTGTACCTTAAATACATCTCCAAACCAATTTAGTAAACTCCAATAAAAATAAAACATCATCTAAATGGTCTGAATATACATACAGTTGATGTTTTATTTGTTTCTAATAATCATTATTGTTTTCTTCTGGTCATTTAAATTAATAAAATTATATTTCAATGGTGATGAAGTGAGGATCAAATAAATACAATTATATTAAGGTAATTCCCAATATTTTGGGAAAATGTTGTCGAAGGTATTACCAATACTCTATTGGTTAAGGATACTAAGTACATGTTTCTACATCCTATAAATATCTCACTGGGATATTTATAGTTTGTGGTCATTAAATGTAATGGTTTTTTACATGATTATAATATCTTAGGAAAGGACCAGGGAAATGGAATTCTTTATACAATATTTTAGAACTGTTTGGAAGAATCTAGCTAGTGGTGAGAGCATATTATAGCTGGTGTGGAGGAGAATCCATCCTTGAATGATAAATCATGTAGTATAGTGATTATATTTTTTTATATCTCTAGTGTGATGGTTTTAAAAAGAAAAAATAAATTTTAAGTTGAGAAGATGAAATAATTATTGAAATATTATAACTTATCTATTCGTTATATAACAATACCGTTGAATAATATTTTCTATGATTGAAATTATTTTAATAACTCCTGAAATAATTTTTTGTTGTTCTAGATTTATTTTAATTTAATGAAATATTTTTGAGTTTATTTGAAGAATATTTAACACCACTTAGAGAACTATATATTTTCTATACTAGACGTCTAATAATGATAATGGACACTATCTCAAAAACCAATATCATTTTATATTTTTTCATGAAAGATAACCACTATAGAGAATATTAGAATAATGAAAATTAGATTTCCTCTCCAACCTTAGATATTTTTCCTAGAACAGAAGATATTATGGTGGTTTAAAATGGATACAAGAAAAATATCTCAGGGGTGTAATATATTTTAGGTTTTGTTGGAAAATTGAATTAAAAATAGGCATTAAGAAAATTGGAAGATGGAAAATATCTTATACGTAATAAATAATTAATATATCTGTAACAAATTTTATATAAATGGCTCAAATTTGAGTTACACAAAAGATGTTTATCCCCATTTTAAGTAAATTAAGTTATATGTTTGAAATTTTTGAAATTATATGATATTTAGTCAAAAAAATAAAACATCTTATGTGAATTAGATAATTACTCCATTTGAAAGAGAATTATCTATGCATAGAATATTTTTTTTCCACGTTTTAAATTTTAGAGAATGTGAATGATATTTTGATTTTCATCATGATGTAAAGTTTATGTTTGTACAACATTGAAAATATCATATGATATTTTAGGCCACATGCAACTTTTGGATTAGAGAATTTTTGGAGTTCATAGGAGAAGTAAAATGTCTTATGTTCTAGAGTGGATTTATATATGTATAATTCATTTAAAATAATTGTAAAAAATATTAGTTTTGAATAAGATATTGTGTCGTGTAATATATTTAGCTTCATAAAATTTCATGTTTTTGATGGGTGAAAAATAAATTTTCCTAGAATTTTGAGTTTCTTGAGAATTTAAAAGGGGATGGTACAAGAGATTTCTATAATGTTAAAAAATCACGGATATTTTTAAATCCATGATCAAAAATGAGAATTATTTATTATATTAAAGGGAGAAGAAGATTAAAGTTTGAATAAATGTCTTTAATATTAAAAATCAATGAAAGGATATAAATAATTTTTCTATAATAATATAGATATTGATGAGTCTATGATTGATCTATTCATAAAAATTTTATTAATTTATATTTTCATCTATTTCAAAAATAAATAAAGTATTGAGAGGTTTCTTTTATTTATGGATTCAGGATAGATCCTATAATATTTTCCGTTGAAGATCTCACACTATAATAGAGTATGTCAAAACATTAATCTATGGTTGCGGTTATCTGATTTTTATAAAAAAAATGGATATTGATGTGTTTATAATATAGAGTTCATTTTGGGGACGATTATGCTTATCCTATTGATTAATAAAGTAAAATATATATTTTTTGTAATTTAAATAAAATGAGAAATAAATAAGGGGAATTTATATCTATTTTTTTTTTAAATAAAGAAAATATGTTTTATCGGGGATTTTATTGATGACTATTCCAAAGATCATGAGAAAAAAGTGGTTATTATATAATTATAATCTTGATAAATTGTCTATTTTAGTTAACATGAAATTAATTTATGGATAATTAAAATGGAATGGTAATTTAAAGGATTTATATGTGATTTTGAGGAAATAATAAATTACATATAAGAATTATTTCCTTGTGTGTGGGGCTAGTTGAGATTATATATTGAATATAGATATCAAAAATAAAGAATAATAAATAGATATAGAAGAATATCCTCTTGAAAAATAATACTTGGTCTATTATCCAAAAGAATAAAAAAACACTCTTTGAAGAAGATGGGTATGGATTTGCATTGGATGCATGTTGTAGAAACTAATGTAAAATAATATGAACTTATAAAGAATTTATAAATCACCTATTTTTTTATGAACAAGTTGAATAATAAGAATAATTTTATTTTTCCAGTTTATATTGATGAGAAGATATAGTTGAGGATGTAGATATAAGAAGTATATGTGCATGAAGTTAAGGTTGAGTAAGTTACTCAGAATTTTTATTACCTGAGTTTATATTGATGAGTTTGTTGGAAGAATAGTGTATTCATTGTACCCTATGAAAATATTATAAATGATATGGAATATGTGTTATATTTAGATACCAATTTACATAAACCATTGTTTAATATTTTTAGGAAGATGAAATTCTATGTAGTTAGTAAGTAAATCAACATTAGTGGTTGTAGAGACATCCCTATGTAGTAATTGTGATATGTATAAAGAAGAGAAGGAATGTCTGAAAATAAACTAGAGGGATGTCCTTATAAACCATTACAATGGGATAATTTCTAGATCACTTTTGTAATATAGTGATGCCACATCTATTGAATATGGTGTTCTTGGTTTCCGGTAGATACTCAACTAACTCCACTTATATTAATAAAAAATTATAGTATAGAATACCTGATATGTGTATCCTAATAATAACATGAAGTAGGAGTCTAAGGAGGAGAAAAACCTTGTAAAAACACATGTCTAAATTTTATATTATGAATTTTATATATGCCTTAATTCCTTATATATATATATTAGCTTGTTTGGATTTTTTTGATTTGAATGAATTAAGTGATATATATATATCTATATATATTACTTCATACAGTGGTAGTATTGGTTATATAGTTGATCAGTCCTCCACCTTGGCTATTATTGAAAGATATATTTTATAATATAAAATGAATGAGAGTTATATGCAATCATACAAATGTTGTATGAAATATTTGAATCATTATCCTGTGTTATAAATGAACGAGTTAAAAAAACACAACCCAATAGATTCATTGAGTTCTATATAAATCATGCTTATATATGATAGTATCTTTTGTGGATTCATATCATTATTACTTTCCAAAACTCCCTATACCAGAAAATAATACTTATTCTTCCTTCTTTGCATATGACATGCTTTAACATAGTGAATTGATGAATAATCCCATATTAATATCTGATAAGTATCATAGCCCATAGATAAACTATGGGGACGGGACATATTTTGGATACCATTTTTGATCTTTATATAACCCATGTGATAGTGTTTTAAGATACTAGCTATGGCCTATAGTTTATAATATTCATGTTTTAGAACATTTCTTTTTTTTTAGTTTTATACGCTGCTTCATATTTCCTTTATGGAAGATCCTCAGATTTGGTTTCTAACTTCTTTATTGCTTCCTAATAAGTGTTATGAGATTTTTTTGAATCCTAATAGTGTTATTAGAGGGAACTCACTCAATAGAATTATGATTTCATTCGTGAAAGGAAGAATAATAGAAAAACATAGCAGTTACATGTTTCTAAAAAGTTGATTTCATAAACAGGTTTACACTTATGTAGAAGGGTTTCGTAATGGAAAAAATATATTCGCCTTACATAGGTGATATTAATAAGGGTATCCTAATAATTACCATTACACAGAGTGGTCATTTTAAGGCTTATCATAATGTACCTTTATATGGAATTAGGGTTGCGTAAAGGTAGTTTTGTTTGTAAAATGGGTTACATTAAGGTAACCAAGAGATCTATTTATATGTGTATATAAACTAGATCCATGTTAGGACCAATAGGGGCCTATATACCCTAAGAGGGGGGGTGGATCAGGGTACGGATATTCTTTTTCAAAGTTCCTCCTACCCCACTGGAGCTTGACCTCTTTATTACAAGGGTCACTTTGTTTCTTCTTGTGTGTAAACTATGATCACTTCTTTACTTATTTATCTAATGATGACACTTTGAATGCAATGAAGGGAAGAAAACATGTAGACACATAGATTTTTACTTGGTTTACCCTCACTGGGAAACATCCAAGGAGCATACGCCGACAAGTTTCCGATCGTACCAAATTCCACTATTCTTCACTTGATGTGGATACAAAGTTCGGGCTAGATCACTTCTATCCCCAGGCTCACCGCCTTTACAAAGTTTAGGGTCAGCTCACTACTCTCCCAAGGGTCACTCCCTGTTTCTCTCTCTCTGGATCACTTCCGGTGGAGAGGATCACCTTCTTCCTCTTCTTAAGCTCACTGCTCTGGAAGGGAATCCGCTCATAGTTTATAGACCTGTAGGTATCTTCATTTGCATGAATACATGCATCCTTAATAGTATATGGATGATATATTATATTCCAACATTCATCCACTGATAAATACCACTTTTCCTCTTAACCACTGGGAAATTCCTTTGGAAACACCTTCGCAAAGCACCCTGCTTCACGAGGCTCCCAATTTTGCGAACCTCAGACAAGCCTTCGTGAAGCACCCTCCTTTTCACGAAGCTCACAATTTCACGGAGCTCAGAACATCTCAAATCTCAAGCCTTCGTAATTCTTAGGCCTTCGCGAAGCTCATGTCATCGCAAAGCGACTTACCTCGTGAAGCTCACTAAGCCAACACAAAGCACACGTCTTTCGCAGAGCTAGAATGGCCGCCGCGAAGCTCCTCTTTCGCGAAGCACACTGCCTTCGCGAACTTCCTTCGCAAACTGAGAGAAAATTATTTTCTCTGAAAATTCTTTCTACTTCTCTTGAGGGGTCGGCCTCTATTTATAGGAGATTCCACCGACCCTCGAACATTCCGCGCGAATTCAACGCCACGTCATCTCAAATCACGAAGCTCCAAAGTTTCCATCAGAATTCTGTCTAAATCGCGAATCACCACGACAATTTTCTGATTGTAGAGCTCGTCGTAATCTCAGAGCATCACTGTCAACATTACTTCACACCTTCGTCGAGAATCTCCCTCGCAAATCCCTTCACCACCGCAATGCACTTCAACTCTGCCGTTTGTGAAGCTTTGACGTAATCGCGAAGAATCACCGCCTCCATTCTTCTGGTCTTCGTGAAATCCAAACCATGAAGCCTCTCTTCGTGAAATTCCTGCCATTTCCATATTTAATTATGATCTTCATGGAAATCCTATTTTCGCGATGCTCTGCAAACTCCAAATTTTGGACCCCAAAAATTTGGCAAACACTGGGAAAGGGTGCCACCTTATACTTCTCTTTTGTACCGCCTCCAGATCGTCCTTTCCTTTGTCATCTTTCGTTGTCAACATAGATTGTCAACAACTTCTTTGGAACTCAAAAATTCTCCTTGGAAATCTGCTTTGTCAACAAACACAATCAACCCAAAAATACTGCAATGTTACCTTGAGGGTTTTTTGACCAACAATCCACTTTGTAAGGTTATTTGGAGTTTACCTTTATATAGTTTATTAAATATAATTCATACCTTATACTGATGACTTGAATAATGGTATTACATATACGTGAGCCTATGTGTGTGGGTTTGTTCCTCCTTATCCTTATTAAATTGGCACTACATAAGGGTCTTACCCTTCCATGGAACATCTCCTTGAATATTAATGGTAGTGACTATTACATAGAGTGTATGTAAGTGAAAATCGAGGATTCCCCTTTATAGGAATGGGTACCTATGTAAGGGTAAACAAAAATGATTTTAAAATTTGTTTTTAAATTCTTAAATGAGTATAATGGTTTATAAAATGTTTATAAATAAATACAAAATGGATATTTTTTATATTTTAATTTATAAATATTCATAAATTAATATTATCATAACATTATTTTAACTAATTAAATAAATATATATGTAACAATATAATCCCATAAATTAAATATTAATATTTAAAATATTTTTTAACAAAATTATATGGCCTAACATACTCTCTACAAATTAAACATTTTTTTAGAAATCATTAGAAAAAAAATTGTAAAGGGTTTTTAATTTTGAAATGAAGAAAAGTTATACAAAAATTATATATAAATTTCAAAATGATAATAATTAATTATTTTTAACTATTCACAATAAAAGAGGGCCTCACTTGGATATCATTTAAGCCCCGTGAAAAGGTGTTTTTATGACTGATATGAGTAATATTTTAATAATGATTAAATATAAGAAATTAAGATTATGAAACATGTTTACATAATATAAATTGAATTATAAATAGTTTATAATTTATATAATATAATATATTTAGAATTTAAATGACATATAATGAAAAATAAGAATGATTTTATAATGGAATGAATATAAAATTTTTGTATTTATAATTATGGAATATAAAAAATGGTGAAGGTGAAATTATTAAAGGTTTTATTGTTAGATTTTTTATGAGTTGATCATCAATTGTAATATCATTTTAATATATTTATATTTATATTTTGTTTAAAATATCATTCTCTTAGACAATCAGGATTGGTAAATTATTTAATAAATGTGAATATTTTTATGCTTATTTTAAATTGTTAAACTTCTTCTAGATATAGTCACGCATTATATTCTAGGAATGTCTATATAGGGAATTTAGTTTTTTATTTACCCTAACATCTGTTTGCATCTAATGTTATGAAATTTAATTTTTTATTTAATATAGTTTTTTAATAAAATATTTTAAATTTTTGATAAATTTGATTCCCTCTTGAGTAATTTATCACAGTGTAGAGGGACTTAGATTCAGACTACTTACCTACCTGGAGTCTTATTCCTTGTCTAGGCAACTGAATGGGGAAAAATATCTCTCAGTCTAGGATTACTCATTTGATTAGCTATATGAATTTACATGATTTTTCCATATACCGTATCCATATTATGCATCTATATATGTATGAATATGATTGACATCTATTTTTGGGTAGGTTACACAAATTTGTGGGTTGTAAAAAGGGTTACACATCAATATGGTTTGAATATATTCATTTAGTGGAAGGAATGAGATTAAAAAATAAATAAATTGAGGTATTCATATATAAAAGTGAATTACATGAGATAATATAGTGGTATTAATATCCACTTTAAGTTATAATCATAAAATTCCTTTGAAAGTGACACATGTCAAGACCTATATCATTTAGTTGTGTCGGTTTTTCTAAAGCAGGGTGACCCCATATTATCATTAGTACAAAAATAATTAATGGGTGAAACTATATAATCCTTGGGTAGGTCTTTCCATACAAGAGTTCCCTTGAGTTATCTATTTTTCATATATTTTTTATGGTTTATTTATGTTACACTTACCTATAAAACCCGTAGAAATGATACAAGGTGAATAAATTTGAGTTTATCCATATGATGGATTAGAGAAAGGGTTGTACACTCTACTTTCAAAAAATAATATATTATATGATTGATATGATTTTCTACCCAAATAGCTATTTCATAAGAGTAATTATATAGAAAACTCATTTCTTATTTAAATATAGAATTTGGGCTACTAATGGATGTTTTTTTTAAAAGGGAGTCATAAATTTAATGTTAGACTATTTAATAAAATTCCCCATTAAATGGTTAATAATATATGATATTAATTTGATAAATACTTATGTTTTATATAATATCATTATCATTAGAATTCTTGTAATTTTTATCAATACATGATAAATAGAATCATAATGTAGGCCTCTCCTTATATTTTTTACTTAAATTTTTTTTTGGTAACATTGTGGACTTAATAAAAATACTTAAATGAAAAAAAAATCCACAATTCAGAATAATTTCATCTTGGGTAACCAATTGTTTAAATTTCTTAAACAAGTGAATCTAGATTTCAATGGAAGCATAAGGGATAAATTTATGGTATCAAAGGTATTATATGAAAAATGACCAATGGAATATTAGACTCCGCTCATATACTCAATATGATTGGTTAAATCATTGATTTTAGTCACATATACCAAACATGATTGGGTGTATTGATTGATATTAAATATGAATGAATATGAAAAAGTAATTGGTGATACTTAATTTTAACATAAAGGTTTAATGGTTTTAGAAATAAATTATATTGCTCTAATATATACATTATATCAACTATATATTTTAACAATGTTTGGTAAATATATAGATTTTTTTAAAGGGAAATGAATTGAAGTTTTTAGATTAATGTTTTCTTTAAAATAATAGAGAAATGAAGATATTTAATACATAACTTGGATGAATAAATCTTCGATAAACTCATCATGATATGTGTATTTTATTTGGTTTTTTATTATTAAGATATGGAAATTAATTTTTGTTTAATAAAATGAGAAAATGTATTTTTGATACACATTGTTATGATTTGTTCAATTATATAACACATTTTTATGAGAGATTATAATTGATTGTTTTTGTTAGATAAATATCTAATTTCCATATATGAAAATGTTCCAAAAATATGTTCATATTAAATGAATGTTTAAATGGAATTATTGATGTGTTTGGAATACATATGTACTAAGAATATGGTGATTATGTTATAAAATGATGTATAGATATTAAATTTTGGTAAAATATCAAACTAAAAAGTAAAAAAAGTTGATATAAAAGTTAAAAAATGTTTCGTCAAGAATCAATTGAATGTCATTTAAACCTAGTGTTTTTAGAAAGTACGAGTCGTAAATTAATATTATTTCATTTTCCAAGATATACCTGAAGGATTTTGTGAAACTAAATTGAATATCCATATCATGTATGGATTTTATGGAAATTTATTATTATATTTTGATGTTTATGTGAAATTGTGCCTATATTTTATGAAATTTTTAACATATATCAGAGTTAAAAATAAAATGAACAATTTATTGATATTTTATTTTATATTGATGATATGAAATAAAAATTTACTGTATTGTGGATTTCAATGTAAAGTAATTTATTATTACTCATGAGTCTATATAAAATATGTATCCTTGTCTAATTTCCCTTAAATGATAATTGAAGTTTTTTCTATAATTTTTTATTGTGGAAAATTATGGGATGATTAATTGTATACATGTGGTCTATGATTCAAAAATATTGATTATATGTTATCATAAAAAATAGATTGAGGGGTTTAATCCATGATAAAATGTTTATCCATATTTTTGATAAATACGTGGGTATGTGTTTCCAACACCCATCAATGGAATATTTTAATAAACTATTCAATTTTAATGAAAAATGTCCCAAACACATAGAATACCTAATACGTTATAGAAATAACAACAAATTTTTTAATATTTATTTTTAAAAGAATCTAATCTTATTTCCTAACATAAAAGTGTTTTTGTTTCTTATAAAAATATTCTTGGAAAGAATATACTTTTTAAGAAGCTACATTGTGTATGTTTGGACCGAGATAAGTTCAAAATTAATTGATAAGCGATAACCCAACTCATAAATTTTAGTTCTTTTAGAAAAATATCCTAAAATATTTTGGATATAGGATGTAAATAAAAATCCAATGTATTACATTCAATTACTATTTAGAAAGTGAATATCATAATTATTATAGTCTAAATTTTATGTTTTCTTCCTAAATATCCCAAAAGAGTCTAGTATCTGTGATAATAAATAAAAAATTAAATGGTTACATTTAGCTATCACTGATTTTGAAAGACAATATTTCATGAATAATTTTATTAGTAAAATTCAAGAAGTGAATTATAATTTGTATCCTAAAAGAGTTTAAGTATATAACTGTAAATGGAAATGTAATGATATATATTAGTTACAATAAAGAAGTGTTGTCAATTTATCCTAAAATATTTTTAGGGTTTGTCATTAAAGAGAAATGTAAGAGATTCATTTAGTTATCATATTAATGATATTTACAATCTATCTTAAAATACTATAGGAGGAATGGTAAACAATAGATTTTGTAGATACATTATTTTTTGTAAAATTTTGAAGAAATATGCTTCCAAGGATGTTGATGATGAACTTAGAAAGAGTTTTATGATTACAACAAAATGTAACATCATAACAGTTGGTGTTGTGATATTTAAGAGTCCGAACATATTTAATAATTGTAGAAGTTATAAATATGATTCCTAAGTCTCTCCATTATTCAAAATGGATTACTTCATATTTTAATCTCACTAAAGAGTTTAGTCAGTGTGTTATACTAGATGATCACATAATGATGTGACATGGGTTACATATAGAGTAATGTGTTAACAAACCCAAAAAATTATTGAAAAAATAATGTTGATTTTGATATTTTTCATTTATAATATGATAAACTGATTCTTATTTTAGTTTTTTAAATATTAATAAACAGTGTAATAATTTTAAAATGTATCATATTAAAGTAAACCTCCCTTTATAAATTTTTTCTTGATTACTACATAAAGGTATATATAAATATATATTTCATGAGAATAAATGGATAATTGACTTCTCAGGGTATGACTTTGATTTTATCCCTAAAAAATATTTTTCATGGAATATTATTGGTTATGAATAATTGTTATGGTTAGCATTGAGTAGGATTATTTATAAAGATATAAGATATTATCATGAGGCCCAAAACAATGATTATGATTGTTTTTGTGCTCTAAATGACCTACTATTTCTACCACTTGGAGTATCACAAAGATTTATTTTGTATAATAAGGTGAATGGATCATAGTTGAATCATCATTAGCTGGGGTTGGTGACGAGTAAGATAGTTATATACTCAATTAAGAAATATTCGGGGAGTCTTTGTCCGCACAAATATGTTATATATCAATCAAGATTAGGAAGATGTGATATTATTATCCATAATGATTAATAATATGTGATGTGATCATCGATCATATTAGTCGATAATTTGATAATAAAAAATTAATAGTTTGGATGAATGTTATTGGCATGACCTATGTTCAATGGTCACTTGAATTCTTAGGCAAAGGGAAAATATATGAACTCGGGTTTCTACTATGGAGATCGTGAAAATTTATGTCATATATTAAGTAACATTGATACATTGTTAGAGGACAATCTTCGATTACACGTATGGATCTATAGATTAATATTTGATTTAAATACAATAAAGTTCAATAGGGGTAACACTTCATGGTTGAGTAAATGTGGATTGAGTTGGACATAGATAGATATTCTAAATGTTTTTTTGGAGTTAATCGAAAATTATTTTGGATTGGTATTCATAATATATTATAAATTTTGTAATACAAGGTGAATTTAATGAGGGATTTTAAAAAATTGTTTTAGAATATATCCAAAATGATTTTTGGATATGGTTTGTCAAGTTATTGAACATGACAAAATATAAGGTGAAATGACACAATGTATTTCAGGATTTAGTGAAATTAGGGGATTAAAAGAAATATATTCCCTACAGCCTTATATAACATATATATATATATATATTATGGCTTTTAGGAAATTTGTGATTTTCATGAATTATGGAATATATATATATTACATTCTACATTGGAATAATTGATTTGATAGATGATCTATTCTCCACCGCGTCTATCATAAGAAGATACGTTTCATTAGAATAAAATTATGGTTTGTAATATGAATTCATGCATATGATGTTTGAAGTAGTTAAGGTATTAACTCATACATTATTTGAAGATGAGTTACTTCACACACCCCTAAGGAACATCCTTGGGTTCTATATAAATCATACTATCTTAGGATTACAGTGGGTGTGGATTCAAATCCTTTTTCTTTGACAAACCTTAATATAAAAAATCATTCTTATTCTTCCTTATTGGTATATTATATATTGGAACATCATTAATGGATGAATAATCACATCAAAACATGATATGATTTAGCACAGTTCTTTGGATACGCTACGAAGAGGGGATATCATTTTGCTTTCCTTGGTGATCATTAACAGACATAAGAAATGTTATTTGATGATGTTAAAAATAAACAATGGTATACAGTACACATGTTTTATATCTTTTCTTCATTTCTGGTTGTAAACAGAGCTTCATATTTATGGCATGGAAGATCAACATATTTGGTTTTAAAATTATTCCACTATGTCTAATAATTATTATTAGATTCATTCAAATATTAAAACCTTTGTCATATTATTTCATATAGAATTATTCTAGTATAAACAATACCAGAACCAATAGTATTAATATAAATTATAGCTTAATTTCTATAAGATATGTAATGTTTTAATGATTAAAATATGTAGATCTTGGTAAATTTGAAATAGAACTGATTCAAGTCCCCCATAAATTGTGTCTACATAGATCCAGTCGACATAATCGGGTATTCATTGAATTTATGGATATTCTCACCATCTGTAATATGTTTGTAATCAATCATAACATATAATTACAACTCCAACATTGGATATAATCATACAACTTCTATAAAAAATTATATATATCACTATCATCATTACATATATTAAACATGAATAAATTTTCATCATTCATCAAATGATAAATTTATTCCTTTACTATTTACCTAAATATTCTTCAAGGTAGAAACTCAATTCCCAACATTCTATTTCAAAAAAATTATGCCTTCTTAGGAATTTTCTATGGTAGAAGATCACACTTTATTCTTTTAACTTTCCCATTTTGGATGTATCACCACATTATTAATTAAACCCTTTTCAAACATATATTTATATAATTATTTATTAAATCAAATATGACCCATGCATGGGAAACTCAAGAATCTTATATTGAGAAACTAAACATTGAACATTTGACCACAATGGTAAATCCTTACAAATTTCCTAAAAACTCTCATCTTTAATCACTTTTAAATATGTTGTTGTGTATGTTTTAAACTATAACATTATGAATATTATTTATAATTTTATAAGTATGAATGTTTTTATTGATGTACCTGCATGTGAGGTTGGCCATTATATTTGGGGAATTTTTTATGTAACCCATTATGCAATGGAGAATATAAATAGAAATAAACATGTTTTATTTTAAGATATATATCATGAATTCAATATGGGATATAGTGAGATTGCAAATTTAATGTTTTGTATGTTCAAATGTATTTTTTATGGGATGGTTGATCTTAAAAAAAAATAAAAAACACTGTCATGGTTGAAAAAAATACAAATTACTGCCAAATAAGTTGAATATTAAGAAATTTGATATTAATGAATGAATGAAAATTAATAAATTCACTTTATATGATCTTATTAGATAAATTTACATCATGATATTTAATTTAAATAAATTGATAATGAGGTATAATAACATAAGAAGATTATTTTTTAAAAACATTAGGTAATTCTACTAGTTCATCTAATGATTATTTTCATTCCCGAATTTATTAGAAAAATATAATAACATAGATTGTCAAATTATTTTTTGGGGACTTCAAGTAAAATAAAAATTCTAGAATAGAAAAATAGATTTCTAGCATGAGAGATAGAAATGGTAACACAACCTAATATATCATTTAAAGTATTATTTTTTATGAATTGAAAAATAAAGGGATTAAAAAATATGGATATTTGATATTAAATATTGAATGGAAGGACAAATTTTTTAATGAGAAATATAATAGGGAATTTAGATGTAGGATGGAGTAATGTTGAATATTCGAACTCATGTGATGAAACTATAATGAAGAAGGAATCTTCCAACATGTGATTTATGAAAATTGGGAATTAGGTTAGTGATTCTAATTCTAATTGTAATAGTGATTATAATTTTGTTTCTATGTATGAAAATATTATTTGATGGTTTTTTTAGTGAAATGATTGATAAATGAAAATTGATATTATCATATTCATGGAAATTTGTACTTTTCTCATTATAAAACTAGAATTTCATTGAGGAAAAAAATAATTTTTATTCTGAAGTGTCTAAACACAATAATGATAATGTGAAATTAAATAATACTACTTATAGAATAAATTTAAAGGTTAGTGAGTACATGGAATCTATGAATATATATAATTTAAAGGTTATGGATGAGATAGAATGTTTAAAATAATCATTATCTAAATACACTAATATAAGAAAGACATTAGAACATATGATGTAATTGTAAAGGATACAAGTTAAAAGGAATTGTGTACGATATACTGTGTAAGAAATGGAGTGGTGAGAAAAAAACATTATGAAATGTAAAATCTCAATAATTTTTTTTGTTAGCTATTTTATTTGTAGTTCATTTGGTCATTATGAATCTAACTACAGTTTATGGATTATACAGTCACCTAGAAATAAGAAGGTATTTATTTCAAAGTATATTTTAATGTTGGATCAACAAACACTTCCACATCATGAATTATTAAAGGATCTTATACAATTATTATAAGGAATAAGTTTCTATACATACCAAAGTAAAAACAATTTAATGAACCCTATGCATTTTAATAATTTTATATCTATATGTATGTTGTAATGTGTTATTACTTGTAATTTCAGTTGGTAAAATATCATATATCATTGTTTACAAACTCTATTTTACATTTTATAAACATCTTATATTTACTAATTTATTGAAAATATATTTTAAATTCATTTAATATAATTGAAAACTTTTGTGGATATTTATAGTAATTATTTCATAAATTTGGTGTTCATAAGAATGAGTATTTACTATAACATAATTTTCATTGGGAAGGTTGTATTAAAGGAGAGTATACATTATTAATTTTAAAATTTTTTTTTTTTTACAGTTTAAATCACATATGATAATTACTAGTTTTAGAGGAGATATATGTTTACATTGATCATGCCATTTAATGTTCGCATTGTTTGTATTACAATTCATATAATTTATTATTAAAGCATCTTATTTTATTTTCCATCTTATTCAATTAAAACAATTTAATAATAAATCTTTATATTATACATTACTTTTATAGCATATGATGATGTGTTTTTCATTATTTCACAATCCCCAATTAAATAATTTTTTATTGTATATTAGTTTATTTATAAATGATCCCATCTTTGTCGTGATAAATTGTTTATCTTTACAAAAAAATTTGGAGTGGTTTTTCTAATTTTTATATTGTTAAAAAGGGAAATAATTTATAGTGGAATTTCCCAAATTTATATTATTATTAATAATGAAAATTCAATTTCATATTTTATTTGTTTTTATACTATATTTTTTATATTTATTCATTGAAAAGAATTTAATTTAAAAATAATAATTTTTTATTTTTTATAATTTGATATTCAAGAATTAATTTGTTTTAAGATGTTTATTTTTTTATTCTGTTACTTATATTTAATTTTATTTATTTCAATATGATCTTATTAAAAAATTGGCATGATATGTTGATACTGTGTGAGTGTAGTTTATTTATTTAGTATAAATAATTGTCAAAAATAATACATAGATATACATATCTCCACATAAGAATAGTTTCATGGAGTTTTTTCTATGTAAGATTATTTTCATGGTATGTTTACTATGTATGAAATATTCATGTGGTATGTTTCATGTTGAATGTTATAAGATTCCCTTCTAGAGGTCATTGAATGGTGCCCTTGTGAGAGTTATGACATAACCTCAAGAGTGCCTCCATGAACTCTAGAGGTTTTCAACTACTGGTTAGGATCTATAAGGATATTGTGGGGAGATTATATCCTCTTACCAGAGAAATAATAAAAATTTAATATCATAAATCACATCAGAATCCAAATTAAATCACAAACAGGACAAAGAAAGTGCTGATGAATAACAAAAATGTGGTCTGCTATGAAAAAAAGGATTCACACAAACCATGAGATCCACCCTTTGTGGATCGTATACAAAAGATAAAAAATATAGAAGCTATAAGTAAAGACTCTCCAATTATTTCTTGAGTCCTACCAGGTACCAAATTCAACACAACATCCTTGTTATTTAAGAATCACTATCAAATATCATCACATTTCCCTATCTAAACATGTAGTCATTATGTCTACATAGGTACCAATGGGTGGCCAAAGCTGGTTGTAAGTATAAATCAATAGGACACCACTAATAGTGACATTAAATATAACCTAATTAAGATATAAGTTCATGGAAGGTGCTATAATTAATAAATTCAATTTTCTGAAAATAAATAATGTAAATAAAATTACACTGATGCTCAGTATATACAGGGACACTTGGGGTTGGATATGCATACTTAAATTTGTGATATATGACTCTAAGAAAATAATGGTATCATGTATCTTGAAAATACCATAAGGAAACCCCATCCTAACCAGAATCAAAACCCAATAAAAACCTTATTCATTTAGTGTTTGACATCTCTGAACCTAAAAACCCATTTTTTCACATCAAAACCGCCACTAAAAGAAATTACAAACTGCATCATAGTTGTTCTCTATTGGACACATGGGTTCAGGATTTTCTTATGATCAAAACTGCCACTAATGGAATGTATATTCCACTTTAATAGAATTTTCCAATATGATTATGTTAAACTTCCATGCAATGTTTGTAAAAACTTCTATAAAATAATTTTCTAATTTCTTCTTCAAAATCCATCACACTACATATATTACCCTGAAAAATTCATAAATAATTCCCAAAATATATTTGAGCATTAATGTTTGATAGTTTCCATTTAATGTTTTTTTCATATAAGAACATTTATTATCTCTATTACTGTAGCATTATCATAATACAGGTAAAAAAATATAATTTAACATGTCCAAAATCATCACATTTATCATTCTCCACAATTCCCCATTTATTTATTTGGAATCAAATAAACTCAACATTTAATTTATCAAATGATGGGAAAAATTCAATAATCATTGAATCCCAATGGAATAACTTTTTATAATGTCCTTTAATCTTCATAGAGGGTGTATGAGAATGGAGTTAACATAATATAATAAAATTTTAATTTTTCTGGTTCATCATGAAAATTGGTAGTGAGACTTCATAATGCCTAAAAATTGAGATAAAATATGGTAAATAATTATGGACCACCGACATTAGCTTTATAAGATCACATTAATCAGATATTATATTCTAATTGAATATATAATGGGGGAAATTCATAAAAAAATGAAAAACATGAAAATAGGGTACATTGGATAAACATGGTGGGATAAAAATTGAATGTGAGGGAATACAAGAATAGAGGAAATTGAAGTTTTAGAATTACCTCCATACAGTAATAAAAATTGAAATCACTCAAAACAATAAATAAATAAGGGATAACAACCAAGTAAGAATTGGAGAAACATGGGTCGTTTATGAGATGTTTTACTGGCCAAAAAAAAGTGAAAAAAAGAGTGTAAAGGATTGAGGTTTTTAGTCATATTTATTTTAATTTTTCACTTTTTGATGGGGAAAATGTTTTGGATGCATGGTTTAATATATTGTGTTACAACCATGATAACCACACTATCTAGGGCATAAAATTTCACTCGGTTTTGAAATATTGTTATAAAACAATGTGGCAAAAGTGAGAAATGTCTTTATAGTTAACAATATATTTTAACTCAGTTTCCTAGATACTTAAAAATAGTTAACAATTATAGTTCCTATGAATATTATACCACACATTGGGGAGAATGGTTATCACTAACTGTGATCCAACCAATCTCTCTAGTTTATAAATCCAAAACACAAAATTCTGAGCCCCAAACCCCCATACACCTCCAAATACCACTCCTAATCTCATAAACACACTTGATATAAGGAAATGAAGATGTTTTATAAAAATACAAGTAACAACATACCTTTAATAATTTTCAAGATATTAAAACACCCCACATTATGTCATTTTATATCTAAGATGTACTCTTGAGAATTGCATAGCTTTATAGAAAAGAATCTCCAGCCAATTGTATTGGATCTCAATTACCCTCCCAAGTGACCACCTAATTGTTCTAGTGTTTCTATAGCATGTGTACTGGAGGGATTGTCCTACCCTAGCGTTTTTTCTCACTATTATCCATGATATGAATAGGATGTTATTCAATGTAAAAAATTTCATCCATCTAGATATCATCAATATAAAAAACAAGAAGAAATTATTGATTATATCTTCAAAGTAGTGATTCATCGAATACATATTACGTTGTTGTGTATATTAATAGAAGAGACAGTCGATATTCCACAGTACCATATTTCTCATTCACCTGAAATGGCCCAACAAACCTCTATGAAAACATCCCCTACTATAAAATATGATACATCCAAAGTCTCAATCAAGCCTAATTAAAATCTATTCTCCCAACTCTAACTCCATGAGATGATAAATTTGGATGAAAAAAGATTTTTTTCTTCTCTAGGTGGTTTCCAATCATTTCATGATCAACTACATCTACTAAATGGTCTCTTACATGATACTTAAACAAAGCAGTGATGACTATCAATCTTCAAGATAGTATTAGGATGATCAAAACCACCTCTCTTATATATCCTAAAATGAATGCAAGGAGATATAGTATTGGAAGTTATAATTATAATAAATTTACAATATTGTTAGATTTCACTCTCAAAATACAATAAAGTCAAGTCCACGCATTTGAAAATGTCCACTCTCACCTATATATTATTATAAAATTTCCCATCCATTTTTGGTGACAATTTATACAAAGGTGTACTTATATTCCCATATCCTTATATAATATCTATGAAAATATCATGTTAAATAAATATTCTTTATTATATATGATTGTATATGGTACCCCATGCACATAAACTACTTCATGAACATATAACTTATAAAGATCATCCTCTGAAGAAGTCTATGTTATTGGTAATGAGTAAGATAACATTTTCATATGGTCCATGATAACCCAAAAAATAATGTTACATCGAGATATGCTTATAAATATTATCAAAAATTAAATATTCACTTTAAAAAAATTCCACTGTAGAAAATGTAATGACTTGAAAATTCTGGTACTTTAGTTATCCTTAGCCTTCACCTTCTGACAAGTGTATCAACATACAATGAAAACAGCTAGATCCTTTTGCATTATAGACCAACAAAACTAACAAAACACATCTCAATTCATCTTGGTTAGAACAATATGTACAACAAACATTGAAAATGTAATTCCCTCATCAGTTCCTCATATATACTAATAAGAACTACCACATGAACTCGAACAATGATAGAATCATCAAAATCCATGTACTAGTAAAATAGGGGCTCCATAATATATATATTGTCCCTATTCAACAAGAAATTTAAATATTAAATTTTCATTCCTTTACCCTAACCATTATAAAAGAAGTTATCACCAAATAAGAAATAGATGCTCAGCCTTAGTACTACTAAACACCAAGATGTAGTTTATAAAAACAAACCATTATCTACCACTTTCTACTGAATCCCCAAACCACTTTATTTGGATTCATCCTACCGAAAGCATTTAAAAGGACACCTAACTTCCCAATGGAGTATTCTAGTTAAAAATAAAAGGACTATAGGTACTCAACACATTTTATCTGATAATGGTTCTGATTGTACTGAAAATATATATTTTAAGATTTTATGATCATTATAAACCATTAACCTTTATCCTTTTAGGTAGTTTATCCAATAACTCAATATGTGTACCACCATAGAAAACTCCAAATCATGATTTATGGAGTTATTTTTATGTGACCTCAGCAAATAGAATACATATGTGACTTCCCACCCATCCTTCATCAAAACCATACCCAAACCAATACATCTGGATTCTCAATAAAGAGTGAAATCCATAAATAGATTGAGTATGTTAATAATTATTATAGAGGTCATCCTATTCTTTATATCCAAAAAGGATATATCATACTAAACAAACTAGTGAATTTTCAAACCCTTATTGGTTGGTTATTTAAATATTACTACTAAGAGGAAGACGTCCTTAATAAATATTTGATAATAGCTAGACAACCCCAATAAGTAGTTGAATATAGAGACATTCTGAGGTTTCTTCCAACAAACCATTACTGCCAGCATTCCAGGATCCACTAACACCCAATCCATAGAGATTAAATTCCTAATAAGTGAACTTGATTGAAAAAAAACTCTCACTTTTAAAATGTTAGTACAATTTTGGTCCTAGAAGTGTGATCAAAACTATCTCCAATTTATGATCATGTTCCACTCATTAATTGTATTGTAGAATCATGTCGTTGGTGAATAAGATAATGAAAAAATGTAAATAGGTGTGGAAGACCCTATACATCAAGGATATAAATTGAAATGGAAATTTTTCAGCCCAAAATGGATCATAATGTACTTATAAAAGTCATACATGCTTGTAAATGTTACGAGATTATTATCATAATTTCAGAACAACAATGTGTGGAAACACGTGTGAAATTCAATCTTGGAAAAAAACAGGAACCTCTCAGTTGGTCAAATAAATTTTTAATTCGATGTAGTGGATATTTATTTTTAATCATTACTTGATTAGTCTTCTTGTAGTATACACATAACCTACTTGATACATCCACATTTTTTGGATAATATCACTAGAGCACCCTAGGGAGACATACTTAGATATAGAAATCCCATTTTCACCAATTCCTCAAACTATGAAATCAATTAAAAATAGTTTATAGGTTTTATTCCATATGGGGGAATAGGAAAATTTTTGGAATAAAAAAATGTGTTCAATTTTGAACTCAATCCCATAGTCAGGTGGTAATTTTAAAAATTACATAGGGAATATATCTAGATACATATCAATAATCGGAGTAAAGGTAGGTTTGTGTCTCCCACTCATCTATAACATGGAAATAAACAATGGATCTATCACCAACATTGTTTTTGTTGATAAGGTCTCGATTAACCTTCTGATGTATCCCCCTCATCGATATAAGTAAAGTTATCTCCCTTTAGTGGTATAAATTACACATGTCACGATAACAATATATTTGAGCAGCAAAATGGATGATCTGGTATATCCTATGAATCACATAAAAACCACAAATCTCGAACATGAATGAGTCCCAATAGAATAAATAATAACCAATAATTATTTCAGATTCAACACACCTATGTGTTCCATCTGTTCATATTCCTATGGAAGTATTAATCAACAACACTTCATATAGATACTGTACATCCAGGTCTAATACTTCCATGAACTGAGTAGAGA
Organism: Viscum album; assembly: GCA_963277665.1. Lineage (NCBI taxonomy): Eukaryota > Viridiplantae > Streptophyta > Magnoliopsida > Santalales > Viscaceae > Viscum > Viscum album. Next base: position 37,932,605 of record OY728141.1, on the reverse strand, counting down.
TAAAATAATTTGTGGACCTTGTATTAAAAAAAGAAGACCTGAGAGTAAATGATATAAGAACAGTACCTCAAATAACTGATATACCAAAATCATGGTTATTTAGAGAAGGCTCGATGGCCTGTAAATGGATTGTCCCATGGCCAAGTTTCCTATATTAACTCACATGCATCAAAATCCATATTGCCTTTATATTCCCTATCCCTAACCATCACATCCTCCCCCATGACCTAAATGGTCAGTATAACTCTAGATACTAGTTCGTCGAGGTGTAGCTAATCTACATTGATAACCCTATACATTCCAATATCCTATGTTACGATCATCCTGTGGATTACTCTCACAGAAGCTATGAAAATTTCACAACATGCCACAATATTGGAAATCCGTGGTTGATCATGTACCCTATTACTTTGAATACCCTAATATACTACACTACTAACATTACACCATGTCTTCCCCTCACATACAAAGATAATAATCACCACATGATCTCGACCACCCACCACTACACTAACAGGTCCCATCAGAATGACAAATTTGACTACACCAGAAATCATCACTGTAGCATCCCATAGAAGAATAATAACCATTGACATGACCCTCACTAATGTTTCTCTCAGTGACGAGGTATTATTTCACAATATACGAGAAAGATGTGGGTAAGAACACATTCACCTGTAACATAATCTCTTACTATTGAAAATCCGCCAATTGTTAATCCATGGATACATCATTTATAGCTACGCTTACGAAAAAACACTACAACTCGGTGAAATGATTTTTATATGCCATAATTAACATCCCATATTATGTAAAATGTATAAATTACTAGTACTTATCTAATCCCAAGGTATCTACGAATACATTCCCAAAGAAACGGGAGTGAAATTTCTTCCAGTTCATCCCAACTTGTTGATCATCCAGCATAATCACTTCCCACTAGTTCTACATTAATTTATATAACATATAGACAATAAGATTTAATCTCCTAACTTATGGTTTTTATAAATGATAAAAGATTTAATATATTAACTATATCCATTTATTTTCTTCTTTTGGGCCACCCTCTCCCATAAATAGCAGAGGGTGTTGTAACCAGAACACACAAGGCATGTCATACATAGATGGTAAAACCTGTTGAGCTTCACTCAATATGGACCATAAAACCCATAATAAGCTCTTGTTAATTTGGTCATCCATGTATAAAACAAGAATTTTTGAAGGCTTTGGACCTCCCATTAGTGATACAAACTGTCCCTCACCCTCCCTGTGTAGAATTATGGCTATCCATAGCCAAATGTCTCTATAATTGCAAGAGTGTAAACATTAGTACCCAATAACAAGGATGTTTTCATAGCTTAAGAAAAATAGAATTTTCATAAAACCCTACAAGACATCAACCAAAATGTGATCCCTTGAGCCCCACTCCTATCTAATGACAACTATCATCATTTCTCAAGATTTACATCTAATGTTCAAAATAATTATTTAAGAATAATACAGACAAAATTTTTTGAATAAAATTTCAATCATGAGTTAAAATGGAAAACATAATATAATTTCATTACTAAAACATTATTTAACCATTCACATAATTTAATAATTCATTTCAACATTATAAATTAAGGAATGGTGCAAGGAATGGGTTAAGTATGATTCCACCATATCCTTGTAACAGAAAACACCATATAAAATACCTCCCACACTCTAAATAAGCGGCTTAATTTTCACCAAATAAAACCTGAAAATTTTATGTAGATGTAAACCAAAATTATATAATCACGTGCTCAAATAAATCATAGGCATCATCTAGTCAACATCTAAATCTTATATCCCTAGCATGATACTTGTCACGTGAATCCTATTATTCCTAAAATGATGAATGACCACATGACCTCTGGTTATATAATCAATGATTACTGATTCTCTAAACCAATGATATCCTAAATAATGTGTCTCACTCTAAGTAAAAGAAATAAAACTGTAGAAAAAAATTCGTTAACAAAAAAGTCCCATGAATGGTGACTTTTCATTTCTCAGATATATTGGTCAGATACTCAAAATAGCACACTCATTACCATTCTTTGACATGTACTATTATCATGCCAATATTTCCCAAATATTAAATTAATGAATAAGTATTTGATATTAATTTTTTTCATCCCTCTACTGAAGGTCACTAAATAGTTCTCTGGTTGTATTTTCTACATAACCTCAACTTCACTTCGCTGAATTCTATAGGATTCCAACAAATGGTAAGGGTTTGTGATAATTTGGTGGTAGACGAAATTATCTTTATAGATAATAAATAACAATAAAAAAATTTAAATGACATCACATATTCTAAATAACATCATAAGTAAGACAATGAAATTGAAAATAAATAATTTACGTATCATGTACTATAAAAATAAAGGTATCATATATTATATTGGATTACCCCATAGAAGATAATACAAACGAGCGAAAAATGAAAAAAAATCCAATCTAAAAGAAAATATTCAAAAACTTTTCTTCAGTCCAACCTGGTCACAAATTCAAAACACTGTCTTATCATGTATGAATTAAAAATTAACAATCATCACCTTTCCCTTATCCAAACCTATAATTATAAATTCTACTATGGTACTACCAGGTAGCCCAAGAAGGTTGGGAGTACAACTCAGCATGACACCACTAATGGTGCCCAAAAATATAACCAGCTTGAGATGTAAGTTCATGCTTGGTGCTATAATTAAAAATTTTAATTTATTAATTAAAAATAATATAAATAAAGCATCAAAGACAGCCACAATCCTTGGTGACATTAAGGGTTAGTTATACCTATCTCGAATGGTGACTGATGTCTTTTATGACATTGTGATATTGTGCCTCCCTAAGTGACCACAAAGAAATATGTCTCTCCCAAGAATCCAGACCCAATAAAAATTGCATTCATCTAGTTTTAGGTATATCTGAACCAAATATCTCATTACATTGTGTCAGAACCACTGCAAGAGGCATTACAAAATTTATTCATTAAAATTTTTAATTGAACTCATGGGCCGATGCTTTTCATATGATCAAAACATCCACTAAAATAATTTACAAACTACTTCATTAGATATTTGAAATTTCATTATGCCAAACCACTACTAAAGAAATATTTAACCCACTTCAAGAGAATTTGTTAATTTCATCGATGCAATCAATCATGCTTAAACCACATTATTGAACAATTCATTATAATTCCCAAATCACATGTAAGAATTATTATTAGACATGGTACCATTTAATTTTTTTTATACAAGAAAATATATGTTCTCTCTTATGGTATTCATATCATACTACTTAGACAAAAAATTACTTATCACTTACTAATTCCTCACATTTATAGTTTAACAAAATTCACAATTTATTTCATTAGAGGAAAACTAGATCACCATTTCATTTACAATCCCTGGAAAAAATTCTTGAATCATGGAATCCAATTAGAATGAACTTTCATATATGTATTTAAATTTTATATATGGTTTATGATCATGGAATAAACATAATATAACACAACTATAAATTTTAAAGGACAACATGTGACATGATGGTGTGACTATATGATGGATCACAAATAAATGGAGAGTGACTATGATAAATAATTAGGGGTCACTAAAAATAGGCATGTAAGAGCCCACCCATCAAATATATATCACTGATTCAATGTAGAACATGAGTAATCGATAGATTAGATGAAACACCAAAAAAGTATGTATATTTTATAAACATGGTGGAAAGACACTTAACTATGAGGGTAGACAGGAATAGAGGATTGTGGATTCATAGGCATACCTAAACCCCACAATCACAAGTGATGAAACTTTGAATAAGTTAAAAGAAAAGAAGACACACCTAGTTATAAGAGGTGGAAGAGGGTCATGAAAAGGAGGTGTTACAATAATGAAAAGAAGAATGATTGATTTAAAATGATTAAGGGTTTTTAGGGTTCTTTTGTAATTTTTCACTTCTTAAAGGGGCAGACAGTTTGAAAAATCACGAACCAACTATTCTATCCAAACTATTCAGGACATTTCATTTCACATGGTTATTAAAAATTCTTATGAAATAATATTCCAACCATGAAAAATGAATCTTTAATTCTCTATAGAAATTTTTATAGTTTCATGGAGCCCCACACTTGATTAAAAAACCATGAACCTATGTAATCTAGGAAACGTGGTTGTTATTCACTATTAGAACTAACAAATCACTAATCACACACCCTTAAATGAAACTCCAAATCCTGAAATTATGAGCCATGAGCCCCAAGAACACTCCTAAGACCACCCATACACCTATAAACACACATTATATAAAAAACATGATAATGTTTAAAAAAATGTTTAGAACCACGCCTTAAAATATGTTCAAGGCCTTATAAAAGATATTAAATTAGGATATCATGTTTCATGATGTTTTAAATATTTAAAAGTGTTATGAAATAACTTTTTACATAAAATATATATAATAAAAGTTGTGTAATAATTTTTTGTAAGAATAACATTGGTCACAAACTATAGAAAACTATATAATCACAATAAAATCATAACACAATTCTTGTCTCAATATTCCATTATAATATCTCCCAGAAAAGAAAGTAAAATAGAACACAATGATAAGATATATGAAAAATCTGGGTAATTTTAGACTCCAATGTTTTTTAATAACTCAATAAAATTACTTAAAGAAATGCACATTATGATTATACCAATGGCATATTTCTTAGTAAACTTAACACACATACTCTATCCAATGACATTATAAGGTCTATATAATTCAACCTAACATCATGAATGTTATGATACTCAGTTTATTTATTATTTTTATTCAATTTCCTATAATATTACTTACCTAACTTTTTTACACCAGATTATCATTTCAATATTATTTTTCATTCCCTATAAAATTCTACTCATTTTTTTAGAGTAATTTGATATAGGTTTGAATATAATCATGTATAGATGACTCACTCATTGTATATGACATTGAGATTTTACTAAAAATAATATGATCAATTGTTGGGATACATGAATATTGTTAAGATGATTTCGAATAACTGATAATGATAAAAGATGAATTATTGGATGGTGACTATATTATATTCAAAAAACATTAATGTACTGATATAAATCGATGTAATGATGAGGTCAAAATATTAATGGAATCCGGAGATTATGTAAATCAATAGACAAAAAATATTTAAAATAATGGTGATTATAACTATATATATATAGTCATTTCTAATCATAGTAATTTTAGATTGTTGAGAGTATTAAGGAAACCATTTGAAGTATTAATTAGAGTAAAATTTTGTTGAGTTCAATCTGAATAAAATAGATACTATAGAATCTTCAAATTAAATGGATTTATTTAGTTGAAAGTGTACATATGAAATTGAAATATGAGATACATTGTGATAAAACATTTAGAAAAAAAAAATTCTGTGATATCAATTTGATTTAAGGAAAATGAATTTTTAATTTTCCAACGATCTATATGTAATTCATTCTTGGATGGTTCATCTAGGTTTTCATGCGATAAAATATCTCAATAAGTTGTTTTTTGGAAAATAATGGGAAATTATATGTTTCTTGGGCGGTTGAATGATCATTTGAGAAGGGTCTAGGTGATCCATGTTATAAGATTGCATAGACTATAGTAGTTTACATCATGCACCTTCGTTCACTTCATGAATTCCCATAGTGAGTTTATGGTCAAGCAGCTAATGATTCTTCATGGCTAGGAATGTCTTTGGATAGGGGTTGCATAATTATGTATGAGTTTAATGTGATGAATAGGGAATTTAGATCATGAATCAGTTCCTTAAATGTGAATTCATATACCTTTATGAAAACATTCATGCTAGGTACCTTGGTTCTTTTGTTCAATGGAATTATCTGGGTGGAGGATCCCTCTACTTGAATATTTCATTCAATAAACCCACTTTTTAGGCCCTTAATTTTTTTTTGTGGTATGTTATTCACACTATTAATACTCTAATCATATCTTGAAGGGATCCATGGAGCACTTTTTAGATATGGATAGTTATGTATATTTTATTATGGGGTTTTCCTGGTTTAGGGAAGAAGGGAGATCAAGAGAGTCTATTTTAATCCAATCCTTCCCTCCCATATCCCCTTTTTGAACATCATGATAGGGTATGGTTCATGGTGTGCTTATTTTAAATACAGAGGTAATATCATATGTCCTTCTTTAATTTTAGTTTCCCTTTTTCATCTGTTTATTTATAATGAATTTGGGAAAGGGTTTGGCATTTATTTAACCATATGATGGTAAAATCATCTAAACACAGTGGGGTTAACATGTGAAATGGATAAAAGATGTCCTGAATGGTTGATCACTTGTTGTTTGAGACAGTTTATAAGTGAGGGAATTTCCCTATGAATTTAAAATCTAATATAAATATTTTAAATAAATTATATATTTAATTATATTTTTTAAATTTATTATTTATGATGATTGGCCTGATATAGAATATCATAGATTAGTATGATCTTGGATAAAGCATGGATAGGCTTTGTCAAGGCAAATTGGAAATTTGTGTGGATTGTAACTCTATTTTGTAAATATTTTATCCCTTTTACACAATATCATATGCATGTTATGAATTTTTTATATATGCATTCATGTTTTAAGGGATTTTATATAATGATCAAGAGATAAAAGTTCCCAAGAGATAGAGATAGGATGTTAAACCACAATTATCTGTCAATGTGTGATATGAGGCGTATTTAGCATAGATCAGTTTCCCTAGGGATAGTTGGGAACCTATAAGATGTTTAATCCTATAGGGTTTGGTGATATAGTTGAACATATAATTATTATTAAGAGGAACCCTCTTTGAGGATAGGTTGAGACTCAATGATTTTCATGAGCAAGATAAGTCCCACGGGTCTTGATGGGGGTGATGGGGAGGATTCTCTTCCAGGTGATGGTTTGAGATGTCCCACTTAAGATATGTTATTTGAAACCCATCAATTAATGATGGAAGATCCTAAGGGGTTTGGAATTAGGATTCAAGGAGGTTTTATATATTAATTGGACCCCACATAATTATGTTAAGTTGGAAATGGGTCAACAGGATAAAGTGTCATTGAGGGATGATATATGTCACATATATGACATATTTTAAAGTTATTTTTCATTTCATTTACATTCTTTCTTTGTTTTGGGAGTTTTCCATGCATTTTTTAAGGAACTTGTGGGTTCTCAAAATTTGGGCCAACCCGAGAGCCCATTTCCAGTTTCAAAAATAAATTGTGATTCTTTGATAACTCCTTCATTTGTCAACCTTTTTCACCCATTCAACTTCATAAATTACCTTAATTTATCTATTAAAACCTCCAATGAAATTCGGTCCCCTTAAAAAATCATTAGAATCTTGTATTTGGGTGATCAATTTAGGTGTTGGGCCAACCCGAATGCCCATTTCTAGTTTTAAAATGTTTTTTTAATTCTTTCATAAAATATTCATTTTTTATTCTTTTTCAGTGATTCCACCTCTCACATATTCCCAATGAGACCAGCCGCCCCCATATTCGTTTTCCCCTCTTTGAAGCTCGGATTCATCTAGAATTAGGGCCTCAATTATCCAGCACCAAAAAACGTCCATATTTCTCAAGTAAGTTGGTTCCCTTCCTTCCTCCTCCCTTTTTCATAGGGTTTCTTCTTTTTTTATTGAATACCCAAATTTCCAAAAGCTATGTATTAGTACCTAGGGTTTTAATTTTGAGTTTCTTGGTCCAATACTCTGGTTTTAGGTTCAATCATACTCCCTTGTGGTGCGGCGAAGGTGCGGTTGAAGTGACGCACAAGGATTTGGGGGTTTTGACTCTTTTTGTAGGTGATTCCATATGTAGGTATTTTAGAATGAGTTGGAATGCTGTATTTATATTTCCATTATGTTACTCATTCATTATTTTGATTATGAAAATTTATTTGGGTAGCATTTTCAAAGAGGTTGATTTTTAAGTGCCAATTTTGTGTGAAAATGGGTGTTTTACATGTGCAACCCATGTTGTGCCTCTTGGTGTTGTTTTATAATTCATGGATTGGATTTATAAAAATGTTTTAATGATGAAATTTATGGTTTGGTATAATATTGGTCTCCATTGTGTTTTAAATGTGGTATTTAGATGAATTTAATGTGCAAAATTTGATTATTTTTCTTGAAATTGTTTTATGGAAATTATAAGCGGTTTATTGAGTTATATAAAAGGTTCAATGAATGTGAAGCTACTGTTTTGAATGTGTGTGACCAGAACTGATATTTATATGTCAAAATTGATTTTTGTAGCATGTGGTAACTCTTTGAGCACAAGACGGGAAACCCGGGTAACTAGGTGGGCTAACGTGTACTAGTACGCTAGTGAACGAAGGGGTTTTGACCATGGTTCACATAGCAAGTCTGACATGGATAACACTAACAAAACTATAATGGAGATGATTGGAGACTACTAGGTTATGGGAATACTCCATACTATTGGATCGTGCACGAGAACGAATTTTATTATGGTTACTTTCACCGAGGTACGAGGTACTTGGGGCTCACGACTAACTAGTTCCTAGGGGTGTTCCTATGCTTGGTGCTCATTGAATTTTTGGCATTTATATTTTTCTTACGGTATTTTGGGATGTTTAAAACAATATCTTGCATGTTTTATTCAAATTAAATCATTCTTTAAAGTTATCCCCATTGAATGTTATTTTCTTTTCAAAGCTACACTTTTAGAAAATAATGCTACCATTTTCTGTTTATAACTCTCGCAAGCTTTTTATTTTATAATGCCTATAACGTGGAATCCTTGGGTGATATCCTATTGGTATTAGTCTCACACCCCACTTACACCTTTGGGTGTAAGTATACTTGGTCATGTTTGACACAGGCAAAGGCAAGGCCTTGGGCGATGGCGGTTCGGGTTGCTAGTTTCTCTCAATGGTGTGGTGTTATGGAGACGACTCGTAGGCAATGACCCCTTGTCATGTGGAGTATCTTGGGATGCTTTTCTACTAATTTTATACACCTCTGGACCTCTTGTGTATTGTTTAAACCCATATAATCAGTTCTAAGTTTTATTAAGTCTTGTATGGCATAATTTTTCAGATTTGGATTATTGTTGTTTTGGTTATTTTAAGAATCCAAACTCGGGTAAATCGTTCCCAAATGAATTTTAATGATACCCGGGAACTTTTGCCAGCTCGTGGGGATAGGGAACACCCTTCGGGCCTTGTCATGGTCTGGGTTTGGTGCCGATAATAGTGGCGGCCAGATCCAGTTCGTAACAAAATGGTATCAGAGGGGGTTAACGTTTTTGAGTTATATCATTATTTTGGGATGAGTCGGGCTAGACAGGAGATAGGACTATCGGGGCTCGGAGTTTTGGTCATGAGTAGGGTGCCTGGCCCATACCCCTCATGAAAGACCGCGAGTCACCATGGCATGTCTGAATTGTTTTTTTATCTTCACTTCCAGGCGAGACGTGTGGGTTGTAGACTGCACGTGGACATAGAGGGGGTAAAGTATTTGTTTATCTTACTGTTGTAATGTGTTTGGATTATTTATATCTGATGTTATTACTGAAATTTTCAGAACTGTTGTACTGATTTTTTTCCCTTGTGGCTATTTCCTTTTGTAGCAACAAGCCTCCCCGAAAAGCTCCCACGCACCCACGGGAGGAATCCGGAATGAGTTCTCCTACACCACTCAATCAATGGATGATAGAAGTCGTGGTCTGAGCTGTCTAGGGTCTAGGACAAGGAGGGGTTATGGCTTATAATCTAGCCAGAGAGGATGATTCTGGGCCCAGGAAGGATAAGGCCCAGGAGTTCTTGAAAAATAAACCTCCTTGTTTTCGAGTTAGATAAGAACCTCAAGAGGCAGAGGAATGACTCGAGAAGATAGAGCGTATGTTCGAGTTTTTGGAAACACTTGAGGAGGTCCGGGTGAAATGTGAATCTTTTCACCTAGAGGGTCCCATCAGTAGGTGGTGGGAATCAGTGCTTCAATCTGGGAAGCATGAAAACATGAGCTGGAGAGATTTTAAGTCCATCTTCAACGAGAAGTATTGTCTAGAGGTTCTATCCTATGCCAGATCTCGAGAATTTATGGATCGTTCCTAGGGAGATAGTTCAGTAATGGATTATACTAACCATTTTGATAAATTAGTGTGGTACACGCCTGAGATTGTTTCAAGTGAATACTTGAAAGCTCGGAAATTTAAGAAGGGACTGCGACCAAAAATTTACTCGCAGGTCTTCCTATTCAAGTTGGGAACTTATGCTGAGGTGGTCGATCATGCTTGCATGGTAGATATTGATCAAAAGGGGAAGTCTGGGATCTTTTTAGGGGTATCTACAATGGGTACTGGTAGCTCTACTAAAAAGAAGAGGAAGCAGGAAGAGCACGGAATGAAGGGATGTGGCAGTTCAGGCCAATCTTCTAGGAAGTTTTCATCAGTGGTTTTAGATGCGAGGACTGTCATGTGCCACCAGTGTGGGAAGACAGGGAACATCCGTCCAGCATGCCCTCATCCTCCAAAGACCTATTTTTAGTGTGGAGGTACGGGACACATGCAGAAATTTTACGGGATAACGCGTCCAATTCAAAGTGTGGAAGGATATGTTCCTTCTAGGGGAGTTCCAGCACAGTCCAAGCCATCGAGGACAGGGGGGTCTCAGTTCGGTGGTCGTGGTGGAAGGGTTGGATCAACTTTTGGGCAGAGCAAATTTAGGGAAGAGCCACATGCGGGTGTCCATTATCAGGTAGGGACTAGTCTTTTGAATGTTGTAGATCAGGCACTAGTGGGATCTGATGCAGTACCTTCGATTGTTCGAGGTACCATTCTGTTTCTACTTCTATAGCTGCAGTTTTGTTTGATACTGGTGCTTCAGTTTCTTTTTTATCTTCCCATCTTGTGAACTTGTTGAGCCTTCGAACTGAGCTTTTATCTATTGCAATGGAGTTAGTAACACCGCTGAGTAAGAAAAAGAAGTAGGGTCCTAGGTGCCCGTCGTGCGCATTCTCTATGTCAGGTGTCGAGATGGAGTGGGATTTCTTGATCCTTGATATAGAAGTATTTTATTTGATCTTCAGCATGGACTAGATGGTGTGCTTCCAAGCACATATTGACTGTTATCGGCGTCGAGTTAGCTTTATGGAACCAGATGGGAGTCCTCAGTTATTTCATGGAGAATGGGATCCTCGGTCAGGTCACGCGGGACCTCCACTCCCTGAGTTATGGAATCTTTCATATTAGTTTTCATCACTCGCACTGGAGGATGGTAGTGGTGTCTCTCAGGGTGGGTTACCTCATGTAGTGTTTGAGTTCCCTGAAGTCTTCACAGATGATTTCTCAAGCTTACCCCTAGAGCGAGACGTGGATTTCTTGATTGAGTTGGCACCAGGAACATAGCCTATATCTCTTCCCTCATATCGCATGCCCCTCACCAAATTGAGGGAATTAAATATATAGCTGGACGATTTGAAATCCAAAGGATTCATTCGCCCGAGCGTCTCTCCTTGGGCCGCCCCAGTCTTATTCAAGAAGAAGGCCAATGGAACCCTCCGGTTTTGCAACGATTATCAGAAATTGAATAAGATGACCATCAAGAATAAATAACCTTTTCCTCGGATTAAATATTTGTTTGACCAACTAAATAGGGAAAAGTGGTTCTCCACAATCGACTTGCATTTGGGATACCACCATCTCAGGGTAAGAGATGCAGATATTTCGAAGACGGCTTTTCGACGTAGGTATGGTCACTTAGAGTATCTAGTGATGCCTTTCGGATTGGCGAATTCCCCAGCAGTTTTTATGGCGCTCATGAATAGGGTGTTCCACCAATATCTAGACTCATTTGTAGTGGTATTTGTGGACAACATCCTGGTTTATTCTGGATCTAAGGAGGAGCATGAGCACCACCTGCGGGTTGTTTTGAGCACCTTGCGGGACCATCTCCTATATGCCAAACTCTCGAAGTGCACATTATGGATCAGGGAAGTGATGTTTCTGGGGAATTTCATCTCAGAACATGGGGTTTCAGTGGATTATGAGAAGATTAGTGTAGTTATGTCATGGGAACAACCAAGAAATGTGTTTGAGATTAGGAGTTTTCTTGGCCTGGAAGGTTATTATAGGTGCTTTGTTCGAGACATCTCGTGGCTCGCATCCCCCATGACCACACTCACCCGGAAAGGGGTGAAGTTTGAATGGATCCCACAGTGTCAGGCATCCTTTGAGGAGTTGAAGTGGCGGTTGACCACTACACCTATGCTGATTTTACCAGAGTCTGGGAAGGGCTATGTTGATTATTTTGATGAGTCAGGTATGGGCCTTGGGTGTGTACTCATGCAGGATGACCTTGTGGTGGCTTATGGTTCTCACAAGCTCCGGCCGCCTGAGAATAATTATCCGACTCACGACTTGGAGTTGGCTACAGAGATGCATGATTTAAAGACTTGGCGACACTACCTCTTTGGGGAGAAATTTGTGGTCTATTCTGACCATAAGAGCCTAGCCTACATTTTCTCTCAGAAGGATCTGAATCTGAGGCAGCGTCGTTGGATCGAGTACTTGTAGCGATTTGAACATGACATTGTCTATACCCCAGGCAAGGGTAATGTGGTCACAAATTCTTTGAGCAGGAAGGTACCAGTGCATGCATTGAGGAAGTACAGTGATGAGTGGACTTTGATGGGGCTCTTCTCCGAGATGCACTTGGAGAGCAGGGAGCATAGCATAGGTACTTTCTTGGCTAGCATTCATTTGACTCCCACTCTTCTGGGGTTGATTCAGCGGGAGCATCCTGGTGGTGAGCTGTGTCAGCGATCTATGTTGTTGCTTCTTGGTGGAGAGACTCCTTCTGATTGATCTCTGTCTCCTGAGATGATCTTGTGCTTCAAGGGTCGTGCAGGGGTGCCTTTGTCTTTGTGGAAGGTGGTGATGTAGGATAGCCACCAATATCAGTGGTCCGTCCATCCTGGTGCAACAAAGATGTATTATGATGTCTGCCGGCAGTTTTGGTGGCCTGGTGTGAGATGAGACATAGAAGACTTTGTTTCGAGATGCTACACATGCCAGCAAGTGAAATAAGAGCACCAAAGGCCTTCCGATTTTCTCTAACCACTACCCCATTCCTACCTAGAAGTTGGAAGAGGTCGCCATGGACTTCATTGTTGGCTTACCTCGTACTCCTCGGGGTAAGAATGCCATTTTTTGGTGATTGATCATCTGAACAAATCATCCCACTTCATTCCGATGAAAGATAAAACAAAGGTGGAGGAGCTGGGTCGTTTGTATGTTTAGGAAGTGGTCAGACTTCATGGTGTGCCATCATTAGTTTTTTCTGACAGGGACCCCCACTTTACATCTTGGTTTTTGGGAGGTATCCAGAAGGCTTTGGGGTCGTAGATTAAGATGAGAACGACATACCATCCTCCGACGGATGGCCAGATAGAGCAGGCGAATCAGATTCTGGAGCCTTGTGCAGGAGACTTCTGAGAAGGTCAAGTTGATTAGGAAGCTCTTGTTGACAACTCAGAGTTTTCATAAATATTATGCTGACCGGAGGCGTCGAGACCTAGAGTTTCTTGTGGGTGACAGGGTATTCTTGAAAGTGGCCCCTCGTCTAGGCCATCGTCGATTGGGGAAGCAAGGTAAGTTGATGCCGCAGTATGTCACGCCCTTTGAGATCACCAAGAATATTGGAAAGCTAGCATACAGGTTGGCATTACCTTCTCAGTTGACGTCCATCCATGATGTCTTCCACGTCTCTCAGTTGAAGAAATACAATCCGGATCCGTCCCACGTGTTGAGCTGGGATGAACTAAAGATAGAGCCTGACTTGTCTATTGTTGAGAGGCTACTGAAAATAGTGGACTCCCAAGAGAAGATACTTAGAGGAAAGTATATTCAATTAGTCCGGGTTCTATGGCAGCATGTAAATGATACACATGAGACATGGGAGCGAAAGTCATGGGTTGAGGAAGAGTACCAGAACCTATTTTATGATCAAGAATTGGGTTGAATTTTCGGGGCGGAAAGTCCTTAATGGTGCAGATAATTGTCACATATATGACATATTTTAAAGTTATTTTTCATGTAATTTACATTATTACTTTGTTTTGGGGTTTTTCCATGCATTTTTGAAAGAAATTGTGGGTTTTCAAAATTTGGGCCAACCCCGAGAGCCCATTTCCAGTTTTAAAAATAAATGTTGATTCCTTAATAACTCCTTCGTTTTTCAACCTTTTTCACCCATTAAACTTAAAAAATGACCTTAATTTAAATATTAAAACCACCAAAGAAATTTTTTCCCCTTAAAAATCATTAGAAGCTTGGATTTGGGTGATCAATTAAGGTGTTATGCCAACCCGAAATCCAATTTCTAGTTTTAATTTTTTTTAATTCTTTCATAAAATATTAATGTTTTATCCGTTTTCGGTTATTTTACCTCTCAGATATTCCCACTGAAACCAGCCACATCCCATCTCCGTTTTTCCCTCTTTTAAGCTTGGATTCAACGCGAATTAGGGCCGAAATTCTCCAGCTCCAAAAAACGTCCATATTTCTCAAGTAAGTTGGTTCCCTTCCATCCTCCTCCCTTTTTCTTAGGGTTTATTCCTTTTTTATTGAATCCCCAAATGTCCAAAATCTAGGGCTTCGTACCTAGGGTATTAGTATTTAGTTTCTTGGTCCAATCCTCTGGTTTTAGGTTCAATCTTACTCCCTTGCGATGCGGCGGAGGTGTGGTTGAAGTGACGCACAATGATTTGGGGGTTTTGACTCTTTTGGTAGGTTATTCCATGTGTAGGTATTTTAGAATGAGTTGGAATGATATATTTATATTTACATTATATTCATCCTTCATTATTTTAATATCAAAAATTGATATGGGTAGCATTTTTAAAGCAGTTGATTTTTAAGTGCCAATTTTGTGTGAAAATAGGTGTTTTACATGTGCAACCCATGTTGTGCCTCTTGGTGTTGTTTTATAATTCATGGATTGGATTTATAATAAAAATTTGATGCTGAAATTTCTAGTTTTGTATAATATTGGTCTCTATTGTGTTTTAAATGTGGGATTTTAGATGAATTTAATGTGCAAATTTTGATTATTTTTCATGAAATTGTTTTTTGGAAATTATAAGTTGTTTATTGAGTTATATAAAAGGTGCAATGAATGTGTAGATACTGTTTTGAATGTGTGTGACCAGAAATGATATTTATATGTGAAAATTGATTTTTGTAGCATGTGGTAACTATTTGAGCAGTAGATGGGAAACCCGGGTAACTAGGTGGGCTAACGTAAACTAGTACGCTTGTGAACGGAGGGGTTTTGACCATGGTTCACATAGCAAGTCTGACATGGATAACACTAAAAAAATATAATGGAGATGATAGGATACCACTCGGTTATGGGTATGATCCCTACTATTGTCTCGTGCACGAGAACGAATTTTATTATGGTTACTTTCACCGAGGTACAAGGTACTTGGGGATCACAACTAACTAGTTCATAGGGGTGTTCCTATGCTTGGTGCTCATGGCCTTTTTGGCATTTATCTTTGCCTTATGGTATTTTGGGATGTGAAAACCAGTAGCTTTAATGTTTTATTAAAATTCACTCATTATTTAAATTTGTCCCCATTGAAATATATTTTCTTTTCAAAGCTACACTTTTAGGAAATTAAAGTTACCATTTTTTGTTTATACCTATCGCAAGATTTTTATTTTATAATGACTGTCACTTGGAATCCTTGGCTAATATCCTATTGGGCTTATTCTCACACCCTAATTACATGTTTGGGTGTAAGTATACTTGGTCATGTTTGACACAGGCAAACTCAAGGCCTTGGGCGATGGCGGTTCAGGTTGCTAGTTTCTCTCAATGGTGTGGTGTTGTGGAGACGGCTCGTGGGCAATGACCCCTTGTCGTGCAGAGTCTCTTGGGATGTTTTTCTACTAATTTTATACACCTTTGGACCTATTGTGTATTTTTTAAACCCATATACTCAGTTCTGAGTTTTATTAATTCTTGTTTTGCATAATTTTTCAGATTTGGATTATTGTTGTTTTTGGTTATTTTAAGAATCCAAACTCAGGTAAATCATTCCCAAATGAATTTTAATGATACCCGGGCACTTGTGCCAGCCCGTGGGGATAGGGAACGCCCTTCGGGACTTGTCATGGGTAGGTTTTGGTGTGGGTAATAGTGGCTACCAGATCCGGTTCGTGACAATATAAATGAGTGGGTATCAATGAGAAAATACTGGTATGTGTCTAGGGATCCTTAGTTGATTCCCTGATAGAAAATATAAGATATGATGTGATGTGAGTGTCAAGATAAAGTCTATGTTGGGATGTACTGGGACAGTGGGTTGTGTGATGGGATATGACCCATTTGTTATTTCTTTGTTTTTATGTTCATGTTAACTGAAGATATTTTGGTATGGTGGTAATATTTTGAGGAATTGGGATACTATTAGTAAGACAGTGTCCTTAGTTTACATGATGTTTAGTCCAACCATGAGTGATATGATGTATCATGACATATTTCTAACCTTGATACGAGTGAGAATATTTTGGCAGTGGAAAGAAAAAACTGATATTTTATGGATGAGATGAGATTGGGTCATCCATGAGTGATATAGTTGGATTTATAATTATGGGCCATCCATGAGTGAGTTGGTTTGACTTGAGGATCATAGGATAATACTTCCATTAGTGATAAGGAATCTATGATGTAACATGATGTGAGATTTGATTATTTTCCCACTATAAGTGATATGGGTTGTGGATTGGTTTGTGATGTGGGATATTTTTAACCCTACCTTTAGTGAGAAGTTATTGGTAAAACCATTGATATGAAAACTTCATACAGAAAAGGGTCAGTTGAGATTCCTAGTATGGGGTCCTACTTAAAGGGAGTAGTGTTCGATACATGGTCAATGCCCTACCCTGGGTCCTTTTATTTGGGTTGGGTTATATCAATGATTAATTGGTGTTAATAGATTATTCTGGAATGGAAATAAAGAAGGTATATTCATGGGGTGTTGTGGAACTGTAAAAACATGATGACCCAATGTGTACAAATTCATGGTGGTTTAGTTAGCACACAATATCCATGATCTTATGTGGCATGTTTTTTCCTCATATATATATATATATATATATTATGGTGTATATTAGGGGAAATTGGTAAGAACCTACTAAGATATATTTCTCATACCTGTATGGGCACTCTAGTGTGTGTGAAAACCTTATGTTTTCTTTGTGGTTCATCACAACATGTGTAGAGGATCAGGTTGGAGAAAATCAACCTGTATTTGGATAAAGGGTGTGTTGAGGCCTAGGAATGGAATTAAGACCAATGTTTGTATTTTTTTTATAGATTATTTTTTATGTGATATACCTATATAGTGCTAATTTGTTGTTTGATGGTGTGATTCTACATTTTTATTCTTTTATTGTATTTTTATAATTGATGTATTTGTGTTATGATGTTTTCATGGATATTTTGGACTGTTTTTCTATTTTTGTTTAATCAGATTTAATTATAAGGTCACCCTATGATCACACGTCATACCCTCAAAGCTAGTAAAAAGCCTATGGAATATAAAAAGGAAAACATGAGCTCATTCAATGCCTTTCTTCCATGAATGGATACGGGGATAATGTTTGGGTCATTACGGTGAATTCTGAAAATAATATGGGGAGACAATACCCACTATATCAGATAACAATAACTAACTATGGAAAAGATATGAATAATTTTCGTCACACCATAAACCAAATAAAATAAACATCACAACGAAATGGTATCCAAGTAATGATTATACCCCATTCCATAAAAATATGAACTAACATAGATTCTATATAGTTACATAGATATAAGAAAAACCTCACATTGTATGTCATGTGAAAATAGACTCCAAAAAATAACACAATAAATATTGAAACTTGTTATAAATTCAAAACTAGTCTCAAGTGCCTACATATTCCTATCTCTCAATTTCAACATATAAACATAAATAAACCATCAAGAATAGGGATTATTCCCTTTTCTGTAATTTCAATATTTAATTATTTTTAGGTACCCATAATTTTTGAATAGGGTTTTAGTATAACTTTGTATTCCACTTCAAATTGCTTCCATAAATATATCAAGTAGAAATAATGTTCATGGTTATATTCCTTAATATATTGAGTAATGTGACATAAAATAACTCATAACCAGTCCGTGAGTTCCACGGTGACACCAATGATAGACCATGAATGATTTTTTTAGTAGAAATATTTTTATGAACATATTACACAACACAACTAGGGTTCAGAGTAGCGCCCTCCTAGAATATCATCAAACATCACCAAAACTAAAGGGTTGAATAAGATAATATCATGGGTACCATCACATGACATATTTAATACCAAGTGCAAAATATTTGACCACCCTGAATACAACCTCAAATAATCCATGCCAAGGGTTAAAGAAGGTACCACCCTATAAATATTGTCATGGAATCAACTCTATGGTTCAGATAAGCTATTGACTGTTGCTTTTCCCACATCACCAATCAAAGTGTCATAATGGAACCCGCCTATATCACATATCACATCACCTCATAATTCATCAATAAAATGGGGTGAAAAGGTTCCCTACCTTGGTTGTATCTCATCTCATATCATAATAACATAGTTTGAAAAATATCCCACCCTTGTAATTGGATCTCATAATTTATAAATAGGATTTTTAATGGTAATTGATAATTGCACCATCATACACCATTGAAAACATATTTTTTTGGATATTTTCCCAACCCATAAACAAATTATGAAACATTATTTAGTATTTAAAAATAAATATAAGATGTGAATTACATTACACAATTTAAACACAACCAATTTATACATCGCTCATACCTCAATCCAAATCATAACATCTCTAAATATTAATTTTATTGTTTTCATCGTGAAGGAACTCAACCAAACATAACTCATGGATGGGATTTAATAAATTGTTGAGGCCCTCAACCAATGTCCCAAAATAATGATTACTTAGTGAAACTAGCATTCTATCCCACTCATGGATTTATTCTCAGTAAAGGGGACCATCCTTAGACATCCACGTTTTATTAAATAGGTAAATAATGTACATAGAGGATTCCTCTGATTGCCTCTAAAATTTTCCATTTCATCTTGACTAAGGAAAATCTCATTGAAAATCAAAAGCATAGGTTCTACAATTATTAATGGGAATCCTATGGATAGAACAATGTTATTCAAATAAAAAACAAAAGAGTAATTGTCATTGGTATTTATGTCAATCATTCAATAAGTTTGTGTCATCTCACATCATATTCACACGGAAAATGTATCTATAGATTAGGGACATCTTAGGGACCACCTAACTTTTGAATATAGGTAAATTCTCATTGAATGTTTCTAGATGATTTAGCCATAAATAGTTGAAGCTAATATGTTAGTTAAAATCACTAAAAATAGGAATAATCTTCCATAACCAATGAAAATATAAAAAAATTGAGAGAATGAAAGAATACTATTATTGGAGTGCTAAGATAATAAGTAGAAACATAATAGAATAAACATAATGTGAAACCTATGTGGGAAAATAGATGATCAACTTAATGGAGAAAGGGAGATAGAGATAATACATAAACAAGTACCCAAAAAATAGAAAAATATATTTTAGTAATATTTTAAAACTAAACACATTTGATTAATTAATATGAAAAAACAATCATTGTCATGAGTCAAGGCATGAACATATTGGTCATGCCACAATAACCCTCTAGGACCACATTTTGTAGTGTCTCCTCTGGTCACAACACGACCCCCCCCCCCCCTCATGGGTAAAACAAAAAACATAATCCCCAATCCCTCATTGTGTGGACACCCCCATGTGACAAAATCACCCCACATACCCTATTCATGAATCAACTACCTTGTTACTGAATGAAAATATCACATCATGCTCACCATCATGGAATGGCCCAGGGAGTCATTTCATGAACAAAAACCCATATAATATTTTTAGTTTTACCAGGCCCATATAGTGTAAGAACTCCTATAACTATACTATATTATACATTAAAATAAGTAAAATTAATCTAATTAAACCTTAAAACACAAAGAAGTTATTTTTATACAGGCCCATATTGGAATGAAATATATTTACAATAACATATGGAAAGCCCATAAAATCCCTCATTAAGGTTTAACTATCAATCTTTTTAGATGATACCCCTACAGAATATTTTATCCCAAATATAGTAACAAATCTTATAAATGAACCTTTTGTCCCTTCCAACACCTCCAACAGATCAAAAATATCAAATTACATGTTGTTTCTAAAATGTCAGCTAGGTTTGTACCTCAAAAACATAAAAGGTGTTAAAAAATCCACACCACATGGATAATCATCAATTATTTATGAATTTTATAGTCATTAGGCCTTGTTGGAGAATAGATTTGCTACTATGACCATATTTTAGACTCCCACTACCATATATCCTCTAAGATACATTCATGATGACACTATGTGCATAACATAGCAACCATCTTCCTACGAAGAGTGTTCTTTATCCAATCCATAATATGTATCATTCATT
Organism: Viscum album; assembly: GCA_963277665.1. NCBI lineage: Eukaryota > Viridiplantae > Streptophyta > Magnoliopsida > Santalales > Viscaceae > Viscum > Viscum album. The sequence continues at coordinate 37,911,925 of OY728141.1, read as the reverse complement.
CCAATAATTTTTCATATCTAATAGTTATTTTACACTATTAATCCTATGGATAATCCAAAAAAACAATATGAATGTAGGTTCAATCTTCCTCTACTCCAGTGTCAAAATTTGTCTCAATCATATGAATACCCAATCACTTACATAAAACAGCAAAGTAAATTATCTCTAAACCATATAATATTATTTCTTACTATAATAAATCACTAAAAAAATTCTAAATAATATATATTTTCAATATGGTCTCCTAAACAACAATCAGTCAAATAATAGCTGATTCTGCCACCACTAACTAACATATAGGTGATAAATAGTTTTATCATATAAACTTTAAAGGGTTCCATATAAAAATAATTAGAAAATATTATTATTTTAAAACTATATAATAGTTATAAAACCCTCCCATAAAACCTTGAAATAAAGGAAATATGTTCTTATCATTTCCTGTAATATCTGAATGGTTCACTTTAACTACCCATATATCTTTCAATGGTAAGTAGTTCTCAGTTTCACATATGTAAAGAACCGTATACAATCCTTACTTATATTGTTATGTAAAATTTGAATCTTGGTGATAAATGATACACTAAGGAATCCAATAAATAGATATTATCTCTTGAACCTAGATCATTCACATCCTATTAGTGGATAATGTCTCTCAGATCAATTGAATTTTTGAAACCATAGTCAACTGGTCCACAACAAACAATAATTAAATACATCCTTAGGACATCCTCAGAATCCCCATTAAAATATTTATTATGATTTCATCCCACTTCAACTCCATAATATGAAAGAATTATAGAAGAAAAGTTGTACTCTATTGATCAATCTTCACTTGCTAATAGGCAGAGCACTATATTAAAAAATGAAATACATCCTTTATCAAGGAATATTAGTATTTTATATCAATATCAGGGTGTAACTTGTTATACTCTGGGTAAAAAACTCCTCCCAAGTGATGTGAGACCTATAATCACTCTTTGTACCTTATCATAGGTACTACAATGCAAACTCACATATAGAGGGCTCTATTGGCATCAAGGGAAAAATCAGGACATATATCCCCATAATATATGTAATCTATCATCATAGGACAATTAAAATCTGATTACTAGATCACTGTTAACATATCAAGGAGTGATGTGGAAAGTATCATGAATTTAAGGTTTCTCAATCCAATATAGTAAAGAAAATCAATACACGTCATAGAAAATCGATCCAAAACCTACTACTTGTTTCTTGATTCCTACACCACCTAACCCAAAGTCTTTCTAATCAACTTATTAGCAATGATTTTCTAATTTTCAATGTTATAGGTAGACTAGAAATCAATTTATTAAAGGTACTCAACCCAACCTTGCTACCAAAGAATTAAGTCATTTAGAAGAAAATTTATCTCAATTTATTATGGTCAATGTATAACATGAACCTCTCACCCAAAGGATAGTGTAACTGACACCTTATGTCCTTCACCACCAATAAATTTCATGTGTATTGTAGTTATACTCATGCATACTCAATTTTATATACCCATAAGAAACTATATGACCCTAATGCATCAAAACCACTCCAATCGAAACTATTGATGTGTCAAAATATAGTGTATCCTCCTTACAAAGATAAGGTATAGTTAAGATTAGTGAAGCCTTAAACATTCCTTTTAACTCTAGAAATACTCCCACACAGAATATTTAAATAGTAAAACATCACCCCATTGTTGATCCAAGTTTTAATCAGTGTTAATAATTGTGAGGAACTATATAAATCTATTATAGTCAATGGTCAATGTCAAGAAAATATATATCTCGGAAAAATCTTGGGATACTCCCAAGAAAATACATCCTTGACCTTATAAGGATTTACTAATATACCGTCATCTAATATCATATGCCCTAATATGTGTTCGTGATCGATCCAAAATAGAAACTTTGTGAGAATCAAAAATAGATTATGTTTTCTAACAGTACTCAAATAAATCTACCAATATGTAACATGCTCCTCCATCGACTAGGAACACACAAAAATATAGTCGAAAACATAGCCAGAAAAAAATGGATGTAATGATAGAAGGCCATATTAATCATGTAAAAAAAATTATTGGTATATTCATCAAACATAATGGAATTACAAGGTTTTCATATAGTTCATACCAACTCAAAAAATACAAAAAATGGTATATCAAACATCATCAAAATCATATAATGTTTGATGATATCAAGTATGTCTTATTCAACTCTCTATACCAAATCAACTATTTAAAATTTTCATCAATTGGTAGAAGTGGATACTAGTTCAAAACATTCACTAGGTTCATCTTTCAATAATCCAAACACAATATCATATAACTATTTTCCATTTTGATGAACAATACTAGGTCACCCAAAGGGATGTACTATGTCAGATAAACCTTTTCACCTTTAAATCCTCTAGAAGATCATTTAACTCTCATAACTCAACATGATTTATCTTGTATATTAAAGTTGAAATGGAATATGTGCCTTTAAAAATATCATTTATAAAATCAATCATATATCGGGTGAAAACCTCAATAATTCCTTCAAAAATACATTTGGGAACTTGTGAAATATGGGAGAAAATAATTCATGATATATCCCCTCATCGTAAAAAATGTGACTAGAAGTATGTGTGTTAATCCTAACCAACTATTAGTGGTTATTCCCTAATAACTTGGAAGAACATTCCACAACCCAACATATGCATAACTATCACCATTAGTATATTTTATGGAATCCCATCTCAAAGATGATAGCAGTCGATATCCTATCAATACTAAACTAACAAATCAGTTCCTAAGATAACATCAAAACTACACATCTCTTGTTTGAAGAAATATCAAAGGAATCTATAACCACTATTCACTATGAAAAAATCATAAAATATATGAATCTCATCAAATTACTTCCTTGTATGTGTATCGATCAACATTACCCCAAATAGGTACTTTATGGGTACCCCTACTCTATCAAAAAACTAATTTTTTTGAAAGAATATGGTGCACCAATATTAAACAAAGCAGATTCCAAGGTGTAATCTACCAAAACCATACTTTAAACTGTCAATGGCCTTCCATCACAATATTTGGTAGTATACTCAATTTCATGTAATTTAATATAGCCTTAAACTTTAGCTTCTTCTTGAATCCCCTTATATGTATCCCTTTTTGATGTAATTTCCCCTACCAATGGGAATTGTTACCTCTACCAATTCTATAATGAACAATAGAAACCCAACTGCCAGTATTTTGTAGTACTATTAAACCTACAAATGAACTCTACATCTTATCAAATCCAATTCCACTGGTTGAATACAAATCACTTAAACTGTATCATTTTTGGTGACTCGTCCTCCCACATAATCGAAAGTCTAATAGTTTATTACATCATTGATAATGAATTGCACTAATATTATTGCATGGGTAAAGCTCTATATACCATCATCCCCAAATATGTAGAGATATAACTCCACTTTGGCCCCTCTATCCACTTGTATAAACCATAAAATTAATGTTTCCAACTTTCTGATGTCCCACTACAAATTCCCATCATAGAATCAAAATACATAGATCCTCTACCCTCCTTCAAATTCCTCTTATATATAAGGTCTTGATTTGCATCCATTAGAAAGGATAACATATGAATGGAATTCACCTATACTAGAATAACATACCTTAACCACAATTAAAATCAAATAGACCAAGTTTCCTTATCCCAAGGAAATATTGGGGGGAAACACTGATACTTTTAAAAAACATAGTGTATTTATTAATAGATATCCACCTTTGGGTGTGGTGCACAAACTCTCATTCAATATCTTACATCAATGTATCTAGAAATAAATTCTTGTAAAATTATAATAGAATGTCGTTCTTGTATAACCCAACATGTTGATCATCTTGTATAAAGTAATTCCACTGGCACTTATTCAGTCTATAAAAAATATATGTCACTATAATAACCCTCCTCTCATAGGGTTTCATGAGATGGAGAAATTTGGATAATATAAACTTCACAAAAATATCATCAGTCTAGGGGTTACCCTCATCCATGAAGTGGGATGAATGTTGTATATGGAACTCATTAATCAAATCAACCATAAAAATTATAGTTCAAAAATTTAAAATATCTTGGGACTGCATAATGCATAATAATATCATTTAGATCACTTTATCAATATCTAGTGTTGGTGTAATAAGGTAATCTAGTTCAAATACAAGGGGATCATGATTGGATATTCCCTCTCGGTGCTCTGCTCAAGGATATAATAGAGGAATTCCTCTATAATAGTAATGAATGTTTCATCAAACATTTATATCATAGTTCTTTATATCACAATTTATGGAAAATAATAATAAGTATAAAATCCCACAACTCTATAAATACCCAACATTTAGGGGGAAAATATATAAAGGGTCAATATAATTAATCAATATGTAACAATAAAAACCATATCAGGAATTATATAGATAATATTTCCCCAACAATTTACATAGTAAAACATAATTAATGTAATTTTTGACACTCATATCATCGTCAAAGAAATTAACCACTATCAGGAACACAAATGCAATGTGAATCTGATAATTCAAACTTAATGGGTGGAAAACACACTCTCTACACATTGGGCTAAGATAAAAATATCATAAACCATAAATCTGTATCAAAGTTCATCACATTTAATAAAGTAACCCAATTGTAAAAGCAACAAACAAGAATAGCTTTCTCAATCCTGGAAACTAATACATACCATATATATATATATATATATTTCATCAACTTAAAAGAACAATATATTTTTAAAAAATATGAAAACGTTATATATCCTTTCATAAAATTCCAAATATTAAGACAAAATAATATAAACAAGGCTTTGGAACCATTTTTTATCATCCTTGACTTAATTCGCCTCTATTGTGACCAGACAGAAGGGTAGCTACCTTATCCATGCCTCTATGTAAGTCAAAGGATTCCAACTAGAGGGATAGGATTGATAATAATTTTTGAGACTATACTACAAGGATCAGGTAACAATAAATAATAGTATTGGAAATAGAGAAAACTATCATTATAATTTAAACTGAATAAAATATTCATCATAATTAAATTACATTGATGCAAGGATCATACCTCATTTTGTAACAATGTGAACAATCATAAATGAAATGTGTTAATGGAGACATAAAAAAGACCTCATGTGGTAAGTCATATATATAAGTTACATAAAAAATATAAAATAATTTAAAAATTGGATAGAACTATAAATATAATATCAAGGTGTGTCCTTTTCCCATCTCTTAACTCTGACATTGCTACCAAATCAACCATCAATCATAGAGCCTTTTCACTTATCTTCACCTAAATACATTAAGTCTATTTGGGTACCCATGGTTCCATAAAATGGTGTGAGTATAACTCCATAAGACATTGATAATGGTTTTATTAAAAATATCAAGTATAAATTATGTGGTAACTAATGTTCCATATTTTATAATTAAAATCACAACAAAATAAATTACTTATGGTACTTGGATTCATCGGTGACACCTAATTTTTTTCATACCATATTTTGTGAGTGTCGAAGTCACTCTAAACATGGTATATAACCAAAATAACAGTAAGAGTGGTACCCATGCATAATATCATCAAATATCACCAAAAATTAAGTGTTTAATAAGAACATGATCAGGTTATTCTCACATGTCATCATGAATACCTATAGTAATATAGGAACCCACACGAAATTACACTTCACATCATTCTTGACAAGGGTTTTACCAACACAGACCATGGATATCATCTCATTTCATAAACCCCATGGGTCATATAATTTTCCACTCATGGTATACGACACATCATAAATCCATAGGTTGAATAGAACCCTCCCAAAACTCATACTACACCACATCAGAATTCATCAGTGTAATGGTTTGAAAAGGGTCCCAGAATTGGTATCATCTCTTATCATATCTTATTAACACTAGTTAGAATACAATACAACCCATAACTCTCTCATATCATCCATGCAGTCGGTTCAGAATGGGTCCCACCCATGGAATCATCAACATTATCAATCACATATCTTGTTGGAAAAGTACCCAACCCATAACCACTTTATAAACATTTATCTAGTCATTGAACATTAAATATAAAATACTAAAAATTACATAATTTTTATATAACCATGTTATATAGATTTAAATCATTACTATCAAATCATATTATATTATCTCTAAATAATAAAATAAAATATTTCATTGGGATGGTACATGAAAATATTAATACAAAGATTGGTTTAAATAATTTAGTCATGCACTCAACCACTGTCTCAAACCCACACTCACATAGGGGTTCTTTCATTTGATCCAACACAAGGAAAACATTCTAAATTAATGTATTTATCATAATACATCTATATTGATCTCTTTATGTAAAAATTATAAATAGGGAATACCTCGGGTAAACTTAAACATTTTACATTTTATCTTCACTAAGGTAAGGGTCACTTGGAGGACAAATAATAGTTTCTAAAATATTAATTGACCTATTCAAAATTTCATAGAATATGAAACTATTTGGACTAGAGTCACGCTATGGGGGTTAATTAAGGTTTCAACCAATTTAAATGTTTTCCATATCTATACCTATTTATGATCTTGTTTCCATTTTATTATAAAAAAATATTCAACTGGAATTATTATAAATTCATAAATCATCAAACAACACCCACACATATAGAAATTAAAGCACATAAGAACATTTCATTTTACAATATTCACCCAAATGGGATAATCCAAGGAGAACATGGTAATATTTTTTTTTGTTTTTGAAGAGTAACACTAACTCACATTTTTATTACAATGATTTCAAATAATCATTGTAAATCCAGGGTCACTCCCTCCTCTTCACACTACACACAACTTATGTGATGGAAATAACCATTTTATATACTTGAGGGTGTCCTTAATGAAAAATATGGTTTCCATATTCAATTAAATATTTATGTGTTATGATATCTGGTATACTAATCTCCTTTTCTTCTTCAAACTAGATGAATAAAAATCCTCATCAACAAGTTTGTGCTTATTAATTTCTTCAAACTATAGGAACACCTTCTCTGAAAAATAATTCAAAGACAATAATAATTCTATATATTTTTATTTTAAAATAGTTGAGTATATAAATGATGAATTACATTCTCTTTATCATCCTTCACCTATACTCATACTACACTAGATAAAGAATTGGGGTGTCATTTTCCTTATTATTAAAATTAAACATGGTATTTCAATAGGCATAGGCTGCCTATCCCATTCACATATTTCATATTTCAACACATGGGTAAGGTCATCCAGTTCTCATTCTTTCTTCACATTTTATTCTAAAATAGATAGAGAAATATATCATTGGACACTTCTTATTTTATAGTTATTCAATATCATCCCTATAATTTTCTCTTATCTTGTTTTTATTATAGGAGTATAGATAAAATAAGAGTTAATAAATTTTCAAATTTTTTTATTTTTTAAATACATTCCAAAACCATAGATTCAGGATCTTCTCTTCCGTTAATTTTATATTCCAACTCTATTTTTCTTTTAATTTCCTCTATAAAATCCCTACATTAGATATTTAAATATTATATAAATATATAAAATTAGGATATCTAGAATACATATTTTTTCAATACGAATCTTCATTCAAAAATCATGAGTTATTGAAGAATAAATTCTTATTAGCCTCCTCAAAAATAATTTAATTATTTACCCCTTTTGATATACCTTTTATAAATAATAAATATCATGGTGTTTATGCTTATCTTTTAAGATCTCCAACCACATTATACATCAATCTCTAGTAAATTTTATATTCTCATTATTTAAAAACATTTTCAAGATTGGATCGGGAATTTTGTGTATAGAACACATGACATGTACCATTGTTTATATTTTCTTAAATATGAATAATTTTTATGAAAAAATAACCACCTCATGGTTTATAGATTACATATAGTATTGAATCATGGTAGTTTCATCAAATATGACTCAAATGAAATGCTTGGTTACCATGAAAGGAGACCGATTGTAGTGTTTGGTGTTTCCTAATGAGAATTAGTTGAAGCTTATGGCCTCCTAGAGAAAACATACACCAATTTTATCTCCTTTATATTCTTTAAATTAAATATGGATTCCCTAGTGTGGGAAAATATCATATAGGATTTTTAATATTTTTATTCCCATTTTGATAAGATTATATTATGCTTTCCTAGTGGACGTAGGTCACCTAATCGAACCATGTATATTTCTTGTGCCCCTGTATGTTTTGATTTCTATGAATTTTGGGTGTGATTTTGAGAGAGATATTCAACACAAAAATCTAAACCAAACTAACCATTTAAATTCTATAAAATAATTATGTATAAAATATCCTTCAAAACATATTTCTCCTTGAAATTATATTGTATTAGTTCCTTTAGAGTCTAAATTTTCTCATTATACTCAATTCCACCATGGCCATAAAAACCCATGTAAGAAATCATTATTTTAAAAATAGATCTTCAAATAACACCATTCCAAATGAAAATATGTGGTGTGATTTCCATTATACTTTCTAGGTTTGAACTAACATATCTAATATTATTATCAGTTCCTTCGATGTGGAAACCATAAAATTGGGAAAACCAATAAATTATATTCTCATGATATTTTTTGGTGAAATTAATATTACTTATTTTTTTGGTAAATCATTGCTTCCCATATATTAAATAGTATGAAATATTTTTTAAACATATGAAGTGCATGCATGTAGTACCTCATATGAGAGGTTGAGGATGAGATAAACAGTTTCATCCAACTCTATCAATGTGAGGTTTAAAACTATTGAACAACAGATTCCTTAGGACATAATCCCATAAGAAACCTATGGTGGTACTACTACAATATTAAAAATCATGTACATGATACCACCATAGTGGAAATTAACTCCAATAGGTATTGCCTAGTGATAAAGCTAGTTTCACCATTTCGACCCTACATAGTGGCTCTCCCTCTTGGGTTAACCAATGAAACTATTATGAGTATTCACCTACACTCATCCATATATATTGAATCACCTAGAATTGGTGATCACATATACTCAACCAATCATTGGATGCTCCACCATTTAGCATGTCCAGTTCACACATTCCCTTGGCTCCTTTAGTGGTTCCATTTTGATTGTAGGTCCTAAAATTTATTATCCTTCCATTATAAAAAACATCCAAATAAAAAAACCCATTCTATATATAAATAAATATTTATTTTCATATTTTTATAAAAATAATATTTCTTAGTGACAGAAAAAAATCCTTCCACATGTATAATACCTTAATCATTTCGTCCATCATGATAATTTTCCAAGAATATCCTTTTATTATTTCCTTTTAAGAATACCATATATGTAGCTCCCCCAATTTCATGTGACCCTGTCTTTCTTTATTTTAAGTATGCAATGTGTTTGGGTGTTGTTTGGGAGGGTTTAGATGACATATGTAATGTTTTTATGATTTTTTGTAAGTACAATATTTAATCACAGTAATTAGAAACAATGAAACACATCTATAAAACTTTATAAAGTTAGGTACTAGGCTCTGGGTAGGTTCATGATTAGGTGAATTATTTAGAAAAAAAATCTGGCCACCTTGGAGTAACCATGTAAAGTGGGGTAGGGAGATTATGACAAGTTTTATAATTGTTTGGTCCATCCATGAAAGTTTCATCATGAGGAAGAGGACTATGTATAGTTAGAGTGTGGTTTTATTAATTGTTCAAGAAAACTGGGCATGGACAAAAGTTAGATCTAAAATTTTTGGATCTAAATCATTTTAGCCTCTTAACCACATTATTCATATATTATGGCCATAAATAATTTTTATCTCCACCCAATGGATTTGGAGACTCTTCCCTTTGATCTAGGGGTTATATGTTGGAAAATCATGGATCATTGAAGCACGAATTCTATGGTAAGTCTCTGTTCATAGTGGATTTCCTTAGATATATTCTTATTCCCTATATTAAATATGTATATATAGTCTGTTGGGGATAAATATATGATATTTGATTCAAATAATGATGATATATAGCTATGTTGATGTTAGGGAATAATATCTAAGGTGGGTTTTTAAAGAATTAACCCTGTTATGTTGAATAATTTGTGTTTTTCTTTGTTTCAGTGATAGTTTTTAAGGAAGGTGGGTTCACTCTTGACTCCTCTTATTATAACATGAAGTAATAGTTTTAAATTGATTGAATTTCTAGAAATTTATTATGAAATTGATGTGAAAATAATCTTAAAACCCTATTTAATTATGGTTTGTGGATTTTTGAAAATTGGTTGTTGTGAAAAGTTATTTATTTATGGATTTTAAAATGGTGATTTTAAAATGTGAATTTTTTTATTCACGGAAATGATTTCATGATAATGTTTTAAATGAAAAAAATATTACTTAAATGGTTTGAAATGTTTGATTTGGCATTAGTTTTCATATAATATATAGTGTGTCCTCATGTGAATTAGGATTAATAAGGGCATGAAGTTTACCCCTTCGTTAGTGGGATGGATATAGGTATGAAATTTCCTTCATAAAAATGGTTAACCATGTGATCGATTTGTTAAAATATCACTCACCATTCATGAGTATAGGGAGTTCCATGGTTTCATGCATGTTTGGATGTGTGGATATGTGGAATTAAATGTACTGTGCCAAAATGAAAATAGATAAATGTTTTTTAAATAGTAGATTAGTTACTTTCATTAAAAACTATTTTATTGATAAAATTTGTGGTTTTGTTTTAAACTATTAAATATTTTTTAGGTTGTTTTATTAAAAAATATATAAAAGGGATAACATGTTTTATCCTTCTTGAGTGAGTAGGGATGTCATTTGGGGAAAGCCTACTGGGTTTCATTACTCACCCCCTTCTCGGGAACATTTTTTCTTTTGTAGATATTGTTTATCAATAGATAGTTAAGGGCAAAGTATCTCATTTATTTAGTGATTATAAATGATAACATGGGTATTTATTAAGGAGTTGGAGATTGGATCATGTTGGGAGTTGTTTTTATGGTGTCATTAGAGTCTTTGAGCTTTGTTGGTTTGTCTTCCATGTTGTATCTTTATATTGGTCTTGGTTTTCGCTTGATAATCTAATGTAGTTTGGTTTGGTTTACAATAAATTGAGTAGTATTACATTTTTATCATGCATCATGTAGTGGATATTGATTATGTTTATCTTGGTTTAGTTTTTTTCTTTTCAGATATAAAATCATCCCCCAATTGAATTTAAGCCCATGGAATTTATTTAAAGCCTTTGGAATCTTGGGAATGTCACCTAAGGATTGGTAAAAATTATACCTCAACTCAAGACAATGAGTAGGGGTGGCGTGTTAAAAATGGTATTAATTGTGGTCGGTCCAAATAATTTTGGACAAGCGATATTATTTTATTCAATCATTGGGTATTAATAGTGTGGTTCGTGGTGTTTAAAAACATTCTTGATTAGTCCTTGATTTGGGATGGAAAAATGATTAAGATTTTAGTTACATGAAATGTAGAATATAAAAAGGAGTAGATAACTTATTTATGTTGAATTTCAAGTTACCAGGGAGTTAGGTATATAAGTGTTTTAGAGAAACTTATAAGAGTGCTTCCTCATTATCATGGGTTTATCCTTTTAGAAGAGCATGAAATGTATTGATAGAAATGAATTCCCACTATGATTGAAAATTTTATTTTGAGTAATTATTTATGATTTGATGAAAAGGGGTTATTTTTGAAATTTTTTTAAATTGGTTTCAAATGTGAGATTTTGACAAGGGATTGGTTGTGGTATTTTTTAAGTAATTTGATTTTCAAAATCATAGAATAATTTTCAAAAACGGGTTGAGAAAGGAAATATTTGGTTTTTGGAAAGCATTGGTATGATAGTTATCATGAAGTAAAATTAAAATTTTTAACACTTTGGTTTATGAAGAGTACATTTTATGGAGTTTTATTTTGGTTATGTAAAATGTAACCTGGTAGGCATTATATAAAATAACTAGAAGAGCCTACTAAGAATGTGGTTTCACCTAATCTATAGGTGAACCAGTATCTTGTTCAAAGTATTTTCCAAGAATTAAAGGCCATGGATAAATGGAATATAATGGATGAACCACAGAAATTGGATCATTCTATTCAGTTCTAGAAGAAGAATCCTCTAATATTTTATGGTGATTCAGAACTAGACAGGGTATAGGTGTGTCTGAATAGGATGAATCGAATCTTAAATTTCTTTGGCACACCTATAGAGTTTAGAGTCGTGTTGGTGATGTATATTCTAGAGGATCTTGCATTAAAATGGTGAGATTTAAAATTTCAATCTAAATTAGACCATGGCATTTCATTTTAGGATTTTGAAAAAAAAAATCAACAAAAATTATATCATTACATGTTCATGATTACAAGAATGGAATATTTTTTTCTTGAGGAAGGATAATCTCTCAGTGAATGAACATTTGGCTAAATTTATGAATTTATCCTAATATTAACATAAATTTACTTCTAGGGCATCCTTGAAGGTGTACATTTTTTCATCATGTCCCAGACAAGAAATATTTTTGATTATTTTCATATTATTTATAGGGTATTATGTGTAGATGGTTATTTGAAAAATGATAGGAAAATGGGCATATCAGGAGTAATGGGTAGAGGGATTCTCTTCTTATTGGAAATGGTTGGAACTATAATTATGGGAATAATTAAAATAGGGCAACCTATTTCCAAGGAATTTAAATGACTCTAAATCAAGTATTTGGATTGGTAAATCTTCCATCTAATTCTAGGAGAAATACTTGATGTTGTCTGTATATATTTCTTATCAAATGATTTGATATTGTACGGAACCACATAGAGTATTCCATAATTTGAATCTGTTGGGTAATCATCAGCATTATTGTCATCTTGCTCCATGTTTTTGTGTTTGGGAAACATCTCATGTTTCACCAAAATCATATGATTCTATTAGTTGAGGGAACAATAATACCTCTTACCATTAGAACTAAGCTATCCATGGTGATTCTAGAAATAACATGTCTTCTCAGTGATGTAAATCTCAACATGGAAATAAAGAACAATGTTCATCGAGTATGACATTATATGAAGAAAAATAAGTGATTGTTAATAATAAATATGGACTATCAATTGTAAGAGGTATAATTATTTTAAAATATACACTTGAAGAAGTTTTTCTTGATATTGGTTCATCTCATTTGTTTATTTAGTCTCATTTTTTGTCTTTATGTGTTTAAGTTCATAGATGATGCCTTTTAATTTCGAACATAAAACTCCACTTTGTCAAAATAATGTTGAGACATGATATTTAAAGCATTATCAATAACTAAAAATATATTTTAGTTGATATTGGAATTCTAAATTCATGATATGGATGTCTATGACATAATTATGGGAATGGATAGGTTGAAAATTTTCATGTCTGAAATTGATTGTTATACCCAGACGAATTGTCTTAAGAATCATGATGGAATATAGAATCTCTTTAAAGAAGACCAGAATGTAAAGAAAGGGAAAATAGGTTTTTTGGTACTATTAGTTGTAAGGATATCATACCCATTAGTAGCTTTTAATTTTACATTAATGTAAGAGTTCAATAATAACAGTTTTCTAGTGGTTTCTGATTAGTTATCGAATGTTTTTGAACAAAACTTATTTGGGTTTCCACCCATAATAGAAGTGGAGTTTATAATTGATATATTTTCAGGGACCAATCATATTTCCCTTATATCATATAGTATATAACCAATAAAATAAAATAACTGAATGTTCCTTTGGAGGATCTAAAAAGAAAAGGTTCCATCATCCTATCACCTCCCCATGGGAATCACCAGTCTTGTATGTCAAAATGATGGACAGAAATATTCAGTTTTTTATAGATTATAATAACTTCAAATAGGTAAAATAATGAATCAGTATCCAATTACATGAATTTATGATCTATTTGATAAATTTAGGGGATCCCGATGGTTCTATAAAATTTAATTTCAATCAATATATCCCCAATTGTGAGTTTGGAAAGAAGATATTCCAAAGATAGATTTTATGAGTATATACGGCAATTACGAGTACATGGTTTTTCTTTTCAGTCATATGAATACCCCATAAGTATTTATATAATTGATGAATCATATATTTTAATGATATCTAGATTATTTTGTGGTAGTGTTTTTGGATGACATATTGGTATACTCAAAGACAATAGATGAGCATGTGAAACACTTAGCGACAGTGTTGGGTATCTTGTGGGATCGTGGTATATATGTCAAATTAAAAAGTCTAATATTTTAATAAAATAGGTACATTTCTTTGGAAAAATAATCTATTAAATATGTATTTATATGAAACTATAATAGATAAATGATGTTATCTTTTAGAAACATCCCAAAAATATCTTTGAGATACAGAGTTTCCTTGGTTTATCTTGTAATTAAAAATGCTTTGTTCATTATTATTCATGACTAGACTCACCAATGAATGATTTGACAATGAATAATGTTCCATTTAAATAGAAATAGGAATTTTATAATGTTTTTAGGATCTTAAAGTTCCCCTTACAACAATAATGATCATGATTTTTCTAGAATTAGGATAAGGGTACATGGTGAATTGGGATGATTTGGGATTTTGGTTGGGATGTGTTCTCAAGTAGGGAGATCATGTTGTTTATTATGGCTCATGGAAGTTATGTTTTCATGAGAAGAACTACACAAAACAAAATTTGGAGTTATAATTCATAGTCTATTCTTTGAATACATGGCATTATTACCTTTTGGTGAGAAATTTTTGGTGTTTACATATAATATGTTCTTTAAAAATACATTATCACACAGATATTTGAACATTATATGAAGAATATGGATATATTATCTCCAAATTTTATACTTTTTCTTGATTTATACACTAGTTAAAAAAATTGGTGAAAGATTAAATAAGAGTAGATTTATATGCTCAATTGGAAAAAGAAACTTCAGATGTGGCATTTCATTTTCATGAAAGAGGACATGAACTTGGATTGTGAAGAATGATGAATTGTAGTGGTTTTATTTCCAATTTTATTGGTTCTTAATTTGCTGGAGATGGATAAAGAGGTATATACATCCAATTCAAAATGTGATTCTACGAGTTCAAGACTCAATATTGGGGTAACCATTAAGGGATGAATGTTGGACATGAGTTCAGTGTTGTAGTTTATAGATCTGATGGGTTTACCTATTGCATGTTAGTAAAAACTTCTTCATACTTACCAGCATTCGAGATGGATTTTTCAACCTGGGATATAGATAATATACAATAAATTGAAAGGATAGTTTTTTTTTGGGATTCCATGAAAAAGAAGGTGGTTGAGTTTGTTTCAATATGCCTCACCAGTCAGTGGGTTAATGAAGAGCATCAATGAACAGTGGGTATGTTACAATAATTAACTATTCTTATTTGTAAATGGTAGTAGATAGCCGAGGATCTGGTAATTGGAATACCAATAATGATTCAGAAAAAAAATTAATATGGTTTTCAGTGGATTTGATCAAATAATAAACCCATTTAATCCCCATTAATGAATCTTGTATGGTAGAGGAATCATACAAAATATATATATGATAGGTGGTACATATTCCTGGCATCCTATTATTGGTAGCCTCAAACTAGGATCCGAGGTTTATGTTTATTTTATGAAAATCCTTATAGCAAGCCCTTGGTAATCAATTGACCCTATGTATAGAATATCATCCTCAAAAGGATGGAAAATTTGAAAAGTTGATACAAACAATGGAATACATTTTTCAGGATTATGTAATTCATTTTAGTGTCTCATTCGAGGAACACATACCATTAGTGGAGTTACTGTATAGATACAATTATCATTACTGGATATGTGTGGCTCCATCTGATCCATTGTATATTTATCCTTGATATTCTGTACTTTGTGGTGGAAATATGTGAGACTTCAATTGTTAGACCAGACCTTGTCCAAGAGATAATAGAAAATATACAATTGATCATAAATGTTATAGATACGGGTCTTATTCATTAGAAATAATATGTGGATAATCATTGATTTTCATTGTTGTTTGACGTGAGTGACAATTTGTTCTTGAGAATTTCTCTAAGTATTGGGAATCATCATTTAAAAAATGAGGGAAAGTTATCACCTCAATACATAGAACCTTTTGTGATATATGAATGGGTTTGTGAGGTTTCATATCAATTGGCATTTTCATCACAATTTAGTTCAGTACATAATGTGTTTCATGTACCTCATTTTGAAAAAGTATCAACCAGATCTTGACCTTGTGATTTGATGGGATCATGTTGACCTAGATTCATATGTTTCATTGGTTCATTTTCAGGTATAGATTTTGGATATAAAAGAGAAATTATTGTGTGGAAAAGCATATGTCTAGTTGGGGTTTTGTGGAGACATGGTCAGATCCAGAGACAAAAAGGACACTGGTGGGGAGAATGTAGCACCCCCTTGTTCAAGTAACCCTTTCATTGTAGAGACCCAAAGCTTGACATACATGTTAGTTACACTAATTTTTTTGTAATACTTAATACATAACAAAACAAAAACACCCAAGGAATATAATAGTTTTGTGTCTTTGGAAACTCGGAATATAATCTTCTAATCATGGTGAATGATCTTCAACAACTCCCATAAAGATCTTCCCCGTTTGTTTTTTCACCTAAAAACATTCTTTATATCTTTGGGAAAAGAAAAAATATAAAGGGTGTGCTCAAATTCCCTATAAGGGTATGCATTGAGAAAATAAAACAAACCATATACATTTGAACATAAAAAACTTGAACATAAAGTTTAAACATCAAAATCTTGAGTTGTGAAAACAAATTTGGCAGTATGTAAGGCATAGATCATAAAGGAACATCAATTATGATAAAATAGAATGGGAATAAAACATGTAATTGTGGAAAACCAGTAAGGACATGATATTATTTCCATAGTAGGCAAGGAATTGCTTCCAAGACCATCATAGTGAACAAAGATTATTACTGAACCGGGTTTACTTGTTGTTCCATCCCTATATTACTAAACCGGATTTACTTTCCATTTCTGTCATGTCTATCTCATGAGATATAAATATTTACCCAATGCATTGGTGGGAGATATAGGTCTCACCCATCTCATAATTAAATCATTCTTACATGTGTCACAAAATAATCATATTCCCTTCATCATAACCCAAAGAATAAAATAGGTTTCATAAATATCATCCCATCATGACATAATCCATATAAATTAAATTAATATCATTTCATCATAAAAAAATCAAAACAAGTAAATAATAGGGACATTCTATATGAAACATAACCATAACACAGAATGTCATCTTAGATGAAAAATAGTTTTGATAAAACACTTGAAATGAATTTTTGAGGAAAATATCCTTTCTTTTTCAAAATCATTTTCTATTTCCAAAATTTCATTCAATTTTAATATAAAATATTTTTTTCTAAAAATAACCACTAAATCTTGTAGAGTAATATTCATTGATAGAATGCGTTATAAAACTGTAAAAATCAATTCAAGCCATATAAGTTAAAAAAACATTCTCCTCGTACTTTTTTCGG
This sequence comes from Viscum album, assembly GCA_963277665.1. Lineage (NCBI taxonomy): Eukaryota > Viridiplantae > Streptophyta > Magnoliopsida > Santalales > Viscaceae > Viscum > Viscum album. Next base: position 37,894,234 of record OY728141.1, on the reverse strand, counting down.
AAAAGTCAAAAAGTAACTCGTATGGTAAACTAAAGAAAGATTTCTTCCATACCTTGCGGTAAAAGTCAAAAATGGGTAAAAATGACTTTAAATATAAATGGAAGAATAGTAAATATTTTATGAAAATATTTTTAGAAAACATGGACATGGATGATAAACATAACCCCATTAAATACTTACAAATAAACAATCATGGATAAGAATGAGATTGGAATAATTATCCCTTTATATTTATAATTGGTTGAATCATACGTGTCATAAAATAAAGAAAATTAAATTTATAAGTATATATCATATCCTTCATAATAAATATCATAAAACATTCATGGGAAGCATAAGCACCATACAAAAGAAATAGATCGTGATTAAGGCACATGTCTCACAAAAATAAAAGTGAGACGAAAGAATCCCTTAGCTTAGGTCCAATATGCTTCATGTGTATCCAAACCAGATTTATAATGATTTAAATAATGTTACAGTTCTATTAAATAATCATAATAATTTTTATGATAACATTTATGATCATATTTTCATCCGTTTTTAGTAACATTTCTTTGTTACTCGTTGTTTGGGTATTAACTACTTTATTTTCATAAGTATGTATTTTTGGATAAGTTAATTTCCACTTTTTAGTTTATCGTTATATAATGGTATTAGTATAATATATATCATATTTATTCATTCAATTTGTTTATATAATCATGGTTTAATGAAGATCATTTATAACTAATCTCATCGCACCGTGGAGACGGTAAGCCGTACGTATGCACGAGCGACGATATCATTCCCATAATTATTGAATGGTATTGCAGTGGATTATAGAATATCTTAGAATTATTATCATTTTATAATAACTATATATAGTTATTTATTACACCATTATACACATCCATGTAATGTGGTGGTGGAAAACAGATTACACCACGGCATGGAGACGGTATTTCGTATGTACGCACGCGCGGTGATTTTGTTTTTCGTAGGATGGATAAAAGGTGAAATAGGGTTGTTTAATATTTATAATAACATATTAGTATATTATTGATACATATGTTATTACTTTATAATGAAACAAATAAATAAGAGGAAGTATAAGAAGAAATAAATTTGAAATAATCGGTAAAGGATATTACCTCTTCTATGACGCGCCTCTTCTAAACCTCCTCTTAGGGTGCTAAAGTTGGTCATTCAAGAATACCAAGACATATAAAATGTTTATAGGGAAGTGGAGAAGAAAAATGGACAAGTTTTGGCAGAGCATAAAGGATCAAAATTTTGTTAAGAGGAGAGGGAGGAGGTGCCTTTTTATAAGAGAGGAGAGAGACACTTTTGGAAACCTCTAAAATATTAATTTATAATAAACCCAAACCCCACTTAAAAACTTTAAAATGAAACAAATTATATGTTCAGATGATATTTGGTTGTAATTTTGTCATGCAATAAAATTTAGACATGTTGGTATTTTATTTTAAACCTTATCAACTTGATTTATCCTTATTTAATCGATTTAATTTTATTTGTCATTCTAATATTCTAAATTTTATATTGATATAAATAACTAGTTATGTGTTGTGAATTGTACATAATTGGATACTTTATGAAATTTTAGACCATATAAATTTAAATTTATAATTTTTAAATATTTTTTGATATTTTTAAACAATTTAATAATATGTTATTTTCATAAAATATCAATATTGTGAATTTTGACACTATTCAATTATTTGAATTTAAATAAAATCCACACCAAAGATATATTTGAACCAAAATATTTATTAGATCCCTATAATGTAATATTCATCTAGAAAATTCATTTAGAACATTAAATAGTTCATATAATTATTATTTTAATATTTTTAAAACCATTTATTTGATATTTCAATCAATAAAATAATTTCTACATCACTGTTATGTCACCATAAATGATAATTATTTAATACCTAAAAAATTCAAAATAAATTCACAAGATGTATATGATTTTATTATATTTTTGTTGAATATTTATTTTCTAAGTTTAATGGCATTTATCACTAAAGTTAAATTATTTCACATGTAAGATATAAGAGAGTGACAGGTTGTCACTTTCCTTGGTTTTAATAATAATTACATCCATTTCGTGGTCAAAAGTCCAATAAATGAATCTATTCTGACCCTTAGGTGATATGGGTTGACTTTTTTTCATCCAATTGAATTTTGGTAGGTGTTAGGGTAATTTTATAATATTATTTTTACCTTTAATTACCTGATTTACCTTTAACTGTAGTAAATAAAATTTACTATAATTACTATTCATAATATCTAAAAATAAACATTAGTCTTTCAAAATAATTTGGACCTACTGATTCCAAATATGGAATATGTTTTTCCAAATTTAAAATACATATGTTGCAGTATTAAATTTAAAATTAATCCTGATGTTGAGAAAATTGGTTTTAAAAGTTAAAACATTTCAAAAGATTGAAATGTTTTTACCTTTGAATTCAAAGTAAAATTAATGATTATGAATTAAATTATATTAAATAGAAAAAATTTATTCTATGTATACTTTAAAACCCTTCAATATTATAATTTAACCATATAAATTATCTTGATGAAAAAAGTTGTTTTTAATTAAAATTTAGCGTATTTTTTACTATTCATCAAAATATGAACGTTATCAGAAAAATATCAAAACATTATCCAATGTAAATTTTTATATCCAGATTCATAATAATAATTTTATTTTTTAAAATTGAACTTATAAATTTGTTAAAAATTAGATTTAAAATGGGTCTGCCATCAAAAGGCGGAAAATTTTCATTTTTTGAAAAATATTTATTTTACTCAAAAAAAATATTTTTCTCTCATACCATGATCAATAAAATGTGTAAGATGAATGATAATTTTATAAAATTCCAAATTTGGTTAATACTATTCATAACAGCTAGTTCATAATAATATTATAACAATATATCGTTGTTTAGTGAAACTCGGTATTGCCTTCAACAAACGCTATTGAGGAAGGTCTCTTTTGCGTTCAACACAATCCAAGAATAGTTTTTTCTTATAATACAAGATAATACATTGTTAAGTATAGCGAAAGATAATTTTGGTGTAGCATACAACAAAAGACAACAATAAATTTAAAAATAAAATTTCTCATAAAATTCCAGGGTGTTACATTCTACCCCCCTTAAAATGAATTTCGCCATCGAAATTCGTCTGGGTTATAAATGGTTTAGTACTTGAAAGTTTATTTCATAAAAACCCACATCATAAAAAGTAATACCAAAACTTAATTTTAAAAACTAAATTTTGAAACATAACAGTTAACCAAATTAACTTATCATCGGGTTTCCACATAAGAGAACATAGGTGAAAATATGGATATGGAAGAGAAATCTGACCATCAAGTTCTAATGGAGAGTGGTTAAGAACATGGATATGAAAAAACCAACAATCACAAAGCCATAAATTTGTGATTATCTAACGTACCATCTAATTAATCGGATATTATGGTACTAGGACAATGTTTTTGGATTTCATGATCATTTCCCTAAAGTTGATGAATTTATTCATAATAATAAATACTTACTTGATTTTAGTGTTATATCATCATTGGTCATTCCATGAACAATTTCCACTTAATCTCTTATTTAAATAAATGAAATTGATTTTTTCCTTCTTGAAATGTTAGTAGATCATGGGATAGAATGATAGGATATTCCTTCTATCTGAAATAAAAGTTTAAAAAGAGTTATTAAATATACATAAGTCCATATATGGTTAGATTAACCGTATATGATTCCAAAAATGGAATTATACATCAACTATCATACCACTTAATAAAATAAAACTAATTTATACTAACTAGGGACTTCATGTAGGCCAATGGTAGGTGATAAAGTCTGGTCACACTTTGGTTGTGGGTTCGATTCCCACATCCTTGTCCGACGTGATGGGTTGTCGCCCAACCTATGGGTTGTCCTTTTTTCTAAAACTATACTATCATAATATCAAAAAGTTATAGCCTTAAAAAATATTATCTGATGTCCAACTTAATCTATTCTAATCATTAGGATTAAACAAAATACTTCTGCCCAATATCATTGTATAAAGAAAAATATTACCAGAGTGGTCATATACAAATCATGTGATTACCATCATTTATCCCCCATATATCATAAGGTATATCTTGTTGGTTATATTCCAAACATGTGAATACCTTAATCATGTATTTTCTTGAAACATGAATTACCATAGAACTATAGTGAAAACATGAATTCTGTCCAAAGTTAATTAGTTTTACATAATAAAATCACAAAGTTTTTATATACTCAAACCATTATGTTACTTTTAACTTATATCAGTCATTATCTCATTAATACTATCAAACATATTATTTTCTCTATATCCCTTCATTATGCACGTATCATCTTCCTTCCAGAAATATTTCAATAACTTTTCATGGTTACCGATACCATACATTTATTGAAAACAAATACATAGATATTCTAATATTCCATAATACTATAAATGAGATTCCACAACACTATTTTAGAATCTTATTACATATACACTTAATCATTCCATGACTTCATTGTCATATTCAAGATAGCCAATAGTGATCACATGTGACTTCCCTTTTTCATTTTCCTTAAGAGGTTGTTGATGTCGATCACCATTAACCCTTGTATTAGGGCATTGATTAGCATAATGCCCCATTTCCTTGCACTTTTATCATTGAAGTGTTATTGGTACGTTCTCTGTAGTCTTTTCCCTATTCACATCATTAGAAACCTCTTTCCCATTACATCGGAACTCAGATACTCTATGATATTCTTTTCTATAGTTGATACATTTTCTAGTACCATTTAGAAAATATCTACCATGATTTTTTCAACATTTTGAACATAAAGAAACATTCATCTTCTTTTCACTATTGTTTTGAGATTTTTCCTTGAAATCCATCTTTCATTTCATGTCAAAACCATGAGATAGATATGTAACACCATCTTCTAGTTCTACCTTCATATCACAACGCACTATTTATTCATAGCTACTGAAGTTTCTTATAGCTAATTCCCTTCGAAGACTTGGTTTTAAGCCACTGAATAATCAATCAAATTTAACTTCAGGTTAGATGATAAAGCCAGATGCATACCTTGAAAGCCTTGTAAAATTCACCTCGTATATACCAATAGACTAATCATCTTTTTTCTAAATCTTAGAGAACTCTTTTTTTATATTTGTCCGAATAATAAGAGGGATGTACTTATTGAAAAACATGTTCTTGAACTCATCCCATTCCATTGATTCAATTTCATCTTGGGGCCTTTTATTCTTAATTGGATTCCACCACTAGTCTGCTTCACCTTCTAAATAGTAAATAGACAAAATGACTTTTTCATGTTTTTAACATCAAAGTACGAATAATATATTCTCAATGGTACTGATCCATTGTTCACAAATAAGTGGATCAGAAGACCCATTGAAAGAAGGTGGATGTTGCCTCATGAAGGAATCAATATAATATTGTACCTTTCTCTGCTCATTTGGATGTCCAGAATGATTCATAGCTTATGTAAGTATAATAGTAAGATTTTTCACTCTATTTCCCATAAAATTTGGTTGTTCAGAAGAAAAATTATTGCATTTCCTAGTTCATTTATCATTAACACGGTTTCTTCTGGTTCCAGCCATTATCTCAAACCCAAAAAGAATAGTGTGAGAGGAAAAAAACATACTCAGAAAACAACATAATAAAGGGGGAGTACCTTCAATATATAACATCTTAGGTTTAATTCTAATATATTTACCATAATTATAGGACTATAATCTATACTTATACTTAACCTTAGGGATATACCTAGACATACCTTAGAAATATCTCTAAGGATCTCACTAGAGATTTCGCATCATGGTTTCTAAAGGTCAACTAAACCATTCCTTTGATACCAACTGTAGAGACCCAAAGCTCAACATACATGTATGTAACGTTACTTTTACAGAATACTTAATATATAACCAAAAAATACACCCAAGGATGATAATATTTTAGTGTCTTTGGAAACTCAGAACATAATCTTTTAATCAGGGTGAAAGATCTTCAACATCTCCAATAAAGTTCTTCCCCTTTTATTTTCTTACCTAAAACCATTCTTTATATTATAGGGAAAAGAAAACATATAAAGGGTGAGCTCAAATGCTTAGTAAGGGTATCCATGGAGAAAATAAAACAATCCATATACAGTTGAACTTAAAAAACATGAACATAAAGTTTAAACATCCAAATCAGGAGTTGTGAAATAAATCTTGGAAGTACGTAAGGAATAGATCATAAAGGAACATCAATCATGATAAAATATCATGGGAATAAAACATGTAATTGTGGAAAACCATTAATCACATGATATGATTTCCACAGTAGCCAAGGCATTGCTTCCAGGACCATTATAGTGGACAAAGTCCATTACTGAATTGGGTTTAATTGTCATTCCAGCCCTGTATTATTGGACCAGATTTACTTTTCATTCCATCCATTTATATCTCCTGAGATATAAATCTTTACCCAATGAATTAGAGGTATATATAGTTCCCACCCATCTCATAATGAAATAATTCTTAAGTGTACCACAAAATAAACATAAATCATTCATCATAACCCAAAGAATAAAATGGGTTTCATAAACATCATCCCATCATGACATAATCCATATAAAATAAATGGATATCATTTAATAATAAAAAAAATCAAAACATCTAAATAATAGGAACATTTTACTTGAAACATAACCATATTAAATAATGTCATCATAGAAGGAAAATATTTTCGATAAAACACTTGAAATGAATTCTTGAGGAAAATATCCTTTCGTTTTCAAAACCATATTCTATTTTCAAAATTCCATTCCATTTTAAAAGACAATGATTTTGTTGAAAATAACCATGAAATATTGTAGATGAATCTTCATGAAAATAAGGAATTATAAAATCGTAAAAATTCATTCACGCTGTATAAGATAAAAAAACATTCTCCTCATACTTTTTCAGAAAAAGTCAAAAAGTATCTCGTATGGTAAACAAAAGAGAGATTCCTTCCATACCATGTGGTAAAAATCAAAAAAGGGTAAAAATGTCTTTAAACATACATGGAAGAATAGTAAACAATTTATGAAAACATTTTGAGAAAACATAGACATGGATGATAAACATAACCCTAGTAAATACTTACGAATTAACAATCTCGGATAAGAACAAGATTGGAATAATTATCCCTTACAATTTATAATTGGTTGAATCATACATGTCATAAAATAAATAAAATTAATTGCATAATTAAATATCATATCCTTTATAATAAATATCATAAAACATTCATGGGATGCATAAACACCATACAAAAGAAATAGATGATGATTGAGGCATATGTCTCACAGAAATAAAAGTGAGACGAAATAATCCATTACTTTAGGTCTGATATTCTTCATGTGTATTTGAACCTCCTATATAATGATTTAAATAATGTTATGGATATATTAAATAATCATAATAATTTTTATGATAAAATTTATGATCCTATTTTCCTCCGTTTGTTAGTAACATTTCATTGTTACTCGTTGTTTGGGTATTAACTGCTTTATTTTCATACGTATGTTTTGTCGGATAAGTTCATATTAATATTTCTAGGTTATAGTTATATAATGGTATTATTATAATATATATCATATTTATTCATTCAATTCATTTATATAATCATTTTTTAATAAAGATCTTGTAGAATGAATCTCATCGCACCGTGGAGACAGTAGGCCTTACGTACGCACGAGCGATGATATCGTTCCCCTAATTATTGAATGGTATTGGAGTGGATGATAGAATATCTCATAATTTGTATCATGTTATAATAACTGTATATAGTTATTATTTACACCATTATACCCATTCAAGTAAATTGGCGGTAGAAAACAGATTACACCACGACGTGGAGACTGTATTCCGTACGTACGCACGCGTGGTGATTTCGTTGTCCGTAGGATGGATATAAGGTGAAATAGGGTTGTTTAATAATTATAAAAACATGTAATTATATTATTGATACTGATATTATTACATTATAATGAAACCAATAAATAAGAGAAAGTAGAAGAAGAAGAAAAATTAAAGAATCGGTAAAGGATATTACCTCTTCTTTGACGCACCTCTTCTAAACCTCCTCTTAGGGCAGTAAAGGTGGTATTTCAAGAAGACCAATAACTATAGTATGTTTCTAGGGAAGTGAATAATATAAATAGACATGTTTTTTCCAATTTTGCAGGATAAAAATGTTGTGAAGATGAGAGGGAGTAGGTGCCCCTTTATTAGAGTGGAGAGGGGTACTTTTGGAGACCTCTAAAATATTAATTCTTAGTAAAACCAAACCACACTTAAAAATATCCAAAATGACTAAAATTAAAAGATGAGATGAGACAGGTTTGTAATCGCATTAGAAAATACAATTTAGACATGTTGAAAATTTATTTTAAACCTTATCAACATGATTTATCTTTATTTAATCAATTTAATTTTATTTGTGGTAATAATATTCTAAATTTTAAATTGTTATAAATAATTACATATGTGTTGTAAATTGTCCATAATTGGATACTTTATGACATTTTAGACCAGTTAAATTTTAATATATAATTTTCTAATATTTTCGTGATTTTTAAACAATTTAATAATCTGATATTTTTATAAAATATCAATAGTGTGAATTTTGACACTATTCAATTATTTGAATTTATATAAATTCAAAACAGAAGATTTTTTCGAAAAAAAATATTTAATATAACCCTAACATGTAATATTCATCTTCAAAATTCGTGGATAACTTTAAATATTTTATATAATATTTATTTTAATATTTTTAAAACCATTTATTTGATATTTCAATCAATAAAAGAATTTCTACATCACTATTGTGTCACCATTAATGATAATTATTTATTCCATAAAAATTCAAAATAAATTCACATAATGTAGATAATTTTATTATATTTTTGGTGACTACATATGTTTAATGTTTTATGAAGTTCATCACTAAAATTAAATTATTACACATATAAGATATAAGAGAGTGACATGTTGTCACTTTCTTTGGCTTTAAAAATAATTACATACTTTTCATGGTAAAAATTCAATTAAATGAATCTATTCCGACCCTTAGGTGATATGGGCCGACTTTTATTCATCCAATAGAATTTTGTAAGGTGTTAGGGTAATTTTATAATCTTATTTTTACCCTTAATTTTCCAATTTACCTTTAACTATAGTATATAAAATTTACCATAATTACTATTAATAATGTCTAAAAATAAAACTTAGTCTATTCACATTATTTGGAAATAATGATTAAAAATATGGAATCCATTTTTTAAAATTCAAAGCACATATTTTTCATTATTTTATTTAAAATTAATCCCGCTGTTGAGAAAAATGGTTTTAAAAGTTAAAACATTGCAAAAGATTGAAATGTTGTTACCGTTGGATTCAGTGTAAAATTAACGATAGTGACTTAAATTATATTAAATAGTAAAAATATATTCTATTTATACTTTAAAACCATTCAATATTATAATTTAACCATATAAATTATCCTGAAGAAAAAAGTTGTTTTTAATTAAAATTTAGCCTATCTTTTCTATTCATCAAAGTATGAACGTTATCAAAGAAATATAAATACTTTATCCAATGTAAATTTTTTTATCATGATTCACAAGAAGAAGTTTATTTTGTAAAATGTAACTTATAAACTTGTTAAAAATTATATTTAAAATGGGTGCGCCATTAAAAGGTTGCAAAACTGCTTTTTTTGAAAAATAATTATTTTACCCAAAATATTTATTTTGTTCTCATACCATGATCTAGAAAATTTGTAAGATGAATGATAATGTTGTAAAATTAAAAATTTGGTTAATAATATTCCTAACGGCAAGTTCATAATAATATTATAACAATATATTATTGTTTAGTGAAACTCGGTATTGAGTACAACACACACTATTGAGGAAGGTCCCTCCTGCGTGCAACACAAGCCAAGAATAGTGTTTGCGTATAAAAAAAGATAATACGGTGTTACATATAGTGAAAGCTAATTTTTTTGTAGCGTACAAGAAAAGACATCAATAAAATTAAAAATAATATTTCTCATAAAATTTCGGGGTGTTACATTCATAGTCTATTTTAAGTATATAAAGTGTTTGATTGATTTTTGGTTGGGATTAGAGGAATTTAAAAAAATGGGGATTTTATAGAGGTTCATGGATTGATCATGGTTAGTAGAAACCATGATATAACTTCAAAAAACCATGCTAAGTGAGGAAGTAAGCTTTAGGTAGGCGCATAATTAGGCAAATTGTTTGGCCAAACAATGTAGCCACCTAGGAGTAAATATTTGATGTGGTATATAGGAATTATTAATGGTTGGATCACTATTTTTCTAATTGTGAAGTCCAATAATGTAAGGTGCTTCTTAAGGTAGAGTCTTCAGCATAGTTAGCTCATAGTTTTCCTAACCATGTAATCGTACCATGCATGGACAAAAGATAGATCTAACCTTTTGGATATAGCTCGATTTATCCCCTTAACCCCAATTTTACCTCTATTATAACCCTTAATTAATTTTCTCTCCCCCCGTAGCCTATAGTGAGTCGTCCCTTTGATTTGGGGGTGATATTTTTGCAAATCCTGGTGGGTTGAAGCCTGGTTTCCTTGGTATTTATATATTATTAGTCGTTTTTCGTAGATATATTCTTTTTCCCACTCTAAGATTAATAGATATAGTATATTGGTGATAGATATATGATATTTTATTCCAATCATGATGAGATATAGTTGTGTAGATGTTAGGTAGCTTGATATAAGGTCAGTTTTCGGATATTCAAGTTGGTTTTGTTGAAGAATTGTTGTCATTCTTTGTTTTTCGATTGTTACTAAGATAGGTGGATTCAATATCAACTACTATTATTAGAACATGAAGGAATAGTTTAAAATTGTTTGAATTTATTGAAATTGATTATAAAATTGATATGAAAATAATGGTATGGAACTCATTTAGTTATGCTTTTTTTATTCATGAAAATTGGTTATTGTGAAAAGTTATTTTCTTATGGATTTTTAAATGGAGATTTTATAATGTTAATTTATTTTGATTCATGGAAAATGTTTTATGGAGATGTTTTCAATAAAATAAATATTCTATTGAAATAGATTTAAATGGTTTCTTTTCCATTGGTTTTGACAAATTGAAAAGTGTTTGTCTATGTGCATTGGGATAGGTAATGGTATGGATTTTCTACCATCATTAGTGGTATAGATAAGGGTATGAACATTATGACTTCAAAAAGGTTCACCAACGGATGTCTTATTGAATGGATGACTCACCACTTGTATGTATAGAGATCTCCATGGTTTCATTCATGGTTGTATGTGTGGATATGTGGAATAGAATGCATTATACGGAAATGGAAAATTGAGAAATGGTTTTTAAAGAGTATTCAGGTAGAATTATTTAAAAACTATTTTATTGAAAAAATTCATGGCATTATTTTAAACTATTAATGTTGTTTTAAAGTATTTTATAAAAAAATTATATAAATGTTCTAACATTTTCTATCCTAGTGGCATGATTAGAGAAGTTATTTGGGGAAAACCTACTAAGTTTTAGTACTCACCCTATTCTTGGAAACATTGTTTCATTTACAGACATTTTTTATCGATAAATATGTAATGTAAAGGTATCTCATTTATTTAGTGATTTTTCATGACACATTATTAATTTATTTTTGATTTTGAGCTTAGATAATGTTGGGAGTTTTTGTGTTAGTGTATTTAGATCCATTCAGATTTGTAGGTTTTTTATTCCAATTTGAATCTTGATATTGGTGTTGTTTCTTAATTAGTGATCTGATTATATTGGATTGGTTTATTATACATTTAGTAGTATTAAATTGTTATCATGAATCCTGTAGTGTTTGTTAGTTATATTTTTATTTATTTGGTTGTTTTATTTCAAATGGAAAATAAACCCTAAAATTTATTGAATGCATAGAATTTATTCACAACATTTGGTGTCTTGGGGATTTCACCTAAGACATGATAGAAATTCTACCTCGAATCAAGCCAATGAGTTGGTTCGGGATGTAACAATGTCAATTTTCAAAAGATATAACCAATAAACTCATGATTCCATTAATCCCCACCATATGATTTTATAGAAAATATCTTATAATTCTTAGCCCCATTTTTCAATATAATGTAAAGGGGCTCTTATTGTATTCTTATCAACATTATTCCCATTTATAATGATTATATATTGGTATATTACATCCTTATATTTACTTTCACTTTATAAACATTGTTTTTAACCCAAATTAATCAAAAGAAATAAACACATCATCACTCTTTAAAGAATTCAATATTTTTATATAAAATGACCCCCTTATTGATTTCTAAAATAACATATATAAAAAAATATTTCAAATAAAATCCAAAATAGTAAATATTATTTTAATCTTTTCTTATTGAAACTAAATTATCCATTCTCCTTACAAACTTGTTCTATATGAAATTTTTATTCTTATTTTTAAATTTTAAAGAGTGAATTCACCACTTAGAAATAACTTTTCAAAAAATCATCTAAATTAGCTGATCAAGATCATTGAGTAAGAAACAAGAGTGTTTTAAATATCATTAATGTTTTCCATTATTACTAATTTGAAAATCTTAAGTCTTATTTAGCATAAAAAATAAAAAAATCATGTGAAATTAAAACAATTATCCCCAAAATACTAATAAATAAACGTTAAAATACATAGTTGAGGAACATAATATTTTCAAAAAAAAATCCACAACATTTTAATAAAAATTAAGTTGTCAAATTTTAATCCCATATCCCATAGTTATTAAAATAATATCATGATGATTCTCCTTTTTAAAAATAGGATAATAATCCTTTATTTTCTTGACACCAAATTTATCTGACTATTTTCACTTATAAACACCAATAATTGAAATAATATTCATCATGGAAGGAACTTATTGGTATGAAATTATTAAAAAAATTATTTTTCTCCAAAAATCTTCAATCCATCACTTACTTAATTACTAAGCTGTACATTCACTTACATAGAGTTTTCTACAATCAAATAGGGTCTAAACCTACTTGTGTGGTGCTTCTAAACATGTCTTAATTTTATTGGGATGTCGAGAACTTGAATTTATTACTTTGATCATTATAAATTTCCCTTAGTATAAACAATTACAAGGTATTTTAGCACATATAAGAAATATTTCATAATTTTTTACAAATTAAGCTACAATTCCTTGAGTTTATGTATTTGGATATAAAACTTCACACCCTTGATAAATATTTAATCTTCTCATTTTAAAAAATAATATCAGTTGAGACATATTCATAAAATATGCTCAACATTTTGTATATTTTTTATTTGTGATTAATATTGAGACTTAATTTTAGCAAGAACTCTCATATTTTAAATTCTTATGCTTTTAATGTACTCATGGTGGAAAAACATTTCTTCAATGAAAAACAAATTTTATCATGCATTCATTTATCTTTAATACACATACATCGTGGATAGAATATCCCCATAAATATTTTATCATTTCATACATCAAATACCGAAATTAATATACAAAGGAAGATGGGTACCCTAGTCTATTTCCAATAAAGGATGATAGTTATCAATTAAATTTCCGATCTCTTCTCTTAATTTGGCTCCAGGACTTCCATTTATGATAATAAAAAAGAAACTTTTCTTTTTAAATGCATATAGACATATTTTTATTCTTAAACACCATTGTGTGAGTTATTTTATATAGAATCATCATTTTAGTATCTTCATTTAATAAATATTCCATTCACTCTGTTAAAAATCATTTTCTGTGTAGAGACCTCTCCACCAACTATCCATTAATGTTTTGAAGTGGTTTTGCTGATACTGTTTAGGCATGAATATTTCATTCTCTCCATTACATCAATTATTTATATTCATAATTGTTAGTGATGGGGATATCTTTCTTCAAACAATTGTCCATATTTTCTATAATTAAAACATTCACCTTGTTTTCGATTAGATAAATATCTCAACCCTCTTTTTGAATGGTATCATTCCACCCTACTTTTATTATTCAAACATGATTTTGAATTTATTCACCCCATAACAAAACAAATTTAGTTTTTACTAAGTCTTATTTATCTCTCTTCAGTTTAGAAGATCTTCCATTTTATGGATAAGTGAATTTATTTTTGATATATATATATTTATGTTAATCCTACACCATCTTGTTACATGAATGTGTTTAATAAAGTGTCATAATTTTTCATTAGATACATAACTTGAATATAACTATCCAAGTTGAGATATAAAAGCAGTTAGTATTCCTCGACAACTAACTCTTATAGATTTCATACTAACACTCTTAATGTGTCTTTATTTCTCAGAAAAATATCACTATGGAATATTCTTTTGTTTAGAATAATATATATCATGATATCTTCACTAAATTCTCCTTGGAACCATATATATGTTCAACAAACTACCAGGAAAATGTATCACATGAAGTTATTCATCTTTTACATTTTTCTTCACAGAATAAATCACCAAATCAACACCCTTAAACTTTATATTTAACCCCTTCAACTATTATTTTATAATCTCAATGTGTGAGTTTATTTCACCATGTACTATATTAAATTCTTACATACACTACTCATTAAGGGTAGTAATTGATGTCGGATGAATCTTCTCCATTTAATTGATTGGATTTATTTCTTTTAAAATCATTTCAATAATTTAAATTTGTTCCACACTACTATAGATAAGGCCTTTAATAGTTCTAAACATGTCCCTTTTCATCACAAAAAAGTGATAAAAATCCAGTATGATTAAAAGGCATAGGCCTTTATCAACGCTAAAAATAGAACTAATAAAGTTGGTCCTTTATTGGAGCTAGTTTATCATTGGGAAAGGATTAATTTAATAATTCTATTACCAGCACTACTAAAGAGGTATATATCTATAATATTCTATTAAAATTATATCACATTGTAATAGAAAAAAAAAAGAAAATATATGAGAAAATAAAAAATTTAATTGATGTAAAAACATCAAAACAAATACAAGGAAAAAAATATTATTATAAACATTTTAAAATTTCCTTGTAAAATTATTTTAGTAAGTATAAATTTTTATAGGCATTCAAAAAAATAAATGTTATGTTGTTGTTGTCCCCCAAACCATAGTCATTATTTTATTTTCTAAACAAATCACCCCAACTCAATAAATATAAGGATCGTTTATATGATTTTTTTTATCTTTGTAATACTATAAATAAATAAATTAAACACAAATGTCTATTTTAAAATAAAAACATATACATTGTGTCACACTAGGAAGATTGTGTATCAGATTGAGTTTCATTTCATTCGTAAATGTCATAACATTTTTTTGTTCTCAAAAGAAGGTCATTTTGAATTTGATATCATATATAGTGATAAAAACTCACTACAGATGGAACCAAATTCCAGAGGATTTCTTTTTGAGAATAATACTAAAATTAACACAACATTTCTTTTTTCTCTTCAAGCATTATCACTGTCAAAATTAACTAAATAGGTATCATATAAAATTGATATGGAAATTAATTATGTAATAGTAGATAAAATGATGGGAACCCAATATGAGCTTATTTTCTATGTTTGGGCGATGTTGAACACATTTTAAACTAAAATGACAATATATATTAAAAATATACACTTTGAGTCATACCGACCACATATGATTCAAATTGATGTGTGGTCAATTTCAATATGCCACAAATTAATTATCGATCATTTTCCAAATTTTTGAAATAAATATGATCTATTTTTCTATTATTTTTCTATTTGATGAGTTTTTTAAACTAAAATGACAATTTTTTATGGAAACACACACAATTGAAATCATATATAAAACATCGTGTGTCAGATTAATGTGTGGTAAATTCTCACAGGTCAAAAATGAATTATAGACCATTTTCCTAAATGTTTTTAAACAATTTGAGATTCTTTTATCAATTTCATCTATTTTATGTATTTTAAACTAAAATGGTCTTTCATATTGAGATCATGTACTTCAGGTCATGTCAATCACATCATGTATCAAATTAATGTGAACGTAGTTAATGTAGATAAAAAATAAATTATGGTTCTTTTTTATAATGTTCAAAAATAATTTTATCTCATTTTATTTGTTTTAGAGATATGATACCAATTTTAAACTAAAATGAATCCTTTCTATTAAAATCACACACTATGAGACATATTGGTCACATCATGTTTCAGATTGATATGTCGTACATTATTACATGTCACAAATTAATTATAGACCATTTTCTTAATGTTTCAAGTAAATTTAAGATAATTTTCATAGTTTGGTCCATTTGATACATATTTTAAACTAAAATGGAACTTTTGTATTGAAAATACATAATTTAAGTCATATCATATGCAAGGTGAGTTGGATTTATATGTGGTATATTTCACACATCATAAGTGAACTATAGACTATTTACTTAATGTATGAAAACAATCTAAGTTATTTTTATCAATTATTTATATTTTAAGTGTTTTAAACATAAATGGATCTTTTATAATGAAAACATGTACTTCGAGTCATGTCAACCACATACTCTTTCAGATTTATGTGTGTTCAATTATTACATGTGAAAAATGAATTATAGATTGATTTTTTAAATTTTGAAAATAATATAGGCTCATTTTATTTGTGTTGGAAATGTGACACACATTTTAACTTAAAATGGAATATTTAAATTGAAAGCATGCAGTTTGAGTCATATCGGTCACATCATGAATCAAATTGTTGTTTTGTCGATTCTTACACATAAAATTGAAATACGTACCATTTGATTTATTTTTGAAATAATCCAAGCATATTTTCTTAGATTGTTTATTTGAAGCATGCTTTAAACTAAAATGAAACTTTAAATTTAAAACACACACTTTGAGTCATACTGACCACATTGGGTGTCAGATTTATGTGTGGTCAATTCCTACGCATCAAAAATGAATTATAGAATTTTTATTAATGATTTATAACAATCAAATCTCATTTTCTTATTTGTTCACATTTAATGTGTTTTAAAAAAAACAACACCATTAAATTAAAAACAGTAATTCGGGTCATATTTACCACATCATGTGTCGGATTGATGTGTGTCCAATTCTTAAACAAGAAAAATATATTATTGATTTTTTCCTAATTTTTTTTAAAAATATGATATTTTATTAGTTTTGTTGATATGATGCATGTTTTTATCTAAAATAGAACATTTCTTTTGAAAAAAAGAACATTGAGTCATATTAGTAACATCAAGTGTCATATTGAATTGAAAATTTTTATTTCACATAAAAAATGAATTATAGGTTGTTGTACTAATTTTTGGAAACAATCTGAGATCTTTTTCATAGTTTCTATGATTTGATGTGTGTTTTAACCTAAAATGACAATTTTATATTGAAAACATGCACATCAAGTCATAACAACCAAAAAAAGTGTCACATTGATTTTTGGTAAATCCTTATAGGTCCTAAATGTATTATGAACCATTTTACAAATGTTTTAAAACAATATGAGCTCATTTTCATAATTTCCCAATATTATGCACATTCTAAACTAAGATGAAACATTTATATTCAAAAGAATGCACTTTGAGTCATAACAACCACATCAGGAGTTATATTGACATGTGATATATTACTACATGTAAAAAATGAATTATAGATTGTTTTCCAAAAGTATTATAATAATCCAAGCACTTTTTATCAGTTTTGGTGATGTGAAACTTGTTTTAAATGATAATGAAACTTTTATATTAAAAACATGAACTTTGACTCATACCAACCACATCAGGTGTCAAATTTATGTGTGGTCAATTACGAAACATCTCAAATGAAAAATGGAATAATTTATTAAAGTATCAAAACAATCTAAATTTTCCCCTTTTTTGATCAATTAACGTGTGTTTTCAACTAATGTGTAAAATTAAAAATAAGTATCAGAATAACTGATGATGAAATTAAGTAAAAAATAAGAAAAAATGATGATAAAATTAACTAAATAAGATTAATAAGTCACATATTCATGATTTTAGTATACATTTTAACATCATTTATTTTTTCCAATTCTTTTCTAAGAAAAACGATTTCATTCATTATACGTTTCCATGTGAAATAAATAAAAAGTAATATATAATCATTCTAACACTAAGGATTCACATCTTAAGTGTATCTCTATGATCATATTCCATAATGGGCCAAAAAAATAGTATTTAATGAACTAAATTTGATGTTAGAAAACATTCTAACACAATGTGAAATTCCCACTCATCTTTAGAAAACATTACTTCTTGTTTTGAGAATGTAGATTGCTATAAAAAAATTTAGTACTGAGAAAATATATAAAATCAAGCTATTAAGAAATATTTTTAATGAAATTGTAATTACTTTTTGAAATTACATTTTTAGAAATTCTATTATTTTTGTGATATATGATATATTTCATAAATATTCAAACATAATATCTATAAGCGTTGCTTTTACATTTCATTAGAAAATGAAAAAACACTAATCAAAATAAGTAAATTATATTGAAAATTTTTTATAGTTACATATATCATTATATACTATAATGTTGGGAAACAAATCCCTCGAGGTGTCATTGAAGCATTTTTGGGTGATTGTGTTTGATGACAATGTAGACAATTGGAATAATGTGCACCAAGAATATTTCAAAATCAAACATAAAAATAAGGAAAATGAAAGAAAATGGTGAGAATGTAAAGAATTAACATGAAAGTCATTAAGTGGCATGCAAGTCCTCACCTGGCGCATAGGTCTTAATGTGTAATGAAAGTCATATTTTAAAATCAGACATCAAAATATGGAAAAGAAAAGAAAGTGGCATGCAAGTGAAAAATTGTCATGCAAGTCATTATGTGGCACGCAAGTCCTGAAGTGGCACACAAGTATTAGAGTAGTGAACAAGACATATTTCAAAACCAGGCATCAAAATATGACAATGTAAGTAAATTGGCACGTAAGTGAAGAATTGGCACACAAGTCATGAAGCAGCGTGCAAGTCATTTTTGAATATCATCCCATCAAAATATGACAGATTAAAGAAAGTGGCGCGCAATCCATGAAGTGGTACGCAAGTGATGAAGCAGTGCCATAGACATCAAGGGGTGCACAAGTTTATAATTGGTGTGCAAGTCATCATGTGGCATGCAAGTTAATAATTGGTGCTCATGTGAAGAAGTGGGGCACAAGTCATATTCTATGATGGGTCCCCAAAATGCCTATAAATTGAGGGATACCCATCCTCATTTATAATAAAGATAAACCCTTAGAGAAAATATGATCTCTAATCATGAAACTAGAAATTCTGTGAAAGTAGTGTGGCACTCAAGTAGTTGGGTGCACATGTATTTTGGCACACAAGTATCTTGTTGCACAAGAAGTGGAGCACAAGTAGTTGCGTGCAAGAAGTGGGTGTAAGCTGGGGCACACAAGAAGTGGTGTGCTAGTATAAAACTGGAACAAACATATAAAATTGGTGTGCAAAGTTGGTTTTCCCACGATAAAGGAATACTTTTCACACTAGTTAAAGGGGCACACAAGTCACCCTAGGTTTAGGTATAAGTTGAAAGATTCCCAATACACCTGTGGTAAAGAGGTATTCGTCAGTGGATGAAAATAGGACTTCACAGAGCATCTACATACTGTGGAGGATACATTTATTAGAGATAATTAAGGGACCTACAAGTCCATAAACTTAGAGTGGATATTTTCCAGAGCAGTGAGCAATGGAAGAGGAAAAATGTGATCCTCTCCACTAGAAGTGATCTGTAGAGAGAGACACATGGAGTGGCCCTTGGGAAAGAATTGAGCTGACCATTAACATTGTTGAGGTAGTGAGTCAAGACATAAAAGTGATATAACCTAAACATTGTAAATTGGATGTGAGATTTAGTGGATTTGGTACATCATCACATCATCGTGGTATTCTCATTGGACATATCCCAATGAGGGTGAACCAAGTAAAAAATATTTGTGTCAACCTTCTTTCTTCTCTTCATTGAATTCAAAGTATCCTCATTATATAAAAAAGAATAAAATAAGATCAACAGTAAAACATAAATTCAAACAAAGTGACCCATATAATAAAGGGGTCAAGATCTAGTGGGACATGGATAACAATGAAATTAATATTTGTCCCCTGATTAACACCCCCCCCCCTTCAGGGTATTTATTCCCCTTTTGGTCCTAAAAATTGGTTTCAGAAGCATGTTTCATTTATCATATTTTTTCTCTAACATGGTTTGTTTATTAGTGAAGATAAAGATTCATTCTTATTTTATCATGGTATTCCATGGAAAAAGAAAAAACATCAAAGAATAATCATATTTCAGATAGGATTCCTCAGTGTGGATGTGTTTATAGAAAAATTGTGATTCTACTAAAAGAATCAAACAGCTTTATGAAGGAAGGCCCAGATGAATCAGATATGGAAAAGATATATTCACTCAATAATGATGTATGAATGAGTGAAGTATTTTAAATTCAATGTGATGCTGAAACTACTGATGATTAATAATTTTCAAGGAGTCCACCATTAGATGATGTTTACATGAAAAAGTAATTTGATTGAAAATTGGATGAAATAATTTAAATATAAATATATCGAAATCCATATACTAGAATTTATGGTCAAAAATCTAATAGGCTTAAATCAAAGGATTATTGATGTGGATACTGACCTAAGGGTGAAGAATTATTCTCTAGATGAAGAACTCCAAATGTCGTCTATAATGGGAGAAAATCATAAAGATGATGTTAAGGGAATGAATGTGAACTCAGATGAAATTCAGAATCTGAAAGCCAGAAATGATGATCTTGGTCCACAACTATCTAAACTAGTTCATAAGAACCAAAGGCTATAAGAAGAGAATGAATCCTTCTATGATTTTATTTCTCAAGAAAAAATTGAAAATAAATGAGCAAAGGAAAATGGTATATAAGCTCACATGAGAATTGAAAGATGAGATGAGTAACGATAGGAATCACAGAAGAGAACACAATGCTCAACTTAAATCAAGAGATAATAAGATTCATCAAATTGAGGAAGATATATAATCATTCAAGAAAGAAATGGAGATATCAAATAACAAAGGAAATCCAATGTTGAAGGATGCACTACAATTACTATTCAACTGTCCTTCGGTAGGTGATGATAAAATGAAATGAAATTATACTATTTCTGAGGAGAAGCGATAACATATTTTTTAATCTCAAAGACCACATATTATGGGAAATTCAAGAATTGGATATGATGATCCCTCTCTTATTCATGATAAGAATAGAGTAGTAAAGAGTTTTCGAGATAATAAAAACATTGTAGGTGTTGGAGATAGACCTAAAAAGGGATATTACAAGAAGTAATGATAGAATGGGTTATTTTGTGGGATTAAGGGTCATATATCAAAAAAAAATCAGAGGATTGGGAATATGTTCTATACTGTGAAGATAGAAATGTTACTAAATTTTATAATAAATTTAAGCATCATAAAATGTTTGAAAGGAACACCTCTTAGAAAAAATCATTAATCAGATGCTATTACTGTGGAAGAATGGGACGCACTACGAGCATGTGTCAAGAATAAAAAGATATCAATATTTGAAGACGAGCTCAAACTAAATCAACATCTAAGTTGAGAAATGATTAAATGAGTTATACCTTTGATGATATGTGTTTTATATGTTCTGATATTGGGTATTTGGAAATATATTTTAACAAGAAGAAAGCAAGAAAGGAAAAAAGAACCCAGAAAGAGATTCTTGACTCTAGTGCAATATAATGATAAATCGTACATTGGAAGACAAATTGGTAAGTTGAAAATTAGGTTTACTACCTTAGGGAAATCACAAGGATCTGATCAAAAGGTGTATCAATCACCTTCTCTGTCATAGTCACAACATCTCTCTTGAAGATAAAATTAACAAACCTAGAAGATTAAGGAAAGATCTACTCAAGTTGTGCATAAGAAGAATGTAAAATCAGTGGAAAACTCAACCCCAACAAGAAATGGTATCATTATTCAAACAACTGATAAAATAAAAATGATTAATTATTATCTTATAAAATCCACATCTCAAGCCACAAGTCAAGAGGTGGAGAAAAGTGAAGAGATTCCTACTCAGTGAATGAATTAAGGGAAGTAGAACATTTGTGAAGCATCAAAGAAGGAAATGCCTACCAGTTTGTTTAAACCCCAAAGTGGGAGAATATACAAGCCTATAGAATCAGCATACCAGAAAAAGACTCGGTATGTGGGAAATTAAATCCTAGACATATGGCTTGAACTGTTGAATTTTTCTAGGCATTTGGAGAATACAAGGAAAGAGTGTGATGATTTGTAGGAAAAAAATCAATGTTTTGACCCATCAAGATCAACCAAAATAATTTTCTTGAGGATTCTAAAAAATCCCCCCTCCCTATGTGTTTAAATGATAGTAACTAATGTTCAAGTGTTTCAGGTTTTTGGGGAGATACGATCCTAGGGGAACTCACATCATAATATTCAATGCGGTGATGTAATGTGATCTAGAATGTTGACTAATTCAAGATAGTTACCAGAGTATGAAAATAAATCTATAATAATTACTTAAAAGGTGTTAATGGTTTATGGATACATGATGTGTATAGAAGAAATTGAGTGTAATGGATATTGGTGGTGATGTTAACCTTATCTCTTGTTTCCTACACCAAGTCCCAACTCTGTAGGTTTAGAGGTTCTATTGATGAATTATTAATAATTTTTCTATCATAGGGGTATTATTCTATCTTCTAATCTGATGAAAGATCCCCATGGTATAGAAATGATGAGAGTCTATGTTTAAGAAGACTGGTAGGGGGATGAGTGTCAACATTCTTTTATTTCAAGATTATTTGTTTTTTTAACAACATTGTATTAGCTGAATATTTCCAATATATCTAGATTATGTGAGATAATGGAAACAATGTTTCAACATGAGGCTGAAAAATTAGTGGTGATAAATGATGTCATTTTATTATAGAATGAATAGAATCATTAAAGGAATAGTGAATAGTTTCTTTATGGTAGCAATGCGAAGGTAAGCAACTCAAGGTGAGTTGAAGTGGAGAATGATGATAAAAAAGAAGATACTAATGATGAGTAGGTGCAATTAGATGAATATTATAACATAGTCATTCGGCCAAAGAAGGATATATATGGTTTGAATGAGGCACAAAGAGCACAGTATTCAAGGCTTGGTCATTTTTTGAATAAATAATGATTTCAGCATGGTGTAGTTGATTATAATTTATATGTGAAAAAATAGTAATCAAAGGATTATCGTGCAGGTTTATATTAATAACATAATATTTTTTAGATCAAATGAAGCTCAGTACAAACAGTTTTCCGAAATCATGAAATTTGATTTCAAAATCTCAATTATTGGTGAGATGATGTTTTTTTATTTACAGGTGACACAAGGAATGAATGAAACTTTTATTTCTCAATCCTAATATTCCAAGGAGGTTTTGAGAAGATTTGGAATTGAAAATTCCAAGGAGATGAAAACTCCAGATTCGACCTGGATGAAACTTTCAAAAGATGATGATGGAAAGACAATTAATATCACAGAATATTTTCAAGTCATTGGAAGAATAATTTAATTAATAGCAACAAGACTATATATTGTATTTTCCACATGAAAAGTGGAGATATATCAAGAAATACCATTGAAATCCACATGCCTAAAGTAAAATTAATAATTCAGTATATCATGGGAATGATTGACTTTTTTAATGAATAATGAAAAATATCAACTCAATATTTTGGTATATAGAGATACACATTGGGTTGGTTTACCAGATGATAGGAAATTAATGTCAGGAGGACCTTTTTATCATAGTGGATTATATATTTTTTGGTTGAGAAAGAAATAATATTTCATTTCTTTGAGCACCGCAGAAGTAGATTATATTATAACCATGCCAGCATTCACGCATTTATTGTGGATGAAGCAACAACTTGATGACATGGGAATTATAGTGTAGTCTCCATTCAGAATTTGGTGTGATAACTCAATTGCTATAAATCATAGAAAAAATCCCACCCATCATTCAAGGACCAAGAAAATTGAAATCAAATATCATTTTATTAAGGAGAAGCTGGATAATGGGTTAGTGAAGTTGGAATATCTAACTACAGAGCTATAGGTTGATGGTATTCTAACAAAGGCCTTACCCAAGGAAGAGTACGAGAGGCATCGACATGCTCTGGGAGTTCAGTCGACTACACGTACTTCAAAGAGTGTGGATATAGAATCCCCCTCTCCCTGAGGTATGGTGTGTTTTCCTTACTATCCTGATCTATATTCTCTAATCTGTTGTAGACCAAAAAGAAGTGACCTTTGAGTTCAATGAAAAATGGGGAGAAATATTGACTCATAAAGGGGGAGAAACTATGAAATGTCTTAGTCAAAGACATGGGGAGAAGCTGACAGGTGGAGCATCATGATAGGGGAAGAGCAATGAGATAGGGGGATTTCTTTAAATCTGACGATGATAGTAGTGATCGGGAAAATAAAATATATCATGATAGCTAAGGTTCATGATGAAAACAATTGATTGGTGTCATGAATAAAGTGATCCATTAATGAAATTTTCATTATACTCTTGTTTCTCACGTCGAGCATCGATCATGTGGGCTTATAGTTTATGTTGAGTAAATATTTAATCGCTATCATAATCGCAATATAAAAACGGTGGTTACAGATATAATAAAAAATAATGAGGAATTAAATTATTAAATTGTTGTCAACAAACCCAAATGGGGGTATTTTTGGGAAAAAAATATTTCATGGTATCATTAAATAATTTATGTGGTGATTGTGTTTGTTGATAAAGAAAACGATTGTAATATTGTGAACTACGCACATTTCAAAATCAAACATCAAAATATGGTAAAGGAAAGAAAGTGGAGTGAAATTAAAGAATTGGCATTCAAGTAATTAAGTTTCATTCAAGCCCTAAAGTGGCGTGCAAGTCATAATGTGGCGCACAAGTCATATTTCAATATTAGACATCAAAATATGAAAAAGGAAACAAATTGGCATGCAAGTGAAGAATTGGTTCACAAGTAATTAAGTGGCACACAATTACTATTGTGGAACACAATTATTAGAGTTGCGCACAAGACCTATTTCAAAATCAGGCATCAAAATATGACAAATTAAGTAAATTGGTGCACAAGTGAATAATAGGCACACAATTCCTGAAGTGGAATGCAAGTCATGAAGGGTTGTGCAAGTCATCTTGGGGGAACAAGTCTTGAATCAGCACACAAGTAATATTTCAAGATCATCCCATCAAAATATGAAAAAGTAAAGAAATTGATGTTCAATTCAAGAAGTGGCACACATGGGATGAAGCGGGGTAAAAGTCATCAAAGGGTGCACAAGTTTAGAATTGGCAGGAAAGTCATCAAGTGGCGCGTAAGTGAAGAAGTGGGTAACAAGTCATATTTCGTGTATGATATCCAAAATTCCTATAAATAGAAGGCTACCCATTCTCATTTGTAATAATGCTTAACAGTTAGAGAAAATGTGAGCTCTGATCGCGCAAGTGGAAATGGCCTAAAAGTAGTATGGTGATCAAGTAGGATAACGCACAATTAGATTGGCGTGTATGTATCTTGGCGCCCATGTAGTGGCGTTCAAGTAGTGTCATGAAAGTTGTGCACACAAGAAGTGGTGCTCATGTAGTGGTGCACAAGAAGTGGCATGAAAGAAGTGGCACACAAGTAGTGGCACGTAAGCATTGGAACACAAGTATAAAATTGGCGCTCAAGTATAAAATTGTAGTGCAATTTGGTTTTCCCACAACGAAGGAAAAGGCTTCATGCTAGTTAAAGGGGAACACAAGTCACCCTAAGGTTGGGTGAAAGTTGGAAGTTACCCAATACACCTTCGGTAAAGGGGTATTAATCAGTGGATGAAAATTAGACTTCATGAGAGAATATAAATATAGTGGAGGGTACAATCATTAGTGAAAATTAAGGGACCTACAAGTCTATAAACTATGAGTGAATATTTTCTAGAGTAGTGAGAAAAGGAAGAGGAAGAAGGTGACCCTCTCTAGTATTAGTGATCTATAGAGAGAGACACAGGGAGTGACTCTTGGTGGTGTAGTGAGTTGACTCTAAAATTAGTAAAGGTAGTGAGCCAGGGCATAGAAGTGATCTAGCCCAAACATTGTAAATATTTAGTGAGCTTTAATGGATTTAGTACATCAGCACATTGACATTGTATGCTCCTGGGATGTGGCCTAGTGAGGGTGAACCGTGTAAAAATCTCTATGTATTCTAGCTTGCTTCTCTACATTGCATTCAATGCCCCATCATCATATAAAGAATGAAATCGAAAGTTCAACAGTAAAACATAAAAGCAATAAAAGTTACCCTTAAAATAAAGAGGTCAAGATTCAGTGGGGTCAGGATAAACATGAAAAGAATATCAATACCATGATACACTCCCCCCCTTATGGTATTTAGGCCTCATTTGGTCCAAAAATCTATGTGTTTATATTTGAAGTAATCCATAGGCTTATTATTTCCATTCATCAACCTCATACCATGATTTAACCTATATTTATTGATATCCTATATTAAAAAATTTATCATTAAAACACAAAATGGAATAGATAATTTTAATTTTTTCTATAAAATAAAGATATTAGTGCATTAAAAATTCAAAATACACATCATGTGTTGTCAGTTTGATGGAAATCCATGCATTGGATCAAAAAAAATTAGGTTATCAAAATTTATTTTGATCACTATATAATTCTTCTTGAAAAAATAAGTTATAAAAACTTAAAACAAAATTATTTTATATGATTTGATTGTAGAGTTTTACCCGTAAATTATATTCATTAAAAAGATTCATTCATCTATTATTTTCTCCTCAAATGCCTCAAATTGCTCATTTTATCTTATCAATTTCTTTCAAATCCAATAAAATTTCATCCATACAAACGATAAATGAATTAATGAAAGAAACTCATTCTTCACTTGGTTTTCACTTAATATAATATTAATATAAACTCTTGTAAAAAATATGAATAGTTATTGACTATAATAAACATATTATATCATTTTTTTAGATAGATGTATTCTAGAAATGTACATTATGTATATTTTTGTGGGGCATATATTATCTCAAAAATACTCAATAAATATTTTTTATGTTTGATTCTCACAAATACCCTTGTTTTTTTTTTACTAATGAAATTAATTTAATTATTTTTCAAGGATATATTTCTTAAAAAAATTATTTTTTTATGGGTTATAATTTTTTTTAATTATTCTGAATGTATTTAGAATGTATTTTGTATACATTTATCAAACCCTATATCTATAAGTGTAATATATGGTCCAAAAACCCTACCTTTGAAACAACATGTATAGATCATGTACCCTACAAAAATTAGAAAAGTATTATTTATTAAACCTAAATTTGGATAAAAATTTATGACTACAAAAGGGAATGTATAGATAGGGTACCCTACTTTAGAAATAAACCCTATGTATTAGGAAACAAATGTATGGTACATCAGCCCCACTTTTATGATCAATTTAATATTTTCAACCCTATGTTTGACTATTCAATGATAGAGTTAATTTAAACATATTTTCTTTGATTTCTACAATGGTATCAAAGGATGTAAATATCATGTTAATTATTTTTATGTCCAATTAAAAGATCATATTTAATATAGTAAATTTTTCCTTTTAAAATAGAATTTATGACTCTCTTAAATTATTTAAATTTGAATGGTTATGATATTTCTGATGATATTCTATGATCTTATCAACAAAATGAAATCCTAGATTGTTGTAGAAATAGTATTTTCTCTTTAGATACAACTTTATGTTTATGCAAGTTGTTTTTAAATTTAAAAATAATATAGAGAAACAAAATATCAATTGACTCTTTTATTTCTAGAAATGCTACACTATGAATCAATACATGTTCCATCCCCATGTTTTGTAACCATTTCTATTTGTTTGTTTCTAATTTTATTGAATATCATTTTCAACAAAGAACTCTTCAATGATGTTCTTTATTAAATAAAATTATCTTTTAAAAAATATCCATATTATTCTTGTCGTTTTTGATACTGTGTACAAGAACGTTTTAATTTAGTATAATAAAAATCTATTGATTTATTAGAGTTTAGGCTTCTCATACTAAGTTATGGAAAAGTATTAGCTCCTCAGACTAAGAAATTGAGATATTGATTCACTTTAAAATAACCAAAATCCTCTCTAAAGCCTTTTTGTAATGGTTTCAACTACCAACACTTACTTATAAAGGTATTATGATAAGGATATCCTTTTAGTAAAAATCACTAAACTCATAGAAAGAGTGTTGGTGGAATGGACTAAGGGATCATTATGCCCCGATCCAATATAAAAATTAATGTGTTCCTATTTATTGTATATCCACAGATAAATCCACATACATAATAGAACTCTTTATATCAATATAAATCAAAAAGAAATATAAAATATAGAATACTTCGATATTATCTAAAAGAAACAATTCACCCCGCCACTATTCTTTTTATTTTTTTATTTTGATCTAACAATTGGTATCATAGGAGAGATTTTTGAATAAATAATAAATTCTCTATAAAGATGAATGTATATGGTCTATACAAAGATAAATATCAATGGATGATCCTAGAGAATATATGTCAATTATATGCGCTTTATACATCAATGGTGATAACTATAGATGTTGGAAATATCATATGATCATGTATCTAAAAAATATTTGATTTAATGTATATATGAAGATTGTCAAATGGTATTAAATTCATGAAACCCCAAAAACATGGTTTGCAACTAAAAATGAGGAGTGTGACATCAATTCAAAATCAACGAATGATATCATTTTTGAACTTAGTAAATATGAATTCATTCCAGTATCAAAAAATCCTACGGATTATAGGATGTGGTAGATGATTCTTGCTTCATATGAAGGAAATATTAATGTTATACACTTGAGTTACATTTCTATAAAACTTATGTTTGATACCTTCAAAATTTATAATGGTGAAAGCATCACCCAAATTAATGTATTGTTGACAGAAATAGTCAATGATGTTATTTCCTTAGGAACCATAATTAATCGATTGGATCAAGTGTTGAATGTACTCAGAGTACTGCCCTTAAAATGGAAAGTAATATCTATTGTCATAAGACAATAATAATCAGTCAAATATTTGAGAATTAAATAATTGATTGGAACTTTAATTTTGTACAAAGAAGAGATGCACGCTAAAGCTGAAGATCATAAGATATAAAAAGGGGAAATGATACCCTTAATTTTACCTCTTGGAATCATCAAAAGAAAGTTAGATGAGATAAAAAATCCTAAAGGAATCATACTTTTTATATTTTGTAATGGAACTAGCTCAGTTATCCAAAAAAATTAGAAAATTCTATATGAAAAAGGGAGGCTTCGAAAAATAATTCAAGAAAGAAGATAAATTATCTAAAGAAGTAAGATTATATATATGAAAATATATGGGTAATATCTGACCTGATTTACCCTATTTAAAAAATAAATAATAATGATGATAAAGAAAAATAAAAATAAAACTAATTATTATAATAAAGGGAAAAGATCCATGAAGTCGTCTTGGATTGTGTCTAAAGACACCTGTAGCTCTTCCAAATATAACTTCGAAATGAGACAAAAAAATATGAAGGACAAAATATTCTCTATGGATAAGTAAGAAGATTAGGTAAAATCTTATTATTATTCTACTTTTAATTTAGATAGCTTCTCAAGTATAAATTTAGCTTCTTATTGGTCAATGATGTAAGATAAATATGAATCATTAGTAAAATAGTATAAGTAAATAAATAATATTTATAAATTTTTTTAAGTAAAAAATATATAATTCAAAAAAAATATTTTGGATTAAAATAAAATTTAATACCTCAACATCAAATTGTATTTTTCTTGAAAATAGAATAAAATAACTAATGGATAAAGAAATATCATTCAAAAGTGCAGCCTATATTTTAACCAATGGATAAAAATATCTAAATGAGATTCTTAGAAAAACTATTATTAAAAAATAAAAATATGGAAAAGAATGAATGTGAGAAAAATTAATGTTATATAAAAATTATTTTATTCCTTATTTTAAAAATTCTATATGAATATATTGTGAAAAATATGACATTAATATAATAACTGTTGGTTAATAAATCCTCGTATGAGTGAAATAAAAAGGATTTTATTTTGAAAAAATGATTCAAACAAGTAATTTTAATTGTGGTTAAATGAGGAAAATATGGATTCCCAGATGTTTTCTTATTGAAACATCTAGACTAGAGAAAACATGGGTACCAAAAAAACTCTTGTTCAAATACTTCTACAGAAAAAAAGACCACAAGAACAAACATTTTGTATGGTATATTTAAAGTGGGTTTTTAAGACATGTGATTGGAGGCTATTCAAATTTTCATACACTAAAACATTATATATAGGACTAGTTAGATTTTGAGATAAAACTAATGGAGAAATATATGGAGTTGGAATAGTTATAGATCCAAAGACAATTTCAATAAATAAAGTGTTGTATGTTCAAGGGCTAAAGTACTAACTGATAAATATTTCTCAACTTTATAATGATGGTTTTTATTTTGATTTCTTTAAAAATCATGAATAGTTTTTAATGAAAAATTTCTTAAATTTAGAAAACCTAGAACTGAAAATGATTATACATTGGATAGGTATTCCATGTGTGAGAAAAAAGTGAATTTTTTTTATTACTGAGACAAATGAGTATTATATCTAGAATATATGACTTGTACACTAAAATGTATTTAATTTATATAAATTTTCTAAGAAACACTTAGTTTTCAATTTTTCTTGTCTTAAATTTGATAATGATATATTTTGTTATGTGTTCCAAATTAGAAAACAACACTAATATTATTTCAAATTAATTAACAAATTTTCTACATCTAAACCACTAGAAATTATCAATGTGGACTTTTTTAAACAATAGAGGGTAGATTTTTTTGCAAGAAAATTTTATATTTATTTATTTTTTAATGATTTTTGAATATTTAAAAGGGATTTTTTTTTAAAAATTAAAAGTGAGGTGTTCACTTTTTTAAGAGATTTTGTAAAATTGTTCAAAATGAAAATGATTTTAAAATAATTTCATAAGGTGATCATGGAATAGAATTTGAGAATCAGGAATTTAATAATTTTCTCTCAAACATAAGTATTAAAAACACATTCAATGCACTAAGAACACCTCAATATAGTTGAATTTTTTAATGAAAAAATATAACTATTCAAGATATCGCAAGGACTATGTTAAAAGAATACAGCCTTCATACATATTTTAGACAGAATTTATAAAAAAATCATTCTATATAATGAATTAAGTTTTAATAAAACAACTTATTTAAAATTTTACCCCCAAATATTTCACAGAACATTATCTTTTTAAATAAATTTAATAACTTATATTGCATGCAACACTAACTTGGCTTTCATAAGATGCAAGATTTAGTTTCTACGAAACAAAAATTTAGTATTATAATTTTTTAAATGATAAATTTATAACAAATTCATTAAATATAGTAATATTAATAGTAAGAAAATAATTTTTAAATGGTATTTATAATTTATTCACATAAATAAAATATATACACAATGAAATGTATAAGTTTCTGTAAAATATTATATTGTTTAGAAATACTATTTTCATAAAGAAACAAATTTTTTTGTTCATTTATGCACACTAATAAAATAATTTTAGGTACTCATAGAGATTTAATTTGTTAAAATGGACATAATTTTTTAATTAAAAATATCAGAATTTTCTTAGAGTGAATTTTGGGTATTTTTCTGAAAACATTAAATTTTTGATGAATAATGAAATATATTGCCCTGTTGTTAAAAACCAACATTTTCATTTAGATAATTATTTTAATTTAAATTTATTTTAAATTAACAATAGATAAATAATATATATATTAATCTAATTTATTTCATTGGAATCATTTTTAAATTTTAATTAGATATAATTTTTTTTGTGCTTTAGAACACCTCTTTTACCTGCCTTCTACCAACATCTGTGGGATTAACATTAAACAAAATTATACTGCTTTTATGAATTGAATTTATAAAAACAAACATAAATGGATATAATAATTATGAAAAATGTTGTCCAATATAATCAAAATATATTTTGGTTAATGTTAACTATTAGATTTTATTTTCCACGATTAAAGGTAAATTGGGTAATTAATGGTAAAAATAATATTATAATAATATATAATTACCCTGAAACATTCCCCCATTTCATTTTATGTGTTTTAAGACCGAAATAATCCTTAGGTAAAAAATATCATCCTTTTTAATCCACTTATGTTATATTATGACATTTATTACATTATATTTGAAGAATAGTTAAAAATATCATATTTAAATTTTAATAAATAAATAATTTTTAATATAGGATATATATATATATATATATAAGATAAGTTAGATTATAATTATTCATTTGAAATATAAGAAATTTTTATTCATCATAATAAGTTATTTTTAATTTTTTTATAAGAAATAATTTAATTAAAGGCTTGTATAATAATTATGAAGTAATTGTTTAATTAATTGTGATATCAGATAAATGATATTAAAAATATTAAAATAAATATATTTTTACATATTTAATTACAGCCAAGAATTGTATTGATAAATTAGACATGTTTTTGATATATTTGAAGTATTAGTTTAATGTTTTCATGTTTGTTTGATATTTTTAAAAATCCAAATAATGAATTGTATCAAAATTGACATAAATGATAATTTAAAATAAATAATTTTTTATTAAATGTTTTAAAATTTATAAAAATCAATAATTCGTCAAAAATACTAGGATAGTGTTAAATAAGTCCTAAATAATCCAATTGGGGTTTTTTGGTATTTTATTGTAGCTATATTAACCCTATAGTGTAAAAAGACAAGTTGTTGTGATAAGAGTTAAATTTTTTAACTGAGGGTTAAAGCTTAAAGGATAAGGTTTCATTTGTTCCTAAACATTCCTAAAAATTATTTTTTCAGATTTTTTATACCCATTATAATTATATCCTCTAAATAAATCACTTTTTATCCATTTGAAAACAAAAAACATTTTATAATAAATTAGTAGTTTTAGAGTTTTTTAAGGCGCCCCTCCCCTTTCTTATAAAATTGTAGTTGTACTTATCTTTTATTAACACCTATGAATTCATTAATTTGGGAAACAATATAACCATTTTTTATAAAAAAAAACCCCAATTAATCCAATATGGAATACTTTGGGCCTAAATCCAACCTAAAGAGTTTTTTTGTGAAAATAAAAAGGAGACATTTGGTGAAGAGGTAATTGTTTTACCAACTATTTCAATGTTATTTTTTTCTTCTAAATCCTTTTCCTAATTTGTTTCCAAACTAAATAATAAATCCACAATATAATATATTCTGAGATGATTTTCTGATTTTTTATAACCATATTCCTCCTTTTTACCATCCTCTAGAAAACAATATCATCATGTGTGCATACGTACAACTTAACGTCTCCACATCATGGGGTAAACTATTTTTCATCAATACATTATCTTGATGGGTATAATTTTGGATATAAAGGGTATAAATAATAAAAATGAAATTATATTTATTCTTAAAATTAACATACGATTCAATTCTTTACCTCTTTACCATTAAAGAAATGATATCATCACTTGTGCTTACGTACGGATTACCGTCTCCATTACGCGATGAGATTCATTCTCCACGTTATCCATTAAAGAATGATTATAAATATATATATATAATTAATAAGTATCAAATAAGTGAAAAAATAATTCTACTAGAATAATATATAAATTACATTTACTTGATTCCATTGAATACGATAAGAAAATAGAAACAACATTTTTGAGTACCTATGGTCTACAAACTCCATAAATGGTGTGTTCATTTAATTTATATGTCTATTATATATATATACTAAATATATATGATATATAAATAATTTTTTACATTCTTAAAGTATTTAAATATTTATCTCTGAAATATAATCAAGAATAAAAAGTCAAAACATGTATGATAAACAATATGATTATTACCCAAAACGTTGATTTAACTTATAATTTATTAATAAAAAGGTTATATAATGTCATTAATGAATTATATATGATAAAATTATTATTATTATGATTATGGTACTAGTTAATAATATTCTTAAAACCAATATACAAAAATTTTGGACCAGTATATAGGGAATCAAACCTATGGTAATGGAATTACGTCTCGCTTTTAATTTTCGTGAGATATAATCGATTTTCACCACCTATTTATTTTATGTGGTGTCTGTACTACCCCTATTATATTTCATATAATTAATAAATTTATGTTCATGGTATTTAAATATTAATTTGAAGATATCATTTTTATGATTTACGTTTTCAATGTGGTCTGGGATGCTTTGAATATTTAAATAATTAATCATTTATCCATTTCAATATTCTTGAAATTATTTTACATAACAATTTATGTACATAAGAAACGATTATACAAGAAATTTTATTTCTATTTATATGTTCATTAAAATGTTTAAAAAATGGAATCTTTTTAATGTTTTATGTAAGGGTTAATTTCTCAATCTCTTTCTTACCATGGATTTATTTTACATAAGAATTTACTAGGACATATTTATCATCCATGTCCATGTTTCTTAAAAATTATTCTCAAATATTTTTTATATTTATATAAAAAAATTTAAATTAATTTATACCCATGTTTGAATTTTTATAAATTTTTTTTGAATGGAATATTTATTTCATTTTCCAAATGAGGTACTTTATGAATTTTTTGACAAATTAAGGAAAGAATGTTATTTTAACTTATACGGTGAGAGAATATTTTTCCACAGTCATGATGCCTTATCATTTTGAATATTACCTTAAAATATTATAAGTCAATTTTTAAAATAAATGTTTTCTTTTAGAATTTCACATTTTTAAATTATTTCAGATTAAAAAAGGGACATTTATTTCAAAAAAAATTAATGATTTTCTTAGATTATTTTCCTCTATATCAACATCTGACTAAAGGGTTTATGATATAGTGGACTGTGGATGTGCTACTTTGATACCATTCATGATTTATGGTTAATGAATTAACATTTCGTATGGTAGTTTTAATATGAATTTTATATTGGTTATGTTTCACCCTTTTCATATGAGGAATGCATTGGTGTTAGTAAGTAATGGGTTAGGGGAAACGAGCTCGTACCCGAGTGGTAAAGGCTCATGTATGGCATCCAAGATACCTAATGTAAAATCTGAGTGGGGGTGAATTTTTGGGTACCTTAGCATTACGGTAACATGTACTGTAGTAGGTACTATTTGGTATTGTAGTAGCAAGCACTATTCATTCAATTTGGGTCATCGGGACGCCGGTTTGGGCCTATGAGTCTCAAAGACTTTATACCACCAAAGTCCTTTAGGCCATTGGGACTTTGGTATTTAAGGGCCTTAGGGCCACCAATGGTCTTCAAGCCACATGACTTTTGGCCCATTGAAAAAGAACAATTAGGTGGACCACATAGGAGCATGCCCAAATGATGATTCAGAGTAAAGAATAGCAACCACTAGAGCAGATCTAACCATATTGGAAGAATGAAAGGGTGTGGCAACTGCCATCAGGACAAGGCACTATGAATATCTACATGGGGCAATGATATCTGATCAGTCGTGCGAAGTGGGGAGCTAGGAGCCTTCATGATGCAGATGTTGGGGATGGGTTGTTGCAAGTCTATCAGGTCTTGGTCCATTAAGGTCATGTATTGGGTCTTGTATGGGCCTTATACCTCGGGCCTACAAGTCTTATAAGAGTTCCCCTTCATCCACTAAAAAGGGGTTATCTAAAAATAAATAAAAATGAAGGCATTCAGGCTATTCATTGGGGAATTTATGGGTTGTGGACTTCTTAATGAATGCCCTGCGGGTTGGGGACTGGTTAATGAATTCCTCATAGTTCATCAATAGTTCTCATTAGACAAACTAGTTTGGCTTTTTACCCATTTATGTATGGTCTTGTAAGGAGGCCTTGACGGTGTGGTTTTGTTGTCTGACATTATGCATTCTATCATTATGAGATTATTTTTTGATATAATATGTGATAAATCGACTAGTACAATATCCATGTGAGTTTTTAAAATGAATTATTTTATTTATTATTTCCATATTATTCATAATATTATGTTTAAAAGGATTGTGTGTCAGTTTTATACCTTGCCTCAAAATTTTATTCTTAATTTTGAAATATTTTTCTTTATCGTTTGCTCTTACTGAGCATCTGATCTCACCCCTTTATCATGTTTTATTTTCCAATGTTTCCAATAAGTGTTTTGTGTCTTACATGTAGGGTAAATCTAGGATAATAATGGTGTTCTCGAAGAATTATCTATTTTTCGTATTATGTTTATAATTATAATGTAAATTTCATGTATTTTATCTATTTTCCATGAATGATAAACTGATTAGTCATTTGGGATTTTATTCCACATAATCATGCCAAGGTATTAAAATAATGCATTGGATTCGAGTTTCTAGGGTTTGTATGTTATAGTTGGTATAAAATAAATTTTAGTATAAACCTTGGATACTAGATTTATAAAAACATTAATTAGGTAACATTACCCTGTGATAGAATTTGAGAATAAGTATAGAAGAATATCCTATAATTTTGGCAAAATAGATATTATGTGGATTTTATAAGAAAGACATCCATGTCTGGATACAACAAGTGGATGTGGTTTTGGAACATATGTACATAAGATTAATATTTTTTATAAGGTGTTTCGGGCCTGACTCGGGTGAACCTAGTACATAAGAACATGC
Source organism: Viscum album (assembly GCA_963277665.1). NCBI lineage: Eukaryota > Viridiplantae > Streptophyta > Magnoliopsida > Santalales > Viscaceae > Viscum > Viscum album. Next base: position 37,857,115 of record OY728141.1, on the reverse strand, counting down.
CTTACTATGCAGTTGGTTTGACACTCTCAGGAGATATGATTAGGATAATTCAAATTCTCCTAAAAACCATTATAAAATATTTAAAACTAAATATTTCCTAATGAGAAAATTTTTATGATGTTGAGACTAGATATGCATAAATATTCAAATTTATGTTAATCGTTTTTTCAGTTTTTGGATTATATATTTCGATATGATCTATCCTAGTGCATATAATTATTTAGAAATTGAACCTAATAGAAGGAATGTGAACCTCACCGATGCACAATATCCAAAGAGTAAGAAGGATCATATCATTAATGGTCTTAAGCCAATATTTTGAAGGGATGTAATATACCAAAAATTATCATCATATGAAGACATAATATCAAGTGATAGTGGGATAGGTAAAGGGTACTCTATGTATAATTCCTTCAGATGGAAGAATGAGAATAAAAGGTTTGATATTAAAAAATTAGATAAAGGGAAGGAGGGAAAGAAGGATTTTCCTACATGTGATAATTTTGTAAGGAAACACAGAGGTTCCTGCATAAAAGGAAAAGTATTTTGTTTCATGTGGGGATAAAAAATGCCACCGTGATCATGATTGCAAGTAAAAGAAAGAATTATAAAAGGTTATATGTTTCCAGTCTAAAGATATAGGGAATTATGAAAATGAATACACCAAGAATCAAGGAAATATAGATCAGAAAATTTAAAGGGGCCAAGTTCAATATTATGCTATTACTAAATTCAATGTGGAATAATTATTGTATTTGTGTTTTTGGATACATTAATTATGATATGAAATCATGGTTATGAGAATGATGATATATGTATCACCCTGACCCCAGTTACCCAAAGTCGGTGAATTATTTTAATACATTGGAAAGATTACAAAGAATCAAGTCCCAAAGGACCGATCAGTTTAGCAGTCTTGGAAAATAGATTACATACATTAACGTTAAATTAAACATTTAGAAAATAAAACACAACATAAATGATCCATTGAGAATGCCATTAATCCCCAAGTCTAACCCTGATTATCAATCATAATACACTTCTTGGAATCATGGGAAAATAAAACATAAGAAAGGGGTGAGCTCAGATGCTCTATAAGGGTAAATAATTTAGCGGAAGCTCTAAACATTTAAGGCAAGATTTGTGATAAAAACAAAATCCTTTTTAAACATAAACTTGAACATAATAGGGAAAAAATAAATCAAACATTACCATATAAGCATGCAAATGGATATTATACTAGTCGAATAATAACAGGTAATAACTAATTTCATAATGAGGGAATGCCTAACACCAGACATCATTACCACATAGTCAAGGCCTCGTGACAAGACTACAAATAAAATTTTTTCAAGGCCTTGTGCCAAGACACTAGTTTGTCTCATGAGACCTACTAATGAATCGAGGAGCTATAGCGGGCTCCACCCATCACTTACTAAGTCCATTGCATTCCTTATATGAATAGTTGAAACATAACATAAACATTCCTATTAAAACTAGCATACGAAATGTCAATACATTAACCATAAACCATGAATGGTATAGAAATAGAACATCCACAGTCAAACATATCATAAATCATTCAATACAATATGGAATATTGTATTATAATAAATCTATCCAGTAAAGGATGATGGCAAAGTTTAAAATGATGAGTTAAACTTTTTGAGAGAAATATATTTTTGTAAAATTATTTAAAATTCACACATGTCATGACCCGACCCTACCCGTGCTTGAGCCGCAACTACCCCAGGCCCGCCTCCATAGGCCAAGGGCTGGCGACCAGCGCCGAAGGCACAATAACTTGGGGAGGCCTTTGCCTAAGTACCTGTACAAACACACGCGCAGCACAATCAATGCAAAAGTGCAGAGTAAAAAAGGAGAAGTAAAGGGAAACTACTATAAATATAAACCACAGATGTGCATCGACCTCTAAACAGTACAAAGAACAAGCTGAAAGTCAACTGAAAAGAAAAGGGAAAAAACATGTGCCCAACCAAAAAGTGCCACAACCCGGAAATAGGTAAACCAAAAGAAATAGTTGATGGGTCTCCCACCTGGAACCCGGCCACGACCACCGCACGCGGTCCAAGCTCTCAAGCTCCTATGCTCCACTGAAACCACGCTCCACATGTCCGTCGTCTGCAAGGGCACACCAAGTGCGGGCAAAGCCCAAGAAGGGGTGAGTATAAAAATACTCAGTAGGATACCCCAAAGGCTCGAGGAGAAACAAAGGAGTTACTGAAGGGTGAGCAGTAGAGCAAACAATAAAATTAAATGAGTACAACCGAAATTGAAGTAAAGAGTACAGTAAAGAGTCCAGCACAACCCAACAAGAGAAAAGAAGTAGACTTGTCTAGGCACAAGGACCTGGAAATGGTGATAAGATGAACTTCTCATCGAGTCTTCACTACCTATAGCAGGAGAGTAGACTCGTCCAACCACGAGAAGCTAGACACGGAAAGAACGTGGCATACCCCGCGCGTCTTCGCCTCTCCTGGAAGGAGAGTAACCAAACCCAAGCAGTGGGTACCAGAACATGGTATATACATATCCTTATGCTCAGCAATAAGCCCGAACAAACTCGTAAGGGGATCTCCATCCCGTAGCTCAGCCCAAGAAAACAAGTAGCCAATAGTCCTAGAAGTAAACTCCATCGATGCCCAGCATCCCGCATGTATGCCCCAAACTACAAGTCAAGGGGCTCAAACCACCGCACCTCGACACTATCCGCTTTGGGCGGCACTAACTCGCCCGCAAGGTTTTAGGTCGCATCACATGGATGCGTCTCGGTGGGGGAAAGCGCCTCTCGTACTTGAGAGTTCTGGGGGAACATCAAACCACAACTCGTCATTGCCCCGCGGTTGAGAGGTCTCCTCAAAGTCAAAGTCCTTCCATCATCGACCCGTACAACCAAGGGTCCCGCTCCGATGGTCATGGAGGAAAGCCACAGACTAGCCTAGTAGAAAGGACTGAGTCTGGAATGCCAACAGGTGTCCCAATGCCTAGCCCTGCTGGAGTGTAATTCATAACCAAATATCAGGTGACGCACTGCCCAGCCCTGCTGGAGGGTAAACCCTAACACATCATCAAACGACCCACTGCCCAGCCCTGCTGGAGGGTAAACCATATTAAGATACTGGGTGACCCACTGCCCAGCCCTGTTGGAGGGTAAACAATAATACATCATCAGGAAACCCACTGCCCATCCCCACTGGAGGGTAAACCATAATACATCATCAAGTGACCCACTACCCAACCCCGCTGAAGGGTAAACCATATTAAGATACTGGGTGACCCATTGCCCAGCCCTGATAGAGGGTAAACCATAATACATCATCAGGAAACCACTGCCCAGCCCCACTGGAGGGTAAACCATAATACATCATTAAGCGACCCACTTCCCAGCCCCACTGGAGGGTAGACCTGGAATAAGTCGACAGGCGACCCACTGCCCAGCCTTGTTGGAGGGTGGAACTGAAACTAGACGATGTGCGACCCACTGCCCAGCCCTGCTGGAGGGTAGACCCTAAGAGGTCGTCGGGTGACCCACTGCCCAGTCTCTGCTGGAGGGTAGACCCTAAGTGGTCGTCGGGTGACCCACTGCACAGTATCTACTGGAGGGTAGACCCTGAGAGGTCGTCGGGTGACCCACTGCACAGTCTCTACTGGAGGGTAGACCCTAGAAGCCGATGAGTAACCCACTGCCCAGCCCCGCTGGAGGGTAAAACTCAAAACTGTCCTAGCCATCTCTAACGGAGGGTACAACACTGGCCAACCGAACATGGAGTGGGTATCGCGCTACCACCCAACTCCAGCACAACTCACGCAAAGGGGGTCAGTGCCTGTTCCATCATGGGGTGCCACTAGCACCGCTACTGGCCGACCCATCGAGAACAAAACTAGGGGAGACCACTCAACCATGCTAGTCGACAACCGAGCACAGAGCTAGGGGAAAACTCCACCCTTTTGGTCAAACAAACACACAGAGGGACCCTCTACATTGCGAGAGGTCAAAGTACGCAAAGCAGAACACAGCACACACATGGGACCCACACGATGTGTGGCCCCACATCAACCCCAACTGAGCGCATAAACGTTCTTAGGTACGAACAACCACGTGTACCTCCAAGCATTCCCATATACTCCCAGAGTATACCACATTCTCAGCCCAAGGTCCATCGTGCACATGGCACCCCAGCATCAACACGAAGGGAGTAAATGTAACTTTTCCAACCTTCTACCTTATCGGCTGAGGCACAGCCATCCACATCACACTAAGCATTTACATCACTCACACGAGAGTGCACGCGATCACTTGCCAAAGGTCCGCTACAAACATGGTAAAAGGACCGCCGCAGGGGCACCTCCACATTTAACAAGATCATGAAAGAGGCTCCGAACAACCAATCGGATCGCACCGTTGTAATCCTCATGGAAAAACACATGAGATCGACTACTTACTCGCCTCCAACGGATATCCGACGGAAAAGTTACCAACACCGCCTCATGCCCGAACAGCGTCCCGTGATCCCAAGCCTCGACCCGAAAACAGTAGGGCGCATCGCACCATTGCGATCCCCTCGGGAAAACACATTAAAAGCACTACTCACATGAGTGCAACGGATATCTGGAGAAAAAGGTGCATCTCGGCGCACCACACACAAGCGTTGCTTCGTGGGACCCGCATTTCGGTCCCAAAACTCAGCGAACGGATCGCACCGTTGCGATCCTCTCGAAAAAGCACACAAGATGGACTACTCACTTGTCCAAAACGGCCGTCTGGTGATAAAGATGGAAAATCACCGTCGACGCCCAAACGGCCCTCATGGGCCCCGCACCATCGTGCTGAATTAGGGCGGGCGGATGGCACCATTGCAATCCCCTCGAAAAAACACCCAACATCGACTGCTCCCACGCCCTGAATAGATGTCTGATGAAAAAGTCGTGAAACGCTGCACGCAGCTCAAGAGGCGGGCCGTGGGGCCCGTGACTCAACTTCGGCCTCAATGCCTGGAACCACCCTGGAAAGCTCTACCTCGATGCGAGGGTCCCAACGCCACTGACGGTGCTCAAAACGGACGTCAGACGCGTCCGCGCCGTCCAAATCAAGATCCGCCGAAGGAACAACTAACCCCTCGATGTATGTGTCGCACCACCGAGGCCCCTCGTTTCGGAAATTAAAAAATCAGAAAACCATCTCAAAAACATCACCTCGACACCAGGAAGTCTCTGCCGCAGACGACACTCAAAACGGACACCCGTAGCGGAAAATACGGGTGTCCGAACACCGAGGGGGTAAGGCCCCTGGGGCCGGACCGGCCTGGACCGGTCGGCCCGCGGCTTGGCCGCGCGGGCCGGCGGTGTACCCGGTCCGCTGCCCAGCCGACCGGCTGAGACCGGTCGCCGTGCGATGACCTGCACGATGCCGGTCGTGCCTCCTCCGTGGGGTCGCGCGCCGCAACCCCGGTTTCCCGTCGCGCTCCAGTGAGCGCTGCCCCTCGCGGCGCCCAGCAAACCGGCCACCGCTGTGGCCTCGCCTGGATGCTCCCCCTCACCGCCCTGCTGACCAGCTCCCTTTGCCGGAACCCGCAGCTGCACTGCCGCCTGGAGATCTCCGGACAACCTCGCCGCCACCGCTGGAAACCCGCCGGACCACCGTGTCGGCCAAAAACCCCCAAAAACCCGCGGATCTTCGTCGGGCCGCTGCGGAGGCTTCGGAGGTCGGATTTCGAATCCGAAATAAGCATTGGAAAGCTCGGAGATCGTACTACACGATCATGGGCATCGATCGACGATCAGATAACAATTTAATGCTATAAATTAAGCTCAAAAATTGTGGAAAATTAAAAACGAAACAAAAACGACTCCTACCTCTTGGGCGATGCCCGAAGCTCACGGGGAGTCCACCGCCGCTCCGCTGCCTTGCCGGAATTGGCTCGCCGGAGGTGCCACGCCAGAGTGTTTCGCCGGAGCTGGAGGAGAGGGGCGAAGGGTTTTGAGGAAGAAGAAGAATAAGAGGGGAGGGGATGCGTTTAATTAGAAAATACTTAAACGCCACCCGATAGCCCCGAACCCGAAATTTTGGCGGGGTCGGGATTAAGACTCCCCTAGGATAAAAACCACGCTCCGAGCGCAACTGTGGTCTTGAAATTTGATTCTGAGCATCTGTTTGGATGTTATAAAATTTAACGTCTGAAGCTACTAAATTACGAAAATGCCCCTGGGGCCATTTTTCACAAACGGTCCGCGCCCGCAAATCTTATACCCCTCCTAGGGTAAACGGCACGCTCCGAACTCAACGGCGCCCTCAGTTTTCCAACCCGAGCTACCATTTAAGAGATACTAGCGTTTCTCCATTAAATGAATAAATTAATTTATTAATTTATCCGTTTAACCTTCCAAAAGCGAGTGAGGGGTCCAAACATCCCGCGCCAACATGTTTTATGTCATTACTAGGGTAAACACCCCATTTCGGACCCATCTGTACACTCGGATATCTGATTCGGATCACCGTTTAGGAGTTATCCCATTTATTTTGTGTTTCCAGTGTGAACGCACTGAAAATTTAATTCCGGCCACTCTGGGGCTCGGAATCACACACCGTCTGAAGGCGCTACTCTGGAATATCATCAAGAATATTCCAAAGTCTTTCCTAGCAAAAACCGGGTTTTACATCATTCCCTCTTTCAAGATTTTCTTCCTCGAAAAGCAAAACTAGGGAGCAACACAGGGTACTAAGCCCACACCTGGCTTCCCCATACCCAGACGAACCCACGCATAGCTCTGTGTCGCCGCACACAGACCAAAGGATTGATCCGTTCATGCGAGGTCGGCCCTTCTCGACGTCGTGCACCCACTCCAGACTTTTGGGTTAGGGAAAGTCAATAGAGATCCTCACCATCCCTCTGCATGGTCTTAAACGGCCCGAAGGCTCTCGGGGGTATCTCACCTCCCCGGTCATACCTCTACGTCGCACGCTGCGATAGGAATCACCACTTGGGCATGGGATAGGGCCCGGTGATTCCCTACTTCAGAATATCTATATGGTGAAGCACCCAAGGATATATGGTCACTCAAAATTTCACAGTCGATGTCTCTCAACCAAGACTCTCTTACATTCTCGGAAGCGAAGGAGTCAACACCATCAACTAAAGGAAAAGGTCTCACGCCTTTTTCCTTACCAATACAGGGTTACACCCGACGCCCTGTGTCACCCTGGTAACACCTCAAACAAGGAGCAGGGAGAAAAGCATTTCACATGTAGAGCCTAACAATTCTACTGCAAAAAGTAGAAGAGTCGCATGGGGTACCTCTCACCATCTCATGCTCTGCAGGATCGTAGACATCCAGAGCTCTCGGCTGTCTGTGGTCCCAACCGTCAGCTCCTGGAGCCTGACATGGACCGCCTAGTGGTGATGGGGAGATCTCGTAAAGTCCCCCACTACTAGCTCCTCCCACTCCTCTTCTAGAACCACCTCTCTGGGTTCTACTGTGATCACAGCGCTGCCTCTTCCATGGTGGTGCTCCTGCTGCCTGCCCGAATCTCCCAGCAACTCGGGTCGGGTTGTCTCGTGCCATGTGACCTCACCCGTCACAAGCATAGCACCAAATCTCTCTGGGCTGCACTGGTGCCCTCCGGCTCCACTGTGGTGTATGACCATGCCCCTGAGTCCGGTTGTCAAGAAGCCACCTGCGTCGAGGTCCTGCTTGCCGACGCCCACAAGCTGCGGCAGACGTCTCGGCTCCGACGTGTCTGCTGCCACCACCAACGCCGGAACGTGACAGGAAGCTCTCCGTCACCAGTGCCTGCTCTAGCACCCCGGCATATGTGGAAATGCCCAAGGGTACTATGACAGCATGAATCTCTTGGTGGAGACCCTGCTCAAACTTCAGCGCTCGGTGGTTGTCGTCATGGACCATGTCCGGGTAAAAGCGTGCATGGTCTGCAAAACTAGCTGCGTACTCGCCCACCTTCATCCCTCCCTGCTGAAACTCAAGGAGCTCCTGAATCCAAACGGAGCGCAAGAAGGAGGGGAAAAACTCATCATGAAACAACAACCGAAAGTCATCCCAAGAAAGCGACGACTCGTCAAGAAACTGAGTCACCAAACTCCACCAATGCCAAGCTGATCCACGAAAAAAGCTGGCTACCAAAGCCACTCTCTGATTTTTCGGCATCTGCACAAGCCTGAAAAGGCAAACCACTGTCTCGAGCCAAGCCTCTGCTGCCTGAGGTTCTGGCTCACCACTGAACCTCTGCGGTCTCTGCCGGTGGAACTCACGGAGCGCACTCAACTTGTGCTCAAGCTCAGCCTGCTCTGCTGAAACTATTTGCTGCTCAACATGTGGGGGTACTGCTACCGGCCCACCTGGGGAAAGGGCTCACATGATGGGTCCTAGACTATGGCCTCGTAGCTAACAGGGTCGTCGTCATGAACATAAGCTGGTATACTGGCTGGCTGTCTTCACGGAGACATCCTGAATACTATCAAGGAGTGCCGCGGTCAAATGAGCATATATGTATATACTGATAACAAAAATGATGGGGAGCTGACTCAAGAAGGACAGTCAAAGACTCAATCCTATGTGATTCACAAAAAAACATCCCTGCAACAAGTGTCTTAGCATGCCGAGTTGACAAGAGGGTTATCAAGGTCCTGGTGAATGAATACGTCGGCTGCCGCACCATCACTGGACTCCCTGGCCTGAGAGCCGATCTCGAGACACGTTAACAATATTTCCCTATATACCAACCAATTCCTCTTTTAGGGATGTCCGTGCAACATCCCAAAGAATGAACCACCTTTGATACCACTTTTTCACGACCCGACCCTACCCTGGCTCGAGCCGCAACTACCCTAGGCCCGCCTCCATGGGACCAGGGTTGGCGACCAGTGCTGAAGGCACAATAACTCGGGGATGCCTTTGCCTAAGTACCTGTACACACACACTCAACAGACTCAATGCAACATTGCAGAGTAAAAAATGAGAAGTAAAGGGAAACTGTTATAAATATAAACCACAGATGTGCATCGACCTCTAAATAGTACAAAGTACAAGCTGAAAGTTAACTAAAAATAAAAGGGTCAAAACACGTGCCAACCAAAAAGTGCCACAACCCGGAAATAGGTAAACCAAAAGAAACAGCTGACGGGTCTCCCACCTGGAACCCAGCCATGACCACTGCATGCGGTCCAAGCTCCCAAGCTCCTACGCTCCACTGAAACCACGCTCCACCTGTTCGTCGTCTGCAAGGGCACACCAAGTGTGGGCAAAGTCCAAGTAGGGGTGAGTATAAAAATACTCAGTAGGATACCCTGAAGGCTCGAGGGAGCAACAAAGGAGGTACCGAAGGGTGATCAGTAGAGCGAAAAGTAAAAGTAAAGAGTACAACAGAAAGTGAAGTAAAGTGTACAGTAAAGAGTCCAGCTCAACCCAACAAGAGAAAGGAAGTAGACTCGTCCAGGCACAAGGAGATGGAAAGGGTGATAAGATGAACTCCCCGTTGAGTCTTCACTACCTATAGCAGGAGAGTAGACTCATCCAACCACGAGAAGCTAGACACAGAAAGCACGTGGCATACCCTGCGCCTCTTCGCCTCTCCTGGAAGGAGAGTAACCAAACCCAAGCAATGGGTACCGGAACATGTTATATACATATCCTTATGCTTAGAAAGAAGCTCGAATAAACTCGTAAGGGTATCTCCATCCCATAGCTCAGCCCTAGAAAACAAGTAGCCAATAGTCTCAGAAGTAAACTCCATCGATGCCCAGCATCCCGCATGTCTGCCCCAAACTACAAGTCAAAGGGCTCAAACCACCGCACCTCGACACTATCCGCTTTGGGTGGCACTGACTCGCCCGCACGGTTTTAGGTCGCGTCACAAGGATGCGTCTCAATGGGGGAAAGCGCCCCTCATACTTGAGTGTTCTGGGAGAACGTCAAACCACAACTCATCACTGTCCCGCAGTCGAGAGGTCTCCTCAAAGTCAAAGTTGTTCCATCACCGACTCGTACAACCAAGGGTCCTGCTCTGGTGGTCACGGAGGAAAGCCATAGACTAGCCTAGTAGAAAGGACTGAGTCTGGAATGGCAATAGGTGTCCCACTGCCCAGCCCTGCTGGAGGGTAATTCAAAACCAGATATCAGGTGACCCACTGCCCAGCCCTGCTGGAGGGTAAACCCTAACACATCATCAAGAGACCCACTGCCCAGCCCTGCTGGAGGGTAAACCATATTAAGATACTGGGTGACCCACTGCCCAACCCTACTGGAGGGTAAACCATAATACATAATCAGGAAACCCACTGCCCAGCCCCGCTGGAGGGTAAACCATAATACATCATCAAGCGACCCACAGCCCAGCCCCGCTGGGGGGTAAACCATATTAAGATACTGGGTGACCCACTGCCCAGACCTGGTGGAGGGTAAACCATAATACATCATTAGGAAACCCATTACCTAGCCCCGCTGGAAGGTAAACCATAATACATCATCAAGAAACCCACTGCCCAGCCCCGCTGGAGGGTAGACCTGGAATAAGTCGACAGGCGACCCACTGCCCAGCCTTGTTGGAGGGTAGACCTGGAACTAGACGACGAGTGACCCACTTCCTAGCCCTGCTGGAGGGTAGACCCTAAGAGGTCGTCAAGTGACCCACTTCCCAGTCTCTACTAGAGGGCAGACCCTAAGTGGTTGTCGGGTGACCCACTGCCCAGTCTCTGCTGGAGGGTAGACCCTGAGAGGTCGTCGGGTGAACCACTTCCATGTCTCTGCTAGAGGGTAGACCCTAGAAGCCGATGAGTAAACCACTGCCCATCCCCGCTGGAGGGTAAAACTCAGAACTGTCATGGCCATCTCCAACAGAGGGTACAACATTGGCCAACCGAACACGGAGTGGGTATTGCGCAACCACCCAACTCCATCACAACTCACCCAAAGGGGTTCAGTGCCTATTCCATCACGGGGTTCCACTAGCACCGCTTCTGGCCAACCCGTCGAGAAAGAAACCAGGGGGAGACCACTCAACCCTGCTGGTTGACAACCGAGCACAGTGCTAGGGGAAAACTCCACCCTGCTGGTCAAACAAACACACAGAGGGACCCTCTACATCGCGAGAGGTCAAATTACGCAAAATAGAATACGACACACACATGGGTCCCACACGACGTGTGTCCCCATGACAACCCCAACTGAGCGCACAAACGTTATCAGGTACGAACAACCACGTGTACCTCTAAGCATTCCCGTATACTCCCAGAGTATACCACATTCTCTGCCCAGGGGCCATCGTGCACATGGCACCCCAACGTCAACACGAAGGGCATAAACGTAACTTTTCCAACCTTCCACCTCATCGGATGAGGCACAGCCATCCACATCACACCAATCATTTACATCACTCACACGGGAGTGCACGTGATCACTCACCAAAGGTCCGCAACAAACACGATAGAAGGACCGCCGCCGAGGCACCTCCACATTTAACAAGATTGTTCAAGAGGCTCCGCACAACCAAACGGATCGCACCATTGTAATCCTCATGGAAAAATAAGCGAGATCGACTACTTACTCACCTCCAAAGGATATCCGACAGAAAATTCACCAACACCACCTCACGCTAGAACGACATCCCGTGATCTCAAGCCTCAGCCCCGAAAATAGTCGGGCGCATCGCACCATTGCGATCCCCTCGGGAAAACACGTCAAAAGCACTACTCACATGAGTGAAACGGATATCCGGAGAAAAAGGTGCATTCCGGCGCACCGCACACGAGCGTTGCTTCGTAAGACCCACATTCCGGTCCCGAAACTCAGCAAACGGATCGAATCGTTGCGATCCTCTCAAAAAAGAACACAAGATGGACTACTCACTTGTACAAAACTGTCGTCTGATGATAAAGATGGAAAATCACCGTCGATGCCAAAACGGCCCTCGTGCACCCCGCACCATCGTGCCAAATTAGGGCGGGCGGATGGCACCATTGCAATCCCATCGGAAAAACACCCAACATCGACTGCTCGCACGCCCCGAACGGACGTCCGATGAAAAAGTCATGAAACGCTGCACGCAGCTCAAGAGAAGGGTCGTGGGGCCCACGCCTCAGCTTCGGCCTCAATGCCTGGAACCACTTTGTAAATCTACACCTCGATGCCAGGGTCCCAACGCCACTGACGGCGCTCAAAACAGACGTCGGACGCGTCCGCGCCGTCCAAAACAAGATCCGCCGAAGGAACAACTAACTCATTGACGTATGTGTTGCGCCACCGAGGCCCATCGTTTCAGGAATTAAAAATTCCCTAAACCATATCAAAAACATCACCTCGATTCTAGGAAGTCTTTGCTGCATATGGCACTCAAAACGGACACCCGTAGCCGAAAATAAGGGTGTCCGAGCACCGAGGGGGCGAGGCCCCTGGGGCCGGACGGCCTGGACCGGCTGGACCGCCCGGCCTGGGCCGGCCCACGGCTTGGTCGCACGGGCAGGCGGTGAACCCGGTCCACCGCCCAGCCGACCGGCAGAGACCGGTCACCACGCGACGACCCGCACGACGCGGGTCGTGCCTCCTCCGTGGGGTCGCGTGCCGCGACCTCGGTTTCCCGTCGTGCTCCAGTGAGTGCTGCCCCACGCCGGCGCCCAGCAAACCGTCCAGCGCCGCAAGGCCTCGCCTGGACGCTCCCCCTCGCCGCCCTGCTGACCGGATCCCCTCTCCGGAACCCGCAGCCGCACTGCCGCCTGGAGATCGCCGGACCACCGCACCGCCCCCGCTGGAAACCCGTCGGACCACCGTGCCGGCCAGAAAACCCCAAAAACCCGCGGATCTTCGCCGGGCCGCTGCGGAGGCTTCGGAGGTCGGATTTCGAATCTGAAATAAGCGTTGGAAAGCTTAGAGATCGTACTACGCGATTTTGGGCATCGATCGACGATCGTATAACAATTTAATGCTATAAATTAAGCTCAAAGATTGCAGAAAATTAAAAATGAAACAAAAATGACTCCTACCTCTTGGGCGATGCCCGGAGCTTCACGGGGAGTCCACTGCCACTCTGCTGCCTTGCCGGAGGTGCCTCGCCGGAGTGTTTCTCTTGAGCTGGGTGAGAGGGGTGTAGGGTTTTGAGGAAGAAGAAGAAGAAGAGGGGAGGGGATGCTTTTAAGTAGAAAATACTTAAACGCCGCCCGATAGCCCCGAACCCGAAATTTTGGCGGGGTCGGGATTAAGACTCTCCTAGGCTAAAAACCATGCTCCGAGCGCAACAGAGGTCGCGAAATTTGATTCTGAGCTTCTGTTTGGAAGTTATAAAATTTAACGTCTGAAGCCGCTAAATTATGAAAATGCCCCTGGGGCCATTTTTCACAAACGGTCCGCGCCCGCGAATCTTATACCCCTCCTAGGGTAAACGCACGCTCTGAACTCAACGGTGCCCTCGTTTTTTCAACCCGAGCTACCATTTAAGAGATACTGACATTTCTCCATTAAAAGAATAAATTAATTTATTAATTTATCCGTTTAACCTTCCGAAAGCGAGCGAGGGGTCCAAACATCCCGCGCCGACATGTTTTATGTTGTTCCTAGGGTAAAAACCCCATTACAGACCCATCCGTACACTCGGATCTCTGATCCGGATCACCGTTTAGGATTTATCCCATTTATTTTTCGTTTCCAGTGTGAACGCACTGAAAATTTAATTTCGGCCACTCTGGGGCTTAGAATCGCACGCCGTCTGAAGGCGCTACTCTAGAATATCATCAAGAATATTCCAAAGTCTTTCACAGCAAAAACCGGGTTCTTACAACACATTCATAAAGTATGTAACTTAAAATAGATTTTTGAATCAAAGTTTCCCATACCACTTTGAAACTTTTGAAAAGAATTATCATTTCAAAATATTCATGTCCATATAAATAAATCCTTAAAATTATTTTGAAAACATGGGCAATAATTAAAAAGATTTAGAAAGATAAATCTTTAAAACATTTAAAATTATGATATTGATAAAGAGTAACTTTCACAAATCCTTAAAATATTCATTTTGAAATCATTTTTATGAAAAATGGACATGGATTATAAAAATTTCCCATTAAATACTTACACATAAACAATATTAGATAATAATGAGATTGAGGAATTAACCTTTACCTTGAACATTCCTTTAGTTGAGGGTAAATTTAACCTCCTTTATCAAGATCATAGTATGTTATTAAATTATACCAGAACCATATTAATATTTATGATATAATACATGATTCATTTATGCCTTTATACTACCCATTTAATAATAATTTCCAAGTTAAATTAACATTTTGGGTAATAATCACATTCTTTATCATAAGTGTTTTAACTTGTTACTCTTGATTTTATCACATAGATAAAGATTTAAATACTTAAATAATATAAAAAATGATTTATATATCATATATATATATATAAATAAATATGTATAATATACATATATAGGAAATTAAAAACACCATTTATAGAGACGGTAGTCCGGACATATGCATAAACGATGTTTCCATTTTCATATCATATTGAATGGAACTAAGTGAATAAGATATATGTAAGTAAACATATATATATATATATATATATATATATCTAGTTGAATTATTATTTTATATATTACATACTTATTAGTAATATATATTTTTATAATCGTCGATGAATGGTGAACGTGGAAATGAATCTTATCGTGTCGTGGAGACGGTAATCCATATGTATGCACGAGCGACAATATAATTTCTTTAAAGGTGTGGAATTGGATGGTATATTAATTTTAAAGAGAAATTAGCATGTTATTATCATTATTTATATACATATTACTCATCATTATACCCATCCAAATAACATAGTGTTGAATAACAAATTACAACACAGTGTGGATGTAATGGCCCGGACCTCCCTGGTCCATAACTTTGTGAAAATGTGGTGTTGGAGGTGTTCCGGGAGGAAAAGGTGACTTATCCCCCAGCTGCTGCCTACCGGTAGCTCGGTCTACCGGTAGCTGCTGATTACCGGTAGCTGGGTCTACCGGTAGCTGCTGATTACCGGTAGCTCGGTCTACCGGTAGCTGCTGCCTACCGGTAGCTCGGTCTACCGGTAGCTGCTGATTACCGGTAGCTCGGTCTACCGGTAGCTGCTGATTACCGGTAGCTCGGTCTACCGGTAGCTGCTGCCTACCGGTAGCTCGGTCTACCGGTAGCTGCTGATTACCGGTAGCTCGGTCTACCGGTAGCTGCTGATTACCGGTAGCTTGGTCTACCGGTAGCTGCTGATTACCGGTAGCTGCTGCCTACCAGTAGCTCGGTCTACCGGTAGATGCTGATTACCGGTAGCTCGGTCTACCGGTAGCTGCTGATTACCGGTAGCTCGGTCTACCCGTAGCCGCATCCTACCGGTAGCTGGGTTTACCGGTAGCCACGACATACTGATAGCTCGGTATACTTGTAGCCGAAGTCCAGTAGTAGCTCGGCTAACACTTTGCCAAATTTCTAGTTCTGTGAACAGTGTTTCTATCGGTGAGGTCCTATCGGTGGACTTCTATCAGTGAGGATCTATCAGTAGACTTGTGTTTCTATCGGTAAGGTTCTATCGGTGAGCTTTTCTTTCCTTTGCCAATTTTTTTAGTTCTGTGAACAGTGTTTACAGACTCCATAAGAGCTACTGATTCCATACTTTGCCAAATTTCACGAATGAACAGTGTTTCCAGACTCCATAAGAGCTACCGATTCCATACTTTGCCAAATTTTGAGTATGTGAACAGTGTTTCCAGCTTCGCAAATTTGACGTTTTCTTTGACGTAAAATACTTTTAAAACCTTATTTTAAGGACTTTAAGGCCGATTCAAAGGCCATAAATCCTATATTAATTATTCCTAAGGCTGGGATGTTTTTACTTGGTCAAACCGCGTGGGTTAATGCGATCCGTTTTTAATGGAGAATAAACCGGATCTTAAACTGTCGCCTCTCTAATTTTTTTAAAAGGAACGAGACATCATTCTTCGTTGTTCTTCCTCCTGGTTCTCATCTATGAGACACTAGAACCTTGCAATCATTCTCGTAGGAGTTTCACAATCAAACGTTACTCAGATCAGTTCCGCTCTGTTGATGCAACCAAGTTGTGTCAATCGTTCTTCAATATAAGGTATGTTTTATCATCATTCCTTCGGGGATCACCTTCTCTTGTTCTTCCTTCCATATTAGCATGTAATCTCCATGGTTCTAATGGGTTTTCTTGGGGTTGGTTGGTACTGTCGTACCGTGGCATCCTCTGGTGGATGCAGCTATCGTGAGGAGAAGAGGACTGTGACCCGTTGTGTGGATAAAGGACGTCAAGAACTCTTCGAGGTAGGGGATTCATGGCTCCTCTAATTGTATATGTGCAATCGTATAATTAGCATGATTTATCTCTTTGGATCACAATGAAATTGACCTAATTAAATACTTGAACCGGATTAAAAGAATTGGTTGATCGCATGCTGTTGCTTTATACCGTGATAACGATTTGCCTCATGTTTTCCTAGATATAGTGATACCTATGTTTTCTATGATTTGTTGTTCATTCATGATAGAAATTTATAATGAACGTAAAGCCGGAATTAATTGTTAATTAATTGGCTAAAGATAAAGAGGCATGTAAATTAATCTGGTTATTGCCGTTGTTATAGTTGTTCTAATTTGAGGATAATCAAATTAGGGAAGTAAGCATGGTTATTTAAATTGTGATAGCTTACTGATTAGGTATCTATGATTGGAACCTATGAATAACAAGTCTCTTAATTCAATATGGATTAGAGAACAGATTATGTGGGAATTTCTAAAAGGGTTCTGAGTTACCCTCTTGTTTGTTAAAGGTCCGAGAGCCCACTTTGTGATGTTTGTTTTCCTGCTTCTTGTGCTGTGATGTGAGCCTGGATGGCTGTTGTGATATGTGGAGGCATGGAGACTTGTGGTTGTGGCAGCGGATGACGCCTAGTGTGGCGAGATGCATCGGTTTATGCATATGGGTGTCGGGGAAGACACCAAGGGTGATGGTATGAGATGAATGTGATGGTTTGATGTTGGTGGTTTGGTTTCGTTGCTTATCTGCTTTACTTTTCCCCACTGCTCAAGGCAGCTGGTCTTGCTTACCCTCTTTCCGAAGGAGGCAAAGACACGCGGGGTATGCCACGTGCTTTCCGTGTTTAGCCTCCCGATGGAGGATGGGTCTATGCTCTTTCTATAGGCGGCAAAGACTCGACGGGTAGTATATCTACTCACCGTGTTGAGCCTCCTTTGTGTTTAGAAGCATAGGATGTTTTTCTAGAATGCTTGGGAATGTGGAAAAGTAATTCTGTAATGAATGTTTGATTAAATGGTGAAAATCCACGGGGATGGAGATGCTGGAATTTAATGGTGATGTGAATCTTAAAAAGGAGCAGTTGTTTTTGAAAGTGATGCCATTTCAGTTTAATGTGGAATTCTTCATTCTTAATTAATGTTTAAAGAATCAATTAATGTACAGTGGAACTCATAAATGAGAATGGAGTAATCTAATAAAGCTATTCATTGTTTGTGTGCTTATAGGATACCTAGTCTTAGAAGTAGCAGCCTGGAGTCTGAGAGACGTTAGCTGCAGTTGTATCTAAGACTAGGTAATGCCCATAGTGTGGATGTGAGTAACTTATATATTCTGTACTTTTTGTGTTTCTATACGCTACTCCACCCTGTCGGTAAGGGAAACTGACACCCCGGGGATTCTGAGCCCTGGGGGGTGTTTTCCCCAACATTCTGATGGGAGGTTGAATGGCTGACTACCCCCTTTGGCCCCGCTCTCTTCTCTTGGTAGATCCTTGTGCTGGTAGGCACAGTGGTTAGTTTTACCCATATATGTGTGTAGAGGGCTGTAATGGCTTGTGGTTATTTCACACACATATACTCTGGATATAGTATCCTATGGAATACTATAGGTGTAACGTGTATAGGCTGTGATGGCTTGAGGATCCTTACTCGGCGTATGGGCTGTGATGGCTTGAGGAATAATACTCGACGTATGATACACGTTATACGAGCTATGGTGGCTCTCGGAAACTACATGGTTACTTTGGTTGTGAGGACGGTGTGGTGCTTCGCCCAGGTGTCTGCGGGCAATCCTTTGTGGTGCACGAGGTGCAGATTGTGGAGCTTATCCCAGGTGTCTGCGGGCAAGCCTTTGGAGAGAGATGCACAGGACGTATGTCGTTGGGGAAAAGCGGCAAACCAGTGGGGAAGTAGTAGCGGGGTACCCTTGATATTATTTACTATATGATATATTCTTGTATGCGTTACTTGGTGAGAGTAGCCATGTTGAGTTTGGGAACATAGTATACCTGTTTAGATAACGAGTTAGTTTCACTTGTTGTTCACTGGGCTTTAGCATGCTTTCTTTACTTTTGCACGAGAGTCTTGGGGAGGATCCTACTGAGTATACTGTTATAATCACCCTATGTACATATAAACTGTTTTTCAGGTCACTTGGAGCAGCTTGGAGATCAAGCTGGTTACTACTAGCTTGGGGTTGGAGGAGGAGATGTTCGGGCTTGTGGTCGCTGCCGTTTTACTTCCTTTTGGGTACTTTTAGTTTTCCCTTTCAGTTGTAGTACTTTTGCATGACATTTCATATATGTACTTGGGTTTCTTTTATATTTTCAGTTATGAGTTGGAGTTGGTTGGAGTCTATTCTATCTCTCTCTTTTGCATGTGTTCTCTTAGAGGGTAATGCCTCCCATTAGTGTGTGTATTATACCCTCGGTGCTAGTCGCCAACCCGAGGCCTACTGGAGGTGGGACTCAGGGGTCATTATCTCCCTTATCACATTGCCGGCCCTGGAGGGGTACACTTTGTGGGGAGGGGGTCGTGACAGAGTGGTATCATAGGTCTGGTTGAGGGATAGGATGGAGTTTGGAGTTAGGCACAGGTGAGGATGCATGGGATGGTAGGGCAACGGTGTCATTCATGTTTAGCAAGTGGGGTAAACACTGGAGACCGGCAGAGACATAGGCGTTCAGGGCCCCCTATGATCCGTTGCACGGACCTTTAAGTTTACGGTGGCTACTAAACAAAGTGATACTGGTTACAGGGTAGAGACCTAGGAAAGGGTCATGCATCATTATTCTTTGCGCCTGTGTTTGAATGGATAGACCTTGGGATAGGTAACCTAAAATTAATAAAACAAAATAATTAATTAATTAATGTTGAGTCTTCCATATTCCAGGCTTAGGAACTCTAACAGTTGTTATTTTACAGGTATGGCTCCAGGTCAACGTCCTCGTCAGGTTTGCGCAGAAGGTGCCCAGCAGGCTGTTCCAGCAGATCGCCGCCGGGTAGAGGTTGACGACGATGACACTTGGAGGAAGACACTCCGAGAGTTTCAGCGCCAGAGTCTACAGAAGTACGAGGGCTCCGTTTCAGATGCAGTCACAGAAGACTGGTTGGAGGAGTTCGAGATAGGCTTCAGTTCGATTCGTGCTCGGAAGGAACACTGGGTGTCCTTGGTTGTGACGATGTTGCGTGGAGCAGAGAGACAGTGGTGGTTCTTCTTCCTCGGGGATCGTGAGGAGTCAGCGATCTCATGGGAGGAGTTTCGAGACAGGTTTAGAGTCGAGTTTCTTTCATCGACTGTGAAGGCGTCCAGTCGCCAGGAGCTTCTTACCCTTCGACATGGTAGCTCCAGTGTTCGAGAGTTTGGAATCCGTTTCAGGAACCTTCTACGATATGCTTCAGACCTGTTACCAGATGATGAGGCCAGGACGAGGCATTTCGAGGAGGCTTTGCGTCCAGAGATCCAGCGCCAGGTCACCCCATTTATGCTGAAGACATATCTTGAGGTGCTGGCGAGGGCAGAGTTTGTTGAGAGAACTTTGACCAGGACCGGATCGTCACAAGAGGGGAATCGTCATGATTCCTCACGAAGCAGAGTTGTGGTCTGGGGTTCCCGGTTTTCAGGACAGAAGAGTTTCCGTTCACCTGGGGGTAGGTCCCAGCCCTTCCCATCTCGTTTCTCCAGAGGTAGCAACTCTCAGACCTATGCCAAGGGATCAGGCGCTTGTTTTTCTTGTGTTGGACGTGGTCATCAGCAGCGGGAGTGCCCAACTTTTCAGAGCAGTCATCGTGCACCAGGTGCTCCACTCCAGGTTCCTCCGTTGAGGCAGTTCCAGCCGAGGCAGCAGTAGTAGGTTGCACCAGCTTTAGATCACCAGAGGGTAGATGGAGCAGGCAGAGGACAGCCCCATGACCCTCCCCGTCCTCAGAGAGCAGAGCGCGGCCGTGGTGGTGGTCGTCATCAGGGTCAGAGAGGCCGTGGAGGTGGTCGTGGTCAGCTTCATGCTCTAGCGTTGCCAGCTCCAGGCGAGCCAGACGTCATCCGAGGTACCCTTTGCTTGTTTTCTACCTTGGTGTATGCCTTGTTTGATTCAGGAGAGACACACTCCTTTATATCCCCTACCCTTTTCCACGCTTTGGGACTTGAGGTAGAGAGGCTTCCAGTGCCCTTGGCGTTGACTACGCCAGTTGGAGGTCGAGCTAGCTTGTTTGAAGTATGTAGAGACTGTGAGCTAGTGTTGGGGCAGCACCGCTCTTGGGGAGATTTCCTATGTTTACGAATACAACCATATGATGTCATCCTCAGCATGGATTGGTTGTATTCGGTGCAGGCTATTGTGGATTGCTACAGGAAGAAGGTTGTTTTCTTTGATGAAGATGGAGAGGAAGTAGTGTTTGTTGGTGAGAGAGATCCTCGGATGAGTCATAGACGAGTTTCATCCTTATCATCCATGATGGCTGGGATGATGCTGAGTTCTTCAGAGGTTCAACAGTTGGCGTTTCCTAGGGTCGTAGAGGAGTACCCTGATGTCTTTCCAGAAGAGGTTGTATCCTTACCCCCTCGATGAGAGATCGAGTTTGGGATCGAGCTACAGCTAGGAGCGTCTCCTATCTCTATGTCTCCGTACAGGATGTCCCCTTCTGAGTTACGAGAGCTACGTATTCAGCTCGATGGTCTGTTGCAGTGTGGTTTTGTTCGGCCAAGTGTGTCACCGTGGGGTGCACCAGTTTTGTTTGTGAAAAAGGCTGATGGCAGTTTGCGTTTGTGCGTCGATTATCGTCGCTTAAACAAAGTGAAAATAAAGAACCGTTATCCTCTCCCGCGGATTGATGACCTATTCGATCAACTGAAGGGTGCAAGTTGGTTTTCAAAGATAGACTTGCGGTCAGGATATCACCAGATGCGTGTAAATGATGAGGATATCCCGAAGACTGCTTTCCGTTGTCGTCATGGGCATTATGAGTTTGTTGTAATGCCATTCGGCGTGGCGAATGCTCCAGCTGTTTTCATGGAGTTGATGAATGATGTGTTCCGTGAATTCCTGGACAAGTTTGTTGTGGTTTTCATCGATGACATCCTTGTGTACTCCACATCTGAAGAGGAGCATGCAGAGCATCTACGAGCCATTTTGGGAGTTCTTCGCCAACATCGGTTGTTTGGGAAGTTGTCCAAGTGTGAGTTCTGGGCTCAAGAAGTTCGTTTCTTGGGACATGTTGTGTCCCAACAGGGAGTAGCTGTGGATCCTTCGAAGATAGAAGCAGTGGTGTCTTGGCCAGCCCCCAAGACCGTGTCAGAGGTGCGAAGTTTCCTTGGTCTCGCAGGCTATTACAGGAGGTTTGTGGCTAATTCCTCCCGAGTTGCGACTCCTCTGACAGCTTTGACCAGGAAGGATCAAGCGTTCATATGGACTGATCAGTGTCAGAAAGCTTTCGAGTATCTAAAGGAGAAGTTGGTAAGTGCTCCAGTCCTTTGTCTTCCAGCGGAGGGAGTCCAGTTTGATGTTTTCTGTGATGCTTCACATCTGGGGCTAGGCTGTGTTCTCATGCAGCAGAGGTCCGTTGTTTCTTATGGGTCTCGGCAGTTGCGTCCCCATGAACGCAACTATGCCACCCATGATCTTGAGTTGGCAGCCGTGGTGTTTGCTCTAAAGTTGTGGAGACATTACCTCATTGGCGAGCGCTTTGTGGTTTTCACCGATCATAGGAGTTTGAGGTATGTTTTCTCTCAGCGGGACTTGAACTTGAGGCAGCGTCGGTGGATGGAGTTCTTGCAGGAATACGACTTCGAAATATCGTATACACCTGGGAAGGGAAATGTTGTTGCTGATGCACTGAGTCGAAAGTCACGTAATGATGTTGTGCGTGAATCTGGTGATTCCTGGAGAGTGATGGAAGAGCTATCATCTTTTCATCTTGATATGGGAGAAGTTGGGGGAAGAGGTTGTCTTTTCCAGATGACGGTGCAGTCATCCCTGATGCAGAAGGTGGAAGAGTCTCAGTTGGGTGATTTAGAGGTGGAAGTTTGGAGAGACAGAGTTGTTTGTGGGGAGGCCCCTGATGGTTGGTCGGAGGATGAACAACACCGAGTGTTGTATCATGGCAGGCTTTTTGTTCCCTTGGCGATGCGCGAGACGGTTCTCCGAGAGTTCCATAGTTCACCCTTGGTAGTACATCCTGGTGTGACGAAGATGTACCGATCCTTAAGGAGTCAGTTCTGGTGGCCTGGGCTGAAACGTATGGTTGCAGAGTGTGTGTCTCGATGTTTAGTCTTCCAGAAGGTGAAGGCTGAACACCGTGTTCCTGGTGGTCTTCTCCAACACATAGAGATTCCTCAGTGGAAGTGGGGGGACATCTCAATGGACTTTGTTACAGGTTTACCTCGAGCTCCGGGAGGACATGATGCTATATGGGTGGTAGTGGATCGTTTAACTAAATCGGCCCACTTCATAGCAATCAAGGAGTCGAGCTCAGTGGAGGTTTTGTCGAGGCAGTATCTGGAGGAGGTGGTGAGGCTTCACGGAGTACCTAGGACGATCATTTCTGATCGAGATCCTCGTTTTACCTCTAGGGTGTGGAGAGGTCTCCAACATGCTTTTGGATCTCAACTATGCCTTAGCACTGCTTTTCATCCTCAAACAGATGGTCAGACAGAGCGAACCATCCAGACTCTTGAAGACATGTTGCGCTCTTGTGTTCTTGATTTTGGAGGTTCATGGGTGAATCACTTACCCTTGGTAGAGTTCGCTTACAATAATAGTTTTCACTCTACCATCGGTATGGCGCCGTTTGAAGCCTTGTATGGTTGGCCATGCCGTTCTCCGTTGTGCTGGACTGGGGTCAGAGAGTCGGCAATTCTCGGACCAGAACTAGTGCAGAATACAACAGAGATGGTTCAGGTGATTCGTGAGAGGATGAAGACAGCACAGGATCGTCAGAAATCATATGCTGATCAAAGAAGGAGACCGTTAGAGTTTAATGTTGGGGATCATGTGTTTCTAAAGGTGACTCCCCGTCGTGGGCAGCGAAGGTTTGGTCATGGAAGTAAGCTTTCTCCCAGGTTTGTTGGGCCTTTCGAGGTGTTAGATCGTGTTGGATCTGTGGCGTATCGAGTAGCACTTCCCCCTCAGATGAGTCGGATACATGATTTTTTCCATGTATCACAGCTCTGTCGTTATCTTCATGATGAATCTCATGTTATCGATTGGGGAGAGATCGATATTGACGATGATGCAACCTTCGAGGAGCGACCTGTGGAGATCCAAGACCACAAGGAGAAGGTGTTGCGTGGGCGTTCTATCCCCTTAGTTCGTGTCCTGTGGCGACACGGTGGCATGGAGGAGAGTACCTGGGAGCGTGAGTCACAGATACGTGCTCAGTACCCAGAGTTGTTTAATGTTTAACTCTTTCCATGTAATGATGTTTCCCTTATGGTTAGACCTTTCATGTTTTATTTATGTACCTTTGATGTGATGTTATGTTTGAATTGTTTGGTTATGGATTATTTGTTTCCATACTCTCGGATGTCGTAGTTTTGTTCCAGCTTTTGAACAACTCATTGTGGTTTTCCCCTAAGAGGTATCTTATGGGGTGGTTGTTCAGACCCCTCTTTTCTTCTGGGTTGGTTTTTAATTCTCGAGGACGAGAATGTTTTGAGAGGTATCTAATGTAATGGCCCGGAACTCCCTGGTCCATTACTTTGTGAAAATGTGGTGTTGGAGGTGTTCCGAGAGGACAAGGTGACTTATCCCCCAGCTGCTGCCTACCGGTAGCTCGGTCTACCGGTAGCTGCTGATTACCGGTAGCTCGGTCTACCGGTAGCTACTGATTACCGGTAGCTCGGTCTACCAGTAGCTGCTGCCTACCGGTAGCTCGGTCTACCGGTAGCTGCTGATTACCGGTAGCTCGGTCTACCGGTAGCTGCTGATTACCGGTAGCTCGGTCTACCGGTAGCTGCTGCCTACCGGTAGCTCGGTCTACCGATAGCTGCTGATTACCGGTAGCTCGGTCTACCGGTAGCTGCTGATTACCGGTAGCTCGGTCTACCGGTAGCTGCTGAATACCGGTAGCTCGGTCTACCGGTAGCTGCTGCCTACCGGTAGCTCGGTCTACCGGTAGCTGCTGATTACCGGTAGCTCGTTCTACCGGTAGCTGCTGATTACCGGTAGCTCGGTCTACCCATAGCCGCATCCTACCGGTAGCTGGGTTTACCGGTAGCCACGGCATACTGATAGCTCGGTATACTTGTAGCCGCAGTCCAGCAGTAGCTCGGCTAACACTTTGCCAAATTTCTAGTTCTGTGAACAGTGTTTCTATCGGTGAGGTCCTATCGGTGGACTTCTATCAGTGAGGATCTATCAGTAGACTTGTGTTTCTATCGGTAAGGTTCTATCGGTGAGCTTTTCTTTCCATTGCCAATTTTTTTAGTTCTGTGAACAGTGTTTCCAGACTCCATAAGAGCTACCGATTCCATACTTTGCCAAATTTCACGAATGAACAGTGTTTCCAGACTCCATAAGAGCTACCGATTCCATACTTTGCCAAATTTTGAGTATGTGAACAGTGTTTCC
Source organism: Viscum album (assembly GCA_963277665.1). Classification (NCBI taxonomy): domain Eukaryota; kingdom Viridiplantae; phylum Streptophyta; class Magnoliopsida; order Santalales; family Viscaceae; genus Viscum; species Viscum album. Next base: position 37,832,208 of record OY728141.1, on the reverse strand, counting down.
AGCTTCGCAAATTTGACGTTTTCTTTGACGTAAAATACTTTTAAAACCTTATTTTAAGGAATTTAAGGCCGATTCAAAGGCCATAAATCCTATATTAATTATTCCTAAGGTCGGGATGTTTTTACTTGGTCAAACCGCGTGGGTTAATGCGATCCGTTTTTAATGGAGAATAAACCGGATCTTAAACTGTCGCCTCTCTAATTTTTTTAAAAGGAACGAGATATCATTATTCGTTGTTCTTCCTCCTGGTTCTCATCTACGAGATGCTAGAACCTTGCAATCATTCTCGTAGGAGTTTCACAATCAAACGTTACTCAGATCAGTTCCGCTCTGTTGATGCAACCAAGTTGTGTCGATCGTTCTTCGATATAAGGTATGTTTTATCATCGTTCCTTCTGGGATCACCTTCTCTTGTTCTTCCTTCCATATTAGCATGTAATCTCCATGGTTCTAATGGGTTTTCTTGGGGTTGGTTGGTACTGTCGTATCGTGGCATCCTCTGGTGGATGCAGCTATCGTGAGGAGAAGAGGACTGTGACCCGTTGTGTGGATAAAGGACGTCAAGAACTCTTTGAGGTAGGGGATTCATGGCTCCTCTAATTGTATATGTGCAATCGTAGAATTAGCATGATTTATCTCTTTGGATCACAATGAAATTGACCTAATTAAATACTTGAACCGGATTAAAAGAATTGGTTGATCGCATGCTGTTGCTTTATACCGTGATAACGGTTTGCCTCATGTTTTCCTAGATATAGTGATACCTATGTTTTCTTTGATTTTTTGTTCGTTCATGATAGAAATTTATAATGAACGTAAAGCCGGAATTAATTGTTAATTAATTGGCTAAAGATAAAGAGGCATGTAAATTAATCTGGTTATTGCCGTTGTTGTAGTTGTTCTAATTTGAGGATAATCAAATTAGGGAAGTAAGCATGGTTATTTAAATTGTGATAGCTTACTGATTAGGTATCCATGATTGGAACCTATGAATAACAAGTCTGTTAATTCAATATGGATTAGAGAACAGATTATGTGGGAATTTCTAAAAGGGTTCTGAGTTACCCTCTTGTTTGTTAAAGGGCCGAGAGCCCACTTTGTGATGTTTGTTTTCCTGCTGCTTGTGCTGTGATGTGAGCCTGGATGGCTGTTGTTATATGTGGAGGCATGGAGACTTGTGGTTGTGGCAGCGGATGACGCCTAGTGTGGCGAGATGCATCGGTTTATGCATATGGGTGTCGGGGAGGACATCAAGGGTGATGGTATGAGATGAATGTGATGGTTTGATGTTGGTGGTTTGGTTTGGTTGCTTATCTGCTTTACTTTTCCCCACTGCTCAAGGCAGCTGGTCTTGCTTACCCTCTTTCCGAAGGAGGCGAAGACACGCGGGGTATGCCACGTGCTTTCCGTGTTTAGCCTCCCGATGGAGGATGGGTCTATGCTCTTTCTATAGGCGGCAAAGACTCGACGGGTAGTATATCTACTCACCGTGTTGAGCCTCCTTTGTGTTTAGAAGCATAGGATGTTTTTCTAGAATGCCTGGGAATGTGGAAAAGTAATTCTGTAATGAATGTTTGATTAAATGGTGAAAATCCACGGGGATGGAGATGCTGGAATTTAAAGGTGATGTGAATCTTAAAAAGGAGCAGTTGTTTTTGAAAGTGATGCCATTTCAGTTTAATGTGGAATTCTTCATTCTTAATTAATGTTTAAAGAATCAATTAATGTACAGTGGAACTGATAAATGAGAATGGAGTAATCTAATAAAGCTCTTCATTGTTTGTGTGCTTATAGGATACCTAGTCTTAGAAGTAGCAGCCTGGAGTCTGAGAGACGTTAGCTGCAGTTGTATCTAAGACTAGGTAATGCCCATAGTGTGGATGTGAGTTACTTATATATTTTGTACTTTTTGTGTTTCTATACGCTACTCCACCCTGTCGGTAAGGGCAACTGACACCCCGGGGATTCTGAGCCCTGGGGGGTGTTTTCCCCAACATTCTGATGGGAGGTTGAATGGCTGACTACCCCCTTTGGCCCCTCTCTCTTCTCTTGGTAGATCCTTGTGCTGGTAGGCACAGTGGTTAGTTTTACCCATATATGTGTGTAGAGGGCTGTAATGGCTTGTGTTTATTTCACACACATATACTCTGGATATAGTATCCTATGGAATACTATAGGTGTAACGTGTATAGGTTGTGATGGCTTGAGGATCCTTACTCAGCGTATGGGCTGTGATGGCTTGAGGAATAATACTCGACGTATGATACACGTTATACGAGCTATGGTGGCTCCTGGAAACTACCTGGTTACTTTGGTTGTGAGGACGGTGTGGTGCTTCGCCCAGGTGTCTGCGGGCAATCCTTTGTGGTGCACGAGGTGCAGATTGTGGAGCTTAGCCCAGGTGTCTGCGGGCAAGCCTTTGGAGAGAGATGCACAGGACGTATGTAATTGGGGCAAAGCGGCAAACCAGTGGGGAAGTAGTAGCGGGGTACCCTTGATATTATTTACTATATGCTATATTCTTGTATGCGTTACTTGGTGAGAGTAGCCATGGTGAGGTTGGGAACATAGTATACCTGTTTAGATAACGAGTTAGTTTCACTTGTTGTTCACTGGGCTTTAGCATGCTTTCTTTACTTTTGCACGAGAGTCTTGGGGAGGATCCTACTGAGTATACTGTTATACTCACCCTATGTACATATAAACTGTTTTTCAGGTCACTTGGAGCAGGTTGGAGATCAAGCTGGTTACTACTAGCTTGGGGTTGGAGGAGGAGTTGTTCGGGCTTGTGGTCGCTGCCGTTTTACTTCCTTTTGGGTACTTTTAGTTTTCCCTTTCAGTTGTAGTACTTTTGCATGACATTTCATATATGTACTTGGGTTTCTTTTATATTTTCAGTTATGAGTTGGAGTTGGTTGGAGTCTATTCTATCTCTCTCTTTTGCATGTGTTCTCTTAGAGGGTAATGCCTCCCATTAGTGTGTGTATTATACCCTCGGTGCTAGTCGCCAACCCGGGGCCTACTGGAGGCGGGACTCGGGGGTCATTATCTCCCTTCTCACATTTCCGGCCCTGGAGGGGTACACTTTGTGGGGAGGGGGTCGTGATAGTGGAGATGGTAAGCCGTACGTACGCACACATGGTGACAATATCCTTCATAAGATGGATAGAATAATGAATATATTTGTTCCATATTTATAATAACATCATATTATATATAATATACTAGAGTTATTATTTTGGAATGGAAATAACAATGAAAGAGTAAGTGGAATAATAAGAGAACTTGAAAGAGGGTGGTGAAATCATTACATCTTCTTTAGGTTCTTCCTTTTGATTTGATCAAAAGGGATCCATAAGATAGTTGTATGATCAAAATAATTCATCTAGGATCAATTGAGGGAAGTTTTGAGGATATTTAGGCAGGGGTTCTCCAAGCAAAATGACATTGGAGGTGTGAATTTGAGAGAAGGGTAAGTGCCCTTTTATAAGAGGGGTGAGGGTCACTTTAGGAAAAGATTAAAGTATTAATTTTTTATACAATCATATTTTTTTAATAATGGTTAAAAATGAATTTATTTCGAGCCTTAGGTGGTTATGGGTCGAAATACTCTCAAATAATAGGTTTTATACATTTTTAGGTTACCCTTTAAACCTTATCTTTTAGATTTAACTCTTAGTTAAATAGTTTAACTTTTACCGTGTCTTCTTGTATTCTTACTATATATGGTTAATAAACTTACTCTAAATATCCAAGAGAACCTCAAGTGACTCATTAATGACATATATAACATTATTTAAGCCCTTTTGACAAACCATACATATTTAGGAATATTATATGAACCAATAATATAGTATTTCTTTTAAAAATTAATTTATGTCAATACTGACACTATTTGGTATTTTGTTTTTGTGAAAGTCATCGCAGCTTGATAACATCGAAAACTATACATTGAATAATACCTATCATGTCATATTCACCTATAAAATTTGTGTATGTCATAAAAACTTTGAAATTATATTTATTTTAATATTTATAATACCATTTATTTGATTCTTCATGAATAAGGTAATTACTGCATCGTCATTGTGTCATAAATAAATCATTTTATTTAATGTCTAAAAACTATAAATTAAATACCATGATGTATTAAATCTTTTTATATTTCTAATTAATATTTATAATCGAATTTATCTTATTAATAACCCTATATTAAAAAAAATTAGTTATTAAACTTGGATTTTAAATCTTTTAACTCTTCTTTGAATTAAATAATAATAAATTTCCTAAACTAATACAAGTGGACCTAAATGATAATATGTTATTCTTAAGGTTATTTTTGGTCGATATAAATTGTCCAATAGAATTTGTACATGTTTTAGGGTAATATTAATATCATTTTTACCCTTAATTATCCTAATTACTTTTAACCGTGGTAAATAAAAGTAAAACGTTACTATTCACAAAAAAAATATTTATCATATTGAACCACATTTTACTCCTTGAAATTAACCATGTCTCTTGAATTTTTGAAATTCAAATCACACAAGAGGTAAAATTAAGTTTTATGTAAATTTGCAAATTCTCCTAGGAGGTGGGTAAAAACGGTGAAAAGTTCAATAAATTTTTATATATCTAAAATTATTATAATCTTACTCCAATAAATTACATTGAAATTATATAGGTATTATGTATCTATTTTTATCTAAAATAAATTTAAATAAAATAAATACTTTTTTAAATAAATATTTTTTTTAAACAATAACTCAGTGTTTTTCACTATTCATCAAAAAATGAACGTTTACAGAAAAATACCAAAAATTCACCCTAGGCTAATTTAAATATTTTTAATCCAAAAATTAAATCTATTTTACCAAATTCAAAACATAGAATTTTCATTTATTAATTTAAAATTAATTGTCGTTGTCAAAACCCAAAGGCGTATTTTTAAGAAACAATATATATCAAAATATTGACACTTATTTATGTTTAATCTCAATGTGCAATTAAATAAAATTACCAGCATTGGATAAAATGGTAAAAATATAATCTATTTATACTTCCAAATAGTTACAATTTATAATTTAAACCTATAAATTATTTTGATTAAAAAAGTTGTTTTCAGTTAAAATATAGTATTTTTCATTATTCACCCAAATATGAAAGTTGTCATAAAAACACCAAAAATCTATTGAAACTAAATTATTTTGTACTGATTGTAAAGAAGAATTTTATTTTGTCAAATTGAATATATAAAAGTTTAAAATATTGGATTTAAAAAGGGTTCACCATTAAAAGGTGGTGAAAGGGCATTTTTGAAAAATACTTTTTTATCTGCAAAAAACGAATTAGTTCTTACATTATGTCTAAAAAACTCATAATATGGATTCTAAAATTATAATTATTATATATAGTTCAGAATTTAGTTAATACTATTCATAACCTCTTTTGAACGGCTAGATTGGTAAGTTGTGGTGCGCTTGAACTTGGTGTTGTGTGTAGTGCAAGTTATTGAATTATTTTAAAGATATAACGTACTTTGAAATCATGGGGTGTTACATTCTTCCCTCCTTCATTAAATTGCGTCCTCTCAATTTGAAATTGTTATTCAAAAATAAAAGGTTGAAAATAGAAATTACCTTTGTGGGAAAACCCACATCGGAAATTGGGTTAATAAAATTTAGTTTTAATAAGAGGAAAGGTGGAATGAAAAAGTCACCACCAAATTATGATCTCAATTAGGAGAACATTGGTGGAAATTAGAGACACATAATAAGAGGTAAAATGTAAATATTTATAGGGATTGATTGAGGTCATCAATCACAAACAATTGTAAAATTGTGGGCCTCAAAGCCACCAATCTATGATGATATAAAATACCATCGGTTCAACAAAACGTAAGGTATTAGGATACCACATTTTTGGTCTTAAGATCCCTTCCCTAAAGTTTAATAATTAATTTATCCATAAAATTAGAGGAATATATATATATATATATAATTGACAAGTAGAGTTTTATCCTCCAACTAATTTCTACCACAAACTCATCTTTCACTCAAAAAGATAATAGATCTTAAAAAATATTCTATTTATCTTATTCTATTAGGGTTCAAAAAAATGAATTTATAATTCATCTACTAGAACCATTAAAAAAACTACATTATTCAATCTAGGACATCACATGGGTTAGTGATAGGTGATACACCTTTGTCTCCCTTCGGTTGTGGGTTCAAGTCTCACGGCCTTTCCGGACTCGACGGGTTTCCACTCTGCCTCCGGGTTGTCCTTTTTATGGAAATCCAAAAATAAACTTAACAATAGTATCCAATTTCAAACATAATCCATTCCAGCATTTAGAATTATCAAAAATACTTATATCCAAACTCTCAGTCCAAAATATATAAGGAAGTTAAACATAATGAGGATCCATTTTTCTAGGTAATAACATGTGAACACCTTCATATTGTATTCTTTTACAACACTACAATATCCTAAATTACCAAAATCAACCATCTCTTATTTCAAAATCACTACCTCATTATCAAGACCATATTAAGGATTACATTTCCTTCAACCATGTATTTTCCAAAAAGTGTAACTTACTATTAAGTAACTTTTCTTAGAACCATATAATCTCAAATCCTCAATAAAATAGTACTGTAGTAAAATCCTTATTTATCTCCATAATTCATGTAACCAGTATATTGTTGATACAACACTCAAATGAAAAAATTGTATAATAACAACATAAGAAAAATAGTCATTTCTCTTCATCTGAGGTAGTATCATAACATGATTATTATCCAATAACATCATTTGCGGTATACTCTTATGAATGGGACATTGATTCACATAGTGTCTCAACTCCTTTTAGGTGAATCATTTTACATTTGAAAACTTTTTATTACCCTTGAAATCACATAATTGGTGTCCTTTTTCTCCACACTTATAAAAAACTCTCATTCCCTTCAAGAATTTACCAAGGTGATTCATTCCACATTTATCACATATTGTAAAATATTTCTTTTCCCTCTTCCCTTTATCCATTTTTCTCTCTTCCATCCTTTTCTTCTATTGCTTCCCTTCAAATACATAGAACTCAGAGAATTATTTACTTATCTTATTAACATAAGATAATATTTCTTCATATGTTGAGAATACATGGTAGACTATTTCCCAACTAAATGTTGGCTTAATACTATGAAAGATATGATCCTTCTTACTCTTTGGATCATACGTATTTCTAGAGTTCGCATTCCTTCTACTGGGCGTCATTTCTATTCAATGGAATACACTAGGTATTTTTATGAATTGCAATGAATAATTAAAAACATGTAAAATACCTAACATAAATTGAACAGTTTATGGATATAATCCATAAAAAAATTATTTGAGGAGATATATACTCGTAAAACCTTAATAATAATTTGTAAAGAAAATTAGAATTATCCAAAGCATATCCCCCTGGAGTGTTGTAACCAAGAATGCAGCAAGGACCGTTGTCGTGCACCAGTTCCCATTCGAGTCTAGCTCAAAGCGGTGTTTTTGTGTTTTACCCCTAGGTACATCTGTTCCAGAGCCACCTCAACCTGCTCGTATCTAGACAGGGATGTATTTTCTTGGAAAACACACAAAATCTCTACATTACCAAAATTCTAGGAAGTTCTTCTATACTATTCTTCAAAGTCTATCTTATGGTAATGTTCTCTAATAATAGTTTATATAAATATAGTTTCCAAGGTTATTGTTAAACTTCCTCTGATACCAACTGTAACGCCCCGACCCTAGTTACCCAGCGTCGGTACATTATATTAACACATTGGCGAGATTACAAGGAATCAAGTCCCAAAGTATCGATCAGTTTAGAAGTCTTGTAAAATAGATAACATACATGAACGTTACATTAAACAATTAGAAAATAAAACAAAACATAAATGATCCATTGATAATGCCATTAATCCCCAAGCTTAACCCTTCTTATCAATCATAATACACTTCTTGGAATCCTGGGAAAATAAAACATAAGAAAGGGGTGAGATCAGATGCTCGGTAAGGGTAAATAGTTTAGCGGAAGATATAAACTTTTAAGGAAAGATGTGTGATAAAAACAACATCCTTTTTAAACATAAAATTGAACATAATATGGAAAAAATAAATCAAACATTACCATATAAACATGCACATGGATAATCTACTAGTCGAATAATCACATGTAATAACTAATTTCATAATGAGGGAATGCCTAACGCCTGACATCATTACCACATAGTCAAGGCCTCGTGCCAAGACTAAAAATAAAATTTTTGTAAAGGCCTTGGGCCAAGACACTAGTTTCTCTCATTAGAACTACATATGCATTGAGAAGCTATAGCGGGCTCCACCCGTCACTTACTAAGTCCACTGCATTCCACATATAAATAGTTGAAACATAACATAAACATTCGTATTAAACCTGGCATAAGAAATGTCAATACATTAACCATAAACCATGAATGGTATAAAAATAAAACATCCACAGTCAAACATATCATAACTCATTCAATATAATATGGATGATTTTATTATAATAAATAAACATCAATCAAAAATAATATCCAGTAAAGGATGTTGGCATAGTTGAAAATGATGAGTTAAATGTTTTGAGAGAAATATCCTTTTTGTAAAATCATTTAAAAGTCACACATTTATAAAGTAAGAAATTTAAAAGAGATTTTCGAATCAAAGTTTCCCATACCACTTTTGAACTTTTGAAAAGAATTATCATCTCAAAATATTTATGTCCATATAAATAAATCCTTATAATCATTTTGAAAACATGGAAATTAATTAAAAAGATTTAGAAAGATAAATCTTTATAACATATAAAATTCTGATCGTGATAAATATTACCTTTCACAAATCCTTAAAATATTCATTTTAAAATCATTTTTATGAAAAATGGACATGGATGATGAAAATATCCCAGTAAATACTTACACATAAACAATCTCAGATAATAATGAGATTGAGTAATTATCCTTTACCTTGAACATTCATTTAGTAGAGGGTACGTTTAACCTCCTGTATAAAGATCATAGTATGTTATTAAATTATACCAGAACCATATTAATATTTATGATATCATACATGATTCATTTATGACTTTATACTACCCATTTAATAATAATTTCCATGTTAAATTAATATTTCGGGTAATAATCGCGTTCTTTATCATACTAGTTTTAACTTGTTACTCTTGATTCTATCACTTATATACATATTTAAATACTTCAATAATATAAAACATGATATTTATATCATATATATTTTGAAAATAAATACGTATAATAGACATATATATGAAATTAAAAACACCGTTTTTGGAGACGGTAGTCCTTACGTACGCATAGACGATGTTTCCATTTTCATATCGTATTGAACAGAACTAAGTGAATAAGATATATGTAAGTACATATATATATATATATATATATATCTCCATTATAATTATTATGTAATATATTACATACTTATTAGTAATATATATTTTTATAATCGTCGATGAATGGTGAGCGTGGAAACGAATCTCATCGTGCCGTGGAGACGGTAATCCGTACGTATGCACGAGCGACAATATCATTTCCTTAAATGTGTGGAATTGGATGGTATATTAATTTTACATAGACATTAGCATGTTATTTTCATTCTTTATATACATATTACTCATCATTATACCCATCCCTAAAACATAGTGCTGAATAACAAATTACACCATGGTGTGGAGACGGTAAGTCGTATGTACGCATGCATGGTGACATTATCATTCATAAGATGGATAGAATAATGAATATATTTGTTACATATTTATAATAACATCACAGTATATATAATATACTAGAGTTATTATTTTATAATGGAAACAACAATGAATGATTAAGTGGAAGAATAAGAGAACTTGAAAGAGGGTGGTGAAACCATTACCTCTTCTTCGGGTTCTTCCTTTTGATTTGATCAAAAGGGTTCCTTAAGTTAACTTTCTGACCAAACTAAGGCCTATAAGATCGCATTAGGGGAGTTTTTAGGATATTTGGGCAGGTATTATCCGAACCAAATGTCTTTGGAGATGTGAAATTTTGAGACGGGGAAGTGCCCTTTTATAAGAGGGGTGAGGGTCACTTTAGGAAAAGATTAAAGTATTAATTTATTATACAATCATATTCGGTTTATAATGGTTCAAAATGAATTTATTTCTATCCTTAGGTAGTTATGGGTCGAAATCCTCTCAACCAATAGGTTTTAGATAAGTTTAGGTTACCATTTTAACCTTATAATTTAGATTTAACTCTTAGTTAAATAGTTTAACATTTATCGTGTCTTCTTGTATTCTTACTCTATATGGTTAATAAACATACTCTAAATATCCAAGAGAACCTAAAGTGGATAATTAATGAAATATATAATATTATTTAAGCCCTTTGGAAGAACCTTACATTTTTAGTAATATTATATCAACCAATAATATAGTATTTGTTTTCAATATTAATTTATGTCAATTTTGACACAATTTGGTATTTTGTTTTTGTGAAAGTTATCACAACTTGATAACTTAGAATAAGATACATTGAATCATCCATATCAGGTCATATTCACCTAGAAAATTCATGTATGGCATAAAAACATTGAAATTATCTTTATTTTAATATTTATAATACCATTTATTTGATTCTTTCATGAATAAGGTAATTACCGCATCATCAGTGTGTCATAAATAAATTTATTTATTTAATGTCTAAAAATTATAATTAAAATACCCTGATGTAGGAAATAGTTTTATCTTTCTTATGAATATTTATAATCTAATTTATCTTATGAATAACCATATATTAAAAATGTTTTTGTTATTAAACATTGATTTTAACTTTTTTAACTCTTCTTTGAATTAAATAATAATAAATTTCATCATCTAATACAAGTGGACCTAAATGATAATATTTTATTCCTAAGGTTGTTTTTGGTTGAGATAGACTTTCCCAATAGAATTATGACATGTGTTAGGATAATATTAATATCATTTTTACCCTTAATTACCCTATTTACTTTGAACCGTGGTAAATAAAAGTAAAAAATTTACTATTCACCAAAAATTATTTTTATCTTATTTAACCACATTTTAATCCTTGATATTAACCGTGTCTCTCGGAATTTTGAAATTCAACTCACAGAAGCGGTAAAATTATGTTTTATGTAAATTTGGAAATTCACCTATGAGGTGGGTAAAAGAAGGTGAAAAGTTCAAAAAACAATTTATATATCTAAAATTGTTATAAAATGATTCCAATGAATTACATTAAACTTATATTGTATTATCTATCAATTTTGACCTAAAATAAATTTAAACAAAATAAATAATTATTTAAATAAAAATTCGTTTTTAAACAATAACTCAGTGTTTTTCACTATTCATAAAAAATTGAACATTTTCAGAAAAATAACAAAAAATCACCCTAGGATAATTTCAATATTCTGAATCCAAAAATGAAATCTATTTTACCAAATTAAAAACATATAAGTTGCATTTATTAATTTAAAATTAATCTCCATTGTCAAAACCAAAAGGTGTATTTTTAAGAAACAATATATATCAAAAGATTGACACTTATTTATGTTTAATCTCAAAGTGAAATTACATAAAATTACCATAATTGGATTAAATGGTAAAAATATAATCTATTTATACTTCCAAACCATTAAAATTTATAATTTAGCACTATAAATTATTTTTATTAAAAAATTTGTTTTCAGTTAAAATATAGTATTTTTCACTATTCACAAAAATATGAAAGTTATCAGAAAAACACAAAAAATTTATTGAAACTAAATTCTTATATCCTGATTCTAAAGAAGAAGTTTATTTTGTCAAATTTAATATATAAAGGTTTCAAATATTGGATTTAAAAAGGGTTCATCATTAAAAGACGGTAAAAGGGCATTTTTTGAAAAATACTTCTTTTATCTGAAAAAAAATGAATTAGTTCTTACATTATGTATAAGAAACCCATAATATGGATTCTAAAATTATAAGTATTATATATAGTTTAAAATTTAGTTAATACTATTCATAAACTCTTTTGAACGGCTGGATTGGTAAGTTGTGGTGCCCTTGAACTCTGTGTTGCGTGTAGTGCAAGTTATTGAATTATTTTGAAGAAATAACGTAATTTGAAATCATGGGGTGTTACAATATATATAATTATTTTACTCTAGTAATTCTTATTTAATTATTTTTACGTATGAATGTTTTCATTAAGGTTTTAATTTGATCAAATTATTCATATATTTGGTTTGTGATAATAATAGAAACGTTATGTTTTAGAAAAATCTGCTGTGATGATTGATTTTGGAAATTTACAGACCATTTTTTGCTGTTAATTTGGATAGAAATATTTTAGATGAGTATCAGGGTAAAAATGTATTGGATATTATTTATTAAGGTTATTTTTTAACTTTACAAGAATATAGTATTAGAAAAATTTCATCTTTCAAGTTGGGCAACAAGCCATCACATCCGGCAAGGCCGTGAGACTTGAACTCGCAACCGAATGACTATAAGGTTGAATCACCTACCACTAGCCTATGTGATGTCCTGGTTAGTGTAGCATAGTTTTATTTATTTTAAAATTATGAAATATGAAGTGTATGTTCATTTATGGATTCCTATACGATTTAGATAAATATAATATTTTTTTATTTTGTTATCTTTTGGAGAGAAAGATGAGTTTGTGGTAGAAACTAGTTAAAGGATATAACTCAAGTTTCAAGTAAGAATACATCCTTATGTTATTTGTATATGAAGTAAATTGATTCTTAAACTATAGTTAAAGTATCTTGAAACCAAAAATTATATCTTAGTACTTTTTTGATGAATTAAATGGTCCTTTAGATCATGGAATATTTAGATCTTGGTTATTGTTAACTTTATCCTAATCAGATTCGGTATCACTCTCTATCAGAACATGACAGTTATATTTTTCATTCATGTCCATATTTTTCAACATGGTACCCTTTTATGTTTCATCTATATTAACTTTCACTCTTCCCTATATTTTAAATTAGACCTTTTATTAACCCTATTTCCGATGTGGGTTTTCCACAAAGGTATTTTCTATTATCAACCTTTTATTTTTGAAGTCCAATTTCTAATTTAGAGGAAGAAATTTATTGAACAAGTGGTGAATAAAATACCCCAATATTTCACACTACATTATCTTTTTAAATAAATTCAATAGAATATATTGCACGCAACACCTACCTTTCTTGCATTACACGCAATTTTCAGTTTTTACGAAACAAAAATTTGGTATTATTTATTTAAATAATATATTTATGACATATCCATTAAATTCAGTAATTTGAACATTAATATAATTTTTTATATGTAATTTATAATTTTTTCACATAAATAAAACATATTTATAATTAAATGTATAAGTTTTGGTAAAATGTTTATTGGTTTTAAAATACTATTTTCTTAAAGGAACAAATTTTTATGTCATTTTTTATTCAACAATAAAATTAATTTTAGGCACACATATAAATTTAATTTTTTAAAATATATATCATTTTTTTTAATTCAGAATATCAAAAATACATTAGGGTGAATTTTTGATATTTTTCTAAAAACATTCAATTTTTGATGAATAGTGAACAATATTGCGTTGTTATTAAAAACTGACTATTTTATTTAAATTATAATTTAAATTTAAATTTATTTTCAAGTCACAATATATAAACGATACATATATGAATCCAATTTAGTTTATTGTAGTCATTTTTATTATATAATTAGATATAAAATTTTATTGAATTTTTGAATGTCTCTTTTATGAGTCATGAAGACACATCTACGGGGATAGAATTAAAAGTAATTTTACCAAATCTGTGAATTAAATTACAAAAAAAATTACATACATGTTTTTAATTATTATCAGTGATATGGTATAATAGGATCAAAATAATTTTTGGTTAATAGAAACTTTTGAACTATTTTACCATGGATAAAGGTAAATAAGGTAATCAACAGAAAAATAATATTATAATAATAAAAAATTACGATGAAACTTATCCAAATTTTATAGGATAAGTTTTTCTAGTCCAACATTATCCTTTTTTAATTAATATGATCCCTTTTAATCCAATTTTGTTATATTATTATCATTTATTATATTTTATTTAAACAAGAGTTAAAAATATCATATTTATATTTTAATTACTACTTCATTTTCAATATAGTCTATATATAATATAGATTAATATATAATTATTCATTTAAAATATAATAAATTTTAAGTCATCATAATAATTTATTTTAATTTTTTGGGGAATAAATAATTTTATTAAAGGCTTGTATAATAATGATCCAGTAATTGTCTAATTAATTATGATATCAAATAAATGATATTATAAATATTAAAAGAAATATAATTTCACATATTTAATGATATTTATGAATTTTATAGAAAACTTAGACATGTTATTTAAATATTTTAAGTATTTTTTAAATGTTTTCGTGTTGTTTTTATATTTTTAAAATTTTAAATATTGAATAGTATAAAAATTGACATAAATGGTAATTTAAAATAAATAATATTTTAATAATTGTTATAAATTTCATAACATATATAATTCATCTAACTAACAAGGATATTTATAATGATGTCATAAATTATCAAATTGGGGTTTTTTGGAATATTATATTAACTATATTAACCCAATAGTGTAAAAAAGGCATGTTTTCATGGTAAGAGATAAATTCTTTAGCAAAGGGTTAATGCCAAAAGATAAGTTTACTTCTGTTCCTAAACATGTCTAAAAATCCTTGGTTGAGATTATTTTGACCCATCGTAATCATTTCCTCTATATAAATCACCTTGTAATTATTTTAAATTGAAAATAATTTTATAATAAATTAATAGTTTTGGAGTTTTTTAAAGTGGACCTCCCCTATCTTATAAAATGGAACATATCCATTTCTTTTATCCACACCTATAAATCCCTTTACATCGACCAAAAACTACCCATTCATCCTAAAAAATTCCTTAAATTCATCCTAGATTCCATAATTTGGTCATTAATTCAACCTAAGAAGTCTTTTTGGGAAAATCAAAAGGAGACACTCTAAGAAGAGGTAATTGTTTTACCAACTATTTCAAAGTTATTTTCTTCTTCTACATCCTTTTACTAAGTTGTTTACATACTAAATAACAACTTTTGAATATAATATATATTGGTATTTCATAATTATTATGGTACAACCATATTTATCCTTCTACTCATCCTAATAAAAATAATATCACCAGGCCTGTGTGCGTAAGGTTTTCCATCTCCACGTCTCCATGTAAACTGTTTTTCACATATTCAATATTTTTATGGGTGTAATTATGGATATAAAGGATATAAATAATAAATATGACATGAAATTTATTATTTAAAATAAACATACAATTCAATTCCTTACCACTTTACTATTATAGAAATGATATTGATTCTCCTGTGTTGTACGACTTACCGTTTCCACAACGCGATGAGATACATTATCCATGTTAAATATTAAAGAATGATTATATATATAATGAATAAGTATGAAATATATAACATAATAATTCTACAAGAATAATGTGTGTGTGTGTGTGTGTATATATGTGTGTGTTTGTTTCATTTACATGCTTCCATTTAATTTGATAAGAAAACCCAAACAACATTCATGTGTACGTATGACATATCATCTCAATAAACAATGAGTTCTATTTAATTTATCTATATATTATATTTAATTATATACTGAATATATATGATATATAAATAATTTTTTTACAATATTAATGTATATAAATAGTGATTTATGTAATATTATCAGGAATAACAAGTCAAAACACGTACGATAAACAAAGTTATTATTACCTGAAACATTACATTACCTTATAAATTATTAATAAATAGATAATAAAATTTTATAAATGAGTCATATGTAATATAATAAATAGATAATAAAATTTTAGTTATCATGAGATATAAGCCTTGTTCACCACCTATTTCTTGTATGTGGTTTATTTACTACCCTATTATATTTTATATCATGAATAAATTTATCTTAATGGTATTTGATGTATAATTTTAAGATAGAGGGGTTATGATTTAAATTTTCAAACTTTTATGGGATGAGATGAAAGATTAAATAATTAATCCTTTATCTATTTCAATATTCATGATATTATTTTATAAATTTATATTGATTACAAATGATTATAAATGAAATTTTATATATATTTCTAAATTTACTAAAAAAATTTCAAAATTAATCTTTTTAAGGGTTTATGTAAGGGTTAATTTCACTATCTTTTTATTACACAATATTTCTTTTACGTAATAATTTATAAAGAAATATTTATCATCCATGTCCATTTTTCTTAAAAATTTAATCACAAATATTTTTAATATTTCAATAAAAAAATTTAAAATCATTTAACCCCATTTTTACTTTTTATAAAATAGTTTCAAATCAATATTTCTGTCATTTTCCAAAGGAAGTACTTTGTGAACATTTTGAAATATTAAGGAAAAAATGTTTTTTTAAATTATATGGAACGAGCACATTTTTCCTCCATCACGATTCCTTATAATTTTAAATAATATCTTACCAGATTATAAGTTAATTTTTAAATGAAATATTTTATTTTATAATTGTGCAGATTTAAGTGGTTTCTAATTAAAAAATGGATATTTCTCTCAACATCCGTTGTTGGATCATTGGCTTAATGGAGGTTGATTTATTATGATACAATATTCCATATTATATTTAAGGTTTTATGATATGTTTGACTATGGATGTGCTATTTTGATACCATTCATGTTTTGTGGTTAATTTATTAACATTTTATGTGTTAGTTTTAATATGAATGTTTATGTTGGTTGTGTTTCACCCTTTTCATATGAGGAATGCATTGGACTTAGTATGTGACGTGTTGGGGACTGCTTAATGAAATCCCTACAGGTTGGGGAAAATTTAATGAATTCCCCATTATGCATCAGTAGTTCTCATGAGATAAACTAGTTTTAGTTTTTACTTGTTTATGTGTGGTCTTGGCACGGGGCCTTGATGGTGTGGTTATGATGTCTGGAATTACGCATTCCCTCATTATGAGATTAGTTGTTGCCATTACATGTTATTATTTGACTAGCAGAATTTCCATGTGAATGTTTAAATGAAATTATTTGATTTATTGTTTCTATATTATACTAAATATTTTATTTAAAAGTCTTATGTTTTTGTTTTATGCCTTTACGTAAAAGTTTATACATATTTATGAAAGATTATACCTTATTATTTACCCTTACTAAGTATCTGATCTCGCCTATTTATTTTTTTATTTTACAAAGATGTCAATAAGTGTTTTATGACTGGTATGAATGGTAAATCTTGGAGAATAATGGCGTTCTAAAAGAATTATCTATGTTGAATATTATATTTTGGATTGTAATGTAAATTTCATGTATGTAATATATTTTCCAAGACTAAAAAACTGATTGGTTCTTCAGGATTTGATTCCCAATAATCCTGACAATGCATTAAAATAAGGGATTATCTTCGAGCTTTCGGGGTCGTGGAATTAAAAAAAGGCACCATATGTACACTGGAATAACAAAAAACCAAAATTAAAATAATTAAAAGTATTTATATTCAAGTTTTCTATCTGAAATAATATTAAAAAACATGGTAAATTTGATCTGAAGACTCATGAAGAAATGTATCTAGGTTATTTTGCTACATATAAAGCCTATAAAGTATATAACAAAAATTCAAGGATTGGTAGAGATTCAGTTCATGTGAGTTTTGATGATTGTGATCCATTATGTAAAAAAATATCAAACATATGAAATTTTTTAATCATTAGACAACATGAGGCTTGAATCACCAAAGGCTTATTTCTAAAAAGAAACTCAATCTAGTCGAAAATTAAATTAAATAGATAAACCTGAATTTTTCTTACCTAGAATATCTAGAACATTAAAATATCATCCTTTAATAATTGAAATAGGATATCTAGATATAAGAGTAAGAAATATAATAAATATAGAAAATCACATTTGTAATTAGAGGTATTTACGATGAGCTATTTACAACGGGATCCCGTCGCAAATTGGCTTTAGCGACGGGGCCCCGTCGCAAATAGCCCATTGTAGAAAACAGCGTCGCAAATATTGTTTTTTGTGATGGACCCATCACAAATAATAATCCAATTATATACATTATATATAAATAAACCTTTCACAATGGAACGTCACAAATACTATTTGTGATGTGGAAGTTCCCCATCGCAACTAATCCTTCATTTATATACATTATATATAATTACCTTTTGTGATGGGCCCATTGCAAACAGTATTTGCGAAGGAACGATCGGCCCATCGCAAATACTATTAATAAAAAATTATATTTAGATTATTTGTGATGGGAACCCGTCACAAAAGGTCCCCTCGCAAATACTAAACATAATAATAAATTATTTAATAAAATTTTGATTAATGAAAAAATTATATTTATTTTATTAAAATAACAAAAATTTATTATTATTAAAATATACATACCTTAAAAAATATAATACTAAAAAAATATTTAATGTAGTTTTGATTAATAAAAAATTAATATTAATTTTATTCAAATAATAAAATAATTAAAAATTATTACAATTCTCAATATTTACAAAAATAATATAATAAATCATAAAATGTAATTATTTTTTATAAAATAAACAAATATTTAAAAATATAATACTGATAATAAATAATAAAATGTTAAAAATAAAAAAATATGCAATATTTGTACCAATATAAAAGACAGAATGTGTAAACAGTTCATATTACAATAAATATTGAATTCAAATGTTTTTAACATAAAAAAAATCACTGCGGGGTCATCTTCTAGATGAGTTGGAGGAGCTGTAGGTGATGGTGGAGAAAACTTCATTCCTAAACTACAAGTCAGATGGTGTATGTACTCTATCTACTCGTGACGCTGATGCTACCATCGACGCATCTCCTCCTCATGCTAATGTTGCTGCTGCTATCACCGACACATCTTTTCATGTTGCTTCTACAAGCTCTCTATAAGCTTAGGCTGAGTTCACAACTACTCCAAATACTGTGAGGTAGAAGATGATGCCTCTCTACGAGCTCCTCTCGAACTGGATGCCGACATCGCAGAAGTACCATAATAAGTACCAGGAGTCAAATAAGAAACGATACCAACTACTCGGCCCTTCTCAAAGCTATATTGTGTCACCTACATCCATGCCACCTCATAGAAATGGTGGGCACTGGTCTGCTCAGTCGTCTCGTCCTGACTCTCAGCCTGTGTCTGAGAGGTCACAACCTCGAATGACTCCTTCAACTCCAATTTGAAATTAAAATGGTAAAAATATTATATACAGTTAATTTTCAAACAGAAAAAAATAATACTAACCACAATATGACGATGGCGATCACCTCTAATCTCTCTAGTGGATGAATCACTATACATCCTCTGATAAACGTCGAACTCTGTAATAACGAGATGCTTGACTACCTACAAAAATATAAAATAAACTGTTTATATTTAAAGTTATATAAAATATTTAAAAAATATACATACCAGATTCTCTTTATGCGCACTGAATGTACAACTACCTGCTGGATGTGTCACCTCCTGTCGTCCATTGTTCTGTCGTCCCATAGAAGATCTCCTCTGAAATCCACCACCCAAACAGTGTAAACATAATCAATCCCAAATTTGAGATGAATTGTACTCTGGTCAGTTGGTTGTACATGAATCATCAAATTATGTCACTCTTGCTTTCTTAATGGTTGTTCTTCTCTAATTGTGCAAACATTGACAGAAACGGTCACGCATAGACACCTGCCATGCCGTGTGGATAGACTCACACATTCTATCATCAATGGGATACCATAAACCCAACAAATAATTTATAATATCAAGTTATCAATAAAATAAATTTCAAAATAAATATTCTTTATTTATGTACCGGTCGATGATCGAACATGTTGTGCCACACATCTATGGGAATTTGTTCTCATGTGGTCAATGGCTATGAAAAATAATTGCGCAAGATAGCGCTCCCCTGTCCAATAGCTAAATGTGAAAAACTATGAAAAATAAATTAATAATCAAACAATTAGTATATGTATAAATAAATTAATGAAAGCTAACTAAAATATACAAGTTACAATTACTCAGTGTGTGTAGATCGAAATGAAGACGTGGACGTTGTTCGTGGATATGGTCGGGAATCATCAATCGCGCAAGACTGCACCCCCTCCACGTACCCCCTGAACCGTTAGTAGGTTGAGGGTCAGATGGTCTACAATCCCCTCATCCAAAGGTAGATCATCCTCCTACAACTCACAAAATAGATCAGGATCCTTCTTAAAACACAAAATGATTATTGATAGAAGATAGTTTAAAATAACTATTATATATAAATATATAATAGTTATGATTATAAACATCATTTAACTGTGTCAATGTACATATTCATCCTCATCTCCATAGTTGTCCACGTATATGTCTACTTCTTCCTCCACAGCATCATCAATATCCATATGAGTTTCATTTTCATCATCTCTATTCATTTCAAATTCAATTGTAACATCATTAACATCTTCATCATCATCGATCCTTAATTGTGGAGTGTCATCATTGATATTCATAGCTCTTTGTGAAAAAATATGGATTTTGAGCAGTCTCTTGAAAAATTTCAATTCCTTCCACTTCAGTGGAACCACATTCAGTTTGAGTAAACTAATTTTCCTGATATTTCATTTTTATTATACTCCACCAATCAAGTCTCTTGAAGTAGCATAGTAATTTGAATAATAAATGTGATGTGCCTATTGAGCTAGTAAAAATGGTTCATTTACTTCAACAAGACATTTATATTTAATATCGACGATTCCATGATTTGGATGAACATACAAGCATCTCTCAGTATCCAACCACCGAAATTTAAAAATCGTTATATAATTCTGTCCTAGATAACACAACTCAATAATTTCATCCATAATTCCATAAAAGTGAACTTTGGTTTCCTTGTGAGGTGATATTCTCAAGTAAACTCCACTGCTCATTGTTTTTTTTTTGATTCCCCATATGCACATGTATGAAATCGAAAACCATTCATCACATATTCATTATAAGATTTAACCATTTTGGATGGTGGGTTACTCAATATACACAGTCGCTTATCAATTTTATCACCATGTTGAGACACCAAAAAAATTGTAAAAAAATTATTAATATGATAAATAATAAAATGAATTGATATTAAACCATCAATAATTTATGTTACCTATTTTTGAAACCATGGAGAAATTTTTTTTTTGTCTGAGTTCTTCAATAGAATATGTTGTAATTTGTGGAAGTTACTTTTTTATATGATTATCATATAACCAACAAATAAAATATGTTTACATACTGTAACATAAATTATAGAATAATTTATAAAAGAACTCACATAACAAATGATTTCGTTTCTTCATAGTTGAGCTGAACATACGTATAAGCTCTGTAATGTTCATCATCTGAAAGACATCATTCATGAACTCCACCGAAACCAGGATTTGGCTGATTAAAAACTGATAATTGATTTTCCATTTTGACATTAACATTCCCCTCATTTCGTCCCATGAGATTGTGTTTTGAGGGATATTGAGATTAAAAATAATGAGAGCATAAAAAATCAAATCCCTCTTGTATATAAGATTCAGCAAATGAGCCTTCAACTGATGCTTTGTTACGTACTTTTTTTTCAATTTCTTTATGCATCTCTCGAATGGGTACATCCATCAAAACTGTATTGGACCTCCACATTTAGCTTCATGTGGAAACTGTAATATCAGATGTTCCATTGAGTAAAAAAAATTGGCGGAAAGATTTTTTCCAGTTTACATATAATTACAACAACATCTTCTTCTAGTTTGTTTAGCACACCGTTCTCTGTTGTTACTGCAAAAATGTCTTGAAAAAAATATGATATGTCTGTTATTGAATCCCAAATCATAGAATTCAACAAACCTATGAATCCAATCAGCATAATTCTTTCTATTATAACATGATAATCATGACTTTTTAATCTGGTAATATAACCATTCTTAACACATATTCCCAAATTCGAATCATAGAAATCTAGAAGTCTCAAATCTGAAATCCACTGACAAAATAGTAAGTAAATCTCTTTGGATAGTGTATAAGCTATTTTCGGCTTCATAAGCCTCTGTGATTTGACATTTTCAAATATTTAAAGTTCTAGTCGCCTGTAAATTTGGGGAAGATCTAATTGTGCCTTTACAGTATATTTGGTGTTACCTGGTGTATCCAAAACTGTATTAAATAAATTATCAAAATATTTCTTCTCAATATGCATGTCATACGACATGTGGAGGACCAAAAAATCAGACCAATAATGAAGATCCTAAAAAATAATTTGTTTTATAAAATTATGTTCTTTCCCAAAGCCATAAATTTTATATTGGTTTACTATTGTCCCCAATGTGATGGGATATAAAGATAATACAACTGATTTTGTCTCTGTACTGGAGATCATTTTTGGAGTTTCATCCCTTTCAATTGTACCTTTTTTGAAATGAGATTTGTTCCTCTAAAAAAGATGATCGGTTGGAAGAAATCTGTGGTGACAGTCAAAATAGCAAGGTTTTTTTACATTGACAATCATAAAGGCTTTTTTGTCTTTTATACAGTAAGTACATGATTTAGAACCATGTGTACTTCAGCCAGATAACATTCTATATGCCGGAAATTCACTAATTTTTAACATCAATGCAGCTTTTAATATGAAATTGTGTTTCACAGCAACATCATATGTACTAACTCCATCACTCCACAATGCATTTAACTCATCAATCAATGGTTTCAAATAAACATCAATATTCTTTTTTGGATGTCTTGGAATTAATATGGTCAAAAAGAAATTGGGCTCCTTTATCAACATCCATGGAGGTAAATTTTATGGAATTATAAAGACATGCCAACATGAATACTAACTACCATAAGAACCAAACAGATAGAAACCGTTAGTAGAAAGACCAAATCACACATTTTGGGCTTCTAAAGCAAAACACGGATACATATGGTCAAAATGTTTCTATAAATCACTATCATATGGATGATTCAATCTTTTATTAGTTCAAATCTTGGTTTTGTGCCATGAAATCATTGAAGTTGTGTTATGAGACATAAATAAACACTGCAACCTAAGTGTAATGGGGAAATATTTCAACTGTTTTAATGGAATCGATCTAGACATCCTTCATTGAGCTTCTTTATACCTCGATTGTCCACATGTTGGACAACTATCCAACAAATAATTTTTACTAGAATATAATATGCAATCATTTAGACATGCATGAATATTCTGATAACTAAGGCCCAAATTATGAACCAGCCTCTTGCTCTCATAGTAATTTACAGGGAACACATTTCCTTCAGGAAACAGTGTTTTAACCAAAGAAAATATCTGATCAAAACAGTTGTTTGACATTGCATTATCTGATTTAATAGCCATAAAATTTTCAACCACTTCTACTTTTTTTTATCTTGAAACTATGATATAATGCATCCTCAGTAAACCTCAACAACTCATAAAATTCAGATGGTTCCAACTCCAGAGTTAAATCAATATCATATTGAGTTTCATTTTTTAGATCAGATGGACCTGCAACATCATGTACTAAATTTTGAAACCTTGGTGGATCTAGAATCAAGATATTAGTATCTTCTATTGAACGTTGTTTTTAGTGTTAATACCAAAAAACATAATCTGGTTGAAAACAGAACCGTTTGGAATTCGACGTTGATTTATCCAAGCATTATCATCTAATAATGATTGTTGTTGAATTCCTTATTTCATATTTTTCTAAAAAAATATAAAATCATTACTATTTTTGAATAATTTGATATTATAAAAACACTATCATAAAAAGATAAATAATTACAACTACTTCTTAATAATTACAATTACATACCGCTGATATAATTTCCAGTGGATTGACGACTTCTCTATTGTCTGAGGGCTTATTTACTTGAAAATTTCTCACACAGAAATCACAACAAAGAGTCTTATTAGAGGTATGCATCTTCATTCTCAAATGCACGAGAATGAATATGCATACCTCTGAGCAGATTCTTCCTAGTGATTTCTGTGTGAGAAAGTTTTAAGTAAATGAGTCGTCGGACAAAAGAGCCCCCTTTTCATTGAGGAATCATCTTCTTGGAACTGTCACCACCAGAACACATTATGAAAATGTGGTCCTACGAATGCATATTCAAACTCAAGCATACGATATTGTCTATGCATACATAGAAGCATACTTTTCATAATGTTTTGAGTCGGTGAAAGTTGAAAGGAGATGATTAATCGAGAAAAAGGAGTTTTGTCAGCCCACTAGAATTGTTCCAAGTTATTACATGTTATTGCAATTTATTACAATTTATTACAATTGATTTTCTTCCTAATTGTTACAATTTATTACTATTTATTACTATTTATTACTTATTATTACTTATTATTACTAATTATTACTAATCATTACTAATTATTACTAATTATTATTAATTATCACTAATTATTACTAATTATTACTAATTATTACTAATTATTACTAATTATTACTAATTATTACTAATTATTACTAATTATTACTATTTATTACAATTGATTACTATTGATTACTATTGATAACTATTTATTACTATTTATTACTAATTATTACTAATTATTACTAATTATTACTATTTATTACTAATTATTACTATTTATTACTATTTATTGCTATTTATTACTATTTATTCCTATTTATTACTATTTATTACTATTTATTATGATTTATTACTATTTATTACAATTTACTACTATTTATTACTATTTATTACTATTTATTACTATTTATTACTATTTATTACTATTTATTACTATTTATTAATATTTATTAATATTTTTTACTATTTTTTATTATTTATTACTATTTATTAATATTTATTACAATTTATTACTATTTATTACTATTTATTACTACTTATTACTAATTATTACTAATTATAACTAATTATTAATAATTATTACTAATTATTACTAATTATTACTAATTATTACTATTTATTACTAATTATTACTAATTATTACTAATTATTCCTAATTATTACTAATAATTACTAATTATTACTAATTATTCCTAATTATTACTAATTATTCTATATTATTCCTAATTATTCTTAATTATTCTTAATTATTCCTATTTATTCCTAATTATTCATAATTATTCAGAATTATTCCTATTTATTCCTATTTATTTCTATTTATTCCTATTCATTCATATTTATTCCTATTTATTCCTATTTATTCCTATTTATTCCTATTTATTCCTATTTATTCTTATTTATTCCTATTTATTCTAATTTATTCATATTTATTCCTATTTATTTCTAATTATTCCTAATTATTCATAATTATTCCTAAATATTCTTAATTATTTCTAATTATTCCTAATTATTCTTAATTATTTTTAATTATTCCTAATTATTCTTAATTATTTTTAATTATTCCTAATTATTCTTAATTATTACTAATTATTCCAATTTATTCCTATTTATTACTATTTATTTCTATTTATTCATATTTATTCCTAATTTTTACTAATTATTACTAATTATTACTATTTTTTACTAATTATTACTATTTATTACTTGTTTTTACAAATTATTTCTAATTATTTCTAATTATTAATATTTATTACTATTTATTACTATTTATTACTAATTATTACTATTTATTAATATTTATTACTAATTATTACTAATTATAACTAATTATTACTAATTATTACTAATTATTACTAATTATTACTCTTTATCACTATTTATTTCTATTTATTACTATTTATTCATATTTCTTATATATTTCTTACAATTTATTACGATTTATTACTATTTGTTACAAATTATTAATATTTGTTACAAATTATTACTAATTATTACTAATTATTACTATTTATTACTATTTATTCCTATTTATTACAATTTATTCATATTTATTTCTATTTATTCTTATTTATTATTATTTATTACTATTTATTCCTATTTATTCCTATTTATTCCTATTTATTTCTAATTATTACTATTTAATCCTATTTATTGCTAATTATTCCTATTTATTCCCATTTATTGCTAATTATTACTATTTATTCCTATTTATTCCTAATTATTTCTATTTATTACAATTTATTTTTATCTATTACTAATTACCACAATTTATTACTTATTACTACTATTTATTACTAATTACTACAATTTATTACTAATTATTACTAATTATTCCAATTTATTACTAATTATTGCTATTAATTCCAATTTGTTACAAATTATTACTATTTATTACTATTTATTATTAATTACTACTATTTAATTCTAATTATTACTATTTATTCCTAATTATTGATCTTTATTACTAATTATTACTATTTATTCCTAATTATTATTATTTATTCCAAATTACTAGTATTTATTCCTAATTACTACTATTTATTACTAATTACTACTAATTAATACAAATTATTACTATTCAGTACTATTTATTACTACAATACATATAACAAATCAATTTAAATCTAATTTAATTACAACTAATCAACAATAATTAAAATTAAAAAAAATAAATAAATAAATACTAAATTAAATAAAATATCAATACCTTTAAACTTGATCTTCGATTGATGTAAGCGCCTTCACAACTCCTCCGTAAAAAAATTTACTGAGAGAAATTTTCACTATACATTCAAGTTTAGAGAGAGAGAGAAAGTGAGAAATGATAGGAAGAGAAAGAAAACGGAGGGGGTATATATAGGTTAGATTAGTGGCGACTCGACTAGTTGCGACGGGCTTACCATCGCAAAAGATACTTTTTTCGACGGGCCCTGTCGCAAATAACTTTGCCCGCATTAATTGTTGTCGGTGGTTAAAAGGGTATTTGCAATGGGGCTCATCGCAAAAGGTGACCTGCCGACACACCTTTTGGGACGGGACAACATCCAGTCGCAAAAACTCATTTACCACCACCAGTATTTGTGACGGGATCTGTCGCAAATGGTTGGGTGCCAAAGCGCGCATTACCTTTTGTGACGGGACGAACCCCCCGTCACAAATAACCCCTGGGATGGACTATTTGCGACGGGATTAGTTCCCATTGCAAAAGTCTGTTTTTCCTGTAGTGAATATAGATGAATTTCTTCCTTTATATCTCAATTAGAATCTATGACTATAGAAGGAGCCTTAATTGATGAAATTTGGTTATTAGCTATACATAAATTAGTTAATCAATTCATAAGAAATAAATTTGGGAATTAGTGGACAGACCAACCAATTATCTAACAATAGGATCCAAATTTGTCTTTAGAAATAAACAAGATGATCAAGGTATCTTTACTATATATAAAATTAGATTATTAGAAAAATGATATAATTGTGAATAAGGGATAGATTATAATGAAAACTTTTAACCTGTTTCTAGATTAGAAGCAATTACAATCATTCTATCTTATGCACCACATACTAATTTTAAATTATATCAAATGGATGTAAAATTAAGTTTCAAAATAGATATTTGTTACATATACTTTATATTAACAACCACATTTTTTTCAAAACCCTCATGTACCAAATTAATTTTTAAACGTATTAAAACTCTTTATGGACTTAATAAGCACCAAGGGCTTAGCATGAATGATTATGCTCCTTTTTGTTGGAAACTAGATTTTCTATAGGGTTAGGTAATCCTAATATTTTTTATAAAACTATTTTTTCTAATATATTGTTAGGATAAATTTATGAATATGATTTCATTTTTTGTTCAACAAATTAAAATCTTTGTATGGATTTTTTAAACCTTATGAAAAAACAATTTAAAATGATTATACAAGGATAGTTAAATTTTTTCTCATATTTAAATTTTATCAAAATGATTATGGAAATTTTTTAAATCAAAGAAAATATATTATTGATTTATTCAAAAAGTTTGGACGATAATATTGTAAGAATTATACAACCCCCTCGTGTACTAATGTTAAAAATGATTTAGATGAAGCTATATAACTAGTTGATAAAGTTATACACATTTATGATTGGTAATTTGTTTTATATTTAGATTTATGGTCTAGAAAGAAACAGCATTCAATTACTCTTTCAACAGTTAAGGTATATTATTTATCAACTAGAAATTTTTGTGCATAGGTGTTGTGGATGAAGCATACCTTACGAGTCGTTGGACATAATTTTAATAATATTCTAATTTTATGTGATAAAAAAAGTGAAATTAATATTTCAAAAAATCCTAGAAGTAATTGATGACCAAATCATATTGATATAAGACATCATTTTATAATAGACCATGTTCATAAAAAGGAAATATTTTTAGAATTTTTAAATAATGAATATCTACTTGTAGATATTTTTACTAAAGTATATCCCAGAGTTAGTTTTGATTTTATTAAGGGGGTTGTGAATATTTAATTTTTAATATTTTTTTTAATTTGTTTCATTAAATTATGTATTAATCATTTCTACTTATTCAATTACTATCTATTTATTTATCATCTAAATAAAAAATAAATTTATTTCTTTTTTAAAAAATCTCATCTTTTCAAAATATAGAAATATTTATTACACTGTGTAATTGGATTTAAATACCCAACCAACATCACTAAAACCATCACAAATCTGTCTCTCTTTAAATTTCACAGTCACTATCAGTATTTAAACCCTTTCAACTTCTAGAGTTCTAGTCTTACATTTGAAACGCTTGAATCCAAAATACTCAAACATCAAATTTGTAGCAATGTCAATGATTTAGAGAAGAGAAGCATGTAAAAAAAGAGGAACGAAGAGACAACATGTCACCTATAGGAAAATTATCTAAGTAAAGGTAATAGATTTTGAATAGATCAATCAGAAAAATCTTATACTAAAGCATGTTCTAAATTTTCAAGGTCTAGATACTCTTTTACATAAAGGAAACAGTAAGTTTACATTTCATATAGAAGTAAAATATTTTTTTTCAGAAACATTCAATTCAGTTTCATTGACTTAGTGGATGTCATTATATCTCTGGTAGATGATGTAGATTTTTCAATATCTTTAGTAGAAATATCTAATGTTATTATGTTTCCCCATTAAGGGGTTTTTCATTTCTATCTTCTATTGATTGGAAATCACAAAAAAAATCATCATATATTATGTTGTTTATCTTCGGTTCCACCCAAATAAAAAAATATATATTAAGGATCTTGAGACTAGCACAAAAGTGTTGGTAATGTTTATTCAATTATAAATAATTCTAATAACTGCTAATGTTTAAAATAATCTTTATTCAGACAAATATATGATTTTTAAGTGATAGTGATATTGTGTTTACTTTCACAGGATACATGTTAATGTACATGCCTCATTGTATCCAATAAGAGTAAATAATGTCTCTTAATTTTTATAGAAGGATGTTTTCTTTACTGCTTTACAAAAGAGGAATGATACGCCATGTATAGATATAGGCCGACTCTCATAATGAAAACATTCATAATGATGGAACTCTGACGAAGATAGGTTTCTTATAGAGTAATGTTAAAGGAAAGTTGTCACATGTTGGTGCAGAAGATCAAAAAGGATCTGGTACTATTTTTCATTGGGAGTAAGAAATTTTGGGATCTACAACTATAATAAAAATTCAAGAAGATAAAGAAGAAGTGTCACGAACCAAGCCGGGTCGCCATCTGACCCAGTGCTCGACCCAGTCTGTGACAAGGCCCGAAGGGTGTTCCCGATCCCCACGGGATGGCACAAGTGCCCGGGTATCAAAAGTAACTCATGGGAACGATTTACCCAAAACTATAAACACAAAGCAACTGATAAGATAAATAAACTAAAACTGAAAATAGATAACCAAAAAGGGCCTTAAACTAAAAACAAGTATAGAGGTTTACAACTTGAACCAATATCTAAAAATAAATGACATCAAAAGAACAAAAACTCTAACTCAACCCTCCATGCAACAAGAGAGGTGAAACATCCACACACCACAAACACCAACCTGTATGAGAATACCACCACCGACCAAAACCACTGTCGCTGAGCATGATGTCACAACTTGGAATACACAAGAAACAAAGTCTACATACACCAAAAGATGTATGTAGGGTGTGAGCCAAGAGTCCAGTAGGACGTCACCCAACAAAAAGGTTCCACGTATAAACATTAGATGACAAATACATTTGCAGGCTTAATAAAACAAAAGACACCAAATCTTGAACAACTTTAATATAACTGTTTATTTAAAGAAATCACTTGCAACGAAAACAAACAAAAAAAACAAAAAAAAACAACCTTCCAGTTAAGAAAACTCAAACCTTCAGGAGAACCCAAAATGCTACACCGTATGCTGATGGTGATTGTGTAATATTCCAGGAGAACCAAAAGTGGGAGAGGCTCTAAAGGTACTAGAAAAAAATGGGACCCTAGAACACCTCGTCTCGGTGAACAACAGTATAGGAAACAAAACAAAATATGTTCTCCTGCATGATCCACTAGTAGGGAAACACATCCAAACCTAGTGGTCTCCAATCATCATGAAATGTTTAGTTAGTGTTGTAATCGTCAAACCACCTAAGTTAAACCAGGCCAGAGCCACTTCGGAATCACTATCCCGCTAGATCTAGTCCTCCCACCTAGTACCCAAGGTTTACCTTTTGTGATCAAGATGTTCCAATTTCACATTTCTTGTCAAACTCAGGAAAATAAAACAAATAGGGTGTTACATAAACCCAACACTACAATTTGACACACATAGAAAACCATTTGACAAATTACGCACGCCAAAAGACTTTAACCAACTCAATTAAAAAAATTTACACATTTCTAATAATAATTTATTAAAAACATATTATATTTTTTTATCATTAATCATTTTTATTAAATCATATTAAATTCTTTGAAAAAAAATTCATTAAAAAGAAATATAACAAGGCTTTAACATGAAAACCAACTCAACCCTCCTCCCTAACTAAACATACCCGATGCCACATCAAGAACACAAACTACACCACTTGCATAAATTAATAACCCAACCGCACTATTAAAAGAACATTTTACCTATTAAACAAAACACTACAAATTTTATTAAGAAAATCCAGAAGATAATACATGACTTTAAACACCAAAGACACACTCAAAATCAGTAACACTCGAGATTTTTCTGAGAAATGTTTTTTTATGTTATATACATCATCAAATGAATCTTTCACTATACACAACACTATCTTGGCTTGCTTTACATGCAATCGTGACCTTCCTCGATAGCTTGCATCGTACGCAATATCGAGTTTCACTATACAACGATATGCTATTAAAATATTATTAAAACTAGCTGTTATGAATAGTAATACCCACTTTTTGAAATTTAATAAATTTTATCTTTCAAAATAGACTTAATTTTTGGATTCGGAATTTCAAAATTAGCCTAGGGTGAAATTTTGGTATTTTTCTAAAAACTATCAATTTTTGATGAATAGTGAAAACACTGGGTTACTATTTAAAAACTGACTTTTTATTTAAATAATTATTTAATTTATTTAAATTTATTTTATTTAAAAATTGATACATAATACCTATATAAGTTGAATTTAATTCATTGGAGTCATTTTATAATAATTTTAAATATATAAAAAATTTATTGAACTTTTCACCATGTTTTACCCACCTCCTAGGAGAGTTTGAAAATTTACATAAAACATAATCTTACCACTTTTTTGAGTGGAATTTCGAAAATCCGAGAGACACGGTTAATATCAAGGAGTAAAATTTGGTTTAACAAGATAAAAATAATTTTTGGTGAATAGTAACTTTTTACATTTATTTACCACGGTTAAAAGTAAATAGGGTAATTAAGGGTAAAAATGATATTAGTATTACCCTAAAACATGTCCTAATTCTTTTGGATAAGATTAATTCGAACAAAAAAAACCTTAGGAATAAAATATGACCATTTAGGTCTAGTTGGATTAGATTAGGACATTTAATATTATTTTATTTAAAGAATAGTTAAAATAGTTAAAATCAAAGTGTAATAACTAAAACATTTTTAATATAAGATTATACATAGTATAAATTCGACTATAAATATTCATTAGAAAGAAAAAATGGTTTCTTACATAATGGTATTTTATTTATAATTTTTAGACATTAAATAATTTAATTTATTTATGACACAATGATGATGCAGTAATTACCTTATTAAGGAAATATTAACATAATTGATATTATAAATACCCAAATAAATGTAATTTTAGACTTTTTATGAATTACACTAATTTTATAGGTTAATATGAAATGTAATTATTTATTTAATTAACATTTTTTTAACTAATCATGCTGTTATGATTTTCACAAAAATAAATTACCAAATAGTGTCAAAATTGACATAAAATAGTTTTTAAAACAAATATTATATTATTAATTGTTATTTTATTATTAAAAATCTATGGTTCTGCCAAATGACTTAGGTAAGGTTATATATATTAATAATAAACAACATGGGGTTCTTTTGGCTTTTTATAGTAAGTTTATTAGCCTTATAGTGTAAGAAAACAAGAAGACACGGTAAAAGTGAAATTATTTAACTTAAAGTTAAATCTAAATGATAAGGTTAAAATGGAAACCTAAACTTGTGTAAATTTTATTGGATGAGATTATTTCGACCCATCCCCACCCTAGCTTCGAAATAAATCAATTTGGAGCTATTAAAAACCGAATATGACTTTATAATAAAATAATATTTTTAGTTTTTCCAAAGGTGTCCCTCTCCTCCCTTATAAAAGGGCACCTCCTCCCTCTCTTCCTCACACCACTTTGAGCCTTCAAGCTCAGCCAGCACCTGTCAATTTATCTTCTACACTTCCCTAGAAGCATCCTAGAGATCCTGGTCTTCTTCAAAGACCATCTTTAGTTCCCTAAGAGGAGGTTAAGAAGAGGTGCTTTAAAGAAGAGGTAATGTCTGTTACCGATTCTTTCAAATTTATTTTTCTTATACTTCTTCTTATTTAGTTGTTTAATTATGAAGTAATAACATCAGTATAACTCATATACTGATATGTTATTATAGATAAAAAACAACCCTCTTTCACCTTCTATCCATCCTACGGAAGACGAAATCACCGAGCGTGTGTACGTACGGAATACCGTCTTCATGCCGTAGTGTAATCTATTTTCCACCACCAACATACTTGGATGGGTATAATGGTGTAGAGAATAACTATATATGATTATTGTAAAGTGATATTGATTCTGAAATAGTATACACACACTTCAATACAATTCCATGATCATGGGAACGATATCATCGCTCGTGCGTACTTACGGCCTACCGTCTCCACGATGTGATGTGACTCGTTCTACATGATATTCATTACATAATGATTATATAAATGAATTTAATGAATAAATATGATATATATTACACTAATAAAATTCTGTAAATGAGGGATCTATAACCTAAAGATAAGAATAATATTTTATTTGACAAAACACGCATAAGACCAAAAAGCAATAAACACCTAAATAACAAGTAGAAATGAAATATTACTAATAAGAAGCTAAGAATATGACCATATATGATATCATAACAATTATAATGATTCTTGAATAAGTCAATGACATTATTTAAATCATTATACAGGAGGTTCGGACACTTACGAAGCAAATCGGACCTAAGGTAAAGGAAAATTTCGCAATCTCAATTTTTATCTAAGATTATTTATACTTCAGTATTTACTGGGGAATATTTATCATACACATCCATGTTTCCTCAATATGTAATATTATTTATATCCTCCTACAATTGTTTAAACACAGTTTTACCCTTCAGTGAGTTTTTAGTAAAACATATGAAAGGAATCTTTTTTCGTTTTTCATACGAGGTACTTTTTGACTTTTCTGACAAAAGTACGAGAAGAATTTTTTTTTAACTTATACGGCATGAATGAATTTTTAGAAAATTATTTACATGAAGCTTCCTTTACAGGTTTTCATGTTTATTTTTAATCAACTTCTTTTAGTTTAAAATTATATGACATTTTAAGAAAGTAAAAATGTTTTTGAAGTAGAAGGGATATTTTCCTCAAGAATAGAGTTCAAGTGTTTTATCAAAACTATTTTCCATCTAAGATAATATAGGGTTCTATTTTTATCGCTATTTTTGCATTGATTTGATTATGTTATGATGAAATATATTTTATGATGTCCTTTTATCTTATGTGGATTATGTTATGGTGGCATGATGTTTAAGAATCCCATTAATATTACATGGGTTATGCTATGATGTATGATTTCTGATTTTGTGGCACACATAAGAATGGATTCATTATGAGATGGGTGGGACCTATATATCCCTCCAATTCATTTTGTAAAGATTTATATCTCATGAGATAGACATGGCTGGAACGACAGGTTAATCTGGTTCAGTGAAATGTGACTGAAACGAGGAATGAACTCAGTTCAGAAATGGACTTTGTCCACAAAGATAGTCTTGGAATTGAGTCTTGACGACTAAGAAATAATTCTCTATGATTATGTGTGTATGACTCAAAGTTTCATGTTTTATGTTATGATTATTGATTTATCCCATGTTATGAAATTATTATCTCTTTTGTAGGTTAAGATTTACAAAATGTTATGATATTATGTGATTGATATTTCTTTTGTATACCATTACTGAGCATTCGAGCTCACCCTTTTGTATTTTTTCTTTCCCCAGGTCAGGAATAAGGTTATTAAGTAGGATATGCCAAGAGGAACTCTAGATATGATGAAATAAATGGGAGACAATGTAGATGCTTTATGAACCAGTTGTTTATATTTCCCAGTTTCTAAAGACACTATATCTATATGGTCCTATCATGGTTTTGTTATATGTTGTAATAATTATGCTTCAATTCTGATGTAATAACAATGTATATAAAGTATGGGTCGTTATAAAATCCCTTTTTGGACAAAACACACATGAATGCTACACCAGAACATAAACTGCGCACCTTGCATATTTTCACAAAACAAACAAAAACTTTATGAAACACTAGTATATAGTTCAATGTGGGTTTTCAAGGAAACAACCCATTCAAACCACACAACACATTCCCTTACGACCAAACACATGAAACAACGTATCAAAAACACTCTTAACATGACTTTCACAAATAAAAACTAATTGCACATATTATTAAACACTAAGAATTTAATAAATGAAAGTTTTCAACCAAAGAACGCATGCACCCATTTGATCACTATACCAAACAACCTATCACAAGGAAGACTTCAAGAAAATCAAATATTCACCCAAAATAATTTACCAATAAACAATATAAATTAACTAATCAAACAAATGAACTCATTAAATAATGTTTAAAACAAGGAACCACCTACCTAGAGTGTCGAAGACCCCAACACTTGGTGCAAAACATCAATGACTTGTCATTCGCACCACAAATAACCTAGTGTGAACTCAAAAACATGAATTCAAACCTAAAAATTCAAGTTAAAACCCCAAAATCAGAACATATACACATTGGAAAAAAAACCAAACTAAAAAGAAAAGAAAAAAAACAAGGAGAGGAATACATAACAGGGGGGACGATGCCAGAAAAGGGGAGGATAGGGAGGTTTTTCGAGAGTTTCGGGGTGTGCCGGCCGGCATTGGGTTTCTAGGGGGGTTGCAACTCGAGATGGACAAGGGGATAAGGGAGGGTCTGTGCGGAGGCGCGATCCAGGAACAAGGGTGTGGTTGGTCTAGTGAGTGGCGCGCGTGACAAGGATGCTGGTCGAGAATGGGTGCAATGACAGAAGGCTAAGGGAAGCAGTAGAGGTCCAGTGCATGGCGCTGAACAGAGTGCAAGGCATGGGACAATGAACTAGGAATTCTAGGGTGTGAGCCGTCACAGAAAGAAGACATGGAAGATGGGGGGGCGCAACGTGATGGGGATCTGGGGGGGAGGGTTTGGTGTGGTGGGGTACCAAGGAGGTGCGACGCGGTGGGATACCAGGGAGAGAAAGGTCCGGCGCAGACTGAGGGAAGGAGAAGGGTGTGATGGGATTCTAAGGGGAAGGTTGTGTCGCGACCAGGCTTACAGGGAGGGGGGGCTGGAGGCCTGACGCGGGGAGGGGGGGCATTAGCCAACCCTAGAAGCAAAAATTAATAATAATAAAACCATGTAAAAAAATAATCATATAAAAATAAAATAATACCTATATTAATAAAAATAAGGATAATAACAATAATAATAATAATAATAATGAAAATAACTTAATTATAAACACTTATATTAGTAATATTAATACTCAATAATAATTAACAATATACTCAATTAATAATATTATTACCATCAGTAAAACAATTCATTAAAATTTATCACATTAAATTTATCACATTAAATTTCATTTATTTATCTTCAAGTCATTTTATTTTATTAATTGGACACTAAAATGTCACCCGGTGGACCAGGAGAGACTGCACGGTTTCAAAATTGTGCCTCTCCCGAGTCGTGCCTCGCCTAAGTCATGCCTCGCCTAATGTCGTGCAGTGTCTATTTTCATTGTGTTCTCAATTTATTATTCATTGCACATTTTTCATCTCCCTTAAACATCAGGAAGGCCATGCAGCAAGCTGGGCGTGGTCTCGTGGCGACCTGGGCGAGGTTGCACGGCTTCGACCGCGATGCACTGGACGCAACCAAGAGCGAAACATTAATTTCTAAATAAGAGCTCAGAAATTTTTAAGTCGGGCCTCGACCCGAACTATTTGATTCCCAATAAAAATAATAAAATAAATAATATAAAAAGGATGGGTTTTATAATTCTCCCCACCATAATGCTTTCCATCCCCAGAAAGCCACAACTAGAACCAAACCCCAAAGAAGAAAACCACACTCCCTTAAGGTTCAAAATGGGGTCCTCTAAAAACTTCCAGCAAAGAGAGGAAAACACATAATTCTCAGAGTATGTGACTAAAAGAAAACTCCAAGAAACTCTCAAAAAGACTTTTTGATATGGGTCTCCCACCCCAAAGTGCTAGAACACCTCCAGTTGACTGATCAAGGAAAAGAACTCTCGTACCCATGGAAACCAACATTACAAGCTGAAACATCTCAAGCGCTATTAAATGAAAACCACATCATTTGGTTATAATAAACAAACAAGGTCAAACCACATCCAAGGAACACTCTTATCACTTATCACCAAGTCATATTTATAAATAGAACCATATGGTCAACATGGGGATGTCTGAGGGGATAACGACCATTAAGAATCTACTATCACCCAAGACTGGGTTGGAAAACTGACATGGGGAGGTCCGAGTGGACTCCCCACCATTAAAGAAAAGTACAAAATCAATTCATTCCAGAGACATTCGTGTGAGATCCAATGTGGGTCTCCCAACCTTTGGAACTAACAGTAGATACAAAACTTTAGAAATTTTCTGACGGCGACCAAGCACCCCACCACAAGGGGTGGGGAGGGTTGGGCCCCACTACCAGGCGTCAAAGCCACAACCCTAGACAAAACAACATCTTCTCATCCCTGGACGATCATTATTCAACTCTGAGACCAAACTACCTGACGAATCCCATAAGGAGCACTAAAAGTGATTACATTCGGTGGGACACAACTCCCAAGAATTTAAGGTGACAAGACGACCACACTTACTCGTAGTCATGGGAAACTCACACACCCAGAGGGGTCATTATGAATGGAACAACTACAGGAAACAATTTTAATAGCCTTCAACTCCAACACCGATAACAGAAATAAAGTCGGTTCGCAAACACTCCCGAGGTTTCCTGACCACATGCCAGCTTCACTCATAGGCCTATGGCTAGAGTCCTGATGATTGAAGCATCTCCTGCCTCGCGGTCAGGTATTGAAGACTCCCGAACGGAGCTTCTCCTTTTTGTGTCACACGCAACCACATGGAAACCGAGACAACACCAGCAAACACAACACATTATGAACTCCAACTGATCATACAAGGAACATTCACCAACACAAGAGCTAAAATGGTGCATGCCCATCACCCTTTGTCACACTGAATGAGAACACGACACCACAAATCATCACCTGAACATGACCATTGCTGTTGAGAGGAACATTATATGGAGAGGGACCTCAAACTGAGTCTTAAACAACACGTGATTCCTGCAATCGACCGTAGCATCCCCATGTGACTAGGTCTGCCACACTTGTGGCCTAGCGTAGACCCTTTATTAAATGAAACCAATGAAGGACCCAAAGGTCATTTAGAATAGTGTCCCACACCGAAAACTCTAGGTTTCTTCCACCTTTCCCCACTGGAATCTCCTTTACTATTTCCAAACAATCATTGACTATCAAATGGACCTCACGCTGCAAGATGTCACCCATCCATGACCATTGCGGCTGATGAAATCACTAAAAGCCTTTCAAGACATTGGTCAGCACCAATAACTCTGAACTGCCTTCACCCATCCCTGCTGGAATTCCTTTCACCATTTCAAGGGGGAACCTTCAGACGCAATGACGTCAAACTTTATACCCGATGACTTAAACAACTCAAAGAGGTCGAAACTCCCTTCATCTCCCCACGCATCTGTCATCTCGCTGTGAGAGGATCTTCTTAGTTTTAAAAAGAAGAGGTGGGTCCAATTCTAGAATTCAAGAAGAGATTCCTCTAATCAACTGGCGGGCCGGGAAACAACGAATTACATGTGTCCGCACTTCAATCGCATGTTAATGCTTTATGGGGGCATAAACTAGTTATGAAAGAAAACCATGGACCCAACCAAACTGGTCCAACGGTCATGACATACCACCAGCGAACACTAAACCTACAGGGGGAGCCACTACAAGTGATCCCTGGTTTAATTTTCAAAAGAATTATCTAAATACACTCTTTCATACCACTTACAAATAAGAATTCAAACTCAATACACAAATCTGCCAAAATGATTCTCATCTCAAAATGCCTCACACCCAACCTTTCCAAAACACAGGGACACACCACACAAACACCGGTTGTTTAAAACATCAAAATTTTCCTTTAACAAAACTTTTTGAAAAGGGATGAATCTGGTGGATTTCTCCACCACCAATGGTGTCCCATGGGCCTCACACATGCATGTCCTCATGCCACACTGGCACCAATCTCACATCCATCCAGGCACTCATCCGCTCGTGACATTAACCATTTCTCTTTCCATATACACTCTTGCATCTGGTTTCCCTTGAGAACACTAAGGATTAAAACCAAACCTTTCCATATTTCGAAACCAAAACATTCAACCCACAATTTTCAAATCTTTCACATCATTTTATTTTTAAAGAGGTTCATTTAAAAAAAAATCCAGACCAAAACAGTTTTATTTAAAAACCAAATTTCCATGAATCCAAAACCAAGAGATGAGGAATGATACAAGAGGGAACTAGTGAAAGTGGGTGACTGGGACATATGGTTGGTGTATATACGCCAATCACGCCACTACAGCAGAGGGTATTCTAGGACAGCGTCCTCAGCTCTACAAAGCTTTCCAGACCCTGCGAGCTCACTGGGACAACTGACCCTACTCCCTTTTCATTTCCAGTAGACAAGATTAACCGCAAGGACCAAAGACTTAGACAGACCTCAACTTATGTTGGTAACTCTAGACACGCCATGAGGTGTGATGGCCAGGAACCTTGCTCGTAGCTAGAACGTTGATCTCTGATAGCCTTAACTCTAGTCTACCATGACTCTATCCAAAAAGAACACGAACCAAGAGAGAAAACCTACCTCTGATAGCATTTTTTCGCGAACCAAGCCAGGTCACCATCTGACACAGTGCCCAACCCGGTCCGAGATAAGGCCCAAAGGGAGTTCCCGATATCCACGGGCTGGCACAAGTGCCCGAGTATCAAAACTAACTCATGGGAAAGATTTACCTGAAATAGTAAACACAAATCAACTGATAAGATAAATAAATTGAAACTGAAAATAGACAACCAAATAGGTCCTTAAACTAATTTTTTTTATGGTTTTACAACTTCAACCAACGTCCAAAAATAAACGACATCAAAAGAACTAAAACTCTAACTCAAACCTCCAAGAAACAAGAGAGGTGCCAGATCCACACGCCACAAACACCAACCTGTATGAGAAGACCACCACCAACCAAATCCACTATCACAGAGCATGATGTCGCAACCTGGAATACACAAGAAACAAATTCTACATACACCCAAAGGTGTATGTAGGGTGTGAGACAAGAGCCCAGTAGGATGATACCCGATAAAAAGGTTCCCCATGTAAACATTAGATGACAAATACATTTGCATAATTAATAAAAGAAAAGACACCAAAGCTAGAACAACTTTAAAAGAACAGTTTATATAATGAAATCACTTTCAATGAAAACAACTTAAATAAATAAATAATAATAATAATAATAATAATAATAATAATAATAAAACACCATTGTAGTTAAGAAAACTCAAAACTTTAAGAGGACCCAAAATGCTACACCGTATTCCGACAGTGAGTGTGTAAAATTCTAGGAGCACCAAAAGTGGGAGAGGCTCTAAAGGTACTAGTAAAAAGAATGGGACCCTAGAACATCACGTCTCATTGAACAGTAGTACAAGAAACACAACAAAATATTTTCTTGTGTAAGAGCCACTAGTAGGGAAAAACATCTATAACCTAGTGGTCTCCATTCATCATCCAATGTTTAGATAGTGTTGTAATCTTCAAACCAGCTAAGTGAAACCAGGCCAGAGCCGCTTCTGAATCACTAGCACGCTAGATCTAGTCCACCCACCTAGTACCCAGGCTTCCCCTTTTGAGCTCAAGATGTTCCAATTTCACATTTCATGTCAAACTCAGAAAAATAAAACAAATAGGGTGTTACATAAACCCAACGCCACACATTCACACACATAGAAAACCATTTGTCAAAGTACGCATTCCAAAAGACTTTACCCAACTCAATTAAAACAATTTCCGAATTGCTAATAATCATTTACTAAAAACATATTAATTTTTTTTATCGTTAATAATTTTTATTAAATCATATTAAATTACTTGAAAAAAAATTCATTAAAAAGAAACATTACACGACTTTAACACGCAAAACCAACTCAACCCTCCTCCATAACTAAACATACCCGATGCCACATCTAGAACACAACCTACACCACTTGCATCAATTAATAACCCAACAGCACTGTTAAAAGAACATTTTACCGATTAAACAAAACACTACAAATTTTATTAAGAAAATACATAAGACAAGACATGACTTTAAACACCAAAGAAACACACAAAATCCTTTTTTGGAAATAACACACATGAATGCTACAGATGAACATAAACTGTGCACCTTGCGAATATTCACAAAAAAACACAAACTTTATAAAATACCAGCAGATAGTTCAGTGTGGTTTTTCACGGCAACAACCCATTCAAACCACAAAACACATTCCCCTATGACCAAACACATGAAACAATGTATCGAAAACATGCTTAACACCACTTTCACAAATAAAAAATAACTGCACATATTATTAAACACTAACGATTTAATAAATTCATGTTTTCAACCAAAGAACCCACCCGTCCATTTGATGACTATACCAAACAATCTAACACATGGAAGACTTCAAGAAAATTAAAACCGCACCTAAAATAATTAACTGATAAAAAATATAAATTAACTAAGAAAAAAATAAACTCCTTAAATAATGTTTAAAATGTGGAACCACCTACCTCGGGTGTCGAAGACCCCATCACTCAGCGCGAAACTTCAATCACTTGTCATTCGCACCACAATGAACCTAGTGCGAACCCGAAAAAATGAATTCAAATCAAAATATTCCAGTTAAAACCCCAAAATTAGAACATATACCCACTGAAAAAACAACAAAACTCAAAAGAAAAGAAAAAAATCAAGGAGAGGAAGACATAACCGGGGGGTCGATGCCGAAAAAGGGGAGGAGAGGGAGGCCATTCTGGAGTTATGGTGTGTGCCAAACGACATGGGGGTTCTAGGGGGGGTTGTGCCTTGAGCTGGACAAGGGGATCAGGGAGGGTCCGTGCGGCGGTGTGAGCCGGGAACAAGGGTGTGGATGGTCCGTTGATTGGGGCGCGCGATGGGGATGCTGGCCGGGAAAGGGTGCAACGACAGAAGGCTGAAGGAAGCAGTAGAGGTCTGGTTCATGGCGCTGAACGAAGTGTGGTTCATGGCACAATGAACCAGGAATTCTAGGGGGACGAGCCATCACAGAAAGAGGATAGGGTAGATGTGCGGTGCATAGCGTGATGGGGATCTGGGGGGAGGAGGGTTTGGTGTGGAGGGGTACCAAGGAGGTGTGGCGCGGCAGGATACTAGGGAGCGAAAGGTGCAGTGCAGATCGAGGGAAGGAGAAGGGTGTGACGGGATTCCAAGGGGAGGGCTTTATTGCGAACAGGTGTACAGGGAGGGGGGTCTGGCGGCTCGACGTGAGGAAGGGGTGATGGCGCTATCCAACCCTAGAATCAAAAGTAAATAATAAAAAACCCATGTAAAAAATAATAAGATAAAAATAAAACAATACCTATAATAAAAAAAATAAGGATAATAACAATAATAATAATAATAATAAAGAAAATAACTTAAGTATCGACACTAATATTATCAATATTAATTGTCAATAATAATTAATAATATTCTTAATTAATAATATTATTATCATCAGTAAATAAATTCATTAAATTTTATCACACTAATTTTATCACATTAAATTTCATTTATTTATCATCAAGTCATTTTATTTAATTAATTAGACATTGGCAAGTCACCCGGTGGACCAGGTGAGACTGCGCGTTTTCATAATCATGCCTCGCCCAAGTCATGCCTCGCCTATGTCGTGCCTCGCCTAAGGCCGTGCAGTCTCAATTTTCATTGTGTTCTCATTTTATTATTCGTTGCATATTTTTATCTCCCTTAAACATTAGGCAGGCCATGCGGCGAGTTGTGTGAGGTCTCATGGCAACCAAGGTGAGGCCGCACGGTTTAGACCACGGTGCGCTGGACGCAACCAAGAGCGAAACATTCATTTCTAAATAAGAGCTTAGAAATTTTTAAGTCTAGCCTCGAACCGAACTATATGATTCCCAATAAAAATAATAAAATAAATAATATAAAAAGGATGGCTGTGAGAAGATGAATCTATAATAGATGATGTCTCTCAAACAAAGAGACACAGAATCAAATATCATGTCTCTCATGTATAATATGAATAATATGTCTCTTAAACTCTTGAAAAAAATAGAATAAGCATTGGATGGGGCCCTTTTCATCTGACCTAGAAATAGGGATGGATCTGCAATCCTTGATACTAAATTTTATGCACCAGAAGCAGAGGTTGTTGCAACTTTTGAAATTACACAACAAGAAAATAGAGAAGAGAAAGATGATCTTATTATAAATCAATATGAAAATCTAAATCAATGACCTCTTTAGAAAAAAAAAATCATTAAAATTCTCATAGAAATGAGCAAGGTCAACTAGTTGTAGATAACACTATAATGTTAGGGATTAATAAATCTACTTCTAAAATATTTGATTCCTTAGAGAAGGTAACTTTTTAATCTACTAAGACTACAGAGGCACTGGAGGTTGAATTTTCAGCCAATAGTTGGAAAGATAAAGAAAAATATTTAACCCTTATTGACAGAGGCCATCCATATTAGGATCAAGAAACCAATTTTTTTTCTCTGAATAATCTAATTAAAGGATTTATTATCCATTTTAACAATCTACAAGAATAAAATTCATCATTTCAATGTAAAATGGAGGATACGAGAAAATATTTGGTATACCTGAGATGTAAAAATGTTCTAAGGGAAGAATTATAATATGTATATAAGAAAATAAATAACCTCAGAGAATTTTTGGTTTCAAGAATATAATTTGAAGGTTTTCGAAGAGAAATGGTTGATCGGTTTTAAGAGCTGCAAACAAAGTTTGTTTAAAAAAATTCGAATATTTAAAATGATATTGTGAGAGTTATTTAGAATTAGTTATAATCAGAACCACTCAGTCTTGATAATCTATATATATGCCTTTAAATTTTATAGAATTAGTGAAAATGATTGATTCAATTACTACTATCACGTCTATTTTTAATGAATGTCTTCATACTCATCAATGTGATAGTGCCCCACTCAATGTTTTATTAGAAAATCAAAAAGATCTTACTAAGAAGATAAATTCATGCACATTAATAATAGAAAATGAAAAAGATCTTACTATGAAAGAATGTATTTAAATAATATATGCACATTAATAATGGAAAATATTATTATATCATGATACATTATGTCTAAATTAAGTGAAAACATATAAAAATAGTGTTTATGAAAAATGTGAAATGAGTTATCTTAGTGCACTTTATGGGAAAATATTAAAGTGATTTTAAGAAGGAAAAGGAATAATTGATTACATAAAACCAGAGATGAACTAATATGGGCTTTCATGATAAAAAAATTGACATAAAAAAATA
The DNA here is from genome assembly GCA_963277665.1 of Viscum album. Taxonomy (NCBI): domain Eukaryota; kingdom Viridiplantae; phylum Streptophyta; class Magnoliopsida; order Santalales; family Viscaceae; genus Viscum; species Viscum album. The sequence continues at coordinate 37,787,531 of OY728141.1, read as the reverse complement.
TTGGGTGATTAAAATAAATTATGGAATGCACTTTAAAATGGGCATGAAATTTGGAATTCCCTTTTAATTGGGGTTTTTCATCAGAAAAAATTCAAAAGAGAGACTTATAAAACATTTATTTCCTTGTCAAAGAAAGAATAATTGATCTAGGTACATATATTTGAAACATAAATATATATTTTTATTGGATTACATCAGAATAATTAATAAATAACATGGGGTTAAGATATATAATGCATAAACTGAAAGAAAAATAGAGGTTTAGAGAGAATATCTTAACATATGCCTGAAAGTGTTATGCACTTGTTCATAATGTCTTGTATAATAAAATTTATTAATTTATTAATTAATTAATATTATATAATAAATATATTTTACTTATAATATTTATTAAAATATTTTTTATGGTTATTATGAGGAGTTATAAAGTTCAATTCTGTCATTCAGGGAGTGTTTGTTTTTTGGTTTTCTTAATCAGTTCACATGTATACAAGTATGAAAGTTCATATAAAATGAGAATAATTATATAAAATTATAATTATATGTTATTAATTAAATTCGGTAAGTTTAAATGATCATATATATTATTTTTTTATGGTATGATAATGATTCATTAAATAAAATTTTAATAAAAATGATTTAATTTATTTTTGTGGTTTTTATGACCATCACGAACTTATATTATTCAATTTAATATCATATTTATATATTGGTTATAGAAAATTATATGAATTATAATATTTGTAATAAAATATAATTTAATAATAATTATGGTTTTATTACAGTCTTTGAAGGTGGTAATGGAAGATGAAAATACATTGTTTATGATGATAGTAAATCGACACATCATGAAAGATGTATTAAATTTTTAATAAAAAGAAGATGAGAAGAAGGTTTATTATGTATATTACATCAATAAAATAAAATAGAATTATATATATGATAAATTAGTTATAATTTAACTTGGATAAGGGAAGGTTGTTATAGGATAACAAAATAAAATAAATCGAAATGAAATTAAAAGAAAATGAAAGATGATTTCACCTCTTCAATTTATTATCCATGATAACCTCCTTGAGGAACATGGATTTGGTATTTTATTGATACAAAAAGTTCCAATTTGTAGGGAAGTGTCTTGGGAGGAGTATTGGGTAAGATTTAGACAATATTAATGGTTTGGAAGGTGTGAGGAGAAGAGGTGGTGAGGAAAGGTATTTATAGTGGGGGAGAGGAGTATTTTTTATTATTGTATTATTATTTTATTATTTTGGTTATAGACTATCAATTTTGTTTATAATTACCAATAAATACCATAAATAATGTAGGATAGTTTGATATTGTGGTTATTACATCAACCATGACTAAACAATTCAGGTATTTAGCTTATATAATAAAATACTGTATTTCATTATTCCCCAAATACTCCATTATTTTAGAAAAGAACAAAAAATTAACCTTAAAAATTTATAAATGTGTATAATTAGAAAATGAATTATTTATTAGGATTTTTTTTCTAAATATGGAAAATTTAATTTCTAATTAAAATCACGATTTGTTCAAAAAATACTGATTTTAATATTATATCAGATTTTATAACACATTGAAATATTATTTAATGTATCATATAATTATCTTATAATCATAAGAAAAATAAATAATTATGAATCTATTTTATGAAAATAAATCTTCAACTAAGTAATTATATTAATTATAAAATTATAAATAAACATTTTTGTTTCCTAATAAACCCAAATACTTAATTTATCATTTTAAAAACATTTATTTACTAAAATCATGATATAAATTTATTATATTATTATTCATAAGAAAACTATGTCTTATTTATACTTTCATTGTTATGGTTAATATTTTATTGGGTAGGATACAATTAGTAATTATTACATTACTATTCCAATGGTCAAGTTACTATTCCATTGGTATATGTTCCTTGAGTTCAATACACAAAACTTATTTAATTCTTAATTTATGGAAATAATGTTTTTATTTTTTTCTCTATGTGTTTTCTTTGATTAATAATATATTAAATTATTATAATAAGATAAATTTCATTGATAATAGTATGGGTTGTTTCAAGGAGATGTGGAGCATCTTGTCTAACAACTCTCAATAAAAGATAAGGAATTCTACATTCAATAGTTTCAAATAAAAGATGATCAGTACCATTTTTAATATCCTAAATAGTGGGAGCATGGAATTTAATATCCAAAAATTCTATATAAATGATTAAGAATGTCATATATAATAATTTCAATCAAATAAAGTGGAATTACATGTCCAAAAATTTGAATAAAATGATTAGGAGCGTCGTTCATATCATCTCTCAAACATTCATACTCACTCAGTTCAAAGTGCCTTATGAGATTGTTTAAGGAATTCTGTGTCAGAAAAAAATATCGCATAAGGAATAATATAATAAATAGGAATTTTCATTTAATAATTAAACAGCTTCCATGATAAAACATAAATTACAATTTACAATTAAAACACGCATTTAATTATTCATTTATAAGATCCAAAAAAATGCTAGGTGTCATTATCATCCCTTAAAGGGATCCAATTTTAAGATAATGGTACGATTTCATAACCCCTCCCTCCAAAGATACTACAATGAGGGGAGAGATATAATGACCCCCAATTCCTACATCTTGTAGGCCCCAGGTGGGAGACTAGCCCCAAGGGTGTACAAATCTCACAATTTGGGAGGAATTACCCTTTATAATATAAATATGATCCGAATATAGAATGAATCTTCCACAAAAAAATCAAGAAATAATATAAAATATAATCCCAAACCGTCCCACATGAATTTATAAATAGAACTGATCAAAATAAAAGTCTCCTATGTAAATACCCAATGGTAAAGCTATAGTTTTAAAACTGAAACTATCAAGGATCCAAGTTGGTAAGGACAAAATGGTCCATGAAATCCTCATAGAATCCTAGAAACAGTTATATATACGTAGGGTGAGTATACATGTATACTCATTAGAAAAAAATCAAGTCTTTCATAGACATGTGAAATAAGCATACTAATGCACCTGTTAGAAAACAATAAAACCAAATAGCACCTATAAATGTACACTAACCATTCCAACCTAATCAAGGAATTATCACCAAATAACTCAATCCCTTTAATATAACATAAAGTAAAAATACATTTATTATAGGGTACCCATCACCACTTCCCCACTAATTAGCTGCTCTAACACCACAAAGGTAGACGTCTTGGCACTCCCACCTCGTTCGAATATATCTCATCACATACCGCCTACACACACTTGGTACTCACAACAAATCCCACCCATCCACACCTAGGCCCAACAAAAAATCCGTCCTGCATACACATGGGCCTCACAACATAGTACACCACATCACATCTCATCCCAAAGACACTTGGGATATCACATCAAAACTAATCCCAAAGAAACCACTAACACTACATCACAACTCATCCCAAAGATACCAAGGATAATACAACAACTATCTAATGCACTAACAGACCTCCAACCATAACAACCTCTAAAATAACTACCTCACCTATAAGAGGGAGAAAGGAAGAGTGGGTGTCCATCCATCCATCCTTTTACCATGATGTTGGGAAAGATGCCCCCTTTGTGACTATGAAAGTTTTCGACACATAATGTACAATGTGGGTGGAATATATATCAAAATTAAAAGAATGTACAAGTATATATATATATAGTATCAAACACTCAAGTTAAACCTACAGGTTCACAAAAAAAACCAACCAACTCGTAACACTATCACTTTTCCTTTCACCTCTAAATGCATAACATCCCACAATAATCCACAAACCAGATTTCACATTTAAAACTAATTTGATTTAATCATCCAATTCATTTAATTATTTATCATAAACAAAATTTAACTATAAAACCCACCATTTAATTATCCATTAACCATTTTCATTCTAATAACCAAACAAACCCAAGCCATCTCAAATATTATTTAACAATTAGTTATTTATTCCATCACTAATAGGGAATCTATCACAAAGCAACCACATTCCACAAAAATTTCAATATCCCATCACCTCGCAACCCTAAAATCATGGATCAAAAACTACCACATCACCACTATAAAACCATGTCCCAAAAACTATCACCTCCCCACCCTAAAAGTACAACCCGCAAAATATCACCTCGCTACCCCAAAAGCGTATCCCAGAAAGAATCAGTCCCATATTTCCCAACCACACATAGTCATCCCACAAGAACAACCTCACATCTCAACACATTAATTTCCATTTACTGATTTATAAAGTGGATTTTGTCACATTCTACATTATTTTAGGTGTGTTATCACACAAACCAAAATCTTGGAGAGATGATTTAATTATCCCAGTATATGTAATTAATCATTTTCCATTTAACTAGATTTTAAAACAATCACAACCAATATAGAAATCATAGATGATATATGCGGTATAAAAAAACCCCAACAACCATAATTTTCAATGGGGAATCATTCCCAAACAATCAAAATATCACAAATAATATCAATGATGTAAAATCATGAAAATCAAACCCCATTTCACCTTTGAATTATATTAACCAATTTTTTATCGTTGATTAATCTGAAAAAATAATAATGCATAGATAAAAAAGTAATCCCCTTCCGTATGATACACAAATAATGGGAAATGAGGGAATCTCAACCTTAGATAATATTTTAAAATCGTTTTGCATCATATAGAGAAGAATAAACCACCCATAAACCATTATTTCACAATGAACATGCAGATCAACCTACACTACACTAAAGGGTGGTCAAAAAACCGAACCCAAACGTGACCGAAAACAATGAAACACCACCGTAGTAGATCCCTGTGAGAAGAAAAGAATGAAACTAAGGATAATGAGAAGAGAAATAACCATGGATTTAAAATGGATCACCAATGAACAACCACTGAGATCAATGGATTATAGAGGGGGGAAAGGGGATTGAAGAACACCTTAGATAACCCAAGTTTTTCCCAAAACTAGTGTATAAAAGATACATATCATAAGGAATGAAAAATTGGCTAGAAAAGAATTTTAAAACTACACAAGATTGAGGATTTACATGATTTTTATCCCCCTTTCATGTCATGTAATACATAGGGTTAAATTTCACCAAAAATCGTGCAACATTTTTATTATTTTACCCTGAAAATATAAACATCACGAACCAGTACTAGAAAATCTGGGAAACTAACTTTTATTTTGTGTAATTCAAGTGCATGACATAAAATTTCTACAGTATTTATGTTGAACCTCTAGAGTCCACCGAAGACTCCGAAAACCTCCCCTAAACATGTCAAACACTCAAATTTAGAAAAATAATAGACCTATAAGACACGAACCATTAAATACAAACCATTTAAAATAATTTAATTTCATTTTTCCATTACATATATAAGGAGAAGGGACAGAACCAATGTAAGAATAATTAAAGGGTAAATTATTCTACCAATTCAGTTTTCACCACTATATAAACTCTATTTAATCATTAAATCATTATAGATGAGAAAACACTCCATATGAGGGTGTTTGGATACATAGTAGAAAATTATCAACTAAAATATTAATGGTCCCACACCATAATGGGTTGTTCAAACCAAGGTCACAACCTTTGATGGCGTCATGGGACTCATATTCATCATTGAAGCAATTTAATTATCAGATTATCACATTTAATTCAATCACCTTTTTATCCTAGGTAATAATTCGTAACTCGACAAGGGCAAGGTGACATGGCTTGACCATACACATTACATTTAATTCAATTCATCCTACTCATTTATGAGAGATAATTTAACATAACTAAAGAGGTTTTTTATGATCAATGTATAACATAATTATCAAGGACACTTATAAAACACATCTAAATGAGTAGTTTTAGTTGGGGTAGAAAACTTCAATCCAATTCATGGGGTATAAATAATATCAATGTTATCATCTTGGAATTTAATCTAGGTAATTTCATAATTTAGAAGCTGTGTGTGGATGTTTTGGGTGTGGGACAAAAACAACATTTTTATAAACAATGATACTTTAAGGGAAATGTCAAAGACCGCCAAAATTATTTTTAAAAATCTTAATTTATCCATTATCATCCATGTATTGTGGATTTAATGATAACAAATCAAGAAACCAAACAAACAAATTGAAAATAATGCATCTGACCATGCACAATGATCATACCAAAAGATATAATAAAAACTAAAAAAAGAGGAAAATTATTCCAGATACTAACTAATGGGATCCAGTTCACTCAATAGTTGATTAATTAGAGCTCAAACGAGAGATATTTAAAAAATAATTGGAGGATTTGAAAGTGATAGATTCCAATGAGGGGGATATAGTTCATTAATGGGATATGAAAGGGAGGATTTAAGTTAAAATAATGGAGGGGAAAACTAGAAATTCACTAATTTTAATAAGTTGAAAGGTTTTATGCTTAGTTTAACAAACCATGCACCAACTGTATTGTCCAAGTGGGACATGAAATCACATGGATAGGTTCATGGATATAAAAATTATGTAAATCTCATATGCCTCTATTATCTAATTGGATCACCCCTCACACGACTAGGTGTGTTGGGACCAAGTTGCCTAATGTTTTTGGTCGAAAGAAGTTTGTCGGATGAATTATATATTTATATATTTGACAAAAATAACCTTACATTAAAAATAAAGTTATAAACTAGATAGAATAAGACATATATGGTAAACCATATATGATCAAAAAAAAATTATTCAAAAATTCCACAAGTTATTTTTTATATATTTTTTATTAGGAACTGGTTTTAGGACATAACTATGAGAAAATGATTATCCAAAATAATGATTTATATTACGTCATATGATGATTTTTAGATCTAAATATTCCTAACATCATGAAAAACATATGATAAATAATTTTTATAAATAGGGGATGTTTAAGTTATTCTATTGCAAAATGTCTGGAAGTAGTTATTTGGATGTTGTTTTTCAAACATAGTTTTTGTTGGAAAGAATATAGTGATGATTTGTTATCATGAAAGTTACCAACATAGTTAATTATTAAGAATTTCCAATACATTATTTTGTTAGATAGGGGATAAAAGTTCTGTTATGTACTAAGTTTATACTATGTGTTGCTTCAAAATATGATTAGATATGTGTTTTTAGATAGAAGATCAACTAGAAATATGGCTGTAGAATTATGAATTCTTCAAATTTGACATGATTGTGAATGTAGTTGGATTTGAAATCATGTGATAACAGTACTAGTTTTTATTCATGAAACAATATCATATATTTTAATATCTAGGAAAACATAAAAAATGGATATCATTATAGTTTTGGAGGTGTAATTTAATACATATTTTTTCTAAAAATTCCTAATGTTACAGATAGAATTTTGAGTGGATGATGAAATTGTTGAAAGAAATAAGTGATCAAGTTGGTTTTTGTACTAATTTTTCTAGACATACAAGACAATATGTAGTTAATATGACATAGTTATTAGAGAAATGAATATTTTGAGGATTTTCTGGACAAGAATTTTTTTATAATAATTTTTCAACAAATGGTCTTGATAATAAATCAATAACCTTAAAAAGTTTTTAAATTTATCAAAATATAATGATTTTAATTTGGTATTTTATTATTGAAAATTTCATGGAAGAAAATATTGATTCTCACAATGTTTTAGGTAATTTTAAATGAAGGTTTTTAATATCTCAAATAACAAAAAAATAGTGGGATTTTTGAGTTTTATTTTTCATTAAAGTGGGAAAATAAATTAGAGTTCCTACCTTTTTTATTTTTAGTGAACCTATATAAATGGTGCAATTGAGAGTATGGAGTGTGAATATTATAATGAACTCATCATATGAACTTCCATTTTCCAGAGTTTTGATCTGGTTATTTCCAACTAAGAAATATGTTGGTAATGTAGAATAAGAATTTTGTAGAGAATAGATAAGTTGTGATGAGGGAATACTGGATGAAAATTATATAAGTAATTGTCATATGGAAAATAGCATACATAATAATCATAAATATATTTTATGGATGAATAAATAATATGGAATGAGAAGGGTTCTGATATACTGTAGAAAAATAGATAGAATCATTTCTAGATAGACATAATAGATAGTAGGAAATAGAAAAGTGAATTGGATAGAGTGATCAGAATGTTATTTTTAAAAAAAATTAGAGAATAATTTCTTACCTACATCTCGGTAAGAAAATTATTAGTTGATTTTTCAAAAATAAAATTTTTTTATCTTTTTATAATCATCAATTTAAAAATGTTTTGAACCTATTGAAGAAGGTTTCCTAACTTTTTACGAAATAATATTTATATCATTTGCTTTTGAGAACCACTTTCACTATTGTATTGATCATAGTTACATAAAATTGAATGTACATATAGCACTTGTTTTAAACACTTAAAATAAGTACTTTTAGTGGATTGTGTGGTATTAAATTTTTTCCAATAAATTCCAAGGAATATTTACTCATTTTGAATACTGAAACTTATATATTCATGTGTTCAACTGGTTTTGATTTTATGTTTTTTGAAAAGAATTTGTAACTCTTCAACAGGAGGTGAAGGTAATTCAATAATAAATAATACTTTAAAGAAAATAAGATCAGTGATTCACCCCCCCACCCAAACCCCTCTATGTGAGCACATATATCACCGTTGGGCTTTTAAATTGGTGTCATAGGAGGTTCACTATATTTATTTTTTACTAAATTATTAAAAAAATATAAGTTTCTATAGATATTAATAATTTTATTTACATAATTTGGATTATTATTTTTTATGGAAATAAATTTCATATCCTAAAAAACAATGATTTTATATGTAATGTCTCTCGGTTATGAAGTTCTTGAAGTAGTGGTTGATGTGTGTCCTCCTTGTGAAGATAATTTTCCACTAACAAGTATTAATAAAAAAATTTGGGGAATGATGGGAATTCCAGAAATGGTATACTATATTCACTCTCTGCAAGTGAGTTTCTTAGCATTAATGGTTATAGTATGGATACATGTATTTGTGAAGTGTTATAGAATATCATTGAATATAATATACATGTTAAGAAACTGAAGTCACAAATCTGGAGAATAATGTACAATTATCTTAAAATAGATTATTATGAATTTTCACTGAATTCTATACAAAATTGAATGATATAGTAAGAACCATAATATTTCTTGGTGAGAAGTTAGAATATTAAACAACTGTTGAAATGAACTTATGAATTATTCTATATAATTTTATTTCCAACATTTTTTCTTGGAAAATAGAGATCCTGAAACTCCATATGTTGATAAGTTACATAGTACTCTAATCACATAAGAAATTATTGGGTGAAAGTTGTGAAAATAAAAGAAATTGTAAAATGATAAATTTCCTTTAAAAATTTTCATATGAAAATATCTATGAATGATGTTAAAGATTAACAAGCTAGTAAATGCAACCAAGAAGATGAGATTACAAACAATTTTGGTGAATTCGTGTTATTATATTATAAATATGTGAAAATACACATTAAAGTAAACAATTAAGTTACAACTTAAATGCTTTTTCAATGGAACTGTTATCAACTATGCTACAAATTGTCTTTTAAGAAACTATGATGAAGAAAGTGGTGAAGATGATATAAAATCAAGAATATCTTTTATGAAAAATGTTGAAAAATATAAATCCTATTTAAAGGTAAATGATAAAAATGTTCTCTAGATCTAGAAGGATATGATTTTTCTATTAATACGAGGAAGTTAGTAATAATGATATTGAAAATAAAAACCAAAGTGATAAAGCTGCTGAAAATACTATTATTGAAAATGTGAATGATGAAAAGTTAACCCATGAAGAATGTAATAGTTTTTAATAAGAAGGGACTTAGTTGGAATTTTCTTTGAAAATAGAACTAAAAGAATTTCCTCAAAATATTTTATGATCTAAAATATAGATCAAGAAATTTAAGAAAGGAAATGTTTAAAAGAAGATAATTGAGAGTGTTTTTCAAAATAAAAATTCATGTTACTCGAAGAAAATGATCATTTGAATGAATATATAGAAAATGAGAGTGACCATATTATTTAGCATGAAGTGATTAAAAATGTAAGGGGAGAAGAATTAGAACCTATTCAATAAAGCGTTTATAAAATAGACCTAGGAGTTATGAATTTCCAAAAACTCATTTATAGAAGATGGTGAAAATTTTTAGAAGTATAAATCTAATAAATATTGAAAATGGTTATCTTAAAAGGATGAAAGGATGCAAGAAGATTTATATATGGATAATAATATTAATAAAACCATGTATGTAGTAAAACAACAGAGTTGAAGAATATAAATTTTCTAAAATTTCAAAGTCAAAATAAAATGTTTCTACTATTGTTGATTCTATTGAATATGGGAAAAATCTCATATCGAAGAATAATCTTTTTGAATATAACAATAAAATTAGGGCACAACAAAGTTCAATAGTTTAATGTAAGAAATATGAGAAAAAATAAAGTCTAGAACACAAGTCAATAAGAAAATTATAGAGGAAAAATTTATTTTATGGATTCTAGATTTATTGTTGTGGATTTTTAAATATAGAAAATACGTGTCTGTTCAATAAACAACACAACAATAATATCAAGGAAAATTGGATGAAAATTTTGATGGGTAGTCAACCCAATCAAAAAAAGAAACCTAAGAAAGTTCGTTTAAAAATTGAAAATATATTCCAACCATTAGAAAACTATTTTTGAAAGATTTGAACATCCTAAAATACATAAAAAATGATGTATTATTAAGTTAATGGCATATAAAAGACTGTATAAAATTTGAAAAAACTCATACGTGAAGGAAGACGAAGGAAAGGAAAAAATATATTGTTTCTTAAACTGCTTTCAATTTTAAAAATTGAGAACAACCCTCAGTTTTGAATAGTGGGTGTTCTGAAATAAGTTGAACAATGATAGAGAAGTGATAAAAAACAACCCACGATTGGTTTTCAAATATTACTTAGAAATTGAATTCATTTATTTTGATGATACTATTTAACCAATAGTAATATTAAAAATTAATTAAATATTTATTTCTTTTGTTGAAAAATAAGCTTGAATTTTTTTCAGATGGATGTAATGTTATATTTACTTAATGGAGTTCTTGATTAAGAATTTTGTATTACATAATCGTGTGTCTGCATGATTGTAAAATATGAAATCTATGTTTGTAAGTTAAAGAAATTTCTATACGGGTTAAAGAAAGCTTCGAGTTATTGGTATTCCAAATTGGAAATTTTCATGACCCGACCCAATAGGGCATGGTCCGCAACTCCCCAAGCCTGCCTCTAATAGTCTAGGGGTTTGTGACTAGCACTGCGAAGAAATATCACTAACATGGGATTAATTTACTATGTACCTGTATGCACGCACACATATTCAAGCTCACAAAATGATTAAATTTAAAAACCAAAGACAAAAAATGCTTGAATACATCTATATCCCACAACCAGAGTAAAATAGAAGTACTAAAACTATAGAATGGGAAAAAAATCCCACCAAATAAAAAATGTAAAAGCATCCAACCTTCTTTGAAGGATGAGATCACTATCAACTACAACAGTTGAATAGCTCATCAACCAAGCTCCAATCTCGGTCTATCTAGTTGACTATGCTCTGGATCCCTTAGGGTCTTCTATGGACACTGTTGAAAGGCATGTGGTACGCAAAAGAAAAAAACACGTACGACCAAAGTTCGTGCATGGGTGAGTATATAAATAATCATTAGGAGCCCCAAAACTCCAAAAAAAAGGAGAAACGTAAAGGCAACAATCTGCTCAACCAAGTCATAGGGAAACCCAATCAAGAGAGAAACTCTATCTTAGACAATCCTCGACTGTACAAGACCAGTTAGCTCAGTCTACATGGGTTGTCAACCCTGACATATGACAACAACAAAAGGACCCCCAAAAATAACTCTGATATACTCAACTAAAACACTAATTATCATGAGGTTCCAACCAACTATCTAGAAGCATGATTCTTTTTGTAGACTCAAACTACAACACAAAACCATAAGAATGAACCTTACGACATCAGCCCTCCTAGATGGCACTCATCAAAGAGATTCCCTCCATTGGAAATATCTATTCCATTTCAAATGGTATTTCTTATAGAGCGTGCTCCATCTGAAACATCTAACTTGGTACCACTCTAGTTCCCAGTAACAATGGTCTTTTCATCGTTACCTTGCACCTCGCGCAAGATGAAGAAACTAAAGTGAAAAGGCCTTCCCCTCACCACTTCAAAATGTTAAGGGGGCACTTCTCCAGACTAATAACTGCATGCATCATCTCTAATAAGAGAGAATGTATAGACTCACGCCTCACCACATACCAGTAGTTGAGGGATTAATGCCTCTAACTAAATTGTGAAACCTATATTGCTTCAATATGGAGTATCCAACACCTCATCCTGTCATGGAATAACTAGATTATATCTAGGTATCATTAACATCAAGTTTTAGGGATTTATCCTTATAATTGTATCCAACAACCAAGGGAGATCTAACTCCAACAGAGGAACCACTCCCCGATGCTCCTGAAAGATGGGGGAGTAATACTATGTAAGAGAGGACCAGTACCCCAATGAAACAGGGAAGTAATACTCATGAATGAACATCACCAAGATATGATAGAGGAGTACCACATCATAAATCGAGGACCCATACCATAATCTGTTAGGGTAGTACTACTCAGTGTCTTGAGGACCCACACCCTAGAACAACAAGGGAGTACCGACTCTGCCAACTCATTCACTATGGGAGGCCCACACCCTCAAATGATAGGGGAGTACCAACCCCAGGCTGGAGGACCCACTCCCTGACACTACATGGAAGTACCTACTCTACTGAAACAACGTATATGGAGGACCCTCACTCTAGAAAAACAGGGGGTGACAAATCCTATTATAGAGGACCCACACCCTACTCGGTAGGGGAGTTCCCACTCTATCTATACATCATCTATGGAGGATCCATGCCCGGATACAATAGGGGAGTAATGAATCCACAAATAGAAGACCCACTCACTGGTCTAACATAGGAGTATTTACTCTACCTTCAAAAACTTCCTGGGGAAACCCACAACCTAGTCCAACAGGGGAGTAACTCACCCAGAAGAAACTACCCAAAGGTAATGAACCCGAACCCATGACATGGGAAGTACCATCTCCACCTAAGAAGATAGGTAAGGAAAATTATCACCCTATACAGTAGGGTATCAATGAACACAGTGTCTCTCTATATGAACCACACCGATCTCCAACATCAGCTTAGTACCACTCCACAAGTGTCTTTCTTGATTTATGCCACCTCATATCTCCTAAACCATAACAGAGGCCACCATCATTTCCTACATGAAAAAAATCCCAAGATAGACTAATCACATGTCTAAATATGTATCACAGAGAAGGAGATGCAGAAGGAGGAAGATTACTATAGTATCTCCTAGTAGTACATGGTGTGCACCAGGGTACACACAACATGTGAGCCCAAGCGAGAACCTGACCGTGCATCTTTCCCACATGAGTTCAAACCCATGTAGGGGTACACAGTGTGTAGAGGAGGTATACATAGTGTCCCTCATATCTTGACCCTTAGTCGTGTTCCACTTATACAAAGACCGACCAACTATGTCCCTCACATGTGGTGTATCCCATGCTACATGGCATGCTTGGAGAAACATACACCTTCTCATGTAGTTTTCCTTTTTCCATGTACCAGACCCAATGTCCATGTATCTTGGTCATGTGTTATTACATGACCATGTGTTTTCACACAACTATCCCAATACTTGTCCCATGGTCACATGGTTTTGGGGACTACATGACGTGTAGTCCCAAAACCTCATCTTCACAAAATAGGAAGGGAAACATAGTGTGTGTCACTAAACTAAATGTCATGTAAATGGTGATTCAAGTTGGTAATCACCTAAAAAATCAACTAAATTACCCTAATTCAACCGAAAACTAATAGATCAACCTAGCGAGGATCAAAAAAAAATTAAATAGGACTCTAGAACCTTAAAAAACAAAATGAAAGGGATTAGGACTAAAAATAAAATCCTCCTACCACATTAGAGAAAATATAGAGCTTTGGATTAAGAGTAACGCTTGGATCATGTTGCTCCTCGATCTGATGACAATCTGCTTCAGAAACAGAGATTGGAAGTAACTTAATTCATTGATTTGGCATGTTTCTTCCCATCTACCAAAGAGAATATTGGAGGAAAGGAGGTGATGTGACCTCCTCAATTTGTATGCTCCAATGTGAGGGGAGGGGTGAGGGTATTAGGTTTAATTAAATTAAACCTATTAATTCCCCTTTAATGCCACATCACTGAAATTGTCTTCCAATCAAAACTCCAAGGGTATAGAACTATTGGCCACACCTAGGGTAAACATGTTTTTCCGGAATCAACCACAAAATAAAAAAATATGATATGAGACTCAAAATGGGATTTAGTTACTCATTATGAGAAACTGCCTTTGTGAAAAAAATATTTAATATTTTTAATATGACCGCACTGAGGCTCCTACGGCCTTGACATCCCATGCCAACACCACTCCAGATTCTGAAAATATTTTCTGAAATAATCTGATGTCATTCTGGTCAAAAATCAAGTTATTAAATTCTCCCCAAACTAGGGATTTTTATCCCCAAAAAGTGAAAGCCTAATAATAAGGGAATAAACTGAGCCCCCCAATGAGCACAAATGCTAGCAATCTCAAACAGGGTTCCATTTCCACTTACAAGAACACACTCATAAAAACCACCAAGATCAAACCACTCTTATGTTAAGCTTATACCAAGACAACATCATATAACAAATGGTAACATGTCTCCATAACTACGATAATTGGGAAATCACTGAGCACCATAGTCCATTTACAGTCATGGGGTCTAGCGGTACACAACCTCGCTAACCTAACATAGACACTGATAAAACCCCTTAGTTCCCATCCACACATGGATGGAATATACAACGAACTCCTCAAGCATTTGGAATTCATGGTTGATGATGAACATGAATGGGTATTCAAAAACAAAATAGGGATGCCCAATTGTAAACATTGTGTCTTACCAGGCCCTTCGTCTACAAAAATCCAGCTATAACACGTCTCACCAAAAAAGAAACACTACCACACCCACTAATGGTATCCTAGTTTAGTATATATTGTAGTAATACAATCTATAATTAATGAACAAAATAGGTTCTAACTCTACTGCTACAGAATGATTTTACGAAATAACCTCCCTCTTCCAAGGTCGCCAAGATAAAGGGGCTCATGTAGGGAAACTCTGTTGGCAGGACCAAAACCTTCTCTGACAGTTCATTTCATAACCTCACCCTAAACACACAATTCTAAGGAAATCATCAACCTCACCTTGATATTGTCTTCTTTGGATGATGCTGACTCACCCACACGGTCATAATCAAGTCACAAAAACACTTCTTGGTGGGAAAGTTCCCCCATCACTTGTGAGTTCCAAGATACGTCAAACTACGCCACCATCTCATAGAGTGTGTCGCATACAAAGATGATTCCAAACACAAGAGGGTACCCATGAAAAATAAAGGGTTACCTGAACATGCACTGGGTCTTATCATGTCCTTTATCGCAACTACCAACACCAGGTTCTACCAATACCCCAGGTCACCCTGGTTAAACCTCAAGGATGAGTAGAAAAAAGATAACAAAAAATAGTGTCTAAAAATTTTTACTAAAAAAATAGAAAGGACACATGGTGTACCTCTATTCATGCTCAGAGATTCTGGGTCAAAGGCCTCTATGACCTGTAGTTATCCTCTCCCATGTCCACCAACTCCATGAGCCTGACGTAGACCATCAAGGGGTGGTGGTAGAAATACATCAAACTTTCTTCCACCTCTTTACACCCTACCAAATCATTTGCCTTGTCTACCACCTTGCATAAATGCTTACTCCAAACACAACCTCTAAAAAGGTGGCTTTTTATATTGCTCCCTCTCAGTAGCACAGTGGGTCAGAAAATTTCTAGTGATATTCACTCGGCCATCACAAGAATAACACCGCCTCCCCTATGGATGACTTGATCCTCAATACTACTCTTGCGCTACAATCCAATGTGTTAGTGTATAGTCATAAGAATTTCCTCTAGTATTGAGATCCTATCACATGTCATCTGCCAAATAGAAACCCGACCTTTTATTATATTACTATTACATAATTTTAATGATAAACAACATAATAGTATTACACATAGAGGATCCAATGGTTTAGTGTCTTGGGAAAACTAGGACCATCCATAACAATTACAACATCAAGCATAAACATTTATTTAATTTCTTCTTCTCTAGATTTTTATTGGAACTTCTCCTCTCCTTAGTACATGTAGCCACCTAAGGATATACATAAAAAGGGGTGATATAGAAGCCCAGTAAGAGGATAGATAAGAACAATATAGCATGGGGTGAGCATAATCATAACATAGGCAAAAGATCATGAACATGAGAGGAGCATAAATAAAAGACTTGAAATGTGGCAATGCATAAAAATGAAACATCATGTCTTAGTGGATAAATACCACACATAATTTTGAACCAAGATATAATCTTTTTCACACATTATTTCACATTTACTCATGAGATTTAACACTTTCCCCAATGCATTGGAGTGCTATATAATTCCGGGCACACCCGTCACTTGGAAACATTCACATTGCGCTATATAATTCTGGGTGCACCCGTCACATCATAACATTATCATTAACATGAATTAAAAATAGAAAATATATCAATAATGAACATAAATAACCCATGTAAAGTAATGGGTTTCATCTCATAAGAACAAATTAATAAACATTGGGTTCCCAAAACAAAGTGGGAATAACATACTTGATACAAGAACCATCAACTTTGAATGAGAAGTAAAAGGTGAGTTCTTAAAAGAAGAGTTCTTTTGAAAAACACTTGGTTTTTCATAAATACCAGGGAAAAACATGTATATCACCTAAATTAAAAGACAAATATGAAAAAAATATTTTTAAGGAGTAATCATATCAAAAGGAGTGAATGAGGGAGAACCCGAAGGATGAAAGTTGGTTTCGAGAATTTCCCCTTACCTTGTACCCGAATGCTTCCTTCTCTTTAATATCCTGTATAATGACATTATATTCATTAATTAGAAATCCAAAACATTGTGTACATTAATATGGTTCATTATGGTTTCATTAAGTGAATTTATGTGCCTTTGGATGAGTTTTAAATTTTAAAAACATTATTTGAGAATGTTTGTTTTTATGGTTTTCTTGAGTGGTTCACTTGTATTCTTAAATTGAAGTTTGGGTAGAACATGGGTAAACATCCAAAACTGATATTACATGTTATTAATTATATTACAGGATTTTTTATGATCTTGAAATGATTAATGTTAGATCCATGTGTATGAATCATTAGATAAGAATTAAATGATGATTGCATGGGTTATTTAGAGCGATTTTCCAATCATAATGAAATTGTTTTATTTTATCACGTAGAAATATGATAATAAGTTAGTTCCAGATCTTTAAATAGGATATAATACATAAAAAAATTCTGTTACAACCATTAAAAATGTTTCATGTCCAGATCTGAAGGTAGAAATAGAAGAAGAAAGCATGTCGTTCTTGAAGGTGATAAATTAACACCTCACGAACAACATTCATTTTAATAAAATAAAAGGAAGAGGGAAAGGGGGTTGGATGATATAATATCCCATTATTATCATAAAATTCCAGTATATGTATAATACTAGAGTTACAATACAATTTGTATGAATATAGGTGGAGAGAGATCAAGAAATGAACTTGAACTTGAAAGGAAATTAAAGGAGAAGAGGGAGAGAAATTACCTCTTGAATCCTTCTCTTGAAAACCTCCTTAAGGGCCTAAGCATGGTATTTTAATGAGAACAGAAGATCTTTGACGTGGGTTAGGGGATAGGGAAGGTTTTTTGGCAGAGTTTAGAGAAGGTTTGGAGCTTGAGAGGTGTGAGGAAATGAGGGTGTGAAGGGTGGCTTTTATAGGGGAGGGGAGAGGGGTTTCCGTAATATAAAATTCATTAGTTTTTTAATTTCCCCTAAGAAAAGGAATAGTGAGTCTTGTGTGAACAAGAATAGTAATTTTATCATTTGATCCCGAACCAAGTGGTCTTACATTAGCAGAGCATCATGGATTACTCAATTAATCCATTATTTAGCAATTATTGTAAATTATCGGATTCTACTATTCATAAAAAATTCAAGTATCTCAGAAAAATCCTAAAAAATTTACCCCAACCATTTTTTGACATGTAGAATCCAAAAATGAAGTCCATTTTTCAGAAATAATTTTATAAATATTATTAATTTAATATTTAATTAAAATCACAATTTACTAAAAAACATTTTTTTAAGATTAAAACTAATTTTATAGTGCTTTCAAAAATTACGTAGGGTCATAT
This sequence comes from Viscum album, assembly GCA_963277665.1. NCBI lineage: Eukaryota > Viridiplantae > Streptophyta > Magnoliopsida > Santalales > Viscaceae > Viscum > Viscum album. The sequence continues at coordinate 37,768,984 of OY728141.1, read as the reverse complement.
AAAATTATCTAAATACTATAATACATTGATTCATTAATTTATAAATACATTTTAGGGAAATAAATTTTCTTTTAAATTTATTTAATTAATTATAATTATTTATTTATTACTTACAAAATACCAAAAAGTTTACTAAGGACAAATTGTCACTTTCTAAGATGTATAAATTTTATTTAATAATTCATGGGTAATGTTACTCTTATGTTGGATGATTTACTATTCATAAGGTTCATATTACTATTCATAAGAGTATGTTACTATTCCTAAGAGTATGTTACTATTCACCAAATATTATTTTTGTTTCATTAGACTCCAAAAATCATCTTGACCACAACCGTGTATGTAGAATTTTTAAAATTCCAAACACAAAAGTGAAAAAATTATATTTAAAGGTCACTTATCACATAGTATTTCATTATGTTTTGTTTTCATGTTATTTTATGACATAAATATAAGAAGGCAATTTCCGTTGAAAAACATTGGGTCGTTACATTCTTCCCCCATAAGAAATTTCACCCCCGAAATTTCACTTTACACAAACAGGTAAGGGTGTTTTCCTTCATTGCCTCTTCTGGTTCCCAAGTTGCTTCCTCAACCTTATGGTTCCTCCACAACACTTTGAATAGATGGGTTGTCTTGTTGTGTAGAACCTTATCTCTCCAGTCTAGAATCTTTACTGGAAACTCCTCATAGGAGAGATCATCTTCCAGCTGCACCACCTCTGAGTTTAGTACTTGTGATGGGTCTGGTATGTACTTCCTCAGTAGTGATACATGAAACACATCATGAACCTGAGCCATATTTAGTGGATGTTCAAGACAATAGGCCACGTCTCCTATGCGATCAAGGATCTCAAAGGGGCCAATATACCTTGGGATTAGCTTCCCTTTCTTCCTGAATTGCATGAATCTCTTACATGGAGATATTCGAAGGAAGACTTTATCTCCAACATCAAACTCCAAGTCCCTTCTATAGTTGTCAGCATAGTTCTTTTTTCTGACTTTGATTAGCTTTGACGTGTTTTTAATGACTTGAACCTTCGCTGTCATCTCTTGAACAAGATCGGGTCCATGTAGCTTTATTTCTCCAACTTCATCCCAACAGGTTGGAGTCCTACATCGCTTTCCATATAGATCTTCATATGGAGACATCTGAATACTCGACTATAAGCTATTGTTGTATGAGAACTCATCTAATGGGAGATGCTGATCCAAATCACCTTTGAATTCAAGATAGTAGTCTCTTAGAATATCTTCATTTTTTTGAATATTTCTTTCAGACTGGCCATCAGTTTGGGTGTGATAGGTCATGCTAAAATTTAATTCAGTACTCAAAGCATGTTGAAGGCTCCTACAGATCTTAGATGTGAACCTTGGATCACGGTCAGAGACAATTTAGAGTGGAACACCATGCAGTCTCACCACTTCCTTCACATATATCTTTGCAAGTTGTTCAAGCGAGAGATCTTCCTGAATAGAAATAAAATGGTAAGTCTTGGTGAGTCGATCAACCACAACCCATATCGCATTATTTCCCTTTGACGTCTTCGGGAGACCCGTGACAAAGTCCATAGTAACATTTTCCCATTTCCCCATGAGTATAGGCAATGGATGCATCATACCCTTGTACTTTTTTCACTCAGCATTAATTTGATGACATACCAAGAACCTTGATATATATTAAGTAATATCCTTCCTCATATTATCCAACTAGAAGTGACATCGGAGATCACGGTACATCTTGGTACTCCCAGGATATATAGAGAATGTTTAGATATGTGCATTATCCAATAGCTCCTTCTTTATCCCAGGTTATGAAGGCATAGAAAGCCATGTTCCAAACTGAATCACACTATCATCGTCGATATGGAACTCTGGTAGATTCCCTTCCTTTACTTCATTCACCCTCTTTTGTATCTCCACATCATCCATTTGTGCTTCCTTAATCTTTTCCTGGATAGATGGTTGCACAATATTTTGGGCAAGGCAGGATGTATCCCCTGCCCTTATGATTTCCAAATCCATTCTTTGCATATCCAAAATGATAGGGTCTTTCTCAATCTGTAACATGGATAGAGTAGTGGGTTCTGTTCTACTCAGAGCATCAGCTACCTTGTTTGCCTTTCCAGGCTTATAGTGAATAGAGCAATCGTAATCCTTGATTAGCTCTAACCATCTCTTTTTACGCATGTTGAGATACTTTTGTGTGAATATATACTTTGGGCTCTTATGGTCAGTGTATATGTCACACTTCTTTGCATAATGGTAGTGCCATTAGATTTTCAAGGCAAAAATCACGGCTGCCAGCACTATATCATGTGTCGGGTAGTTCTGCTCATGGATATTTAACTGGAATGAGGCATAGGCTATCACATTATCATTTTGCATGAGTACACAACCCAAGACTTTCTTTGAAGCATCACTTTATATCACCAATATTTCTCCACTTTACGGTAGTGTGAGTACAGGTGCAGTGATCAGCCTTCTCTTTAGATCCTTAAAGATTCCCTCACATTCTTCTATGCAGACATACTTTACCCCTTTCCATGTTAACTTAGTTATAGTGCTTGACAATCATGAGAGGTTTCTCATGAAAATTCGGTAGTACCCAGCTAATCCAAGAAAAATATGGATTTCTATTACACTAGAGGGCCTGGGCCATTCCTCAATCACCTTTGTCTTTGAAGGATCTATAGAAATTCCCTCACTTGTGATCACATTCCCCAAGAACGTGACTTGTTTCATCTAAAATTCACACTTGATAAACTTGGTGTAATACTTCTCCTTTCTCAATGTCACCAACACAAGTCTTAAATGTTCTTCATGTTTCTCCTTTCTCTTGGAGTAGATGAGAATATCATAGATAAACACTACCACAAATTTTTCAATGTAATGTGTAAAGACTCTATTCATCACATCCATGAAGATCGTAGGGGAATTAGTAAGTCTGAATGGTGTCACCTAAAACTCATAGTGCCCATAACTTGTACAGAAGGTAGTCTTTTGAATATATTCCTTATTCATCTTTACCTAATAATATACAGAACGAAGATCCACCTTTGAGAAGTATTGAGTTCCTCTTAACTGGTTGAACAAGTCATCAATCCTTGGGAGAGGATACTTTTTCTTTATGGTGATCTTGTTGAGTTCCCGATAATCGATATACAGCCACATTATTCCATCCTTCTTCTTTACAAAGAGCACTAGTGCACCCCAAGGTGATGCACTAGGGCGTATGCACCCTTTGTCTAGATGCTCTTGCAGCTGCTTCTTTAACTCCTCTAGGTTGATAGGAGCCATCCTATAGGGACACTTCGATATTGGAGTAGCTCCAGGTATGAATTCAATTGAGAAATCTACCTCACGATCTGGGGGAATACCATGTAACTCTTCATGAAATAAATTGATATATTCCCTGACAATGGGAATTTCTTCAAGGTTGGAACTTTCCTTCGACTCAACCATTTGGGAGAGGTATGGTTCTTCATAGGGAATCAACACCCACACCATTGAAGGATTTTTCAAAGGAGATTCATGATCTTCCTTGCATTTGTAGAGGATCATGGGATGGTTAGGAATATGAAAAGATATTTCTTTTTACTGACAGTTGACATGTGCTCTATATAACGAGAGCCAATCTATTCCCATTATACCGTCGAATTCCACCAAGGGAAGTATTACATGATTTTTTGGAAGAATATTCCCACATACGCCAATGGGAGAAGATTCAAACACTTGGGTTGCAATGATTGCACCACTCAGTGTTTTTACAGATATATCTACTTCAAGGTTTCAGGGCTTCGATTCTATAGTTCTAGCAAACTTCCATGATATAAATGAATTCGTAGAACCAGAATCAAATAATACTTTTTCCATTATTGAGTGAATAGGAAGTGTACCTTGTACGACTTCATTATCATGCTCCACCTCCACAGTAGTGATGGAATAAGCCTTCCCTTATTCCTTTGGATTTGGTGGCTACTGACGCTGATTACCCCCGAGAGCACCAGGTTTAGTGCACTGATTTCCATAGTTCCCTAGCTCCTTACAGTTGTAGCATTGAACCATGAGTGGTTCTCTCCTTTCATCAGCTACATTCTCCTTCCTTTTCATATTTTTTCGACACTCTGGAGCATGGTGTCCTTCTTTCCAACACTTGTATCATTTCCCCATCCCTTTGAGGTAGTTTCCATGGTGCAACTTCCCACATTTTTGGCATCTGGGTTGTTGATTTTTCTTCCTGCCTTTGTCATTAGATCCACCATCTTGAAACTCCATCTTTCTTTTCTTATCACTATAGCCAGGGAACCGTTCTCCAAACTCCATATCTACTTTTAGAGCACACTAAACAACTTCTTCATAACTCCCAAAGTCTCTAATTGCAAGATCCTTTCGAAGGTGTGGTTTTAATCCACTAAAGAATCTATCAATTTTTCAATCATTGTTGATAACAAAACCCAAAGCGTACCTTGTGAGCCTTGTGAAATTAGATTCATAGGTTGTGATAGATTATCTTTATTTTTTCATGAGCTCTATGAATTATCTCTCCATCTTCGTGCTAAGATTTCGTGGGAAATACATATTAAGAAAAATTATCTTAAAGTCTTCCCATTCCATTTCATCATTTTCCTCCCTTGGTTTGGTGTTCTTAATCAAAGCCCACTATTGATCAGCTTCTCCATCTAGACGATAAATGGCTAGGGTCACCTTCTCCATATCGGAACAGTGATGAACATAAAAGATCTTCTCCATGGAGTTGACCAACTCTTCTGTAACTAGTGGATCAGAAGATCCACAAAATGTTGGTGGTCGTTGCCGCATAAAACATTCGATAGCCAGTTTCTCCCTCTTTGGTGATGGAGGAAGTTCCCCATTATTATATTTATTGTTCATAACCAGAGATAATTGGGTAAGAATATCCATGAAGTTTTGAACTCCACCCCCCAAATCCTTGGGGATGTCGTTCGGGAAATCATTGCATTGGCCCTCGTATGAGTTGTTGGCCTGATTTCTCCTGGTTCCCACCATTTTCTAAAATAGAAAAGGTTAGAACAAAATATAAGTAAACAATTAATGAGTGCCTAACTTATTCATTTGAACAATTTATACTAAAATAATAACATATGGGATACCTATGTAAATATTCTTGTGTGCATTTTAGTACTTAGTCTCATGGTAGAGGTTTTCTCTAGGGTTCACTAATCCTAATTCCAAAATTAACTAAACCATGCCTCTGATACAAACTATAGAGACACAGACATTTCTTACATTACTATTACATCATTCTAAAGATAAAAAATATAATATTATTACACATAGAGGACCCAAAGGTTTAGTGTCTTGGGAAAACTAAGACTATTCATAACAATTACAACATCAAGCATAAACATTTATTTAATTTCTTCTTCTCTAGCTTCTTATTGGAACTTTTCCTCTGCTTAGTACATGTAGCCACCTGAGGATATACATCAAAAGGGGTGATCTAGAAGCCCATTAAGAGGATAGATAAGAACAATATGGCATGGCGTGAGCATAATCATAATATAGGAAAAAGATCGTGAACATTAGAGGAGCATAAATAAAAGACTTGAAATGTGGAAATGCATAAAAATGAAACATCATGTATTAGTGGTTAACTACCACACATTATTTTGAACCAAGATAACATCTTGTTCACTAATAATTACACATTTACTCATGAGATTCATTACTTTACCCAATGAATGTGAGTGCTGTATAATTCCTGGTGCACCCGTCACTTTGAAACATTCATATTGCGCTATATAATTCTGGGCGCACCCATCACATCATAACACTATCATTAACATGCATTCCACATAGAACATATATCAATAATCAACATAACTAACCCATGGAAAGTAATGGGTTTTATCTCATAATAACACATTCATAAACATTGGGTTCCCAAAACAATGGGGGAATAACATACTTGATTCAAGAACCACCAACTTTGAATGAGAAGTAAAAGGTGAGTTCATAAAAGAATATTTCTTTTGAAAAAAATTTGGTTTGTCATAAATACCAGTGAAAAACATTTATTTCCCATAAAAGGAAAGACAAATATTAACAAAATATTTTTAAGGAGTAATCATATCAAAAGGAGTGAAAGAGGGAGAACCCGAAGGATGAAAGTTGGGTCCGAGAATTTCCCCTTACCTTGTACCCGAATGCTTCCTTCTCTTTCAGGTCATGTATAATGACATTATATTCATTAATTAGAAATAATAAATCATGACCCAATGAACCCCATTTATCTGAGCTTCTGAGGGATAAATAATCTTTGGTATTTTTACTGAAATAGGACAAAGGTTATATTCAATAATTAAAACATGATAATAACTATTTATGGAAATGGCTCAAGATCATCAAGATCATGACCCAAACCATGTTCTCTAAATATCCTAAAGAAAATCTCATTGTCGAACACATTACCATTAGATAATCCACCGGTGTAATAAAATGCTATGTATCTAGACCGTAAAAGTGTGAATTTTTATATTTTATTTTCCATAAATTAATGACAATATTTTTTACTTAATATTTTTAAATTATAAATGATTAATTAAAATGTTTCATAAAAATTGGATTTTAATATTAAAAAATTTGAATTGTATTTTTGGGTAATATTAAATTTCAAGTCATACATTCCTTTTGATGAACACTTGAAAATTTCCATAATATTATTATTTAGTGGAATATTATTATGATATATTATATATTAAATATATATTATAATATAATTTTATGAAGTAAAATTTTAATTTTAAGGGTCAGAAAACAACTATTGTAAAAAAACTATCATTTAAAAAAAAAATAGATTTTAATTAAATGTCTAATTTATCATATTTAAGGGATTATTTTTAAAAAATATTTTTTTTAATCCATGCATTGAATTTATCCAATGGTTATTTTTCATAATTTTCTGAGAGTTGAATTTTCAGGTAAATAATAAATATGATATTAATATAATTTATTATGATATCATAATGACCCAAAAGTTATTTAGTATTTTCCATAAAATATATACATAGGAAAATATATATTTCCCCTTAAAAAAATTATGATATTTTATAAATTTTATAAAACCATTATGTATCCTACAAAACTAATATCATATTTTAATACTTTAAAATCATTTCTTTGTAAACATGAATAATTTACACATCCTAAATTGTACTATTTTAATTTTATAGGTTCCGAAACTTATAATATAATGAAAAAAAATCATCTTTGGTAAAACCCAAAGGAAAAACCATTGGATATTTTGTGATTTTTATTACTTTATAGTATAGAGTCCAAAACCGTTGTTTGGAAGATAATTGTAACGCCCCGACCCCTCTAGATAGAAGCTGGTGCAATACTTGTGATATTGGCATCGTTAGAAGAAATGAAAATCCTGAAGGAATGATCAGTTTAGTAGTCTTGAAGAAACTAGATATATATAAGTAACACAAATTTCATTGAAATGGGTTAAAAAATACAATACATAACAAAAGCTAAGCACAACAACCACAGGAACTCAATAAATGACCACCTCTTCATCACCTGTATAATGTAAACAATGAAATGGGTGAGATCAAATTCTCAGTAAGGGTTAAAAATAGAAAAATCATGAATACAATAATATCTTATTTGTAATCAATTTGACATAATCAATAAGACATGGTAAATAAATGAAAACTCACGACATTAATAAACAGAGAATGAAACTTCATCCATAGATTTTGTCATAATAAAAACCTCATCGATAGTAATAACTGATAATGAATAAAGTGAATGATTATAAATTGGACATCATTTATTTGGAACATGAACCATAATACTGTAAAAATGGTTTAGTTCTATGGGTAAAAACCCATCTGATTCTTTTGGAAATAAACTCAAAGGGTTTGTCGCTAAACTGTTTTGTCTCATGAGACCTACAGATGCATCAAGGGGCTGTAGTGGGCCCCACCCACTTCTACATCCAAATAATTATTTATAAATAGATTAAATATAAGATAAATATGTATTTACATTATCCGTATATAATAGAGGATACTGATTCATCAACATTTCCACAGTCAAAACAACATTCAAAATAAATATCGTACGTAAAGTGGTATACAACTTAGACAATAGTCATATCCATGTTATGAGAATATGGAAATTAAAATTGAATATAATTTCCATTGAAAGGTGATCTCTAATGGTCATTATTTACACTACATAATAAAGAATATGTCCACAATACAATGTAAGTCACAACTAAGTGAAAATTGAGACAAAGCTCGTTACCACGTAGTAATCAATTGAGTCATATGACAAAAAGTTAATAACCACAAAATGATTCGTATAATACCATTAATGTAAAAATAATAATGATAAAATACATAAAATGGATGTATTCCTATAATACATATAATAAATAAGAGTCAATCAAAGAAAATCCCACAGAATTGAAGGTGAAATGAGAAAACCCCTTACAAACATTTCTTCATGGTATTGAGTGTTATTACAAGGTCTTAATGAGAGGTAAATGGGTATGAAATTATTTATATTCCACAATGGTAGTATGGGGGAGGTTTGAAAACTTTCCCCAAAATTATAAATTAAAAAAAACAGAAGCACACAAGATAGGGTGGATTCTTCAATAAATGTGAGAAAGAGGACCCCTAACCTTATGCTTGAAGGTGTTCTTGACTTGTTATTAAACACCTGAATAAACAAAATATGCTTATTAATTCCTAATTCCAGAACCTATTTTATATTTAAATGATTTATTAGAGTCATTTTTAGTTCATTCTAGGCCTTTTTGATTGTTTATAAGGTTCAATTTCATTGCTCGGGCTCATTTGTTTACTTGGTTTTAAAAGATTAGTTCACATATATTCATGTTCGGATAAATATAAAAGATCGAAGTGGTTGTCCAGAAATTCAGTTATATACTATTAGTGAACCTCCAAGAGATTAAATGGTATTAAATTTAATTTTTGTTACTTATATTTAAGTTGAATTATTATATAACCTTAGTGATAACTGTTTTGGTTAAACGATGAGTTTGATTACGATGAACATGTTTTTCATTATAACTTAATACCATTTGTACAAAATATTTACAGAACTAAAAATAAGATATATTACATAATGATCTGGTTCATCCATAACTCAAATGGTTGCATGACCATAATTAAATATTATAATAGAAATTCATAAATCGTGATCCTTGAATGTGCTAAATTAGCCCATCTAAAACGGTGCTTTCATTTCATTCAAATAGATGTGTGGAAAGGAGAGAAGATAATGGAATATATATACCATTATCATGAAAACATTATATTACATGTATGTTACTGGATTTATCATACTATTTTGGTGAAGGGAGGTGAATAAGGAAACAAAAATAAAAGAACTTAAATGAAAAGAAGGGATTTGAAAGAGGAATTTACCTCTTGAGACTTCCTCCTTTGAGAACCTCTTAAGAGGAGAGGTTTTGGTATTTTGAAGAGGCTAGGAGCTTTTAGACGTGGGGTAGGATCTTGAGTAGTGATTTGGGAAGAATATTGGCAAGGTACAAGGCTTTAGAGGAGTGAAGAGAAGATGTTGTGAAGGAGGGTTTTTATAGTGGAGGAGAGAGGGGTTTTCTTAATATAAAATTCATTAATTTATTATTTCCTCTCAAGAAAACCAATAGTGAAAATTCCATGACCAAGAATAGTAGTATATGCATCTGAATCCAAATAAATTGGGCTTACATCATGAGATCATCACAATGACTCAATTAATCCATTATTTAGCATTTATTGTGAATTATCAGATTTTACTATTCATCAAAAATTTAAGTATTTTAGAAAAAATCCCAAAAATTCACCGTAATAATTTTTCGATGTGTAGAATAAAAAAATGAAGTCAATTTTTCAAAATTAATTTTTTAAATATGATTAGTTAAAATTTTAATTAAATCATTTATTTAATCGAAATATATAAACACTTAAAATATTCATCTTCATCTCTAAGGTGTCTAAATTCATTCATACACTCAAGGGTATGGATACCATTCATAAGAGTCATATTACTATTCATAAGGGGAAGTTACTATTCATAAGTGCAGGTTACCATTCATAAGGGTAGATTACTATTCACCAATAATCAGGTGAATTATATCAGACTCTAAATATCATCTTGAACACAACCATGTATATCAGATTTTTAAAATTCAAATCACAGAGCATGTAAATTTATGTTTAGTGGCTAATTTATGCCTATCTTCTATAAGTAACCATGTTTTGTTCTAAATAGGTTAAGTGATTCATGAAAAATAGGCTATCTAATGAATACAATGAATTTAAGAGAAACATACCATAATATGTTTTGGGTGATACATTATTACCTCCTTTGGAAATTTCATCCTCAAAATTTTATTTATAAAACTCACCTAAAAGATTTGGGTGATTATTTTTCATAGCACCATCAGGTTCCCATGTTGCTTCCTCCATATTTTGGTTTCTCCAAAGAACCTTTACTAGATGAGTTGTCTAATTTCGCAATACCTTCTCCCTTGTGTCAAGAATCCTAATAGGCTTTTCACAGTATGAAAAATCAGGTTCTAGTTAAATCTCTTCATAGGTGAGTACATGTGTTGGGTCTGGCATGTATTTCTTTAACAAAGACAAGTGGAACACATCATGAACTTTAGAGATATATGGCGGCATCTCTAAATGGTAAGCTATAGCTCCGATTATTTCCAAAATTTCAAATGGTTTGATGTACATGGGGCTCAGTTTCCCTTTCTTACCCAACCTTAAGACACACTTACAAGGAGATACTTTCAAAAATTCATGATCACCCACTTGGGATTCCAAATCACTTCTCCGGATGTCAGCATACTCTTCTGACAACATTGGGATGCTTTATTATGGTCTTGTATTTTATTCACCTTTGTCGTGGTATCTTCAATATGTTCCAGGCCTATAAGTTTTCTCTCACCAACTTCATCCCAACAAGTTATAGTTCTATGCCTCTTTCCATACAATGCTTCATATGTAGCCATTTGAATATTAGAATAGAAACTATTGTTGTAGGAAAATTCCACCAAAGGTAAGTATTGATCCCACATACCTTGGAAGTCATGAGAGAATGACCTCAACATGTCTTCTAAATATTGAATAGTCCTTTCAGACTGTCCATCGGTTTGGGGTGATATGCAGTACTCATACGAAGCTCAGTATTCAAATCTATCAGGAGAATTTGCCATAATTTTGATGTAAACTGGGGATCTCGATCAGACACAATCGATATGGGTGCACTATGAAGTATTATAACTTTATTAATATAAATTCTTGCTAGGCGCTGAAGTTGTAAATCCTCTCTTATTGGAAGTAAATGTGCTCATTTTGCGAGACGATCAATAATTACCCATATTTCATCATTCCTTCTAGGTTTCCTCAGTAGTCCAGTGACAAAATCAATCGTAATGCTATCCCACTTCCACATAGGAATAGGTAGAGGTTTCATGACTCCTTTGGTATTTTTTCTCTCTGGCTTCACTTGTTGAAAAACTAGACATCTTGACACATAGTCAGCAATTTCCCAATTCATATTATCCCACCAAAAATATTCCTTCATATAACTATAAATTTTGGTGATACCTATGTGTATAGTGAAATTTGAGCTATGAGCATCGTCTAATAGTTCCCTTTTTAGCCCAGGTATTGATGCGACGCATAACCTCTTCCCAAATTTTATAACTCCTTCTTAATACATGAAGTCTGCCAGTCTCCCATCCTTGAGAGAATTAATTTTCTTATGAAAATTCTCATCATCAGGTTGAGAGATTTTTATTTTCACTAATAAATATGTCTTAGCAATCATTTGAAAGAGAAATGATATTTCCCCTTCCTTAACAATTCCCATATCCATCTCTAGTAGATCCAAAAATATAGAATCTCTCTCAATCCTCATTTGAGTCATAAGTCTGTGATCTTTCCTACTTAATGCATCTTCCACCTTATTCGCCTTTCCCAGGTGGTAGTGTATTGAAAAATCATAATCCTTGAGTAACTCAAGCCATCTCTTTTGCCTCATGTTGAGTTCTTTTTGTGTAAATATGTATTTCAAACTCTTGTGGTCTGTATAAATCTCACATCTCTCTCCGTAGAGATAATGCCTCCATATTTTCAGAGAAAAGATTACGGCTGCTAACTCAATATCATGATTTGGATAATTTTTATCGTAGGTCTTCAACTATCTTGATTCATAAGAAATACCTTTATCATTTTGCATAAGGACACAACCCAGCACATTCTTTGATGCATCTTTGTATATCACAAATCTATCACTTTCAGATGGAAGAGTCAAAATTGGGGCATTGACCAATATTCTTTCCAATTCTTCGAATAATTCCGTACACTCTTTTGTCGACAAAACTTTACTCCTTTACGTGGGAGCTTGGTTAGTGGGTTAGCCATTCAGGTGAAATTCTGAATGAAACGCCGATAATATCCTTTTAATCCAATAAAACTACGCACCTCGGTTATGTTTGTTGGCATGGGCCATTTTTGGATTTCCTTTGTCTTCACAGGATCAACTAGGATTCCTTCTTTAGAGATAATAAGGCCTAGAGAATAAACTGATTGAAGCCAAAATTCACACTTGTTAAACTTCACATATTATTTATTTCTTCTAAAAGTTCTCAGAATAACCCGCATGTGATTCTCATGGTCTTCATAGATTTTTGAGTATACGATGATATCATCGATGAATACCACAACAATGTTATCAAGATATTCCTTGAAAACTCTATTCATTAAATCCATGAAAACATAGGGTGTATTTGTCAGTCCAAAATGCATCACTGTAAACTCGTAATGCTGAAACCTAGTTCAAAATGCTGTCATAGAAATATCTTCCTTCCTCACATGCTGCTGATGATATCTAAATAGAAGGTCAATGTTTGAAAGGTATTGAGCTCCATGAAGTTGTCAAAAAAATAAACAATCTAGGGTAGTTGATACTTATTATTTATTTTAATAGCATTGATTTTCCTGTAATCAATGCAAAGCCTCATGGATCCATCTTTCTTCTTGACAAAGAGGACAGGGGCTCCCCATGGAGAAACACTAGGTCAAATAAATCTTTTTTCACTCAAATCCTCAAGTTGTTTATTTCACTCCACTAATTCCATAGTGTCCATTCTATGGGGAGTCTTTGATATAGGTCTTGCATTAGGGATTAAATCAATAGAGAACTCAACGTCCCGCTCTGGAGTATGTCTAGGTAAATCCTCTGGAAATACATCAATGTACTCTTGTACTCTGTGCATATATTCAATTTGAAGATTTCTTTCCATGCCCATAGTTTTTTTATTATCATCCTCTCCTAGTATTTCATTCAGTAGAGCTACCGGGGATTGTTCTAGATAGGAATCAGGTGGTGAAGTTTCTGCCCTAAAGAAAACAGATTCTACACCATTTTCAAAAATTGTAACTTCTTTCTTATTAAAATAAATCTTCGCTTCATACCATGAAAGCTAATCCATACCAAGAATTATATCAAATTCAGTCATTTGTATGATGACAAGGCTAGAAAATAAAGCTCTTTTTGGTGACTGGAGGGGGACTAGTCGACATGCCTTTGTTGCAATGATATATCCCCCGGGAGTTTTTACTGATAACTCCTTTATTAAATCAAATTGAACAAATATAATTTCATTGGAAAATTGAGAAGATATAAATGAATGAGATGATACAGAATCAAATAAAGTGTTTTCTATATTTGAGAAAAAAATTAAAGTACCTGCCACCACGTTATTTGTAATTTCATCCTCCGTGGTTGTAATCGCATAGGCCCTCCCTTGTTCTCTTGGCTTTTTCTGAGGCATGTTTCCTTGGATCTTAGGACACTCATCTGCATTTTGTCCCATTTCCCTGCAATTGTAGCATTGAGTACCATTGAATTGTTTCTTCCCCTTGCATTCATCAGATTAATGACCCTTTTATATGCAGTTATAGCAGACACCCATTCCTTTCAAGCAATTCCCGAGATGATTCCTTCCAGACTTCTTGCCTAATGGTAAAATATTCATTACCTTGATATTATTTGGTGCTTCTCCATTTTTATGTTATGATAGTACCGCTTCTTATCTTGGTTTCCTTTTAAAAGATTTGATCTAGAAAATTCCTTCTATGTTTTTATGGCACTCGATAAAATTCCATCATATGAAGAAAATGTTGAGAAGCCAGTTCCCTACGAAGAATTTTCTTAAAACCTTCAAAGAAATGATCAATCTTGTCTGCCGAGTCATGTACGTAATCTATGGCATACCTATTCAAACTTGTAAAAGTAGCCTCATACTCTACAACACTGTCCTTTTCCTTTTATTTTAAGATAAGGAATTTCCTATTCATTTCAGTTTGTTTCTCACGAGGGAAATATTTTTCAGAAAATATTCCCTTAAAAGTTCTCCACTCCATATCTTCTATTTCTTATTCCTCCATGGTATTCTGAATTAGGGACCACCATTGATCAGCATCAGCCATCAGACAATATACTGCCAGTACCACCATCTCATTCTCATTACATCTCAATGCCATGAATATCATTTCTAGTGACTTGATCCACTACTCAGCTACCATGGAATTAGTAGTCCCACTAAATGATGGGGTCTTTTGTTGCATGAAATGGTCCAACACAAGTCTGGAATGGTTATTCGTTACAACTTGAGTAAGTTGTCCAAATATGGTCATGATCTTATCTCCTCCAACATTGACTGTGTTGACTAGCTCAGTGGGGAGATCCGAACATTACCCACGAGTATTGATTCCCCTAATTTCATTAGACACAATTTCTAAATGATGGAACACACTATATTAGGGCATGGATCCTAATGTATAGTCTTAAAAAAATTCTTAGCATAGTTTAAGATCTTACGCATGGCTAATCCTATAATTAGAGAAATGGTTTCTTTGAGAAATAATATATATTTCAATCCTTCATAATGTCTTATAAAGAAAATATGAATTATCCTAGGCATATCCCCCAGAAGTGTAGTAACCAAGAGTGCAGTGAGGCCCATTTTCATGTACCAGTTCCCGTTTGAGTCTAGATCAAAGTGGTGTTTTTGGGTTTTCCCCCTAGATACATCTATGCCAGAGCCTCCTCTACCTGCTTGTATCCAGACCGGGATGTATTGCTTGAAAGATCCACATAATCTATTCCTTAAAAAAATACCAGGATGTTCTTGTATGTTTATCCTCAAATACTACCTTAGGGATTTGTTCCCTACTATATATTTACTACTCTAGTTTCCATGTTTCCTACTAAACTTCCTCTGATACCAACTATAACGCCCCGACCCCTCTAAATAGAATCTGGTGAATTACTTATGATATTGGAATGGTTAGAAGGAATGAAAATTCCAAAGGAATAATCAGTTTATTAGTATTGAAGAAACCAGATACATAGATGTAACACAAATTACACTGGAAAGGGTTACAAAATACAATAAATAACAAAAGCTAAACACTGAAACCACAGTAACTCAATAAACGATCACCTCTTCATCACTTGTAGAAAGTAAATAATGAAAGGGTGATATCAAACACTTAGTAAGGGTTACAAATAGTGGAAGCATGAATACAATAATAACTGATTTGTAAACAATTTGACATAATCAATATGGCATCGTGAATAAATGAAAACTCACACCGTTAGTAAACTAAGAATGAAACTACATCCATAGATTTTGTCATAGTGAAAACCTCATGGATAGTAATAAATGATAATGAATAAAGTTAATGATTATTAATTGGATGTCATGTATCTGGAACGTGAACCATAATACCATAAAAACTGTTTAGTTCTATGGGTAGAAACCCATCTAATTCTTTTGGAAACAAACTCAAAGGTTTTGTTTCCAAAATGTTCTGTGTCAGGAGACCCACCGATGCATCTAGGGGCTATAGTGGGCCTCACAGACCTCTACATCCAAATCATTGTTTATAAATAGATTAAATAAAAGAGAAATATGTATTTACATTATCCGTATAGAATAGAGGATATGGATTCATCAACATTTCCACAATCAAAACAACATTCAAAATAAATACTCTATGTAAAGTGGTATACGACTTAGACAATAATCATATCCATGTTATGAGAATATAGACATTTAAATGGAATATAATTTCAATTTAAAGGTGATCTAAAATGGGAATTATGTACACTACATAAGAATGAGTAGGTGGAAAATACAAAGTATGTAACACCCCAAGATTTTATGAAACATATTCTTTTCATTACTGTCTTGTGTTGTACGCTACACCAAAAGGAGCTTGCACAATAGGCATCCTTGACTTTCCTTGCATTACATGCAATCACGACCTTCCTCAATAGCGTGTGTAGTACGCAATACAGTGTTTCACTAAACAACGATATGCTATTAAAATATTATTATGAATAGTAATAACCACTTTTTGAAAATTTGTTTTTCAAAATGGAATTCATTTTTGGATTTGTAATATCGTAATTAGCTTAGGGTGAAATTTTGGTACTTTTTGGATAACTTTCATATTCTGATGAATAGTAAAAATTACTAAATTTTAATTAAAAAGAACTTTTTTAATAGAAATAATTAATAGTGATAAATTATTAATTTGAGTGGTTTTAAAGTATATTTAGAATATATTTTTACAATTTAATACAATATTGGTCATTGGATTTAATTTCACATTTAAACTAGTCATAAACAAGTGTCAATCTTTTGATGGTTATTATCTCTTAAAAACACCCTATTTGTTTTGACGACGAGAATTAATTTTTAAATTAATTAATGCAACTAATATGTTTTGAATTTGGTAAAATAGACATCATTTTTTAATTATTAATATCAAATATATCTTAGGCCTAATTTTTGGTATTTTTCTGAAAACTTTCAATTTTTGATGAATAGTGAAACCACTAAGTGGTAGTTAAGAAAAATGAATTTTTCATAAAACTTAATTTTACCGCTTCTGTGAGTGGAATTTCAAAAATCCGAGAGACACGGTTGATGTCAGTAAGTAAAATTTGGTTCAATGAGATGAAAATAATTTTTGGTGAATAGTAACTTTTTACTTTTGTTTACCACGGTTAAAAGTAAATAGGGTAATTAAGGGTAAAAATGATATTATTATTACCCTAACACATGTCCTAATTCTATTGGATAAATTTAATTCGACCAAAAACAAATTAGGAATAAAATTTGACCATTTAGGCCCACTTGGATTAGATTAGGACATTTATTATTAATTTATTTAAAGAAGGGTTAAAATAGTTAAAATCAAAGTTTAATAAGTAAATCATTTTTAAAATGGGGTTATACATAAGATAAATTCGACTATAAATATTATTTAGAAAGATAAAATGATTTCCTACATAATGGTATTTTATTTGTAATTTTTAGACATTAAATAATTTAATTTATTTATGACACAACGATGATGCAGTAATTATCTTATTAATGAAATATTGACATAATTGATGTTATAAATACCCAAATAAATGTAATTTGAGACTTTTTCTGAATTAAAATAATTTTCTAGATTAATATGACATGTTAGTATTGATTTAATTAACTTTTTTTGAACTAATCATTCTGTTATGATTTTCACAAAAATTAATTACTAAATAGTGTCAAAATTGACATAAATTAGCTTTTAAAACAAATATTATATTATTAATCCTTATTTTATTCCTAAAAAATCTAAGGTTCGGCCAAATGACTTAGATAAGGTTATATATATTAATAAAACACAACATGGGGGGTCTCTTGGATGTATATGGTAAGTTTATTAACTATATAATATAAAAATACAAGGTGACATGGTAAATGTCAATCTAATTAACTAAGAGTTAAAACTAAAATATAAGGTTAATATAGGAACCTAAACTTGTCTAAATTATATTGTATGAGAGGATTTAGACCCATACCCACCTTATCTTAGAAATAAATCAATTTGGAGCTATTTGAAACTGAATTTGACTTATAATAAAATAATAGTTTTAGTTATTCCAAAGGTACCCCTCTCCTCCCTTATAAAAGGGCACCTCCTCCCTCTCGTCCTCACACCAATTTGTGCATTAAAGATTGGCAAACCCCTGTCAAAATATCTTCTACACTTCCCTAGTATCATCCTAGAGGTCTTGG
This sequence comes from Viscum album, assembly GCA_963277665.1. Classification (NCBI taxonomy): domain Eukaryota; kingdom Viridiplantae; phylum Streptophyta; class Magnoliopsida; order Santalales; family Viscaceae; genus Viscum; species Viscum album. The sequence goes on along the minus strand of OY728141.1, from coordinate 37,750,801 downwards.
GCATCTTCAAAGTCCATCCTTAGTTCTTTAAGTGGAGGTTAAGTGAAGGCGCGTCAAAAAGAGGTAATATCCATTACTGATCTTTTTCAATTTCTTTCTTATTCAACTTCTTCTTCTTTAGTTGATTCATGATAAAGTAACAACATCAGTATTTTTTATATACTGATATGTTATTATAAATATGAAACAACTCTAATTAACATTCTATTCATCCTACAGAAAAAGGAAATCACCGCACGTGCGTACGTACGGAATACCGTCTCCACGCCGTGGTGTAATCTATTTTCCACCACCACCTTACTTGGATGGGTATAATGGTGTAAATAATGACTATATATGACTATTATAAAGTGATATTGATTCTTAAATAGTATACATACACCTCAACACACTTCCACGACCATGGGAATGATATCATCGCTCGTGCGTACGTACGGAATACCGTCTCCACGACGCGATGAGATTCATTCTCCACATTAACCATTCATGAATGATTATAAAGTATATATAATGAATAATAATGAAATATATGACATGTTAAATCTATTGGATTTATGTATATATATATATATGTATTTCATCTACTTACTTCCATTCAAGACAATAAGGAAAGGAAAACAGCGTTCATGCATACGTACAGACTACCGTCTCCATGAACGGTGTGTTTCATTTCATTTATCTACCTATTATATATATATATACTGAATATATATGATATATAAATCATGTTTTATATTCTGGAAGTAAGTAAATCATGATATAAGTAATAATAATGTCAAGAACAACAAGTCCAAACACCTACGATAAATGAAACGATTTTACCCAAAACGCTTCTTTAACATGAAATTTACAAAAGAACGGGTAATATAAAGTCATAAGTGAACCATATATGATATAATAACAATGAATATGATTCGGTAATAAGTTAATGACGTTATTTAAATCAATATACAGGAGGTTCAGATACGTACAAAGCATATCGGACATAAGGTAAGGGAAATATCAAAATCTCATTTTTATTCGAGATTGTATATACTTTGGTATTTACTGGGGTGTATTTTATCATCCAAATCCATGTTTCCTCAATATGTAATATTATTTCCATCCACCTAAAATTTTTTAAATCCAATTTTACCCTTCGGCGAGTTTTTGGTAAAAGATATGAAAGGAATCTTTTGGCGTTTTTCGTACGAGGTACTTTTTTGACTTTTCCGACAAAAGTACGAGAAGAATGTTTTTTTAACTTATACGGCATGAATGGATTTTTAAAACATTATTTCCAAAAAGATTATTTTACAAGTTTTCAAGTTTATTTTTAATCAACTTCTTTTAGTTTAGAATTGTACGACATGTTAAGAAAGTAAAACTGTTTTTGAAGCAGAAAGGATATTTTCCTCAAGAATGGAGTTCAAGTGTTTTATCAAAATTATTTTCCATCTAAGATAATAAAGGGTTATGTTTCTATCCATATTTTTACATTGATTATGTTGTTATGGAATTATATTTTTATGAATTCCTTTATCTTATATGAATTGTTTTATGATGTCACGATGATTAAGATTCCCATTTTTATTATATGGGTTATGCTATGATGTATGGTTTATGATTTTATGGCACACATAAGAATGGTATCATAATGAGATGGGTGGGACCTATATCTCCCTCCAATGCATTGGGTAAAGATTTTATATCTCATGAGATAGACATGGCTGGAACGGTAGGTTATACTAGATCAGTGAAGCAGGACTGAAACGATGGTAACTCGGTTCAGAAATGGACTTTGTCCACTAAGATAGTCTTGGAAATGAGTCTTGACTAATAAGAAATGATTCTCTATGATTATGTGTGTATGCCACAAAGTTTTATGTTTCATGTTATGATTATTGGGATTTCATTTCACTACTATGATTTATCCCATGTTATGAAATTATTCTCTCTTTTGCAGGTTAAGATTTCCAAAATGTTATGTTCTTATAAAAATGATGTGACTGATATTTCTTTTGTTTACCCTTACTGAGAATTTGAGCTCACCCTTTTATGTTTTCTTTTCCCCAGGATATAAAGAAAGGTTTTAGGTAAAAAAAAGAAGATCTTTATGGGATATGTTGAAGATCTTTCACAACGATTAGAAGATTATATTCTGAGTTTCCAAAGACACTAAACTATTACGATCCTTGTGTGTGTGTTTTTGTTATGTACTAAGTATTCCGCAAAAGTAATGTAATGTCCATGTAAGTCAGGCTTCGGGTCTCTACAGTTGGTATAAGAGGAAAATTTTAGTCAACCTTTGGAAACTAGGATGCGAAAACATTAGTGAGATCCCTAGAGATATTTCTAAGGTATGTCTAGGGATGTCCCTAAGGATAAGTATACGTATAGGATATAGTCCTAGAACTATGGTAACAATATTAGATTAAACCGAAGATGTTAGATATTGAAGTTAATCCCCCTTTATTATGATTTTTTCCTCTCACACTATTCTTTTTGGGTTTTAGAAAATGGCTGGAAACAAGATGATTCACGATAATGGAGGATATGATGGAAAATGTAATGATATTCTTCATGAGCAACCAAATGAAATGGGATTTGAAAGTCCAAACATCATTATTATGCCGAATCAGCAATCTCATAATATGATCAATAAATTAAAATTTGTTAAGTTTCTTGACTCGGCTAATAAGAGAAATATGTAATTTCATGATGATCATAGAGGAAAGAAAGTTCAATTTCCCCTATGTAAATCATGTGGGAAGAGGCATCGAGGAGAATGTTTCAAGGGAACTGGGAGATGCTTTGGGTGTAGAAAAGAAGGACACAAAGCCAGTACGTGAAAAGGAAAAGGTTCAGTTAACACCAGGGATGAGGATAATGGTATTTCTATGACATCAACAATGGTTAAATGTTTTAAATGTGGAACGTACGGGAATTATGCAAACCAATGCCCTAAGGGAAAGTATCATGAAGAGAATCAGTATGGTCTTATGGGTAGTATTTATGTGGATGATGATGAAGAGACTACAAATGATATGTTAGAGGAAAGAATTGTTGAAGCTTGGTCAATGGTTTAAGAATGTAGTGGAATGATTACATGTTTATCATGTGTAATGTTGTATAAGTAATCTCATGGTACTATGGAATAAAGAGACATCTAAGGATTGTTACACTGTTGTCTTTCCTTGAGTTATGAAAGTGTATGATTAATGTTACCAGTATCCATGAAAGGTTATTCAGATATTTTTGGAATGTAGATGATTTGTGCATAATGAAGGGATAAGGAGAAAATTAAATGTTTGATAGTATTCATGAGCTCATGACTGATATAAGGAGAAGGTTATGTAATGGATTGAGTATATAGAATTTTTGGATTTTGGTATGTTGAAAGAGTTAACTTTTGACAACATTTATGTTTTCACTAAGGTTTAATGGGTATTAATTTTTCAAGATAATACATCATTAAGGTATTCACATGATTGGAATGTGACCAACAAGATATATGGGGGATAAATGATGGTATTAACATGCTTGGTTGATGAAATTTCAAGTAATCCTTTTCTTTATACTATGAGCTTGGACCGAAGTATTTTAGATAAGCCTAAATATTGGAATAGATTATATTGGACATATGCTATGTATTGTTTAAGGATAGAAATTTTTTCGATATTAATGATGGGATTTTATAGTAATGTAGTTTTAGAAAAAGGACAACCTGCAGGACAGGCGACAACCCATCGCGTCGGACAAGGCTGTGGGAATCGAACCCACAACCGAAGTGCGACTGGCCTTTATCGCCTACCACTGGCCTACAGGAAGTCCCTATTTAGTAGAAACTAGTTTTATTATATTAAGGTGTATGATATATGAAGTATAAGTCCATTTTAGGAACTATATAAGATTAATCTCACTATAGATGTACTTATGTATATGTTTTGATAACATTTCTAACCTTTTGTTTGAGACAGATGGAATGACTCATCATTATATCACATGATCTGCTAACACATCACGAATGGCAAATTCAACTTCATTTCTTTAAGAGATGAAGTGGAAATTGTCCAAAGAATGACAAACGTTGAGACTATACCAAAATCACGAAAGTATTTCTTCTAATTCCTATTTCATCAACTTTAGGGAAATGATATTGAAAAACCAAAAAAGTTGTCCTACTACCCTTATATCTGATGAATCAGATGGTACCTTAGATAATCACAAATCTATGGCTTTGTGATTGTTGGCTTTTTCATAGCCATGTTCTCTACCACTCTCCATCAGAACATGATGGTTAGATTTTTCTTCCATATCCATATTTTCACCTATGTGGAAACCCAAAGATTAGTTTATTTGGGTAACCTTTACGTTTTGTACTTTTGTTTTTAAAGATTGGTTTTGGTATTACTTTTTACGATGTGGGTTTCTATTAAAGAAACTTTCAAGTAGTAAACCATTTATAACCCCGACAAATTTCGAGGGAGAAATTCATTTTAAGGGGGGTAGAATGTAACACCCCGAGATTTTATGAAAAATATTCTTTTCATTAATGTCTTGTGTTGTACGCTACACCAAAATGAGCTTGCACAATGGGCATCCTTGACTTGCCTTGCATTACACGCAATCGCGACCTTCCTCGATAGCGTGTGTAGTACGCAATACCGCGTTTCACTAAACAACGATATGCTATTAAAATATTATTATGAATAGTAATAACCACTTTTTGAAATTTTGTTTTTCAAAATGGACTTCATTTTTGGATTCAGAATATCGAAATTAGATTAGGGTGAAATTTTGGTACTTTTCGGATAACTTTCATATTCTGAGGAATAGTGAAAATTACTAAATTTTAATTAAAAAGAACTTTTTAAATAGAAATAATTAATAATGATAAATTATTAATTTGAGTGGTTTTAAATTATATTTAGAATATATTTTTACAATTTAATACAATGTTGGTCATTGGATGTAATTTCACATTTAAACTAGTCATAAACAAGTGTCAATCTTTTGATGGTTATTATCTCTTAAAAACACCCTATTTGTTTTGACGACGAGAATTAATTTTTAAATTAATTAATGAAACTAATATGTTTTGAATTTGGTAAAATAGACATCATTTTTTAATTCTTAATATCAAATATATCTTAGGCCTAATTTTTGGTATTTTTCTGAAAACTTTCAATTTTTGATGATTAGTGAAACCACTAAGTGGTAGTTAAGAAAAATGAATTTTTCATAAAACTTAATTTTACCGCTCCTGTGAGTGTAATTTCAAAAATCCGAGAGACACGGTTGATGTCAGTAAGTAAAATGTGGTTCAATGAGATGAAAATAATTTTTGGTGAATAGTAACTTTGTACTTTTTTTACCACGGTTAAAAGTAATTAGGGTAATTAAGGGTAAAAATGATATTATTATTACCCTAACACATGTACTAATTCTATTGGATAAATTTAATTCTACCAAAAACAAAATTAGGAATAAAATATGACCATTTAGGCCCACATGGATTAGATTAGGACATTTACTATTAATTTATTTAAAGAAGGGTTAAAATAGTTAAAATCAATGTTTAATAAGTAAATAATTTTTAAAATGGGGTTATACATAAGATAAATTTGACTATAAATATTATTTATAAAGATAAAATTATTTTCTACATAATGGTAGTTTATTTGTAATTTTTAGATATTAAATAAGTTAATTTACTTATGACACAACGATGATGCAGATATTATCTTATTAATGAAATATTGACATAATTGATTTTATAAATACCCAAATAAATGTAATTTGAGACTTTTTCTGAATTCCAATAATTTTCTAGATTAATATGACATGTTAGTATTGATTTAATTAACTTTTTTTGAACTAATAATTCTGTTATTATTTTCACAAAAATTAATTACTAAATAGTGTCAAAATTGACATAAATTAGCTTTTAAAACAAATATTATATTATTAATCCTTATTTTATTCCTAAAAATATAAGGTTCGGCCACATGACTTAGATAAGGTTATATATATTAATAAAACACAACTTGGGGGGTCTCTTGGATGTATATGGTAAGTTTATTAACTATATAATATAAAAATACAAAGTGACATGGTAAATGTCAATCTAATTAACTAAGAGTTAAAACTAAACGATAAGGTTAATATAGGAACCTAAACTTGTCTAAATTCTATTGGATGACAGGATTTCGACCCATCCCACTTTATCTTCTAAATAAATCAATTTGGAGCTATTTAAACCCTAATTTGACTTTATAATAATATAATAGTTTTAGTTATTCCAAAGGTACCCCTCTCCTCCCTTATAAAAGGGCACCTCCTCCCTCTCCTCCTCACACCAATTTTAGCATTCAAGCTCAGAAAACCCCTGCCCAAATCTCTTCTACACTTCCCTAGTATCATCCTAGAGGTCCTTGTCTTCTTCAAAGACCATCCTTAGTTCTTTAAGTGGAGGTTAAGTGAAGGCGCGTCAAAAAGAGGTAATATCCATTACTGATCTTTTTCAATTTCTTTCTTCTTCAACTTCTTCTTCTTTAGTTGTTTCATGATAAAGTAATAACATAAGTATTTTTAATATACTGATATGTTATTATAAATATGAAACAACTCTAATTAACCTTCTATTCATCCTACGGAAAAAGGAAATCACCGCGCGTGCGTACGTACGGAATACCATCTCCACGCCGTGGTGTAATCTATTTTCTACCACCACATTACTTGGATGGGTATAATGGTGTAAAAAATGACTATATATGACTATTATAAGGTGATATTGATTCTGAAATAGTATACATACACTTCAACACAATTCCACGACCATGGGAACGATATCATCGCTCGTGCATACCTACGGACTACCGTCTCCACGACGCGATGAGATTCATTCTCCACATTAACCATTCATGAATGATTATAAAGTATATATAATTAATAATAATTAAATATATTACATGTAAAATCTACTGGATTTATGTATATATATATATATGTATTCCATCTACTTACTTCCATTCAAGACAATAAGGAAAGGAAAACAGCATTCATGCGTACGTACGGACTACCGTCTCCATGAACGGTGTGTTTCATTTCATTTATCTATCTATTATATATATATATACTGAATATATATGATATATAAATAATGTTTTATATTCTGGAAGTAAGTAAATCATGATATAAGTAATAATAATGTCACGAACAACAAGTCCAAACACCTACGATAAATGAAACGATTTTACCCAAAAGGATTGTTTAACATGGAATTTACAAAAGAACGGGTAATATAAAGTCAAAAGTGAACCATATATGATATCATAACAATGAATATGATTCTGTAATAAGTTAATGACATTATTTAAATCATTATACAGGAGGTTCGGATATGTACAAAGCATATCGGACATAAGGTAAGGGAAATATCACAATCTCATTTTTATTCGAGATTGTTTATACTTTGGTATTTACTGGGGTGTATTTTATCATCCACATCCATGTTTCCTAAATATGTAATATTATTTCCATCCACCTACAATTGTTTAAATCCAATTTTACCCTTCGCCGAGTTTTTGGTAAAAGATATGAAAGGAATCTTTTGTCGTTTTTCATACGAGGTACTTTTTTGACTTTTCCGACAAAAGTATGAGAAGAATGTTTTTTTAACTTATACGGAATGAATGGATTTTTAAAACATTATTTCCAAAAAGATTCTTTTACAAGTTTTCAAGTTTATTTTTAATCAACTTCTTTTATTTTAGAATTGTACGACATGTTAAGAAAGGAAAAGTGTTTTTGAAGCAGAAAGGATATTTTCCTCAAGAATGGAGTTCAAGTGTTTTATCAAAATTATTTTCCATCTAAGATAATAAAGGGTTATGTTTCTATCCCTATTTTTACATTGATTATGTTGTGATGGAATTATATTTTTATGAATTACTTTATCTTATATGAATTTTTTTATGATGTCACGATGTTTACGATTCCCATTTTTATTATATGGGTTATGCTATGATGTATGGTTTATGATTTTATGGCACACATAAGAATAGTATCATTATGAGATGGGTGGGACCTATATCTCCCTCCAATTCATTGGGTAAAGATTTTATATCTCATGAGATAGACATGGTTGGAACGGTAGGTTATACCAGTTCAGTGAAGCAGGACTGAAACGAGGGTAACTCGGTTCAGAAATGGACTTTGTCCACTAATATAGTCTTGGAAATGAGTCTTGAATAATAAGAAATGATTCTCTATGATTATGTGTGTATTCCATAAAGTTTCATGTTTTAAGTTATGATTATTGGGATTTCATTTCACTACTATGATTTATCCCATGTTATGAAATTATGCTCTCTTTTGTAGGTTAAGATTTCCAAAATGTTATGTTCTTATGAAAATGATGTGATTGACATTTCTTTTGTTTACCCTTACTGAGAATTTGAGCTCACCCTTTTATGTTTTCTTTTCCCCAGGATATAAAGAAAGGTTTTAGGTAAAAAAAGAAGAAGATCTTTATGGGAGATTTTGAAGATCTTTCACCACGATTAGAAGATTATATTCCGAGTTTCCAAAGACACTAAACTATTATGATCCTTGTGTGTGTGGTTTTGTTATGTAGTAAGTATTACACAAAATTAATGTAATGTCCATGTACATAAGGCTTCGGGTATCTACAAAGTAAGTCACAACTAAGTGAAAATTGATACAAAGCTCGTTACCACGTAGTAATCAATTGAGTTGTACGAACAAAAGTAAATAACCACAAAATGATTAATATAATAACATGAATGTAAATATAATCATGATAAGATACATCAAATGTAACTACACCTATAATAAAAATAATAATAAGAGGCGAACAATGAAAATCCCACAGAATTGAAGGTGTGATGAGAAATCCTCTTACAAACATTTCGTCATGGTATCGAGTGTTATTGAAAGGTCTTAATGAGAGGTAAGGGGATATACCATTATTTATATGCCAGAAGGGAAGTATGGGGATGTGAGAAAACATTCCCCAACATTAGAAATTAAAAAAAACAATATCACACAAGATAGGGTGGATTCTTGAAAAAAAGTGAGAAAGAGGATCCCTTACCTTATGCTTGAAGGTGTTATTGACTTGTTATTAATGACTTGAAAAAACAAATTAAGCTTATAAATTCACAATTAAGGAAACTATTTTATATTTAAATGATTTATTATAATCCTTTTTAGTTCATTCTAGGCCTTTTTTATTGTTTATAAGGTTCAATTTCATTGCTCAGGCTTGTTTGTTTACTTGGTTTTAAAAGATTTGTTCACTTATATTCATGTTCATATAAATATGAAAGATGGAAGTGGTTTTATAGAAATTAAGTTATATACTATTATTGAACCTCCAGGAGAGTAAATAGTTTTAAATTTAATTTTGGTTACTTAGATTTAAGTCGAATTGTTATATAACCTTAGTGATAACTGTTTTGGTTAAACTGTGGGTTTGATTATGATGAACATGTTTTTATTTATAACTTAATATTATTTCTGTAAAAGATTTAAAGAACTAAAAATAGGATATATTACATAATGATCTGTTTTAACCATAACACAAATGGTTTTATGGCCAGAATTAATGATTATAATAGAAATTGATAAATCGTTGTCCTTGAATGTGCTAAATTATCCCATCTCAAACGGTGCTTTCATTTCATTCAAAAAAATGTGGGGAAGGGAAAGAAGATAATGGAATATATGTACCATTAGAATGAAAAAATTACAGTACATGTATGTTACAGGATTTATCATACTATTTTGGTGAAGGGAGGTGAGGAAAGAAATAAAAATAAAAGAACTTAAAAGAAAAGAAGGGATATGAAAGAGGAATTACCTCTTGAGACTTCCTCCTTTGAGAACCTCTTACGGGGAGATATTTTGGTATTTTGAAGAGGAAAGGAGCTTTTGGACGTGGGTGAGGATCTTGGGGAGTGATTTGGGCAGAATATTGGCGGCTAACAAGGCTTGAGAGGAGTGAAGACTGCAGGGTGTGAAGGGGGGTTTTTGTAGTGGAGGAGAGAAGAGTATTCTTAACATAAAATTCATTAATTTGTTATTTCCTCTCAAGACAACAAATATTGAGAATTACATGACCAAGAATAGTAATATATGCATGTGAATCCGAATCAATGGGTCTTACATCAGCAGATCATCATCGATGACTCAATTAATCCATTATTTAGCATTTATTGTGAATTATCAGATTTTACTATTCATCAAAAAATTTAAGTATTTTAGAAAAATCCCAAAAATTCACCCTTACCATTTTTCAATGTGTAGAATCCAAAAATGAAGTCCATTTTCAAAAATAATTTTCTAAATATGATTAATTAAATATTTAATTAAATCATTTATTTAATCAAAATATATAAACACTTAAAATATCCATCTTCATTTTTAAGGTGTCTAAATTCATTTATACAGTAAAGGTTATGGATACCATTCATAAGAGTCATATTAGTATTCATAAGGGTAATTTACTATTCATAAGGGTAGGTTACTATTCATAAGGGTAGGTTACTATTCACCGAAATTCAAGTTAATTCTATCAGACTCTAAATATCATCTTAAACAAAACCATGTATATCATATTTTTAAAATTCAAATCACAAAGCTAGTAAATTTAATTTTAGTGGCTAAGTTATGGATATCTTCTATAAGTAACCATGTTTGCATCTAGAGAGGTTAATTGATTCATGAAATATATGATATCAAATGAATATAGTGTATTTAAGAAAAACATACCATAAAATGTTCGAGGTGCTATAATAATAAAAAAATACTCTCTCTTTTCCAATATAAACCCACCCAAGTTCCCATTCATATTCAAAAAAAATACTTTTTAAATGAATTTACTATGAAATTTCTTCTTTAAACCTTTCCAAGGGTTTCCAAAATCAATCAAGAATCTCATCCCAAGCTTTTAGAAACACCATATCAAGGTAAGGTACCCTATCCTTATCCTATTTATTCAGGAAACTCTGTTGTGTTTTGTTTTACATTTTTTTCATATTTGGGTATGTTATCACACACCCCTCTTACTAAAATCATGATTTAATGGTGAATATATACCCATTATCTCTCATTAATCCCTCCCATGATTCACTATGTACCTTCGATTTACTGTAGAAATTATCCTGTGGTTTTTCTATCCAAACCCTTGTATTATAAATACCATACCCATTTACACTAAAGTGTATTCAACTAGTTATACATATTGATATATTTTGGAATTAAATTTATTTATTACAGCATCCATGATAATTTGATAAAATATTATTTAATATAATCCACAGTTGAATGATCTATGTGGAACACTTATGCATTTACTTGATATGAAAGTAATGAGTTCACCTGAAATTATATAACACTATGATGAACTGGGTAATTTTTTAGTCTCATGAGATATCATGTAGGGGATTAGGGATAAGAAAACATCCATTATGTGAATTTTTAAAATGTTTTATACTCTATTCCTAGTTATCATTGATCTATTTTTATAATTTCAAGTTTATTTCTATTTATATATTCACATATTACCTTTATGATATCATGTGGTATTATTACTCATTATTCATGATTATCATTATCACTGCTTTTATGCCCAGTATAAATTCATGTTGACAAATAAGTAATAATGTTGTCATGTTATTATTTTCTTATTACCTTACTGAGATTTTGATCTCACCCCTTTCTTATGTATATGCCTAGGTTACCCCATACAGGTTTAAAATATATCGAATATTAGAATCATGTTATGGAATTTTTAAATAATATTATTATATCAATGTACCAAGATCTTATTATATTTACCAAATCCACATATAAAATAGGCCTCCCAATCTTTTGGTTTGAATAAGGTGTATTTTATATAATAAATCAAGAAATAATGTGTATTAAGTATACGAGTTTCATTTTTTTCTATCAAAGGAATGTATAGTTATTTTTGAGATTAGGTATTAAAAACTCTATTGAAATTTGTAATGATAGTACTAAACATATGAAAACGACACTAAATTTTGGTAAATTTAGAGTAAGTGGTTTCTAATAAAATACTTTCCTTTATGGATAATACATGTATGTGTGGCTTTGACGCTTATGTGACTAAGGGTAACAATCCAAAAAATGTATATTGATCTACACAAAATCATGAATTTTTGTATGACAATAGGCCTTATTGCACAAATGGTTTGAAAATATTGAAGAATATACTTTGGTAAATTCATAAGATCATTATAAAACATTATTAAGGGAACACAATTTTGAAAATATTATATATTAGGAAATATATCATGGATAACTTAGACTATATCCAAAAAATTCAAATGTTATGGAATATATGTTATATATGATTTATCATTTTAATGTTAGTAGATTTGTTTTTTTGTTTTTAATAGTTTCACAATAACCATTCATAATTTTCAAATTATTCTAGTAAATAGAAGGAAATATGAGGAATCGAGACAATAACCAATGTAAGGGGTAACGTAATTACTACTCAAATGAGAGACCAAACATGATGTGATCACTTGTAATACATCTTGTGATTATTCCAATCAAGATATCAAAAATAAAAATTAAAAACTGGGATATTTTTAAATATCCAAAGAATTAATTGTAGTTGGGGAAAATGTCTCAGTGATATTCGTCTAATAAAGGTGATAAAGGGAAGAAGACCCAATTTTGTTTTTGAAATAAAATGTGGAAAGAAGAACCAAGGGAAATGTGATAAAGGAAATAGTATATGTTTTAATTGTGTGAAAAATGGGTATAAAGTATTGAATTTATATGATAAAAATAATAATGTAATGGTTGGTAATAAAGTTCAATATAAGTTACCTTATATAGTTATATGTCATAAATTTGGAGAAGTTGGGAATTATCCATGCCAATTTTTTATTCCAAGGGATGACAATATTATTAAGCACCAACAGTCTCCAATATCAATGTAATAATAAATTCCTTTGATGAAATGGATCATGAAGACTAAAGTATATGTAACCTCTACTCCAATGTTTTATATGTCATGTTTTATTTCAATTTATACAATATTATTATATATTTTCTTTTTTATATGAGAATTAAGGAACGTCCAAAATTGATTTAATATCATTGGGAAAACATCTATGATTATTTTATCACAACATGACATATTTTGGAAATGTTTGTCTTGAAAATTTTAACAATATACATTTAGTGTAAATTGATGTTATCCTTATTATTGAATAGTTTTCCTTTTATAATGATAAAATAAATTTTTGGGAAAAGGAATTCACCCTTCGTACCATGAATTACCCTTTGATTCAGTACAAGTTCAAGGATGGGGATGAATCTTCTTTGCTATAATCATCTAAAGAATAGATATTATTACCCTATGAGAAACCAAATCTAGATCAAATGATAGAGACTAAGGAAATGATCATCCTTAAATATATTCCCAATGTGAGGGAATACACTGATGTGTTTTCTGAATAATGGTATGGTCTTTCTTCTCATAAAGAGGTTAAGTTCTCAATCAAACATATACCAAGATAAAGTAACATTTCTTGGGAATTTCATCACCAATAAATGGATATTTGTGGTTCCTTAAAAATGGTGGTTTTTTAATGGTGTCCTAAAAAAACATATATGATAGAAATAGGAATTCCCTTGGATTATATGGGTGTTATCATCGATTTGTGAGAAACACCTCATTATTTTCAAGTCCCCTAACCAAGAAAACTAGGAAAGGAGTACAATTTTTCTGGAATGATGAATGTGAGGAAATTTTTAAAGGGAAAAAGATGTTTCTAATCACTGTAACTATAATCACATTATCCACCAATAGTGAAGGATTTGTGATCGATAATGATTCATCTAAAAATGGATTGGTTTGAGTAGTCATGAAAAATGAAAATTTTATAGCCTATGCCTTCAAGAAACTAAATATCCATGAGTAGATCTACCCAACACATAAAATGTAATTGGTTTTAGTGATATTATACATAATGAATTAGTGAAATTATCTATAAAGAGATATTTGTTATATATATAAAAAGATAAAAAAATAATCAAGTACATATACACATAAAATGATCTTAATAAGCACCAATGGATGTGGTTAGAGTTCATCAATAATTGTAACATCATGATATTTTAGGAAATATTTTATTTAAAATTTATTTACGTTGTTATATTTTTTTTAAAAACAACACCTCGTTTATCTAGAAGTTTACTAAACAATATGTTTCTTTTATAGCATGCATGACACACTACATCGAGATTCAACAAATCATGATATAATATTATTTTACACAAGACCATTATAACCTAGAAATTATGTTGGTGATAATAAATAGTATTATATACTTTATTAAATATAAAAATAAATTTCTACTCATTTGCTTTTATAAATTTTTATTATATAATCAATCAAATTTTAGTAAAGTAATTATATTAATCAAAAATATGTTTTCTTCAACCATTTTTTTATTATTTTATAAAAAATATTATAATTAATTTATATAGCTTTTAGAAAAATTATTTTATAGGATTAAATTAAATTTTTAATTCATCATATTGAGACTAAATCATGGCAAAATTTTCAAAATTTCTGAAAAATATTGATTTTTCAATGAGTAGTGAAAAATAGCGATTTTTATAAAACTATAATTTATTTCCAAAAAATTAGGTAATTTAAATTTACAATTATTTTTTAAACTAAAATAAATATTATTTAATTATATTTAATTTATTTAATTATAGTTTAATCGAGTTTATGTCAGATTTTAGTATATGTTTATTTTTTGGTTTTAAAAATGGGGTTTTCTTAGAACTATTTTAACATTCATATTTTTTATCTATTTTAATTAATTAAAATAATCCATAATGGGATTTTTAAATTAAATATATAGATTATATATAAATAAATAAATTTTTATTCATAGAATTACTATAATTAGATATATATTTAATAAAAAATCATATTGTTCTTGGAAAATACACATCTTGAAACACTGATTTTTCATCATATCTTGAGTTTTGTTTTAAATTTTATTTTAACATATATATATATTTAATTTGGTAAAATGGATTCCATATTTTAAATCAGCATAGTTTATATTATATAATAATTAAAACATAATTTTGTTACCATAATTAATAGTCAAAACAATAAAAATTACATATTGTGGTTTAAGTAATAATGGATTTATCAAAGTTTAAACTAAAAAGAAAACGATTAAAAAGGGCCTAATATAATCCTACATCCTATAATATATATATATATATATATTTATATATTATACTTCCAAAGTTAAAATATCTTGTCATTCTGAAGATTTTTTTGGAATGATTTTTTTATTTTGGATTTTTTTCATAAATTTCCATGTAGTTTCCAAGGGATTTCCTTCCCCCCAATTATAAAAGACCACCACCACCCTTCACTTATTCACACATCTCAAACCATATAGTTTGAACAAACCCAACACAAATAATCTCAAAAAATCCTTATAAATGTACTAGAGATACTTCTCCTCATAAAATAAAATCATTATGGTCCTTAATAATAGATCCAATAGAGGTGCTTCTAGGTGAAGGTAATTATCTTCACTAATATTTATCATTAAATTTTTTATTTTCAAACATTAAATTATATATAAAAACATAAAATATAATAACCCAAACATAACCTATATATATGTAATTATATTAATGTAATAATCAATATTTATCTCTACTTTCGTCAAATGGGTTACAAAATCATCATTCGTTTGTACGGATAACTGCCGCCACAGAAAATGATGTTATTCATTTTCTATATCCACATATAATGGCATGATATAATGATATATTAATTGTTTATATATGATATTTATGATATTATTATACTTATTTAATTATTATATCATATATACCTTTCTTACTTTCTATTCTGTGAGAATATGATAATGTTAATCGTGGTTACGGTGGACTACCACCTAGCAAACCAATGTGATTAATTCATGATTTTCATGGAACATAATAAGAATGGGTTTTATAATGATTTCTGATATATCTATAAAACAATTATTCTATATTTTTAATATATAACTTTCCATTATTTTATTCAATAAATTGAGAAAATGGAAACAACGTTCATGCGTATGTATGGCCTACCTTTTCCACAAATGATGTATTTCATTTCCTATCTATATATTTTATGGCTTACGATAAATATGTATATAATTAATATATATAATAGATATATCATTATAGATATTATGGAACCATTATCAATGTAATGTGACCCAAAAAATAATAAATCAAGATATACATAAGAACAAAGAAATTATTGCATGAAACGTGACTTAACATGAAATTGTTAGTAAACATGTAATAAAAGTTGATAGGTAAATAATATTTGAAATTATATATAAAATTATTGATATTTAATATATGTCTGTTAAAACTATATTTAATATACATGATATTTCCACATGCATACAGTATGTTGAGACATAAGGTAAGGTATTTTTGTCCCGCTTTTATTTTCTCTGTAACACATATCATATTCACCTTGTATTTAATCTACGTGTTGTATATACTACCTATGAATTTATATTATGATAATTGTAATGAAAACCAGGTGGATCTTATATTCATTTTAAGATCTATTTTCATGTGGATTCTGATTCAAAATTTACCAAGTTGTTAGTGGTTTTATGTGATAATCTCATTGTTTGTCGGGATTGTTTTTTATTAAGTCTGTAATGATGAAATATTATTATCTAACCCACTATAATTCTCATTATAGTTATTATACTATGGTTATTAATGATATATTATAGGAATATGACCATTTTCCACTCTTTTTTACTTAGAATAATTACAAAAATGAATTTACAAAAATATGACATTGTTTCTCTCTCAGGTCAAAAATCTGTTTTCTTTAAAAACAATGTCTTTAAATATGCTTTTAAAAATGTTTTAATGTTTTATTTTATTTCTTAAAAAAATTAATTTTTACAAAGTTTTTTCAAAGAAAAATATTCATTTGACCTTCCAAACAATCCCTATTTGGATTTTACCAAAAATATGAAAAGTATCTTCTTTTTTTAATTACATGTGATGAACAATATTTCTCACTATCCTGATCAATAATTTTTTTGATATTCCCATAAAAATTTTCAATGTTATTTTCAAAAAAAAATATTTACTTAAAATTTTATAATCATTTATATTTTAAAATAAATTACTTTAAATTTAAAATGTTTTTTAAAATGTTTTATGATTTCAAATGTTTTGTTTTCAAAGTGGAAAGGATATTTTACTAAATAAATGTTTTAATTGATATCTTAAAATAATTTTCTATATAAGAAAACATCCATTGATCTCACTTATTATTTACTGGTTATAATATTTAATGACTCCATCCTTATTATTTCTCCAGATGGTTAATGTTTATGTTGATAAAATTTTTATGAAACCCATTTATTTTTTAGGGTTTATGATATGGTGAATTGATAAAATTGTGATAAAACCTATTTTATTTATATGGGTTATAATGTGATGATATGATTAATCTATTATGATATAGAAGAACAAATAAATATAGTTTTTATTATTAGATGGGTGGGACCTATATCACCCTCCAATGCATTGGGTAAAGATTTATATCTCCTGATATATTAATGGGAGTCAAGTTTATGGGCTTGATCTACAATAGGAAATAAGTGTGTACTGATCCAAAATGGGAAATGGGTGTGTAACAACCCAAAATTTTATTAATGAAAATTTCTCTTGATCTAGTTAAATTAATTATTATGTAAAATTATTATATAAAACATATTCACTTCCTTGTTTTTATGTTTTTTGATTTTAAAATACCGTTAATAAATGTTACCATTGATAATATAGTTATTGAATAGTGATAACATGTTCAGTATAAATATATGGCTTTAAAAATCCAATTTACTCATACGAAGGATGCCATGGCCCATCCAACATAATTGCTCCATATAAAGCCCATTTTTCAAAGCTCAGAAAGGAGGTGGCGTCACTGGGCTTCGCTCTAGACCAAGCTCAATCCTAGCTTCAACATGTTAAGCCAGAACTGAACCGCCTATGGGATAAGTAGATGTTAAAAGATATTACCACCCGGGCAATGTAATCTGAGCTGCCCCAAGAGTTTGTCACCACCACACACCTTACCCTTATACCTTATGTGGGTGTTACAAGGATTTATGTAATGATATCCTAGCACTATGATTTAGTGCTTTATTTTGGTATAAATAATATGCATTGATTTTATTATTGTTACTTTGTAAATGGGTTTTGAAGAACAAATAGTATTTTTAGTTAATATTCAATAAAGAAATCTATTTAGATGAATTAATGTATTTTTGAATTAAATAATATTTTTATAAAATATTATTACCAAATTTCTTTTCATTAAATATAATTGATCTTATAATTTTTATTAATACAATAGTAATATTTATTTGTTTTTCAAAGTTCTTTTTGTAAAACCCATTAATTTTTTATAAATGTTGGTTTTTATTTTAAACGTAAAAATTAAAAAATTTAGAAAACTATTTAGATAAAATGAATATTTTTTTGGAATCAGGATGTTGAAATTATCCAACCGTAAATTGTTTATAATTTTCTGAGATATTCAATTTTTGCGGTAAAAATTAAATACCTTTTAAATATATAATGTGATTTATGACATCATAATGACCCAATAGTGATGTAAAAAATACTATAAAATGAAAATTTGGCCAATATATGTTTTACCTTTAAAAAAACGTGATTTTATATTTGTTTGATTAATTTTATAGTGCCTTAGAGGACCCTCCAAGACATATAAAGTATTTTAACTTTCTAAAATTATTTCCTTGAGAGTGTGACTCACCTTTACATAAGAAAACCTAATATTATAAAAAGTTCATAAATTAACCTCATAAAATAATTTTTCCACTCCAATTAGGCAAAATCCATGGGAAAACCTTGGGACAATTTATGGTTTTGATTAGTTTAATGTGTAGTGTCCAAAACCTAAATAATAAAGAATTCCCTTTTTCCTATACAAACTCACCCAAAATCCCACTTCTCTTCACTAAAAACCCTTGGAGAACTTTCCTAATCTCCCATCTTATCTATTTAATCCTCCCAAGGTTCCCCAACCTTCTAATAAGCCTCTCTCAATCCCCTCCCATGCCTTTGGGATCACACTTCCATGTAAGGGATTCCTTCCTTTCACATTTTGTCCCATGTTTCATTAGGTTGTTATTCCCTTTTATTTAAAATTTAAAATTTTGGGGTATGATTTAAAACCTCCCCCATAATTCCATTCTTATGTTTGAATGGTTATAGATTTATTTCTCTCTTATTAATTCCTCCCATGAACACTCGTTACCATGCCGAAATTTCATAAGAGTTATTCTATTTCACCTCTTTATTCAAGTGTCGTTATTATGTTACACATTATTTTTGATAATTCCATTTGTTGGGAAATGTATCTATATTAAACCCCTTCTGTCCATTTCATGTACATATTATTATATTCATATTTCTCTCTCATCAAACATTTTTATGAATTTTTATGTCACACCATTATGCTGTGGAAATTGTACCACGATTTTACAAGCCAGAATCATTGTGTAGTTAATAGCATACCCTTGTCTCTATCAAGTTTATTCAACCTTATGAACATATACATATTAAATTTTAATTACATTTATTTATTACACATTACTCAATCATGTAATAACATATGTTGTTGAATTATTTTATGTTATATGATCCATGTGGCACACTTAGGTGTGAAATTAAATGTTTATAAAGGGTGTGCCCTGATAGCTCTCCAATGCATTTGTTAAAGAATAGTATCATGATACACCATGTAAAATGAGGGTTTAATCATTCTAATTCAGGTGAAATTATGGTTTAATCAGGATAAATCAAGTGCAATGAGGGTTTACTCATGCTCCATGTGCAATGAGCCTTGGCTCGTGTTAATATCATGTTAAATTTTGTTGCCACATTTCCGTGTTGTGATAATCATTCTATATCATGCCATTATGTGAATACTTCACTTATTCTCCATTAAAATACCTATTGCCTAATATTTATTTTAGTGTTCATTTTATGCCATGTTTACTCCCTTACTGGGCTTTATAACTCAACCTTCTCTTATGTATGTCCTCAGGTTATCCCATGAAATGTTAATTAAGGGGAATTGGTGTGGTCATGTAAAAATATTTTTTAAGAAAGTTGTCATATTTTTATGTTCTAAGTTGTTGTGTAATGTTCTTAATTTCCTAAAACACTTGACCTCTTTATCCTTGAAGTGGTATTAAGTTCAAGTTCATATAATAAATCATGTTTAAGTGTGTATTAAAAAACATGGTAGTTATATTTTTTATCAGAGAATAAGTCTAGTTATTTTTGGGATTAAGATTAGAAAACACTGGTGAAATACTTAGTGATAAGACTACGAATAACAAAAAATTCCATAAATTTTGGTGAGTATATAGTAATTTGTTTATCCACAAAATACATCCACGTCTAGATATAAACATCTAAAGGTGGATTTGGAACAGATGTATCTTGGGTTAAAACCTGAAAACAGCACTTTAAGCTAGACTCGAATGGGAACTTGTGCATGACAGTGGCCCTTGAAGCACTCTTGGTTATGAGACTCTCAGGGGATATATTTCGTTAAATTCATAATCTTAGTATGAACAACTATTAAGGGATCAAAAAATTGCCCTAAGAATATATGTTGGGAAGTTGATCATGGATTACATAAATTGAGGCATATAAATTCATAAGTTAAGGAAATAAATGTAATTTATAAGTTATCCCTTTTATCATGGGATTAACATTTATGTGTTACAACTAAATTTAATTTTATTATAGCTAATGGCTGGTAATAGGAAGACTCGGGCTAACAAACGATGTGAAGATCAATGTGATGATTGTTCTAATGAGACGCCCAATCCGATGGGAGCAGGAATCACAAAATTTTTCACAATAGTCTCTTGGTTCACTCAATTTTTGAATAGAAACATGGGTCAAAAGGAACATCCACCCCCCCCCCCCCCCCAAATAATGAACAAGACGCAAGAGAGAGTTTAATGAGACAATAGACTCTTACTTTTAATGGATCATCCAATCCCTCAATCACCAAACAATTGATCGACTCCATTAAAAAGGTCTTCTCTATCCTTCAATGTTATGAAAAAGAGAAGGTTCTTATAGCTACTTATTGTATGGATGGTGAAGCTGATAAATGGTGGAAATTGATTAAAAATATGAAGCCTGAGGAAGATATTGAGGTGTTGGAATGGAAGTATTTATGGAAAAAAATTCAATAAATATTTTCCACGCACCCTCCAACTTAAGATGTAAAGGGACTTATTTTCCCTTATGAAAAAATATGAGAAATACATCAGAGCATACGAGGAAAAATTCACAAGCTGTGCATGATAAACCTCTAGATTTATCGTTACCCCTAAATGTAAGGATAACCGCTTCTTTGTTGGGCTAAAACCTAGCCAACAAAAATTCTTAGAGATCCATGACTTCGATAGATATGGAGAAATTGTCTGATCTTCCCTCAAAGTTGAAATAGTGATCAGTGAATCTCGGGGGTATAATGGAGATAAGAAGAGGAAAGTGGAATTTAATTCTGGTGTTCCAATGGATAAATCCAACAATGTATGATATTCCAGCACCCCACTTTCCAATGGTGTGGAAAGTAGCATCCTAGAAATTTCCTGAAGGAAATGAGGAAATGCTTTTGGTGTGGAAGAGAAGGTCACCTGACTATTATTTTTTGGAAATAAAAATACACTGCAGTGAAAGAGGAGAGGAATGCTTCATTAAACCCTCAACATATTGTTCATTGCTTCAACTGCAAAAAAACCAATGCACTTTTCAAATCAGTTCCATATGCCAATGGATTTAAGAGGAAACCAACAACCTCCAAGGCATGATGAGAGAGATTTTTCCTTCACTACTACCAAATAAAATCCCAATAATGATGTGGAAATATGTATGTTATTTATTCATTCAATAATAGTTAACATAATTTTTTATTCTGGTTCTACACATTCTTTTATATCTCTATTTTTTTGTAGAACAATCCCAACACCACTAAAACTCGTGGAAGTAGAGATGTCGGTGAGAACAGAAAATGGGCCAATCATTGAATCCCACGAAAATAACTCCTCCCTGGTCCCAATTTGTGGATCGAACTTCTCATAAAACCATGGAATACTCTCTATGATAGAATTTTATGAAATTCTAGGCATGGAATTTCTTTCTCTATATAGATCCAACATAAATTTCCATGAGAGGGAAATCACTCTCTATTTGGAGAATTGAAACCTGCATCTGTAAAAGTGCAAAGATAATAATGAATATTATTTAGCACCGTCATCTCAAGCATGGATATTACTGCCCAATGACCATTCGTATCTTGCTCAGATGATTGAATCTATTGAAAAAACCATCCTTGAATACATTTCTATTGTGAGGGAATTCACTGAAGTGTTTCCCGATGAATTTTCTTTTCTTTCTCTTAGAATATATGTTGAATTCTCTATTGACCTTATCCCTTGGGAATTTCCAATATCCTATAATTCTTATAGAATATATGTTATGGATCTTGAGAAGGTAACAAAACAACTAAAAGAGAATATGGATAAAGTGTTTATATTCCCAAGTGCATCACCAAGGGGTGAACCAATCCTCTTTGTCAAGATGAATGATGGGACAATGTGCCTTTGCATTGATTATCATGAGTTCAAAAAAATCAAAATAAAGAACAAGTATCCTCTGCCACGAATTGATGACTTGTTTAATCAGCTATGTGGAGCACAATACTTCTCCAAGGTGGATCTATTGTCGGGATATTACCAAGTAAGGGTGATGAAGGAGGATATCCCCAACACTGCTTTTTGTACAAGGTATGGGCACTATGAATTCATAGTAATTCCTTTAGGACTCACTAATTCTACAGCAGTGTTCACAGACTTAATGAATATAGTCTTTAGGGATTACCTCTTTAAATATATGTTAGAATTTATAAATGATATTATAATATACTCCATAACTAAGGGGGTATGATGAGCATCTAAAAATAGTACTAGTGACCTTAAAAAAGGAAAATGTTTATGAAAATTATAACAAGTACAAGTTCTAGTTGACAGAAGTCTCATTCTTGGGTCATATCATCACAAGAAATGAGATATTAGTGGATCCCTCCAAGAAAAATGCAATTGAGGGATGGACAAATCCAACATATATGACGGATATCCATAGATTCTTTGGGTTGGATGAATATTATCACAAATTTATGGGAAATTTCTTATGATTTTAAATCCATCTTTTGAAGCTAACTCATAAGGGATTCAAGTTTTCTTGGAGTGATGAATTAAAAGAGAGCTTCAAAAAGTTGAAAAGGAGTCTTATTACTGCCCCCATTCCCACACAACCCATAAAGGGAGATCTTTTTCTCCTATTCAGTGATTTCTTGAATAAGGGCCATGCTTTATGTTGATAAAGAATGAAAACTTCATTACCTATGCTTTAAGGCAATTGAAATTTCATGAGAAAAACAATCCAACACATGATCTATAGTTGGCTGTAGTAATCATAGCTTTAAAATTTTGGTGACATTATCACTTTGTGGTGAAGTGTGAATTATATACGGACCAAAAAAGCCTAATATATATATTCACATATATTGAGCTGAACATGAACCAATGAAGATGGTTAGAGCTGATCAAAGACTACGACTAATCAATCTATTACCACCCTGGGAAAGGGAATAAGGTGGCCGATTCTTTAAGTAGGAAGGATCCAGTGATTCTATCATTGATGAGAATTTAAAATGATCAAATCTTCTTAGATTTGATAAATATGGACATGGGAATCATAAATAAGTGAATATCATCATTCCATTCAAAAATTATTTCTCAGCCATATCTTTTGGAAAGGTTAAAGGATTCACAAAAGGATGATATGCGAATTCAGAAGAAAGTGGAAAACATCATAAAAGGGGAATCCCCGGAGTTCAATGTTAATGAAGAAGGAATTTTGATATTTGGTTCAAGGATATGTTTTCCATCAAATATGGTGTTAAATAATGATCTTTTAGATGATGCACATTGTTATAATTTCTCCATTCACCCAAGTAACACAAAGATGTATTGAGATCTTGGAGAGCATTATTGGTGGGATAACATGAAGAAGGAGATCATTTAGTATACATCAATGTTCTTGGTGTTTCAATAAGTGAAGGATGAGTGGAATAATTCTAAGGGGATGATGAAACTATTACCCATACCAACATGGAAATGGGAGAACATAACCATGGACTTTGTCACCAGACTTCTGAAGATATCCAAAGGAAACAATGATATCTGTGTTGTTGTGGATTTTATTACAAATACTACACACTTCATTGCAATTAGAGAAGATTTCTCATTAGATAAAATGGAACAAATATACATCATAGATGTGGAAAGGATGCATGAATTACAACTATCAATTGTATTTTATTGATATACAAGATTCACCTTTATGTTTTGGAATAGTATCTAACACCCACTAAATATTTAGATGAATTTTATTACATCTTATCATTCTCAAACTGATGGACAATCAGGGAGGACAATCCCAACACTTGAGAATATGTTGATAGAATTCTCAATAGACTTTAATGGGTGATGGGATCAGCAGCTTCCACTAGTTGAGTTCTCTTCCAATAACAGTTTCCCCTCAAAAATCCAAATGGCTCTTTATGAAGCCCTTTATGGGTGGAGGTGAAAAAAACTATCATGCTGGGATGAAGTTGGGGAGATAAAAATCTTATGTCTATAAATGGTACGAGAAATGGTGGAGAAGGATAAGACCATACATCAACACATTAAAGCTTCTCAAAGTCAACAAAAGAGCTATTCCGATAATCATCGACGAGATAGAGAGTTCATTGTTGGAGAAATGGTATTCCTCCTCATATCACAGTGGAAGAGGGTTATGATATTTTTGAAGAAGGGAAATATTAGTCCAAGGTACATCGACCCATTTGAAATCCTTGATATCATTAGATCAGTTTCCTATTAACTATAACTCCCACTGAATATATCTCAGGTACATGATAAATTCTATGTATCACTCTTAAGGAAGTACCGACCTGACCCATCGCATGTACTCAATCCATAGGTGGTACCATTTTAGAATGACCTCTCTTATGATGATAATCCTTTGAAGACCTTATATTGTAGAGAAAAATTTCTACAAAATAAGACAATGTCCCTCATAAAGGTATTGTGGTGAAACCCCATGTATGACGAAACGAAATGGGAATCTGAGGAAGTGATGAAAAAAAGTTACCCTCATCATTTTTGTGTGGGAAAAAGAAATATTGAGGGAGAAATTTCTTAAGGGGGAAGATTGTAACGACCCAAAATTTTATTAATGAAAATTCCTCTTGATCTAATTAAATGAATTATTATATAAAATGGTTATATAAAACATATTCACTACCATTGTTTTATGTTTTTTGATTTTAAAATACCCTTAATAATTATTACTATTACTAATATAGTCGTTTAAATGTGATCACATGATTAGTATAAATATAGGGATTTAACATATCCAATTTACTCAGATAAAGTAATTTATGGCCTCATCCTATTGAATTGCTCCATACGAAGCCCATTTTTCAGAGCATAGAAAAGAGGTGGAATCCAAGGTCTTGGCTATTGACCAAGACCATACTGAGATTCTACAAATTAATCTTGAATGGAACCGACTTTGATAGATGTGGAAGTTAATAGAGATTACCACCCGAGTGATGTTATATGACCCGCTCCAAGAGTCTTCCACCATCGCACCCATTACCCATAGGTATATTTTGGTAGTTATAAGGGGTTATGTAAAAAAGACCCTAGAACTATGATTATGTGCTTTATTTTTTTTATAAAGAATATCCATTCACTTTATTATTTTTACTTTATAAATGGGTTTTAAATCACAAATACTATTTTTAGATAATCTTAAATTTAGTAATATATTTTGATAAATTAATGGATTTTTTATTTAAATAATATTTTAATAAAATATTATTACAACTTACTTTTTATTAAATATAAATGATCATATAATATTTATAAATACAATTATTATTTTAATTATGGTTTTAAAGTTGTTTTTGTAAAAAACTATGATTTTTTGATAAATGTCAATTGTTATTTTAACAGTAAAAATTCACATATTTGGAAAATTATTTATATAAATTGAATATTATTATTGGAATCATGACATCAAAATTATCCTACAGTGAATTTTTCATAATTTTCATAGACAGTCAAATGTTTGGGTAAAAATTAAATACCATTTAAATATATAATGTGTTTTATGACATCATAATTAACCAATAGTGATGTAATAAAATAATATAAAAGGGAAATTCGACCAATATATGTTTTAACATTAAAATATTGTGATTTTAGATTGGTCTGATAAATTTTATTGTGCCTTAATGGACGCTCCGAGACTTATAAAATATTTTATATTTTTAAAATGATTTCCTTGAGAGTGTGAATCACATCAACATAAGAATGCCTAATATTTTAAAAAGTTTAGACATTGGACTTAAAAAATAATTTTTTCCACTCTAGTTTGGAAAAAACCATTGAATGGTTTGTGTTTTTGATTATTATAATGTGTAGTGTCCAAAACCTAAATAATAAAGAATTATTTCTCTTTTCCTATATAAACCCACCCAAGATCCCACTTACCTTCACTCAAAAACCCTTGTAGGACGTCCCTACTCTTTCCTCCTATCTCTAGAATCCTCCCAAGGTGACCAAAGATCCCAAGAAGCCTCCCTCAAGGCCATCCCAAGCATTTGGGATCACACATTCATGTAAGGGATTCTTTCCATTCTCATTTTTGTTCATGATTCTTTATATTGTTATTACCTTTTATTTTCAAATATAAATATTGGGAGATGATTTAAAACCTCCCCCATATATCCCTCATTATGTTTTAATGATGGTATCCATCTTTCTATCTCATTAATCTCTCCCATGAAGACTCATTACCATGCTAAAATTTTATAAGTGTTATTCCATTTCTCCTCTTTCTTTAAGTTTCTTTATTATGTTACACATTATATTTACAAAATCCATATGTTGGGAAATGTATCTATATGAATACCTTATTGTAAATTTCATTTAATTATGATGAGATACCTATTTCCCTCTCATTAACAATTTTTTTGAATTTTTATGTCACGCCATTATACTTCCAAAATTGCAACATGATTTTCCAAGTCAAAATTATTGTGTAGTGAATACCATACCCATGTATCTATCAAGGGTATTCACCTTTATGAACATATAAATATTGGATGGTACATACATATATGTATTAAACATTAATTAATAGTTTAATAACTTATTATTTTGAATGATTCCATGTTATATGATCCATGTGGCATACTTATGCATTAAATGAAATGTTTATAAAGGGTGTGCCCTGATAACGCTCCAATGCATTGGGTAAAGAATAGTATCATGAAAATACATGTGAAATGAGGGTTTAACCATGATAATTAAAGTTAAATGAGGGTTTAATCATTCTAATTCATGTGAAATTAGGGTTTAATCATGCTATGTGTGCAATGATCCTTGGCTCATGCTAATATCAGGTTAAATGTTGTTTCCACATTTCCAAGTTATGATAATCATGCTATATAATTTATTAATGTTCATGTTTATCTTAAGATGAATTGATATGAAGATTTACTAAAATGTTTTTTATTATTCATGTTATTCAATATTTACTCTCTTATTGGTCTTTATAGCTCACCCTTTTTATTGTATGTCCTCGGGTTATCCCATGCATTGCTAATTACAAAAGAATGTTATCGTCATGTAAAAGAGTTTTCAATAAAGATATGTTATTTTTATGTTCTAATTTTTTAGTAAGGATAGTAATTTTATAATACACAAGACCTATCAATCATAGAATTTTTATTAAGTGTATGTTTATGTAATAAATCATGTTTAAGTGTGTAATAAAGAGCAGGGTTTTCATAAGGTGAATCCTGATCCACTATAAGAAATAGGTGAATCCAAATACACTATTTTAAATAGGTGTGTAATTATCCACTATGGAAAATAGGATAATCTTGGTACACTATGTTGATCACCTTGGTAGATCACTTTGACATATAAAATGGTATTCAATATTTATGATTTTTTCACACAATTATGATATGATATTATGGTTCATGATTGATTTATGATAATTTATCACTCTTATGGACAATGTTTTATGAAATGTAAAGTTTATTCCAACACTCATTTTTTATCTACTATGATAGTTTCTGTATGAACCTCATAAGTTATGTTCATGATCAAATACCACTATGTTTATCGTATTCTTCCATATGATCATAAAATTATATATACCATTTTTACCCTTACTAATGATATGTGCCCACCATTTTTTATCTTTCCATTCCCCATGTTGTGAAGAATAGTTTTATGTACGGTATATTTATGAATAGTACTAAAGGGGGTAATATTTATGGGATACAATGAATAACATTCACCAAACAAGAATATTGTGTACCTAGTCTCGAAATACACAAAAATATTTGGGTATTTAGGTGTATGGTTTTGAAATTAAATGAATATTCATCTAAAAAGTTGTGATATTTATGTATAAAAATCCTAGGTCACTATAGTAGGTATCATAGGAATGTTTTAGTAGATCTTTAGGGATTAGGATTAGAGAAACATTAATGAGATCCCTTGGAATATGCCTATGCATTTTTCTAAGTATATTTCTAGGGATTTATCTAAGCATAAGTCTAAGTATGGTTTAAATTATAAGAAAATTTACTTGAATTTGGGTAAAAGATATAGAAATTAGTTTCCAAAAAACAACATTTATGACTAGATACTACAAGTGGGTGTGGATATAACACCGAGGTACCCAATGGTAATTACTATGAAAATAGAACATTTATCTGGACTTGATTATCACCTTGTGCATGACAATGGGGCTTACTGGGCACCTGGTTGGACGGTCTAGGGGGATATTCTTTGGAAATGAATAAACTATTTTTGTACTATCATTAATGATTTATATAATGATATATCATAAACCTAAGGTTTCATAGATTAGAAAAAATGTGTCATGATTTAGACATCCTATAATTGATTTTTATTGATTAAGTGTTTCTCAAATATGATTATTGTTTCTTACACTATTATTTTTGGTTTTAGCCAATGGTTAAAAACAGGATGAATCACGTTAACACTAAATTTGATGAAAAATTTGGTGATTATGAGAAAACAAGTTGGGTGACGACTAGAGAGAAAGAAATTATTGTTATTCTCAATTAGTCGTCAAGATATATGATAAAAAATATGCACCTTAACCATCTCTAGAACTCAAAAATGATTATAATTATTTAGTTCATGACAATTTTGTATGATGTATATCATTGTGGAAAGAATATTATGTTTCATATATGTAGATAGTGTTGAATGAATAACCCAATTGAATTTATGAAATGAATGAGAAGATGTTTTGAGAATGGAAAATAAGGAAACACAGTAAGAAATTCATAAGGAAAAAGTAAAATTTTTGTTAATGTAATGGATTGAAATAACGGTATCTAAATCGTATTATAAATGGAATACTATTTTAAATGTAAAAGAAATGTATATTATGAAGATCGATGTATGATGTTGGAAGATCTTAAATAGAATTAGCAAGATGGTATGAGTAATGATTAAATTATTGATGATGAGGAGACTGCAAATAACAATTAAAAGGTATGGGTTTCTCTAATATTATTTTTTATGTTAATCATGATAAGAATGATTAATTTTAGGTTGATGAATGCTAATACATGAATCAAATTTTATTTTGTAGAAAATAGGTATTATGGAATAAAATGATGAATCCATGTTGATGGTTTTAGAAGGAAGTGGGATTATTGAAGTGTTTATGTATTGGAATTCAATAATTATGTTATATAAATCATGAAATATATATTTATTTTTCAGTATAATTTTTTTGTTAAGGATTTTAAAAAATATTTTGAATGGTTTGGAAGACCTGTAAAAGTGATTTAATGGAAAGGTGATATTTTGATAAATGAAAGATAACCCTTAACATGTTCCTAATGTTGAGAAAATGGTTTTTAGTTTGGATAAAGAGTTGATTGATATGAATAAATTTACTAGATAGTATTGATTATCACGAAAATGATTAATTATTTGTATAAAAATTATTTTATTCTATCATTGATGGAGTTTACATTATTTTAGATTTAAATAATATCTCTAATAATCAGTGTCTTGTTTAAGGAATAAGGAATAAAGTTTATTTTCAAAAAAAAAATATTAATTCAGGTCATTACCATATATTAAAATATTTCATAGTAATGGTATTAGTATATTTTATATGGGACAATTAAAAGAGTATTCATGTTTTTAAGGGATTAATGATATATTAGTTTGGGAAATGTGTGACAGTATTTATAATGTTTTGGATTTTAATATTTTATAAGGTTCATAAGTTTAAACATTTATTAAATGGTTTAAGTTGAACTTTGGAGAACCCATTATAGATTAATGTTTTACTTAACCATATAATGATTTATTAATATTGGATAACCCATGCTAACAATTTTGTTTTGATGATAACTAGAGATACATAGAATGAATTATCATTATATTATGGATCCTATGATCTATTAGTGATTCATGAATGAAAAATTCCCTTTCATTTCTTGGAGTAAATATGAAGTGGGGGCTGATCAAGGAAAAACTAAAGGTTGAGTTTTTTCTTAAAAAAGGAAATGAAATCAAGTAATTATATCATCTGCCGACAATTAATCAACTTATTGAAACATATCTTTAAATAATATCCTATATGATTATCATAATTTATGATGATAGAAATTAACTTATCCTTACATATTTGTTTTATTATTTTGGTTTTTTCATTCTCACATTATAATTCGCATTATTTTGATCAATAACCTCTATCACTCCCTATCATTATTGGGACATTATGTTTTTCTTGGAGGTCCAAATATTCAATTCCCACCAATGTTATCTGTGTGAAAACCTTGTTATGATTTACATTTGGTTACCTTTATGTTTTCAAATTTTTCTTTTTGGGTGAAGTTTTATTATTCATTTTTTTCAGTGTGGCTTTCTATGAAGAAATTTTCAAATATTGAACTTTTCTTGATTGTGATGAATCTCGAGGGAGAAATTCATTTTACTAAGGGTAGAATGTTAAATCCTGAGATTTTATGTAATAATTTACTGAAATTAATTTAAAGTTTAACTTAAATTATATGAAACACCAAGGTTAGATTTCTTTATATTCAATAAACAGTTTCTTTGATAGTGTTCATGACCTACAACATCGAGATTCAGTGAACCAGGAAAAAAATATTATTTTAAATATGACCATTATAACCAAGCCATCAAATAGAAGAGTATTAATTGTATTATCTACATTATGAAATATACATATAAATTTCTTAAACTATATATATTAATTTTTAATTTCATAATTGATAATCAATCAAATTTTATTAAAGTAATTATTTTCATAAAAATCATTTTTTTTATAAAAATGTTTTTTATGGATTTTTTTGATAAAATATTATAAATAATTTAAAGAAAATTTAAAAAATTTATTTTATAAAACTAAAATAATTATTTTAATATTCATTTTAAAATTAACTTATGAATAAATATTTGGATTTTTTAGAAAATATTGATTTTTTAGTGAATTGTGAAAAATTCAGGTTTCTGTAAAACTATAATTTCTTTTAAATAAATTATGTAATTTATATGAAATATTATGTTTTCAAGTAAAATAATTAATATTTATATTTAATTCACTTAATCACTATTTAATCCACATTATATTGGATTCTTGAATATGTTTATTTGTGGGTTTAAAAATTAGTTTTTTCTAAAAACCCTTTTAAAGTGCATAATGTTTGTCCATTTTAATTAATTAAAACAATCCCTAATTAGAAATTATTTAAAATAAAATTTATATATTATATATAAATAAATTATAATTTATAATCCTATAGTGATTATTATTATACATATAGTTAATATAAAATCACATTGGGCTTCAAAAATACACTTCTTGAAAACCCATTTTTAATCGCATGTGTGGGTATTGTTTTAAATTTAATTTATCCAAATATGGGAATTAAAATTTGTAACATGGATTCCATATTTGGAATAGGAATAATTTATATTATCTAATGAGTTCAACATAATTTTTTACCATAATAAATAGTAAAAATAGTAACAATTTTCAACTATAGTTAAGGTAAAAATTGGTTTATCATGGGTTTAAATATAAATATAAGAGCTAAAAATGACCCAAAACAAGCCTAAATTCTAGGTGATTGAAATATTTACTTATTATTTTTATCAATTTAGAATATATGGTAATTTGAAAACTTTGTTTTGTTAATAACTTTATTATTTTGGATTATTTTGGGAAATTTCCAAGTAGTTTCTAAATGGGTTCATTTCCCCTACTCATAAAAGGACATCACCACCCTTTCCTTCCCTACTTCTCTAAATACCTATAGTTTTTTAAAAAATAATAAAAATTCATCCCATATATACTTATAAATATTTTATAGCTTCTTATCCTCAAAAAATATCAATACTAGGGTCCTTAATATGATATCTAAAGGAGGTACTTCTGAGCGAAGGTAATTTCTTTCACTATGAACCTTTTTTATTTCATCATTTTCCACCTTAATTTATGTAATAAAATTTAAAATTAAATAAAAATAGTATATCATATATACTTATATGTTATTATATTAATTTAATAACTTATATCAATATCCACTTACATCAAATGGGTTACAAAATCATCATTCGTGTGTATGGTGGACTACCACATCGCGAAGTGATATCAATCATTTTCCCTCACCATCTCTCAAAAAAGGATATAATGATGAATTTATTTTATAAATAAATAAATATTTATTATATTTATTATTTTATTAAACTTTTTTAATTATTTTATCATATATAACTTTTTTACTTAATTTTTATGTGAATATTATAACGTCCCTCTTTTAGACGGTGGACCACCGCCTCGCGAAGCCATATAATTCATTCACTCTTTAAATATAAGGTAATAAGGACAGTTTTAATGTAAATATGTTATATATATATATATTAAATTAAAATTATTATTTAATTTTAATATATTGTTTTTTTAATCCATCAAGAAAATTGAAACAACATTCATTTATGTACACACCCTACTACTTCATGAACTGTGTATTTCATTTTCTATATCTAGAATTTATATATTTAAATAAATAAAAACGAGATAAATATATATTATATTTATATCATGTTTAAAATTATGGATATTATGTATCCATGATCTAAATTATAGGACAAAAAACCACAAAAAAACATTCACAAAAATGAACTTATTGATTTAAACATGTCATTAACATGGAATTGTTAATAAATAAGTATTTAATAGTAATACTTAAATATTATACGGTATTATATATTTAATTATGGTTCTATAATATATTTATAATAAAATTATATTTCTTATATATGATATTTTAATGTGTATGAAGAAATTCTATACTTACGGTAGGTGATTTCTATCTTGATTTAATTTTTTGTTAAATACATGAAATATTCACAATGTATTTCCTTGATGTGGTGTATATACCACCCATGAATGTATTTTAGGTTTATTCCCCTTCGAATTATGGGGATTAAATATTAATTTTAGTACCTCTATTTCATGGATATTATGTTTCAAATGTTACCAAAGTGGTAATGGTTTTATGTTACAATTCCGTCATTTATTTGAAGTGTTTATGATTAAGTATCAAATGGAAAATCTTATAATCTAACACTAATTATATATCATGAATTTTATTTTGTTATGGATATTAATTATATTTTAAATTAATAGTACCATTTTTTAATTCTTTGGTAATAAAAATAATTGAGAAAATGTTTTTATGATAATCCATCTTTATTTATCCCATCAGTCTAAAATCTACTTTTTACTAAAACCATATGTTCTAAAAATATTTTCAATTTTTTTACTATTATTCATTGATTTCTAAAATATATTTTTGGATTCTTAAAAATTGGTTTAAAAATGAATCATTATTTTTATTTCCAAATAATTCTTGTTTTCCGTTTATAGAAAATGTGGACAAATCATTGTTTTTAACATGCATGACAAAAACGATATTTCTTGCAATCATGATCAAAAAATGACTTCAAGATTACCTTAAAATATATAAAATTTCTTTAAATGAAAAATCATTCTTTAATATTTGGGACATTATTATAATTTAAATAAATTATTTTAAAAATAAAAAGTATTTTTGAAAATGATTTATGTTCTAAATAGTGCTTTTCAAAGTGAAAAGGCTATTTTGCCCAAGAAATTTTCAATGTAAAATTTAAAAATCATGTTTTAAAATAGAGGAAATTATTATATGTTACTTATGATTTAATGGGTAAAAAATCTAATGATACAATCCTTATTATTTCATTTTATGGTTAATGATTATTTTGATTAAAAATTTATGAAACAAATTTATTTTTCATGGGTTACACTATGGTCAATTAATGAAATGATTATGAAAACCATATTCTTTACACAAGTTATGTTGTGATGATATGATTAATGTTATATGATATTGTTGAATATATATGTATTTTTTCATAATGAGATTATTGAGACATATATCTCCCTCCAATTCGCTGGGTACTTATTTGTATCTCCTGAGATGATGATGGATAACTAGTCCATGAGATTGATCCACTTTGACATATAGGTGCGTCTTGATCCACTATGGGAAACAAGTGCACCCTAGTCCACTTTGGAAAATAGTTGCATTATGATCTACAATGGAAAATAGGTGTGTCCTAGTCTATTATGGAATATAGGCTCTTTCTAATCCACGAAGTGCAATAGGTGTGTCATAATCCACTATGTTGATGTTACCAGTGGTTAACCTTAATATATGAATTTTTTTTCTATATTTATGATGATTCCAAACTTTTATTACATGAGCTTATGACTTATGATTTATTTATGATTATTTCTCACTCTTATGGAATAAAACTTCTAAAATGATAAGTTTTTATTTCAAGAATCATGTTTATGATCTATTTTAGGTTGGGTATGAACCTCGTAAGTTATCTTCATGATCACATACCCTTATTCTAATCTTATTATTTCATATGATCATAGAATTCTATCACCCATGTTTACCCTTATTGAGAATATGATCTCACCCTTTGTTATGTTTCTTATCCCTTGGTTATGAAGAATGGTTGTATGTGGGTTATGTTTATAAAAAGTAATAAAGGGGTTTATTTTTAAGCGATATTTTAAAAAAATGATTATAAAATAAGAATATTTTTTATTTATTCTTCAAATACAATAATCTATTACAGTCCTCGGGCTAGTTATTGTGTAATTGATTGAATATCCATCTAATAAAATTTGATATATATGTATAGAAATACTATTTTTCTATAAGGATTATGATTTTTAAATCCATTACAATCCTAGTAAGGTGAATAATGTGATAGATTCTCTGAGTTGAAAGGATACAACAACCTTTTCCTTGATGATATTTACAATGGATCCAACCATATTGGGAACATGAGCCTCAGCCCAGTTGGTGAGGACTCCTTATGTGCGTCCAAGAGACCCGTGATCAAATCCAGGTGGGGGATAATTTTTGGGGGTACTGTAGCAGTACTGCAGCAGTAGTGTAGCAGTGTTGTAGCGGTACTGTGGCAAAAATGTAGTAGGCACTGTAGCAGGAACTGTGCAGAACTGTAGCAAGCACTGTTTGGCACTGTATTAGCCGGGAATATACCCCTTTTTGGGCCTTCGGGCCACTGATTTGATCCCCAAGTCCTTTAAGGCTTTCGGGCCACCCAGAACTTCGGGTCAGTAAGGCCTTCGGGCCACCTCAAGGCCTTTGCGCCACCTTAAGTGAAAATGAAATCCAGACAACCTACAAGGAACTAACTTCAGAAGGAGGAGGATCAAAGAGATTTCATCATATCAAAAGCTAAACTGATTGCAACAATGAGAGGGTATGGCACCTTCCATTGGGACAAGCCTTTGCATGCATGGGAAAGCCTAGCTGAATAGCTATGCGAAGGTGGAGAGCTGATTTCACGATGATGATGATGGGGAGGAGCAGTTCCAAGTAGTTTGTCTGTGTTTCATGTACTGCATGGTGCCTACGAGTAATTAATTCCTCTACAGCCTATAGGCCATGTAATACTTATGCTTATGGGCCTTGTACGGGTTCCAAATCACCATTTGAAAGGTGGATTATCAAAAATAAATAAAAAATGGAGGCCTTAGGGCCATTGTAGGATCCAACAATATTGTAAACAAAAAGGATGGATAAGGGAATAATAAAAGGACTATAGACTAACCTTTAACAAATAACTTCTCAACAATCCATTCATCAGAGGATCACGGTGTCTCAAAAAAATGATGTGTTTTTATAGTGTAAGGTGGAGAATATTCTGAAGTTTAACATTTTAGAATCTATAAATATAAGTTTTAGAGCCTAGATATGTGTCCCATAAAATCTAAAACTCAAGATGGAAATTTAGGGGGATGTGTATAGTTTATCCTTATCTATTCATCTTGAAATTAATAATATGAATATAGATTTAATGCCAAATTTCTAGTTGTATAACAAGAGGTAATATATTTTGGATTTTATATCTTAATTCTTGGTGTACAAAATGTCAATGTAGAATGACATAATTCTAAGAGTATGATGGAACCATTTTCTTTTTTAGTATGAACACGAGAAAATATAACCATGAATTTCATCGTAGGAATCCCCATTGAACCTAAAAGAAATAGTTCCATCTTGGTGGTATTCGATCACCATTCCAAGTCATCTCATTTAATAGTAATCAAGGAATATTTCCCTCTTGACCCACTCATTGAGATATACATAAGAGAATTAGTAACACTTCATGAAGTTCCACTCTCTATTATATTTGATCATGATCTGAGGTTTACCTTGAGTTTTTAGAGAATCCTTCTATAATGATTGAGTATAGAACTAAAATTCATCACTTATAATCACCCTAAGTTAGATGGTTATTCTAAAAAGTACAATTCAAACCTTTTATGATATGTTGAGATCTTGTTTAATAGATTTACAATGATGTTACGATCAACACTTTCTACTAGTGTATTTCTCATATAACAACGGTTTCCATTATAAAATTCAAATGGATCCTTTTGATGCTATAAATAGGAATAGGTGTTTAACTCTAACATACTAGGATTAAGTTACATAGTGTAAGATTATGTTACCAGATCTTATTCAAGAGTTTACTAAAAAGGTTCAAAATATTCATGTTCTTATGAAATCCATGGAGAGTTGACATAAAATCTATGAATTAAATCATCTATTAGGCCTGTAGATTGAGGTTAGTGATATAGTGTTCCTTCATATACCACCATGGAAGAAATTAATTAGGATTGGGAAATGGAAAGCTTAGTCTTAGATACATCGACCCCTTTAATATCCTTGATCACATCATAGCGGTGTCAAATCGACCAACACTCCCACATAACCTATCTCATGCACATAATGTTTTCTATGTATACCTATTGAGAAAGTACATAACAGAACCCTCATATGTTTTGAGTTCAATGTTGGTAACATTAGAGAATTATATTTTGTACAAGGATCAATCGAAGAAGATCTTATATCATAGAGGCAATTTTTAGGAAATAAGATAACTCACCTAGTAAATGTGTTATGGATAAACCACATGTTTGAGGAAGAAACATGGGAAATGGAAGAGGAGAAGAAACAAAAAAAACTCATCCTTTTTATTATATGAAATGAAAATTTCTATGGTGTAATTTCTAAATGGATAAATTATGTAACGACCAAAACATCTATAAATTAAATTCCATTTTTGATTGAATC
Source organism: Viscum album (assembly GCA_963277665.1). Classification (NCBI taxonomy): domain Eukaryota; kingdom Viridiplantae; phylum Streptophyta; class Magnoliopsida; order Santalales; family Viscaceae; genus Viscum; species Viscum album. The sequence continues at coordinate 37,712,712 of OY728141.1, read as the reverse complement.
AAATTCTATATTATGTAATGTGGTTATAAAACACACATGAACTTAATCAATTATATACTTTTTGATTTAAAATACCATTAAGAATCATAAACATTGATAATATATCCATTTAACATTGATTATATCATTAGTATTTATAGGGTTATGATAAATATCTATTGACACATACCAAATAAGTGTTGGACTTGACATGAAGGATTATACACTATGAAGACCATTTATCAAAGAATATAATAGATATATAACCTCTAATATTTTCCATTTACCAATCCCAAGATGATATTAAACAACAAAATCATGATTAGAATAGTTTACCAGAGAAGTATAATCGCATCGAGATCACAGCACAAGCCATGTTCAGCAAACCAACCCAAGAAAATCACATCACCTCATACTATATCATTAGAGCATTCAATGGTGTAATAAAGGGACTCATATCTCCAACCTAATTGTATGAATATGTATATTTTATTTTAAATAAGGAAATTTTTATATTTATTCTCTATTTTTTTTAATTTATAAATGATTATGTAATGAGTTTGATAAAAATTAGATTTTAATATAACAAAACTCAAATTATAATTTTGGTTAATACACAATTTCAATTAATAAATTACTTTTTTTGAATTCATTATTTCACTAAATAAATTTTATTTTACTAAAAAATTGTTATTTAATAATATAAATTAAATATAAATGATAATATAATTTTATAAAGTTAAAAAATAATTTTAAGGGTCAGAAAACTATTATTCGATAAAACAATTATTTTCTAATAAAAATGGAATTAAATTAAAAAAATGAAAACTATAATATTTAGAATATTAATTTAATAAAATAAATATTATTTTTTAATCATAACATTGAAATTATCTAATGGTTAATTTTTCATCATTTTTTAAGATAGTCAATTTTTGTGTAAACTTTTAATTTGGTATAAATATACAGTGTGTTTTTCGAAATCATAATTAACCAAAAGTGGTGTGATTTTTGAAATAAAAGGTATAAATGAATAAAAAAATCCTTTAAAATAATTTGTTTTAGGATATTTTAATAATTTTATATACCCTTAATGAAACCTCTAAAACATATATTATATTTTTAAATTTTAAAATCAATTCTTTGTAAATGTGACTTGATTCCACATCACCAAGGGTGTTATTTTAATTTGATTGGTTCATATAATTATAAAATACCTAAGAAACTCTTATTTTGTAGAAAAATTAAGAAATCATGGGAAGTTTTGTGTTTTTGATCAATTTATTGTATAGAGTCCAAAACCAATATTTCAAAAATAATAAAGAATTCCCCTCCCTTTACCTATATAATCCCAAAATATAAATCATTATTCATCACTAAAAACACTTTTATAATTCCTATAATAATAATTTTACTCTCTATAACACTCCCAAGGTTCACCAAATCTCTCAAGAAGCTCCTCCCATGATTTGGAAGACATCCTCTCATGGTAAGGGATCGTCTCCATCTCTATATTATTCAAGAAACTCCTTTGTGTTATGCCTTTTTATTTACATTTTATCCAGTTGGCATATGTTATCACACATCCATATTATAACCTTTATTATTTCTAAGAGATCATAAACCCTTTTCACACTCACTAATCCTCCCACGATTCATTATTTACCCCGTTAGGCCGCCGAAATTATCTTGTGTTTTCCCTATGCCAAACCTTAATGTCGAGAACACCATCACCAAATCCCATTAAGGGTATTCAACTAGAAATTAATATCATAATTTATTGGGGAAATCCATATATATATATATATATATCACTCCATAATTTTAGTATTAAATTTTATTAAATATGATCTGATGTTGAATTACATATATTGGATACATATACATGTACATGATATGAAAGAAATGGGTACACCCATAATTATATACCACTCCAATGAATTGGGAAATGTTTTAGTCAAATGTGATATCATGTATGGGATTAAGGAGTATACATAATATATTTTTTTGTAATTTTCTTGCCTTTTTTAATTTTTCTATGGGTAAATCCTTGTCTTGTTTTTAGGATTTCATGTTGAATTTTGTTCCATATTCCTATGTTGAATTTATGTAAATTATTGTATCATGCCTCATTGTTCAATATTGGGATTCACAAACCTTTTATGTTCCAGTTAAATTACTCTTGACCTTATGGTTTGTACTATTTTTTTATGCCAAGAATTATGAAATTAATTGTATTAAATATATGTGTTGGCATAAGTTGGCTAATTTTTTTTCATTAAAAATATTCTCACTATAATCTAATTTCTCCATACATCTCCAACCAGCTTCCAAAACTCTCTTAGAATTCATTTTTATATTTTTATTACTTATATATTTCATTATTATTTTGAAATTTGGACTAATTTATACTTTTTTATATATTCATAAAATATAACATCTTACATTCACTACTTTATTTGTGGTGATCTCTAGGATAATCCATTCTAAGTATTCTAAATTATCCATCATTTTTTTAATAAAATTCATTTACAAGCTAATAATAATTAACTATATAATTTCTTATAAACTGATAATCATATGAGTGTTATGTGACAATGATATTTTAATTAAATGTAACACATTTTCTTCTGGTAAATTTTTTATTAATGATATTTTTAAGTAGTAGTTAATGTTTTAGTAATAAACCAATGATTTCATTGGGAGGTGTAGGATTTGATTCATAGAAGTATTCTATTTGGTGAATTTATCCTTACCCTGAGATCCAATAACATTGTTGGGTCACCCAGTCCCTTACGAGGTGGGTGAAATAAGGCACAACCCACCCGTAATGATGGATTTCTTTGTTGACCCATCAGTGATCAGGTTGTTACCCGCCAGGATGCTCTACCATATTGGCTGGAAATGGATCTTACTCGGATGGGGATCTTTCTAGAGTGGAATATTCATAGGTAGGGATGTTCCCTTGTGTAGAGGGTTAGAAAATTACACACTTGGGTGTTCCCTTTTTTAAGAATAATGAACCAATGAGGTCATGAAGTCTATGTTCTTTGAAGTTATTACATTAAATTAGTAACAATAATTTTTTCATACAATTTATTTTTCAACGATCTATATGCTATTTCTATAAGAATAATATTGTCTTAATATTCTATAAAATAATCCATTCTATTTACTATACTAGTGAATTTATGTAATAGTTGATTTGTGCATTTATCTTCACACATTTTAAAATTTTGATATTCAAATCTCAACATTAATAGTTTTGTTATCTTTATCTTATTTATACGATAGTGAGTGGATTGGAAAATTATCCAAAAGCCATGTATATTTTTAGAAGTATATATATGACTAAAAACACTTGAACCAAGAGCATAATATAAAATATTCAAGAATTTATAGTATAAAACATACTTTAAACTTTATTACCAACTAAAATTTCAGGATAAATCTCAAGTAAAAATTTTTAGTTTACCATGATAGACTAACATTCAATAATAATTTATTTGAAAAAAATATTATATTCAATCATTCCGATATCTATAATTAGTTCCCTCAAGTACTGGGTATATATTAAGAAATCCATACATTATTAATACTTGAATAAGTCATCTTAGATGACCTTTTTCTAAACGATTAAGTCTAGGATATGGTTAAAAATAGAAGGTGTATATATATATAACTGATCTAATAATACTTTTAAGGACCTGTTATTTTTCTAATTGTTTTCATAGATATTTAGATGGTCAAATTATGAATAGGGGTGAATTGGACAAGTTATAAGATTTTAAATATTATATCATAGTTAATGTATTTATGAAGAGGAAAATAAAAAAATGACCATAAGAATTTTTTATAGTGGATTAGATAAAATATATCATGTGGTGATGAAAATATTAAATACAAAAGTATTATATATTATTAAATTAATATTTATTATATATCAATATGATTCAAGCCATAATAATAAAGGTTTGGTGTCTTTAGAAACATGGATACCTAAAAAACTAGTACATGAAAGATGCACATCATCTACAACTATGTTCATTACAACGAGAACCCTTCCTATACATATCATAAGTAAAACATTTATTCTTATCATGGTGAAAAATAAATATATTATAGTGTGAGATAGGATTATTAGTAAGGGTATGTATGTCATAAAAAATTAAAAAAATGGAAATAAGGGGGTGAATTTATATTTTAAAATTTAAAGAGGAAAAAAATAAAATTTCTAAAATCTTATTTATAAAATAATAAAATAATTAAAATTGAAATAATATGAGAATATATAATAACAAATGGGGAATAATAAGTTAAATTATAGAAATTAAATGGGACAGAATATTTGGTAAGGTAGTTTGACAGTACTACCTAAGGGTTCCCCTTGTTTACACCCTAACTCTCTAAAAGATTTAATGTATTAGTCCCTTGGATTTATCAATATCCAATATATAAAAATTACCCATTTATTTTTTGTTTATATAATGAAACATTATAAAAAGACAATATATCTTTAACAATGAAATTAAAAACCTCAAATTAATAGTATCTTGTATTTTGAATTGGAAATGATAATTAAACCATAGTTACTTACTTTAACGGTTGTAAGAACCATGTAAAGATCTCAAATATAGTAGCCTAGATCCAGTGATCACATTATTACATTGAAAATAGATATAAGAAAGGGAATCCTAAATGACCAAATAGTTCAATAGTATGGGAAAACTATATACAAAATTATATATCATATTATAATTGAAAAATTAAAATACATCGCTAAATTTAATTCGAGAACACAATTATTCCCTTCAACATATACTTACATATATATCATCAGACACTTCCTGGAATTCTAAAGAAAGGAAACAAAAGAAATGTGTTAGATCATATTCTCCATAAGGGTATGTGTACCGTAGATGAAATCATGAATAGATAAGGCATAAAAAATATGGAAAGGTAAATAATTGAACCACATTCCAATTAATCAATCACTTGATAATGAGTAATAATATTACATGAAAAAATTTGGATCAAATAATTTCATACAAATAATCACTTGAGATTGAAACTTATCCATGGAAACCATATTTAATCAAATAATCACTTGGGACCGTACGACCTAGCAGCACCCTGACTCAGTCTGTCATTGGGTTCTGGGCACCCCGGGAATGGATAAAGTCTTTCCGCTTGGCTATGTATTCCTCCGCCTCTGTCTGGAATACCCAAAACTGGCTCTAATGGGGCCAATCCTCGGCAAGTCCATCCTGAGGCGGTTAAGGTGCTGCCATAACTCAGATAGGCCGAGGAATTTCTGGATAACATCCCATATGTCCCAGGCCTTCGGGAAGACAGTGTGTTCCAGAATGTCAATATGGGATATCCATTTCCCCAGAGCTTGAGTTGAAATTTTTTGGAATCCCATTGGTGGTTTCCCCCCTTAATGACTATGTTCTCCTAGGACCACCGGCTCCGCTGCCACTACTGGATATGCTACCACTACTGCCCCCTCAACTGTTGTGGGCGTCGCCGCTACAGCTACCCCGCCACTGTGGGATGCCCTTGTTTCCTTTCGGCCTCGACCCCGAGATCGAGGAAGCTCACCCTCACTGACCAGGACAGTTGGCCACTTTAGCATCTCCCCTGGATAGGCCACCTCCCAACTCTAGGCATATTCCTTTACTAAGCCAAGGACGGCGGTCGATGGAGGATGTTCATTCTGCATCTTCCCGTATTCTCGTGTGAACATGAGCCACATCTGCCTCATCACACATGGGTGCTCCTCATAGCACACCCCCAGGTAGACCTGTAGGGTTAGCTGCTGCAGGCACCAGAATTTCCTTACAAACTATTGTGGGGTGTATGGCTCGCAGAGATGCTCGCGGTCCCCCCTTTCCACGAAGACACTACCTTGAAAGGCAAGGAGATAGGCCTGATTCTCTTTTGTCCCCCGACCATCATCAGTGAATGCCCCCATCGACAATAAGAACAGGTGGAAATTGAATTCATCCACCCTCCACACACGGTTCAGAACCGATGGTGCAGTTAGCTTGGTCCAAAATCTCCCCATGGAATTCAAGATCTTGGGATGGAAGTTCGACCCTAAATGAGAGATGGGGTTCGGATACTCATAGGTCCCCCTGATGTCCACCTCCATCCACCTTTACAAGAGATGGAATGGCCCACATACCATCTTTGACCTTTTCCCCTCGCTGATGTGCCACAACATTTTGTACAACTTGGCGAGCATCGGGATCCCTAGGTTGACCCAACCTCATTTTTCCAATGAGGACACCATGATGAAAGTTCTTAGCCGCACTCCCATGTTTGTATCCATCCCTGACAGAATCCAACCACAGAATAGAGCTGCAATGAATGTCGCTATCCTGACTATTGGTTGTAGTTCAGTGCTGAAATTGAACCCCTAGGTCTTCCACTGGATATTCTCCAACAACCTCCAGTATGAGTTTTCCTTACTCTGGGCCCCCTTTTGGCATGTTCTAGGCATCTCCGAGAACTGACGGTCTACCAGGATGTTCTGAAACTTCTTTGACCAATGCTTGAAGTGAACTTCCCTCACCGCCTCCTTATCCTCCCCAGGCACGAGCTCCATCAATGCCATCACCAGATGTGGAATCTGCTCCGGATCCTCCCATGTACCCATAGTAGGGAAGAATTCTTCATACATCGCCCCTAGTATCGGGTCCCTCAAGATTTGATGAACCTCCCATAGGCTGATGCCGACCTCCCCGTGATGCAGGTGGAAGGTATTGGTCCCCGATGACCACCTTCTCAACAGCTCCAACATTAGCTTCTTTGGCTGGTATATATGGAACAGGGAAGCCCAATATGCTTCATATAGTCCCTCTCTTCTCAGTTCTACTCTGAACTCCTCGCACGAGGTGCCTACCCAGTAGACCAAGGCCTAATCGCCCGTAAAGTTGGCACCCTGGCACAGGTCCCATTCCTTGGGCCACCCCTTCTTTGGGTTCCCCAGCACCTCCTAGAGTATGGTTCGGTATAGTGGAGGGGACGTCTCTGGGTGAAATTCCTTCCCATCAAAAAATTTCAGATGATTGTATAAGTTATCGACAATGACATGTGTAAAGTCCTCTTGAGCATGACCATCGGGCGCCCTGAACTATCGGTGCTGGCATGGCGTGCTCTAGAACCAGTATGTTGGCTCGTCCCTACTTTATTCATGGATGAAGATGTCATCCCTCATCCCGAATCCATACAAGGGCAACCTCCTACACAACATGTATATATTTTTTTCTCTCTAACAACATCTCCACCAATGAACTATGGTCCAAATGGCTCTGGACTAACTCTGCTAGCCCTAGACTGTTCTCCATTTCATCCCATCGGGTAGCATTTCCAAGGACCCACTGGGAAGCTTCTTGGTGGGCCATTCAGTTCTGGAACTTGGAAATTTTTTTGGTTGGATTATGAAGCTCGTCTGCGGAGCGCGTTCGCGAAGTCCGCTTGGGAAGACTATTCATCATGCATTTCTTAGGCATTCAAAGTCGGACCGCGAAGCGCCAACGTGGATTCGAGGACTCATTGTGTGTCACGAAGACTTGATTCAAAGAAAACACTCGTGAAGTATGCCGAGATTCGTGAATCAAGAGCGCAAGAAGACAAAATAGTGGAGAATAGAAAGGAAAAAAGGGAGAGAAAACCTCCTATTTATAGGCGATGGCCATCAGATCCTCACGGTGTGTCCCGTTCATGCGGAGCTTGACGGCGCGCTCGGCCGGTGCGTCCCCTATCCGCCTCGCGGGCCTTCTTCATGAGTCAGCACTGCGAACGACCAAGGATTTTTGCAATTTCCCTCAGACTTCAACCCTTGATCTCTCTGCGGTTCCAAGTCTTAGGGGGTTCATTTGTTGGCATCAAAATCCGGGACAATGAAGAGGCCAAAAGAAGTCCCCAAAGAACTGCCTCACAAATCCCCTTCATGGATTTCCCCTAGAATCATGGTGGCCGCGAAGAAAAAAATACGAGATGTTCCATGACCGTAGTTGACGTTCGCGAGCTCGTCGCGAAGCAAGGAGGCGGGACGCTCCGCGACAACATTTGATGTTCGCAACCCGCCGCGAAGAAACCTAGTACCTCTTCCCGCCACATGATTTCTTCTTCGTGGTTCTTATCGGCTTTAAATAATGATCCCCCCATTAGCCTAAGGGATGGAAAATCCTACCATTCATCTTCCTAGCTCCCAAATCGTGAAGCATTCTTTTTCTCTGCGAACCATGAGTTGTGCGAGGTACTTATGCTCCACGAAGTGCCTCCCCTTTGCCTCGTCTGGATCCCCTCTTCTAAGAGGGATGCCTTTTGCGAATCCTAAGGGATTTTGTGAAGGAAGGGATCCCCAAGGGGACCCATGTCATCGTAGAGCATTTATTCGTCGCAAAACACCCTTCATGTTCACATGATCCACATGCTAAGGCAGGGTCACTATACTTCGTGAAGCACATTTCTTCACGACACCTTGCTTCACGAGGCACCTTTGCCCTGTGAGGAGGTGCTCTGTTAATGCCTTTATGCTTCTTGAATTAACTCCCAGATGCACCTCCACCACATTATAAGGCTAAGGCACCCCACTTCATGATGATCACCCCTTCGCAAGTGCCCTCCGCCACATGGAGCAACAGAGTTTCACAAGGCCCCTGCTTATAGACCCATCTGCTTGGAAATTCCTTTTCCTGTGGGACCCTACAGGTTTTCACGATGTGACTTGAATGTCACCTGGACGATACCACCTATTGTGTTTCTTCGCCTAATTCTTCTTTGCAATGGAATGATAATGGATATTGCTTCTTCACATAGCCATGCTAACGTGGACCCCTCGATGGTTCTCTCTATGACACCCCCCTCACCATGGAATTACTGATGCCTTCCCTCCCACATGGAGAAGAGGGTACTGGTTATGTAAGTCTTAGGGGTGTGGAGCACACCCACCTCATCTGAGATGCAGGACGTTAAACTGCCAAGCACCATCGACCGAGATGCAGGACGTTAAACTGCCAAGCACCATCATCCTCAGCACATGACGTCAAACTGTGACCTGGCCCAGTGCCTCGCCCGTGGGGTGCCCCCACCTTGGACATTTTCCATGCCCCCTGGTCTCCATAGAGGAAGATATCCTCCTTATAGGAGTGGAATTTGTTCATGGGGGAAGGGCAACCACCTAGGCGTAAGCCCCTAATTTTCCTTCTGGGAGGGGGTATAACATCCCTGCTTTTCCTTCCTTCTTCAGTCCCCAAGTACAACGGAGGGCGTGATAAGGAACGGGGATCCTCCTTTATTAATTCACAAGTCCCTCTCCTGCTATTCTTTTTTTCCATCGTACTTCCATCTCATAGTAAGTCCCAATGTTTCTCTCCCTGGGCCACCCCACGCGTAATCCTCTCTTCACTTCCCATGGACACACCTTTCACAACATGGTCATCAGGCCATTGCTACCTCTTGTTTCTCACACCGAGCATGACTCATGTGGGATTAGAGTGAGAATCGACCATGAAAACATCCCCATCCCACATGACGTTAACCTATATTCCACACCACCCTAACTACGGGGACATTGATCTATGTCAAGGCATGGTACGTAGGAAGCCTCCATGAGGTTCGCGCCCACCACCCAATGGATCACATGTCCTCCTTATTCAAGTATGTTCACCAACCCCACCATGAACTACGTGGCCTTTGATCCTTGCCAAGGCAGGGTATGTAGGAAGTCTCTCTAAGGTTCAAGCCTGACACCCGGTCGTTCTAACCTCCTTCACATTGGTTAACCAAAACCTTGGGCAGTCTAGAGTGTAATCCCAACACCCATCCTGAACTACGTGGTCTTTGATCCTTACTAAGTCAGGGTACGTAGAAAGCCTCTCAGAGGTTCAATCCCAAAAACAGTAGGACCCCAAGTCCACCTTCACATCGGTTTCACCCCCACGTCCCGCATGATTTCAAACGGTATCCTTCATTCTGAACTACATGGTCTTTGATCCTTGCTAAGGCAGGTTATGTAGGAAGCCTCAATGAGGTTCAAGCCCACCACCCATCGATCGTTCTGACAATGTCAGTTCACCAACACCCTGGGCTGGCTAGAGTGTAAACCCCACACCCATTTGGATCTATGTGGTATTTGATCCCTGCCAAGGCAGCATATGTAGGAAGCCTCCATGAGGTTCAATCCCACCACCCATCGGTAATTCCTGCCATCATCATGTCGGTTCACCAACACCCTGGGCATTCTAAAGTGCAAGCCCCACACCCATTCTGAACAACGTGGTCTTTGATCCATGTCAATGCAGGGTACGTAGGAGGCATCCATGAGGTTCAAGCCCACCACCCATCGATCGTTCCGACCATGTCAGTTCACCAACACCCTAGGAAGCCTAGAGTGTAAGCCACACACCCATTCTGAACTACGTGGTCTTTGATCCCTTTAAAGGCAGGGTACGTATGAACCCTCCATGAGGTTTAATCCCACCACCCATAAGTCATTCCGACCATCTTCATGTCGGTTCACCAACACCCTTGGAATCCTAGAGTGTAAGCCCCACACCCATTTGGAACTACGTTGTCACGACCCGCCCTCGGGGTCCGTGCCGTGACTACCCCAAGCCTGCCTTCCATAGGCCAGGGGCTGGAGACTAGCACCAAGGTGTAAATCCCGGTAAAAAGGGAAGGCATTGCCTTTGAAAAGTAAACAAACACCACAGAGTAAGCAAGCGGAAAGTAAACACTAAACAAAAGCAGGGTATAACTAAAAGTGCGGAAAAGTAAATGGGCCAGTATACAAACCCAAACTGAAAGTAAAGTACAACTCGAAAGGGAAAACAGCAACTGAAAAGTAAAAGCCGCTACACCGAGCTGTCCACTGGAAATCCCACCTGAAGGGTGGGTACAAATAGCTCCTCTGCTCCACGGGTCCCGCCGTCCGCTCCGAGCACGTCCAGCCCAGTGGTCCACCTCCGGGTACCGTCCCGCTCTGCAAGCCTCAGCTAAGGTCAACGCTGTCCTTCGTCTGCAACCAACACAACGTAGTGCGGGCAAAGCCCGTGCAGGGGTGAGTATAAGCTACTCAGTAGGGACCCCGAGACCCCTGAAGGTCTCTCAAATCCACAAAGGATAAACCACGAAGAAAGGTACAATCACGAAGTAACAACCGTCACTGCTTAGGTATATGCCCATACATATACCTAAGTCATCAATTCAAATACGCTCCAACCTCCGAGCCCAAGTACAACTCAGTCCACACAGGAAAGTATACGTATTCCACACAGGAAAGCAAAACGTAATCCACACAGGATTGCACAACACAATCCACACAGGAAAGCAAAAGGATTCAGCTCACACAGGTATACTTCTTCAAAGGACGATAAAGATGTTCTCTGATCCATCTAAGTCGTCGGACCCACGAAGGATCGATAGGTAACTAACCCCCGCAAAGACCCACACAGGATCGGGCCCACACAGGACCTGTAGGCGCTGGTTCACACAAGACCGCTGAGCGCAAAGACCCACACAGGATCGGACCCACACAGGATCGGACCCACACAGGATCAGGCCCACACAGGACCTGTAGCACTGATCCACGTAGGATCGCTGAGTGCTGTAGTCGCCGCCGTCGAATCCACACAGGATCTCTGTACTGTCGTCGTCGCAGTCACAGTAGCAGTAGAAGCAGTAGTAGTCACAGTAACAGTCGCAGCCAGCACTAGGGTTCCCGCACACAGCAAGCTCGTTCGGAGGGTCCGCTCCACGAGCCGAGAGGCTGATACATCAACTGTCACAAAGACCAGAGTTGATGTATCCAAAAGTTCCGTATCGTCAACAGGAACTCAACGCAACAGACGGCGCGTCGATCGGACGCCCGGTCTGAGAGTTATTGGCATTTTCGTTCCCGGGGCCCGGTTGGTTTTTAAGGTAAAACCAACCCGACCGTACTCCACCTGCGTCCAAACCTCGGGCGGAGTATGCCAAAAGATCCGTCTCACTAAGAGGAACACAACACGGCTGACGGCACGTCAATCGGACATCCGTAGCTCAAGATATGAGCGTTTCCGCTCCGAAGGCCCGGTTGGTTTCGTGAAGGAACCAACCCGGCCGAACTCAAAGTAATCCGAAACCTTGAGTGCGATATACCGAAACGACCGTCTCGATCCAAGGATCGCGTTTCCGCAGACGGTTCGTCGATCGGAGGTACGTGGCTCAAGTTATGGCCAAAAAACCGAAACCGATTCGAAACGGGGGGGTCCGGGTCCGGGCCGACCCCCCCCCCCCCCCCCCCCCCCGGGTCGGCCCGAACCGGGTGGACCCGATCCGGGTCCGACCCGGCCCGGCCGGCCGGCCGGCCGGCGGCGCGGCGGCCTGGCGCCGCACGTGGCAGCGCGGGGGGAATCAATCCCCCGCGGATTGAAAGGGGCGGCGCGACATATAGCCACGCCCTTGTTTTAAAAACGCCCCCCCCCCCCACGTGGGGGGCTTGTTTGTGCGGAACCGGGGGGCCGCCTGCCCCCCCCCCCCCCCTTCAAGGAACCGCCCCCCCTCATAAAGAGGGGGGTTTTTGTGTGCTGACCGGGGGATTAATTTCCCCCGGTTTATTACCATCCGGCCGGCCAGTTGGCCGGCCGGTCTTCTCCAACGGGACCGGAAAATCCGGTCCCCTCTTCGGCTTCCGACGCCGGCGGCTCGGCCGCCGGTCTTCTCTTTCCGCCGCGGCCCGGAACCGGCCGCAGTGTTCGTCGTCCGGCGCGGTGCGACGGCACCGCGCCCCTCCGCCGTGCCTTGATTTCTTTCAACGCGGCGCGACGGCGTCGCGTTCAAGATGTTTCTTCCATGGTGCGCGCGCGACGACGTTGCGTAAAATAAACGCACGATTAACCGCGTGGTGCGACGACACCACGCCACCTTGTTTCCACCCGCAAATCAATTCAACAAGAACGATGGAGGGGGTTCGGCCGTGTTCATGCGGTCCGGCCCCCTCACGTTAAATAATAACACAACTTAAATATTCAAAAGCCTCACGTTAGACATGCGTGATCCACGATCAAGAATAAAATAATTAAACAAAAATCAACAACCCCTACCTCGGGTATAGGTTCGAAGATTTGAAAACGTCCCGCGGAAGACAACATCGCGGAGGTTGGGCGTCGCAGTCGTCGTTCGTCAAATCCGATGACGAAGAGGTGCGTCCGATGTGATACGTCGTTGGCGAATCTTCGTATGCCGACGAAGGGAAAATCGAGGAGGAAGCGGCGTTCCCTCTCGTTGACACGGAAGACGAAGAAGAGAGGCGGCGTTCTTCGTCGGAGCTTTAGCGTTCTTCGTCGGAGCTTGAGCGTTCTTCGTGTTCTTCATCAGAGCTTGAAGAAGAAGAAGAAGCTCTCAAAAGCTCTCAAGTTGGCTAAGAGTTCTAACCCAACAAAAAGAGAGAAGAGCTTAATTTAATCAAAAACTTAACACAAGAATTTCAATGGTTTGAAATTCAAAAAGATTAACTCCAAAATTAAATAACCCATGTCATTTAATGAGGGGTTAAGGAAGTTTGAGGGAAGATGTAAAGTTAGGGGTTCGTGTGGGCCCCACCACACTTAATCCTCTCAAGGGAGGTTAAGTGGGTGTGGGTCCCACCCCTAACTTCCTTTTAGAGAAGTTAACTAATAAGTTTAAATAAAAATATGTAAACACAATTTTTATTTAACTTATTCTAATCTCCCAAAAACTAACTCTCAACCCGAAACAAACGCAACTCCCGAAAAGGTCTCTTTAAGCGAATATCGGCGCTGCGAGTTCATCGGTGCCTTCGGATTTCAATTCCGAGAACCGGATCAAAAGTTAGAAATTCCCGCTCGTTCGTTCACTGAACGTACCCGAGCCAAACTTTGGAAATTGATTCCGGGCACTCCGGGCCTCGGAATCAGGTGCCGTCTGAAACCGCGCTCTTGTAAAATTCTAAAGAAAATTAAGAAAAAATTTCCCTTGAATTTTACGGGTCTTTACATTACTCCCACCTCAGGGCTTTACGTCCCCGTAAAGATACATCAAGAACTAGGGAAACAAATGAGGGTACTGAGCACGCATCTGAGCCTCCCGCTCCCATGTGCTCTTCTGGAGATTCCCATGCTGCCATCTGATGCGCACAAGAGGAATCGATCGCCCACGCAGGACCCGCTCCTGTCGATCCTCTATCTCCACCGGGACCTCCGTAAAAGTCGCCCCATCGTCAACGTCAAGCTCCCCATGGTCAATGATGTGTGTCGGGTCGTGCACGTATCTCCTCAGCTGAGACACGTGGAAGACGTCGTGCACCCGGTGCAACTGAGGTGGTAGAGCCAGGCGATAAGCCACCTCACCAATCCTGCTGAGAATCTGGAAGGGTCTGATGAAGTGTGGAGATAACTTGCCGCCTCGGCCAAATCTCCGAATACCACATCGAGGTGAGACCCGCAAGAAGACGTGGTCGCCATCCTCGAACTCCAGTGGCCTCCGCCTCCTGTCAGCGTATGACTTCTGCCGGCTCTGAGCTGTCCTCATCCGCTCCTGGATGACCTGGACCTTCTCTGTCGTGTCCTGGACCATCTCCGGTCCCACTAGTGCTGACTCCCCAGGGTATGTCCAGCACAAAGGAGATCTAAAAGGTCGGCCGTACAACGCCTCGTACGGTGCCATCCCGATAGTAGAGTGGTAGCTGTTGTTGTACGCGAACTCCACTAAGGGTAGGTGGTCCTCCCAGCTACGACCAAAGTCGAGGACACATGCGCGGAGCATGTCCTCAAGAGTCTGAATGGTCCTCTCCGTCTGACCATCCGTCTGAGGGTGAAAGGCTGTGCTCAGACGTAGTTGCGTCTCGAACGCCTCCTGTAACCCCTTCCAAAGCCGGGAAGTAAAGCGAGCATCTCGGTCGGAGACTATAGATGATGGAACACTGTGGAGCCGCACAATCTCCTGAACGTAAAGACGTCCCAAGCTCTTCACTGAGCCCTGCTCTCTGATGGGTAAGAAGTGTGCCGACTTGGTGAGTCCGTCAACAATCACCCAGATGGAGTCGTGACCTCTGGAAGTGCGTGGAAGTCCAGTCACGAAATCCATAGATATGCCATCCCACTTCCACTCCGGAACCTCCAAGGGCTGTACCAAGCCCACTGGTACCTGATGCTCTGCCTTCACCTGCTGGCAGGTGAGGCATCGAGAAACGAACTCTGCCACAACCTTCTTCATGCCCGGCCACCAGTGCTGTCGTCTGAGGTCTTGGTACATCTTCGCCACTCCAGGATGTACCGCCAAAGGAGAAGTGTGAAACTCTCTCAGCATTTCCTCTCGCAAAGCGACTGGTACCATGGTACGTCCTCTGAAAAGGATGTCGTGCTCTGCCCCAAGGGAGAAACCATCAGGTGCCTGTCCCGAGGATATCTGTGCACGCCGTGTCTCACAGTCAGCGTCCTCACGCTGTGCCTCTCTGACCCGCTGCAGTAGTGGAGGAGTGACTGTGAGAGACTGGAGGAAGGCTGCTCCATCTCTATCCACGAAGGATATCTGCAAAGAGGCTAGCTGCTCCGTCGCCTCCTCAAGTAGCTGAATGCCCGTCCTCCTGCTGAGGGCATCGGCTACTACGTTCCCCTTCCCAGGAGTATAGACTATCTCAAAGTCATAGTCCAGGAGGAACTCGAGCCATCGCCGCTGTCTCAGGTTCAGGTCCTTCTGCGAGAAGATATACCGGAGACTCTGATGATCAGAAAAGACTGTAAAGCGCTCGCCCATCAGATAGTGTCGCCATGTCTTCAGAGCGAAGACCACTGCTGCTAGCTCCAGGTCATGGGTAGCGTAGTTCTGCTCATGCGGCCTCAACTGACGTGATCCATAGGCGATCACGGCCCGCTCCTGCATCAGAACACATCCGAGTCTGGTCCCTGATGCATCGCAGTAGACTACGTACCCTACTCCCTCCTCAGGCAACCTCAAGATAGGTGCGCAGGTCAATCTCTGTCTCAGCTCCTGGAAGCTCTGCTGACATCTGTCAGACCACAAGAAGGGTTTCCCCTTCTTCGTCAAAGCTGTGAGTGATGCCGCAACTCTAGTGAAGTCTGGCATTAATCTCCGATAGTATCCAGTTAGTCCCAAGAAACTCTGAACCTCAGTCACGCTCCTGGGTGGCTCCCATGCTAACACAGCCTCAATCTTCGCGGGATCCACTGCAACTCCCGCCTCAGAGATAACGTGTCCCAAGAAGTGGACCTCACGTATTCAGAACTGGCACTTCGAGAGCTTACCATAAAGCTGGTGCTCTCGGAGTGTGTCTAGTACAACTCGCAAGTGATAGGCGTGCTCCTCCTCTGTCGTAGAGTAAATCAGAATGTCGTCGATGAAGACCACGACAAACCGATCGAGGTATGGCTGAAAGATCCTGTTCATGAGAGCCATGAACACTGCTGGAGCATTGGTTACACCGAATGGCATAACCAAGAACTCATAGTGGCCATACCGACATCTGAATTCCGTCTTCTGCACATCATCGTCTCTGACTCTGAGCTGATGATAGCCTGACCTGAGGTCTATCTTCGAGAACCACCATGCTCCCTTGAGCTGATCGAAGAGGTCATCAATCCTCGGTAGAGGATACTTGTTCCTCACTGTCACCTGGTTCAGGCGACGATAGTCAACACAAAGTCGCAAGCTCCCGTCCGCCTTCTTGGCGAACAATATCGGGGAAGCCCAGGGTGAAACACTTGGTCGGATGAACCCCTTGCCCTGCAAGTCCTCCAACTGTACCCGTAGCTCTCGAAGCTCGGCGGGGGCCATCCGATATGCTGGAGTGGATATCGGGGCTGTCCCGGGGTACAAGTCAATATAAAAGTCTACCTCTCTGCGAGGAGGTAGCCCTGGAACATCGTTGGGAAAAACGTCCGCAAACTGATCCACCACTGCAGGAAAACCAGGACTCCGCATGTCAACTGCTCCAAGGATAAGGCTAGCCAACTGATGAGTAATGGGCTGTCCTCTCCTCCGCGGAAGTCCATCCTGTGCTGCTAAGGCTCCCTTCTCGCCGGTGAAGGTGAACCTGCTCCCGTCGGTGCGTACACATCGCACCTTGCGCCTAAAACAGTCAATCTGTGCATGGACCGTAGATAGCCAATCCATGCCCAAGATGATGTCGTAAGGCCTCAACGCTGCTACAAGAAGATCCCAGCCGAAGCTCTCGCCTCCTAGAGTAAGCTCACACTGCCGGCACTAGTTCGTAATCGTCGAGTCTGCTCCCGTAGGAGTCTCTAGCCGTAAGGATCGAGCCAACGGCTCTGTCGGAATCTCCGAGCTCCGAACAAGGGCAGCGGCTATGAAAGAGTGACTCGCTCCTGTGTCTATAAGAACTGCATCATGGGTGGAGTAGACACATATAGTACCTCGAATCATCTCGGGTGCGCCGTGGTCGTAGGCCTCTGCTTCCTGGAGCTGTGCCTGTCTCTGCCCGCCAGCTCCCTATTGTCGGGGTGGACCTCCTGGTGGTGGTGGTGGCAGAGCCTCAAAGCGTCGCCCACCACCGGCTGCTCGTCCAGCTCCTCTGCCTCGTCCGCCTCCTCCCAGCGGACCGCCACGGTCGACCCTCTGCCTCTACCTCGGTGGTCCCTCAACCGTCTGCTGCTCGTCGGCACGACGGGTCGGGCAGTCACGAGCCATGTGGCCCTACCCGCCGCACGAGTAGCACTGTCTGCCTCTCAAAAGACTGGCTCCGCGCTGTGTGCCCCGCACTGCTGAGCCAGTGTCCTAAGGTCGTCTGCCTGAAGGTCTGGTCTGTCTGGACCCCTGAGTCATCCGTCGACTGCCTGCTGCAGATGACTCTGCCACGTGCCGCCCTGCGGTGGGTCGCTGTGCTGGTGTAGACTCAGCAAGGAAGCTCTCGATCAGAAGGGCCCGCTCCAGTACTCCTGTCTGAGTCGGTATGCTGAGGGAGATCAGCGATGCCCTGATCTCGTGTCTCAAACCCTGCTCGAAGGTCCGGGCCCGGAAGAATGGGTCCCGTACCATGTCGGTCGAGTAGCGCGAGAGATCGGTAAATCTCGCCGAGTACTGAGCGACCGTCATGCTGCCCTGCCGCAGCTGTAGAAGCTCCTGGATACGCACCGCACGAAGGGTGGCTGGGACGAACTCCGAGCGGAAGAGGCTCTCAAAGTCCGTCCAAAGTAGAGATGCCTCATCGTGAACCTAGAGCATCAAGCTCCACCATCGTCCTGCTGCTGCGTGTAGTAGGCTCGCAGCGAGGATCACCATGAGGTCTGCTGGTGTCCTCACTAGCCTAAACACTCGTACCACTGCCTCCAGCCAGTCCTCTGCTGCCTGGGGATCCCTCTCCCCGCGAAACCTGGGCGGTCGCTGGCGCTGAAACTCATGCAGTGCGCTGAGGCGACGTGCATCGTCAGCGGCTGCTGCTGGAAGCATCAGGGGCTCGGCGGGTAGAGCTACCGCCGGTGCCACTGCTGACAAAGGGCCCTGCACCGAGGCCTCGTCGCTCGGTGGGCTGTCGTCACGCTCGACTCTCGGAACCCTAGATGGATGCCGTCGTGGGGCCATCCTGAAAAGGAAACAGGTGCGCCACTGTCAGAACAGTATACCTAGTGAGCTGATATAAGTAATCACAAAGAAAACTTTGAAACACACACGCAATCAATGTTTTCGTGCATTAAGTCGGAAATCAGAAGTCAGGGTCCTGTTGTACGGATACGTCGGCCGCCGCACCAACACTGCACTCCCTGGACTGATAACCACACTCAATACGCTAAACATTATTGCTCCACATAGAAAAGATCAGAGTTCACGGTAGAACCGAACTCCTCTGATACCAATTTGTCACGACCCGCCCTCGGGGTCCGAGCCGTGACTACCCCAAGCCCGCCTTCCATAGGCCAGGGGCTGGCGACTAGCACCAAGGCGTAAATCCCGGTAAAAAGGGAAGGCATTGCCTTTGAAAAGTAAACAAACACCACAGAGTAAGCAAGCGGAAAGTAAACACTAAACAAAAGCAGGGTACAACTAAAAGTGCGGAAAAGTAAATGGGCCAGTATACAAACCCAAACTAAAAGTAAAGTACAACTCGAAAGGGAAAACAACAACTGAAAAGTAAAAGCCGCTACACCGAGCTGTCCACTGGAAATCCCACCTGAAGGGTGGGTAAAGATAGCTCCTCTGCTCCACGGGTCCCGCCGTCCGCTCCGAGCACGTCCCACCCAGTGGTCCACCTCCGGGTACCGTCCCGCTCTGCAAGCCTCAGCTAAGGTCAACGTTGTCCGTCGTCTGCAACCAACACAACGTAGTGCGGGCAAAGCCCGTGTAGGGGTGAGTATAAGCTACTCAGTAGGGACCCCGAGACCCCTGAAGGTCTCTCAAATCCACAAAGGATAAACCACGAAGAAAGGTACAATCACGAAGTAACAACCGACACTGCTTAGGTATATGCCCATACATATACCTAAGTCATCAATTCAAATACGCTCCAACCTCCAAGCCCAAGTACAACTCAGTCCACACAGGAAAGTATACGTATTCCACATAGGAAAGCAAAACGTAATCCACACAGGATTGCACAACACAATCCACACAGGAAAGCAAAAGGATTCAGCTCACACAGGTATACTTCTTCAAAGGACGATAAAGATGATCTCTGATCCATCTAAGTCGTCGGACCCACAAAGGATCGATAGGTAAGTAACCCCCGCAAAGACCCACACAGGATCGGGCCCACACAGGACCTGTAGGCGCTGGTTCACACAGGACCGCTGAGCGCAAAGACCCACACAGGATCAGACCCACACAGGATCGGGCCCACACAGGACCTGTAGCACTGATCCACGTAGGATCGCTGAGTGCTGTAGTCGTCGTCGTCGAATCCACACAGGATCTCTGTACTGTCGTCGTCGCAGTCACAGTAGCAGTAGAAGCAGTAGTAGTCACAGTAACAGTCGCAGCCAGCACTAGGGTTCCCGCACACAGCAAGCTCGTTCGGAGGGTCCGCTCCATGAGCCGAGAGGCTGATACATCAAATGTCACAAAGACTAGAGTTGATGTATCCAAAAGTTCTATATCGTCAATAGGAACTCAACGCAACAGACGGCGCGTCGATCGGACGCCCGGTCTGAGAGTTATTGGCATTTTCATTCCCGGGGCCCGGTTGGTTTTTAAGGTAAAACCAACCCGACCGTACTCCACCTGCGTCCAAACCTCGGGCGGAGTATGCCAAAAGATCCGTCTCACTAAGAGGAACACAACACGGCTGACGGCACGTCAATCGGACGTCCGTAGCTCAAGATATGAGCGTTTCCGCTCCGAAGGCCCGGTTGGTTTCGTGAACGAACCAACCCGGACGAACTCAAAGTAATTCGAAACCTTGAGTGCGATATACCGAAATGACCGTCTTGATCCAAGGATCGCGTTGCCGTAGACGGTTCGTCGATCGGAGGTCCGTGGATCAAGTTATGTCCAAAAGACCGAAACCGATTCGAAACGGGAGGGTCCGGGTCCGGGCCGACCCGGCCCGGCCGGCCGGCGGCGCGGCGGCCGCGGCGGCCTGGCGCCGCACGTGGCAGCACGGGGGGAATCAATCCCCCGCGGATTGAAAGGGGCGGCGCGGCATATAGCCGCGCCCTTGTTTTAAAAACGCCCCCCCCACGTGGGGGGCCTGTTTGTGCGGAACCGGGGGGCCGCCTGCCCCCCCCCCTTCAAGGAACCGCCCCCCTCATAAAGAGGGGGGTTTTTGTGTGCTAACCGGGGGATTAATTTCCCCCGGTTTATTACCATCCGGCCGGACAGCTGGCCGGCTGGTCTCCTCCAACGGGACCGGAAAATCCGGTCCCCTCTTCGGCTTCCGACGCCGGCGGCTCGGCCGCCGGTCTTCTCTTTCCGCCGCGGCCCGGAACCGGCCGCGGTGTTCGTCGTCCGGCGCGGTGCGACGACACCGCGGCCCTCCGCCGTGCCTTGATTTCTTTCAACGCGGCGTGACGACGTCACGTTCAAGATGTTTCTTCCATGGTGCGCGCGCGACGGCGTTGCGTAAAATAAACGCACGATTAACCGCGTGGTGCGACGGCACCACGTCACCTTGTTTCCACCCGAAAAGCAATTCAACAAGAACGATGGAGGGGGTTCGGCCGTGTTCATGCGGTCCGGCCCCCTCACGTTAAATAATAACACAACTTAAATATTCAAAAGCCTCACGTTAGACATGCGTGATCCACGATCAAGAATAAAATAATTAAACAAAAATCAACAACCCCTACCTCGGGTATAGGTTCGAAGATTTGACAACGTCCCGCAGAAGACAACGTCGCGGAGGTCGGGCGTCGCAGTCGTTGTTCGTCAAATCCGATGACGAAGAGGTGCGTCCGATGTGATACGTCATTGGAGAATCTTCGTATGCCGATGAAGGGAAAATCGAGGAGGAAGCGGCGTTCCCTCTCGTTGACACGGAAGACGAAGAAGAGAGGCGGCGTTCTTCGTCGGAGCTTGAGCGTTCTTCGTCGGAGCTTGAGCGTTCTTCGTGTTCTTCATCAGAGCTTGAAGAAGAAGAAGAAGCTCTCAAAAGCTCTCAAGTTGGCTAAGAGTTCTAACCCAACAAAAAGAGAGAAGAGCTTAATTTAATCAAAAACTTAACACAAGAATTTCAAAGGTTTGAAATTCAAAAAGATTAACTCCAAAATTAAATAACCCATGTCATTTAATGAGGGGTTAAGGAAGTTTGAGGGAATATGTAAAGCTAGGGGTTCATGTGGTCCCCACCACACTTAATCCTCTCAAGGGAGGTTAAGTGGGTGTGGGTCCCACCCCTAACTTCCTTTTAGAGAAGTTAACTAATAAGTTTAAAAAAAACTATGTAAACACAATTTTTATTTAACTTATTCTAATCTCCCAAAAACTAACTCTCAACCCGAAACAAACGCAACTCCCGAAAGGGTCTCTTTAAGCGAATATCGGCGCTGCGAGTTCATCGGTGCCTTCAGATTTCAATTCCGAGCACTGGATCAAAAGTTAGAAATTCCCGCTCGTTCGTTCACTGAACGTACCCGAGCCAAACTTCGGAAATTGATTCCGGGCACTCCGGGCCTCGGAATCAGGTGCCGTCTGAAGCCGCGCTCTTGTAAAATTCTAAAGAAAATTAAGAAAAAATTTCCCTTGAATTTTACGGGTCTTTACATACGTGGTCATTGATTCCTGCCAAGGCAGGGTACGTAGGAAGCCTCCATGAGATTCAAGCCCACCAAGCATCAGTTGTTTAGACCATATTCATGTGGGTTCACTAACACCCTGAGCAGCCTAGAGTGTGAGTCCCACACCCATTTGGAACTACATGTTCTTTGATCCCTACCAATGTTGGGTACGTAGGAAGCCTCCACGAGGTTCAAGCCCACCACCCATCAGGCGTTCCGAACATCTTCACATTTGTTCACCAACACCCTGGGAAGCCTAGAGTGTAATCCCCACAACCATTTGTAACAATGTGGTCTTTGATCCCTTCCACGGTAGGGTACGTAGGAAGCCTCCACGAGGTTCAATCCCACCACCCATCGGTCGTTCCGACCATCTTCACATTAGTTCATCAAAACCCTAGGTAGCCTAGAGTATAAGCCCCACCCCATCTTGAACTATGTGGTCTTTGATCATTACTAAGGTAAGTTACATAGGAAGCCTCCACGAGGTTCAAGCCCATCATCCGGCCATTATAGCTCATTTCACGCCGGTTCTCCCCTATCCAGCATGACGTTAAACTGTAGACCCCATTCAGCGGTAAGACGTTGTGACTCCATTTAGCAGAAATTTGCTGTCAGATGAACTATGTGGACTTTTATTCCCTACCATGGGGATACATGGGAATCCTCTTTGTGTCTCAAGACCAAAACTGTCATCATCTTCATGAAAGTATCATCCCATTCACCATCCCCATCAATCGCTCCATCATCCATTCTAATCCTTACCTAGGCCGCCACATCCCGGTTTTATCATGCCATTCCAGTCCCCATTCTGTATAAAAGAATTTGGGAGGCCACCCACGGGATGGCCCCAATACCGGTGTTCCCTCCAGGGGGTTCCTCTGTCTGATCCACTCATGGAATACCCTATGTTAAACATGGGAATCTGAGGAAAACCTCAGGTACATGCCCATGGCATATGATTCCCCGCGTTCGATGTGGGATGCCTTGGGCTTCTGCGCCCTCAAGAAGACCTATAATAAGGGACAAAAGACAGACATTCCAATCCCCCAGCATCCAGACACGCCATTGATGCCCCACATGACTACTCCCCTAACCAAAGGTTTCGGGCCTGATTAGACCCCTTAAAATGTACTGACAGAAGTAGCGTAATAAACTAGTGTCCATGAAGATATGTAACCAGGAAGAGTTTCACGAACAACGAATTAAATCTTTGAGGGAGACCCGGACTAGGTAACGAGTTCCGACGTGGAATCCACAGAAGGAAGAACCAAAATCCAATCATCCTTTTTCGATCAAAGACCAGACATCCTGGAATAACGAATGGATGCCACCTGCCTTTGGACAGCGGGAATGCGGGGTAACAAAGCCACGCCTGTCGCACTCAAGCGGATGGACACACACGCCCCGATGAAAGCGTCGGAAGTAATATCCCTGTAATTATTTTGGAAATAATGGATAAGTCATTAGATAAATGTAAAATATTATTATTTCAAGAATTTATCGACACTTTTATTATCAAAGGTATAAGGATATATGTTTCTTTGAATTAATGGAATCTCGGTATAAATGTATCAATGGCTTAAGGGTCTTCTCCTAGTGTTAAGAATGATTGTGAGATGGTTTTAGATTTTTATATAGAATCTAAACTATAGAATTTCTTCTAGAAATATTCACATCATGTATTAGTTACAATTCATGAATCCAATTTAGGGAACATATTGTGATTCTTGTTGAGCAAATGAAAAATTATAAGATTTTAAATATTTTTATATTGTGAATTGGTTGGTTGGGGTTAATTAAAACTAAGGTGATAGCTTTTTTGGTTTATTTGTAAAATCCTTGAATTATCATCATAAAAGAGATTCATAATATAAATTCTTCAGGTCAAGTATTTTTTATCATGCTACTTGCCTGACTCACCTTTCATTCAAAGTGAATGCCTTCCTCTCAAACCCTAGGGTGATTTTGGGGGATTTTTGGGGATCCATCTCCATCAGGATCACTCAATTAAGAATTTAATCCCCATGGTGGGTTTATCACTTCTTCCTAGTAAGTGATATTCAAATTTATTCTATTTCTTTGGTTATTGTAGTTCATTTATCTTTGATTTCAGATTGATTTGTTGTCGGTTTATGTTTTTTATCGATCTATAGAATTTTTTCGTCTTCTATTATCTTTTGGAAAATAGTCTTCTTGTTTCAAATCTTTAATGTCAAATTTGATTAGGTTTCCTCCTCTATTAAGGTATGTGTATCTATAATAGTGGTTCTAAATCGTAAATTTCCAATTTTTTTTGTTGATTCTTTTGTTTTCTTAATTTATTTTGATTAACATGACATTAGAATTGATATATCATAAAAACATACACATTTTTAAAAAGTGTTTTTTCAATGGATTTACACACTCCAGGAATTTGATTAAATTAATTGAATGGTGGTTTTTGTCTTGAAATGGGTTTTTAATCCGATAAGAGGAAAGGCATTGACGTGAATTTTTTTATTAAATGTGGGTATGGTTTTGCAATGACTTTTGACAAACATAGACCAAACTGTAATATTGGGTGTATTAGGAATATAGTTTTCACTATTTGTGTGTGTAATTACATAAGTGGATTTATTTCACGTTAATGTGTGTAGTTCCACTAGAGGTTATATTGGTTGGATCCACCTTAGTATTATAATAGGGATTTTATTACATATCTGACACATAGAGCAATAGTTTAGATTCCAGATGGTGTGTTTTATCATTTATGGATTGTTTATCACATGATGGTATATTTCATGGTAATTTAATCACATGATTATCTTATAGTGTTTCCATAGTTGGTTACCTATTTCCAATATTAAATGACATATTCCTATATTTTATGAATATTTTATGATTTTATGAAAACAAAAGGAACGTTTTTATAAAATTGTGTTACTTTACAAAATTGTAATCTAAAATGGATTTGTTTAAAAGTTATAACTAATGAATTCATGATATTAGAAATTTTATATCATCAGTCTTATTTTATGTGTAGATATTGTGTTTTGGATCTTATATCATTATTGTTGTATTTTTCATGAATTTGGGAAAGAGTTTTGAAATAGGTTTCAAATGTTATTCATGTCCAGTGAAAATAGCTGACATTGAGGTGAAGTCGGACATATTGGTGCATGATCTTAATATATTTGGCCTGATTATTCTCATGTATTGGAATATTATTGTTAAGATTAGATCTATCATTATCATTTCTAAGTCTAGTTTTTATCACTGAATGGAATCAAACATATCTCTCTCGGTGAGTGGGATTCAATGCCTGGGATAACATTCATGTTTTTCCATATGCTAGGGTGATCTCATATCACTTTTTTGAAATATAATTAAATTTTATTGACCCTTGTTTGGCTAGTACACTTTCTATAGTAGTTTTTTCATACATGAGGTCTTCATAATGGATATTTTTTGTTTAACACCGTATAAAGAGGTTGATTTTACCATATACCTTCTACCTGGTATGATTCCCATTTTTTTCATCTTATCATATAGCTCCTACTGAGTTGGTAGAACTTTTTGTCTATCTTGAGGACCTTGATGATAAAGGATTTATTTATCCAATCCTATCACCATTTAATTCACCTATCCTATTTTCTGTGAAGTTATACCTGATCCCCAAACATTTAATGATTATCGAAGTTAAAAGAGTTAATATTCAAGAACAAATATCCCATTCCCTTGATTGATGATCATTTTTTTCATCTTAGAGGGGATCATTTTTTGATAAAGATTTACCTTTAGTCATGGAATAATTTGTTGAGATTCTGAGAAGAGGATATATCTATGACAACTTTTAGGAGCTAGTGTGGGAAATTTGAGTCTCTAGTTATTTCATTCTTTATCACTAATTCTCATATAGAATTTATGTAATTCATGAGATGGTTCATTCATAGGTTCTTGGAATATATATTTTTTGTTTTCATGGATGATATTTTTTTTAATCCAAGTCCTAGGTGGAGCACATGGACCATTAGGATATCCTTGTAAAAAACAGAAGGGAACATTTCCAGTATGGTTATCTTTACAAATGTGATTTTTTGATTACATAGGTAAATTTTATGGGACATGTTATATCTAATAGGGATATAGTAGTGGACCTTGAAAAGGAAGTTGTAGTTATGTCCTCAGAGAGGCCCAAAAAAATTTTATGATCCAAATCATCTTGGGGTTTCATGGTTATTATAGGTAGTTTATTCAACTCATATCCAAGATTGAATCAATAATTATAGTTATAATTTGTTAGGGTGTAATGTTTGAGTGTAATGAAAAATGTCAGATAACGTTTGAGGAACTAAAGGGGATATTGACTTCGACTCTAATTTTGATTCTTTCATAACCATTTTATTTTTTTTTATTTTTTCAACGACACATATGGAATGGGTTTTGGGAGTGTATTAATGCAAGGGAGATGGGTGTTAGACCATATCTCTCGCCAATTACACCCTCATGAAAATAAAAACCTTACCTATGATATTGAGTTAGTTTTGGTTATTTGTGCACTCAAAACATGGCACTTCTACCTCTTTATTAAAAGGTTTACAAAACATTCAGATAAAAAAATCATGATGTATACTTTCACTCAGATGTATATGAACTTATAAAATAGGTTTTAGGTTTATTATAATAATAGTTTTTATTTTAATATTTCTTATAATCATAGGAATTGGAATGTGGTTATCAACGAATTGAGCAGAATATTTCTAAGACAATCATTGAAAGAATCATTTGATGTGTGGATTTTGATGATTTTGTTTGTTGAGAAGATCATGTGAGTGGAGGAAGATAGTGTAATCGTTTCCATGGCATATAAAAAGTTTCAATAAATTGGATTCATATTGATCAATTACCTGACACTGAATGTCAATAGATTTTTTAAATACTAAATGGATTGGATACCTCAGGTGAGTGATCTCGACACCCTAGTGGTACTTTATGTTTCTAATGTAATTTGGAAGTTTCTACTTCATTATGATTTTTTTATTGGATACTGGACTTTCTACTTGTCGTTTCTTACCCCATGGGACTACAAAGATGTATTATGAATTGATATGTCAGTGTTGGTGGTGATAGATGTTGCAGTCGATTGAAAATGTTATATCATAATATCTTAAATATGATAGAATTAAAGTAGAGCACTAAGGACTTCTTGATTTTATGAAACACCTATAAATTCTAGAATAGAAGTGGGATAATATTTCTGTGTACTTATTCATCGGTTTACCATCGAATCCAAATGGTAATGATGTTATTTTTTATCATTAATTGAATCATGAAATCAGTACATTTACTCCCTATCAAGGATATGATAAAATTGGAAAAACTCAGGGACTTGTATGCCACTTGGTTGTGAGGATTCATGGGGACACCTCTATAATTCTTTCTAATAGGGACCTCAGGTTCACATCCATATTTGGTAATGTTTTTCAAGAGGTAATGGGTTTCCAGTTGAAATTGACCATGAATTATAATATGAAAATAGGTGGATAACTGGAGAGGGTTATCCATGTTATTAATAATATCATCTGGGAATATGTTATTTATTTGGTGCTTCTTGGGAAAATAAATTACCACATGCCCATTTTTACTATAAAATATACATCATTATTATATTAATATGTCATGGTTTGGGCCTTTGTAAGGATATCCATGTAAATATCACTTGTGTTGGGTGGAGTAGGGAGAGAGGTCCTTTGTTAGGCTGAGTCTTATTCAATAAGAAATTGAAAAGGTTCAGTTGATCCCGAATTGATTTATCTTGACAAAACTTCATCATAAATACTATGTAGACTATCATCATTAGATACTATGGTTTGATTTTAGAGATTGGGTTTTTCTCATAATTTTACCTTTCACGGGACACTGTTGATTGGGAAGATAGGGTAGGTGGGCATCGAGGTTTGTTGTCATGTCTACGATTGTGGAGATTCATTCAAGTTTGGTATATCTATTGAACCTAATATCTTGTTTGAGTTCCATTCCTAATGTTTTTAATGTTTCATAGTTGGGGAGGGGTCAACTAGATCTTTCCCAGGTGATTGAGTATGAGGATGTTGATAATGAGTCTGACACCACTATGGTTGAGAAACCAATTCATATATTGGATCACTGAGAAGAAGTACCATGTGAAAAAATTACATTATTTCATATACAATGGAAGTACGGATGGAATATTCATAATATGTGGGAGAAAGATTTTTTTTATGATGTAGTAGTGGACTTATTTTTTTTTTGATTTAATTGTATTGAGGACTTTCTAGTGACATAAATCTCGTATTGCGGGTGAAATTATGACAAATTAATATGTCATGTATTTGTTCACCGTTGATTGATATATATATTTTGGATTTTTATTTGTTTTAATTAATTGATTTTAGGCATAAATGATTCAAATATTTAAGGGTGTTCATAAATCTTCTAACATGGTTCAAGATATTTATGTAGAATCTAGATTGTGGAGTTCCAACTAGACATATTCACATCACGAAATAGTTACAAAACATGAACCCATTATAGGGATGATATCATGAGTTTCATTTATAGTGTAAAAAATTACAAGACATGAAATATTTTCATGTTGTGAATGGGTCAACCAGGATTAATTAAACCTAGTGAAATTCCTTTTTAGAAAAATTGTCAAATCATGAAATTTTTAATGTTAAAGGGATTCACAAAATTAATTCTTCAAGTTAAACGGTTTTTATCATATAACACAATTTTATCTTTTTTCATTCAATTTAGAGAAATTCCACTTAAACCCTTGTAATTTTTTTTGATTTTGGGTGGTCTCTTACATTTTGGACGGCTCCATTTGGGTTTTTATCCCCTTGGTGGTTCCATCACATCATCCTGGTAAGTGGTCTTCCTATTTATTCTCTGGCTTTGTTCATGATAATGGACTTGGAAATGTTTATGGATTGTTTTTTGATCATTTTTGGTTTTCTATTGATCCTTTATATTTATACCTCAATCCTGGTCTTTCAAAGGCCAAAATACATGTTTCAATAACCATTATTGAAGGTAATTAGGTTTCTTCCATTCTTGAGGTAGGTATATCTGTAAAAGATGGTAAAATTCGTGAATTTATTTAGCTTCTTGTCAGTTTCTTTTAATTTCTCACTGAAATCGATTGATTTGACCATTAAATGTGTTTTTTCAATAATTTATATTGTTTTAAAAGTGTTATGTTAAAAAAATCTTTGTGATCACCAATTATTAGATTAAATTCATTTAATAGTGGTTTGGGTTTTGAAATGGTTGTTTAAGCCTAGAAGTGGAAAGGTTTTTCTATGAAAATGTTTTGTTAAATGTGAGAATGGGTTTGAAATAGATTTAGAAAAAAATATCACATTGGGTATCCTTGGGAGTGTTAAGAATAGATTTTCACTCTTTATGTGTGTAATTCCACAAGAGGTTTTATGTTACATTAGTGTGTATAATTACACTAGAGTTTATATTTTTGGGATCCATTTATGCCTAGATTGGGGATTTCTTTCATGTTTATCTTGTATACTCACAGTTTACTTCACAAATGGTTTTTCTACATTTATTGAATTTTTAACACATGAAGGTATATTTAATGGGTTTTTTCTCATATGATTATGTTATGATGTATCCATAGTTTCTTACTTATTTTCATTTATACTTAACATGTTCCATGATTTGGTGAATATCATAAGATTTTAGGAAAACCAGAGGAACGTTTTTATAAAATGGTTTTACATTAAGAAAATGATTTATAAAATATATTTTATTAATCAAGAATTTAATGATTTCATGATATTTGAATTTGTATAGATTCTTTGGTGGTATGATACTGGGATTTGTGCTGACACCCTATATTTTTCCTTTAGGTGGTTATATATGTTTATTTTATGAATCATATAAAGATAAAGGTATTATGTAACATGTTAGTTTCCCTATTTATTATTTTATTTGTAGGGGGTGGTTTAGTGGTGATGGAATTTCACTCAAGGAAACCCATCATATTTTATATTTTTTTGGATAATTTAGGTTGAATCTGTATTTATCATAGATATTTTCTCTTTCATTCTCATTATACCTTGTTGCTTTTCCTTGTTCTAGTTTATTGTTAGAAATGTTTCTTCCCCTTTGTATTAATTTACCATGCTTTATACTGTCTTGGGGACTTTTCTAGCTACCCTAGGATAGTTCATTATAACTAATATTTTATGCTCAAACATGATTTCATGTTCACATTTTATGTTTGGACATGATTTACATGTCTATATGACTATGCATCGATATAGTTTTCATGTATATAATATTATCTACAGAAATAGTTTTCATATCTATATAATTTTAATTGGGCTTATTTTTAATGTCCATTACATTATGTGTGGACCTGGTTTCATGTTTATAAGTTTGTAAAAGGCCTATTTTCATTTCCTTAACATAATGAGTGAACCTGTTCTATTTTTAAATGTTTAAAATTTTATAATATTATATTTTTCCACACTCAAATGTATATGTTATGATCTCATGGATCATGATTTATTATTGACAATTCTTCAGTCTTATGAATATTTTCTATAACTATGGTAATGTTACAACCCATGTCTCATTTTTTTGATCTATTAAATATTGGGTATAAACGTTTAAATTTAGTATCATGATACCATTTACTTGTTATTATATTATTATCATGTATGATCATTTATTGATATCTCATATATTTTACCTTATATAGCATCTAAGATCACCCATTCTCATGAAATAAGAGGATTATGTATTCAGTCTCTAAAGACACTAATACTTTATGGCTCTAGTGTGGATCTTAATGTTATGTATCGAATATTCATCTAAAATTATGTGATATTTCTCTATGAAATTATTTGGATTTCATAGTGGGTATAAATGTAGGGTTTACTCAATATTTAGATATTAGGATGAGAGAAATTTAGTGAAACCCCTTTGGATAATCCTATGTATAAGATAACATTCTAATATTTTGGTAAGATAGACGTTATTTTATTTTTCTAGAAAAACATCCTTGTATATATAATATAAGTAGATAATATTTAGGAACAAATTTATTTACAGGTAATAAACCCAATAAAATTTAGTAAAGTATATATCATCCATCATTCGAGTGCATTGTGACTATGACCATACGGTGCACCTTCTTTGACATTCTTAGGGTATATTCTAGGGTTAACTAAATTTTTTATTATGAACCATTATAAAAGATTGGAGTAGATGATAACCAAGGATGAATTAGGTTAATAAAATGATATTACTGATTGTATATAACATTAAATTATTTACATATTCAATAAATTATTTTTTCAGACGTACTTATATTGTAATTATTTCACACACTAAGATTTTTTGTTTTAAACAATGGATTGAACTAGTATGATTCACGTTGATAGTGAAAGTTATGAAGAATGAAACAATTTTCCTTCTGAAAAACTAAATTAAATACTAACTAGATGGATACAGTAGATCAATGGTGGAATCGTATTAAGAATATGTAGATAGGTGACATAATTTCAACTATGGGAAGGGATGAGTTTAACAGTATATTCATTAGTAATAACTTCAATTGCATTATCCCTTAAAAATGGAGAAGGAATTCCTTATTATTAAGTAGAATAATGATGAATCCATTAGTACCTTTGAGGTAAATTTAATAATATATTTGAATTTTGATTATAGTTTAATCATCAACCAAGAAAAAAAAATGATTGATTATTTACTGGACTCAAATAACGTATTTAAAAGGAATTATACATAATGGAATTTTGAATATAAGTCAAATTTTATTATGCACCCTCAATGTTTAAATGGAATCTAGAAACCCTCATGGTACCAATGATAAGAAAATAAAGATATAGTTTCATGGAAGCCCTATTGGTATATCAAAGAGAGGGGAAAACATTACAACCTCCTACTTGCAAAAATGTTGGAAGGAGGTCTCCGATAAATTCGTAAAAGGAATAAGAAGATGCTTTCTATTTTTAAATCCAAGTTATCATGAAAAATATTGTTAGGGATATGTAAATATACTATAATGTGAGATGAACAGTGCATGATATCTATAAAATACACCACCCACACTTCGGTTCTGTTGGTGCATGGATCTTGGGAATTTTGTGAATCAATTCCCTGATCTAATGGATAATCCGGATAATAAACCAAAACAACCTCTGAAGACAAAGGATAAAGGGAACAATTATATAATAACAATATCTAAAGTGAACTATGATAATTAGGGAACACTAATCATCCACTCTTATATTAGGGATTTCATGATAATTTTTGTATAAATAATCCATGTAAAAATCTTAATTTTCATCCTTTAATAAAATTTAATGTGATTATGAAAATTTATTATCTCTATCTACATAGATTCCATATAAAATTATGAAATAATTAATCCATATTTGATATTATGAATCAACCAACGATCCTATTTCAGTTTAAGGAGGATCCCAATTGAATTATTTTTGTCAAAATTTGAGACTATTTATGGTATATTTAGTAAATTATCTTTTGGAATCGTGTATTATTTTATTGTGAATTTATTTTGGGAAATTATTCGTATATTTTGGAGCATATATGATCATGGTATAAACATTTTGGTATGAGGCATTAGGATTAATTAAAATGTTTTCATGATAATAGTTTACCTTATCATGGAAGGATATGAGTTCATATTAAATTTTGGTTTTTGATATAGGTCAAACATATTTTGGAGGATCCTTAAGTTTAACTTTTTTTTGAAATGCATTAAATTTTATTTTTTGTGTTATTGTTGAGGTGTTAGAGACTAATGTATTGTATTACTTTATATTGGAGAGCATGTCCAAACCATTTTGGTTTTGATGAAAACAATAGAAGTAAGGGATGACTTAAAGTTGTTTTATGTGTCCTATGATCCTTTAAATGTTAATATTAATGCTTCAAACATGAACAATTCAACTTAAATATTCATTTCTTGATGTAAGAGATGAAGTAGAAATTCATCTAATAAAAATTAAATGATGTAATTGAGATTTTGGAATGAAAATAAATAAAATAAGTAAATTTTCTATTATTCCACATTTTGATAAAAAAAATAATCCCTTAACTTTAGGATAAGTATCATAACAACAATATTTTATTCTTTTAACTTAATTTATGTTGAATTAATTTTCTTTTCATTCATCACAAATTTATTGTTTTTTGGCTGTCGATATTCTCATAACCATGTTCTCAGTCTCTCTTTATTATTCCATGGATTATATTTTTCCCATGTATGTCAATAGTTTAACATCCAACCTATGTTATCCTAATATGGGAACATGATTATGTGATATTTTAAGTAACCATTATGTATCTCACTTAGCCTTTTTAAAACAATTTTTATTACCCCATTCTATGATGTATTGTTTCAATAATAGTATTTTCAAATATAGAACCTTTCAATTCTGAGAAAAATTATGAGGATGGAATTTCTTTAGGTGTAGAATTAAACACCCAAAAAATTTAATTTAAAATAACAATAATCATGAAATAATTCTTAACACACATCTCCATGTATTAAGAAAATTGAGATATATTATAAAAATAATTTTATTTAAATGTTACAGTTATAACATTACCATTGAATTAGTGGGAATTAATTTGAGTAACTTCATTATAAAATATTTATATTATTTTCCCACTCAATAAAAATTTATTCAATATTTCTTATGAAATAAGAAATCAATTTTTATTAATGTTATTTTATGCTTCAAAAAGTTTTTTTATTGAAAATTAAATTTTATTTTTTTTTGTTCAATAAAATTATAATTAATTTCCAAATAATTTTATAAATTTTATTTTATAAAATAAAAATAATTTTTTAAAATCATAATATCAGAATTCACTCAGGGTGAAATTTTGGGATTTTTCTAAACTGATCGACTTTTTTGAAAATAGTTAAAATTCTAAATTTTCAAATATTTTCACATCATTTCACTAAATAACGTAATTTAAAAGTAACAATTTTTTTTGGGTCATGTTTTAATAAGAAATATTTTCTATTTTATTCATAATAATCAAATTAATTCCATTTCAATTGGCAATATTCATTATTTTTAAATAAGATAATTTTTATGCTTAAAAACAATTTTTTTCAAAAAAAAATTATTTTTCACTGTGTTTTATAAATTTATATTAAAATTGATCTATTAAACTTATGAATATTAAATATTGAAAAATTGGTACCTTGTTTGGAATCAGTATTTTATCTTTTTTTAAATGGTTCTTTTTTATTTTTGGTTATTATGAATAGTATCAATGATAAATATTTATCACCTCGGTAATGTTATAATGGTTAATACATGATTAAAATCCTAAGAAAAGATCTCAAAATAAATGTATCACTTGATTTATTTTCACTCGATGGGATAAATGCAACCGTACCCATCAAAAATTACAACCTGTGGTATTTTGATGCTTTTTTTCCAAGATATTAAAAAATTAAAAATTGTAATTCACTAGAATTTATTAATGGTAAAAAAAATTCATATTGAAAAAAGAGGTTAAATTTGGTTAAAAATGTTTATTTTAAGTAATAATTAATTTTTATCACTGTTTTTTATTTATATTTTTTATTGATTGACTAATTACCGTGAATTCTTAGGAATCTCTTACAAAGAACTTATTCAATTAAAAAAATAAATGAGTTTAAAATATTAAAAGTAATATAATCTGGGTGAATTATTGTTTTCCAAAAATTTTGAAAATAAATTTAACATGTTAGGGATGTGTGAAATATTTATATCCTAATTATATAACTATCTTGATGACTATAAATTCAAAGTAAATTAATAGTGTAAAAAATTACCTTAATGATTTTTAATGAAAAGAAATATTTTATTACATCATTTAAAAAAGATAAAAAAATTATTGAATGAAGGAAATAATGAAAAAAATTGTCTATATTGTCTTCTCATTTCCATTTATGAGCTAATTATTAACTTATATGTAAAATTGAAACATATTAACATTGAT
Source organism: Viscum album (assembly GCA_963277665.1). Taxonomy (NCBI): domain Eukaryota; kingdom Viridiplantae; phylum Streptophyta; class Magnoliopsida; order Santalales; family Viscaceae; genus Viscum; species Viscum album. Next base: position 37,677,493 of record OY728141.1, on the reverse strand, counting down.
AGATATGTGTCCATAATTAAGGTTAAAATTAGTTATAAAAGGGGATAAGAAAAAAATACAATGTTTAAAATGACACCAAAACCTATCTAAATCTCATTGAGTGGAGATATTTTGATCCTATTATCTTTTTATTAGAATATATTCCCATTTGAAATCATTTAGATCAAGAATGAATTAATTTTATTTTAATATTTTGTGTAATTACATGTGTGTAATTATTATCCTTTATAAAAGGACAACACATTCTCTCTTTTATTTACACCACTTTGAGCGATCTAAACAAGCCAATTCTTTCCTAATTCTTTTCTCAGCTTCACTAGAGTTGAAGTGAAGATGTTGGTGTTCTATAAATTTATTACTTCATCTAACTCTTATAAATATAGAGTACTCAAGATCAAATAATAACTTCAGTATGATCAATATACTAAAATTTTATTATGATTATATAACCCCCATTATCCACCCTCTATTGCATTAAATTTTAAGTGAAAGTATCACTCATGTGTACGTCTAGACTATCGCCTCCAGGTAGGAACATAATTAATTTTACTTCACCAAATTTCATGTATGGTTATATTAATGGGTTTAAAGATTATATATGATATTTATATAATAATTAGTCTTCTTTAATAATAATATCATATCTACCTTTTTACCTTCAAAGTTGTTGTAAAATGAGAATATCACTATTGCATACTAATCGACTCGCACATCCATGAATTGATGTGATTAGTTTTTCAGTTACTATTTACAAAGATGGTAATAAATATTGATTTAATTAATAAATGTTATATATATGATATATAATTTACTCTATATATTTTAATTAATATTTACCATTCTTTGTTTCAATTCTTTTAAAAGTGAAAACAATATTCATGCATACATATGGCCTACCATCTCCCTGTATAGAGTAATTCGTTTTTATATATCTACCTTTTATAGTTGACTATATATATATATATATATAAAATTAATATATACTAAATTTATATCATTTTCAACAATATGGATATGAATTAACAATGTTACAAGTATAAGGACTTGAATTGCTGAACTAAAATTCCCCTGAAAAGCGAAACAATGATCACCCAAAATGATGATTTAAATGAGTTATTAATAAATGGGTGTTAAAATTTTATAAATGTATAATATATGATATTATAAGTATGTACATGGCTCTCATATATAATTTTAATAAATTTAAATTTATTATTCTCAAGGATAAAATTCTTTTAAATCAAGTCAAACACAATGTAATGGATTTTATTCTCATATTTATTTTTCTGAGGCACATTATATACACACTCTTTTTATCTTTTGTGTGGTGTATATACTATCCATTAATGTATTTTATGATTAATATAATTAAAATTATTGTGTGTATATATATATATCTATATAATGTTATTTATTTCATGGGGATGATGTTTCAAAATGTACCAAGTCGATAAGGTATTTATGTTAAAAACTCATTGTTTATTATCATTATTGATGATTAAGTTTTCAATAATGGAATTTCATGATCTAAATCTCAATAATATAAATAATTTTCTTCTCATATGGTTATTTCTCTATATTATATGTTTTCCTTTAATTTTACACACTTTAAGTACTCAAGAGACCGACATAATATTTTTAAGAAAATTTGACTTTATTTCATTCTTTAGTAAAGAAAACCTTTTTATTTCATACCCTTGTTTAAAAAAATTAGAATAATTTTAATTATTCTCCAATGATTATTTAAATTCGTTTCCACCAATATTTAACTTTTTTAAAATGGTTTCAAAGGAATCTTTCTATAATATTGTAAAATGAGATACTTTTTACTTTTTACTATAAATGTGAAATGATTTTTTGTTTTAATGTATATGGAATGAAAATAATTTCCCACAATCATAACCACTCATTCCATTGAATTTGATTTTATCAATTTCAATAGTTATTTCCAAAGAATTTTTTTTCTTAATAGTTTTAAAATATTTGGATTTTAAATAAGTGGTTCCAAAATTAAAAGGGTATTTTTCTCAAGAAATGATCCATGTGATATTTTAAATGAATTTTCATATTGTATGATGTCCTTTTATATTATTTATGTTTCAATGAGGATATAATTTTCTGATATTATCCTTAAACATTAAATAAATGGTTTATTTTTATGATGATGAGATGTTTATAAAACCAATTTTATTTTCCATGATTTAAGTTATAAATATTTTCTAAATGTTTTTTTAATCATATGGAATATAAATGAATGGATTATTATTAGTTTATAGGTGGGTATGTTATATCCATATAATTAATTGGTTAAAGATGTAAAAATTAGAAGATAAAAATTTTATACATGAACCTGATTTCATGTTCACAATTTTATGTGGGGACCTGATTTTCATTCTCATAAGATAATGCATAGACCTAGTTTTCAGGTTTATAACATTATGTGTGGACTGAGTTCTCATGTATAAAAAATTATACATGGACCTATATTGATGTTTATATGTGTATATGAGGGCTTTATTTTGTATCCTTAACTTAATGATTGAACTTTTTTTATTTATACAAGTTCAAAAAGTTATAATCTTATGTTTTTTCAACACTCATATATCTATGTAATGCTCTCAGAGATCATAGATGATTATTTAATATTTTAAACTTATATAGATATTGTTTATTATTTTGATAATGTCTTCTTCTTTGACACGTGATTATGATTTCTGATAGATTGGGTATAAATATTTTGATTTATGATCTTGATCTTATACCCTTATTATTATATTATGATCATTGTTTATCATTGATAAATATATCCTATTTTTACCCTTACTGATAATCCAATATAACCCTTTCTTAGCTTTTTTCTTACCCATTTTAAGATGAAATTTTTTAAGTAGGGAATACCTAATAAGTATTCTATGTGGGAAAAGTTGATGTTATTTCATGAAATAAGTGGATTATATATCTTGTATCCAAATATACCAAAAATGTATGTTTCAAGAATGTATCATAATTTTTTGTATAGAAAATTCATTTAATTAATGTATTATTTATTTATTAAATTTCTTACCTATTATACATCATATTCCCCCCATAGTTTTTATTATTATAATTACCTTAAAATTCCATCTTTTTTTATCAAAACCATGAGATTTATGGGTGAAACCAATCTTTATTTATATCATGGGTGTCCGTAGAATGATTTTCTTTTAGATAATTATGTCTATTATGGATGAATCCGTCTAAAGACTTGGTTTTAAGACACTAAAGAATTAATCAATATTTCCTTCAGGTTTAATGACAATAAAATGACGATACATCACAAGTCTTGTAAAATTTTCCTCAAAGATACTAATGGATTCATTATCCTTATACAGTATCACAAGAAATTATTTCTCAATTTTTATACAAAGAATTAGTTGAAAGCCCTAATTGAAAAACAACCTTTTAAACTCATCCCACTCCATAGAGTAAATTTATTCATGTTTCCCCATATTCTTCATAATATTCCACCATTTATTTTCTTCCCCTTCCAAATGAAAAAAAAACCACTTAACAATTTCATACTCTAAGAACTAGAGGATGTAAAATATATTTTCATTGGTACTGTTCCATTTATCAACAATTACTGGATCAATGGATCAACTAAAGTATGTTGGACGTTGCCGTAGAAAGGTATCAATATTCGATGCTCTCTATTTTACTTATTTAGAATCTCAACATAGTTCATAACATGAAAAGGTTTCATAAAAATGGAAATTGTATTTTTCATTATATCTCCCAAAATATTATTTTTTCCAAGAGGAAATTCATGGAATTGTTCATCACATTCAGTATTAACATGATTCTTTCTGGTTCCATCTATTGATTAAAACCAAAAATAAAAGTATAAGAAGGAATAATAATATTTGGTAATCATATAATAATTCAAATAATATATAATATATCTAAAACACGAATACTTATTCAATTATGAAACTTTGGGTTAAATATAGGTCATAAATTATTATCATCTATAGAAAAACTTCATAATGGTTCATAAAGAAAATATAAATAAACCCAAGAGTATCCCCCGAGAGTGTCTATCTAGGAGTGTAGTATTAGACCCAATAATTTTTCAACTGTGATTATTGAGTTAATACCAAATATTTCCCTTTCATATTTGTTACCCCTATGTGAATTTTTGCAATATACACATCCTCTTTCCAATATCCTTATGGTGATTTATTATCTAAATGAACTACAATTGATTATTTACTGTAGCATAGTATTTTATCTTATACTTCGGCTCATCCTAAGGGTTCTCACTAAATTTTTCTAATCTTATTTTCTATAAATAACTAAATATTTCTCCAATACCAACTAAGGTGACACAAACATTACATATATAAATATTACATCTTATTAAATAAATATTAATTAAAAATAAATAGGATCCAGACCATAACCATAAAGGATTAGTGTCCTTTTAAAACTAAATACCTAAAAAATTAGTGTATAAAATGTCCAATTCATAACCCACTATGTTCTTCAAAATTACAACCATTATTATACATATTGTACTTTAAACCTTTTTTATATCATTAGGAAAAGGAAACAAAATAATGGGGGCGTCATAGATGATTAGTAAGGGTAAATAAGAGAGATATCAAAAAAAAAATGAACCTTGTTTGTCTTAAATGTTGAGTCAAAAGTCATCTTTTGACATTTATATATTGTTTTGGAAATAAAAAATGTCCTTTATCATTTTTATTGAATTGTACTGAGTATACTAATTGTACTGACCATGCTGATCATTCTGACCATGTTGATCGTACTGACCTTGCTGATCGTACTGACCATGATGTTCGTACTGACCATACTGATCGTACTAACCATGTTGATCGTACTGACTATATATTTTTTCGTACTGAATTTGGAAATTGTATTGACTATGTTAATCGTACTAAGTCTTATAAGTCTAATCACTTTGTATCATTACAAAACATTACATAGCAATACTTGTAATACTCATACTCCACATTACATACTTGTTTTGGTACTTAGTCAGAAACACATGTTTCATATTAATCGTACTCATGTTTATCATCTCTATATATCTTTTTTTTAACCAAAACAATGTCGTGTAGTTAGTTACAATCTAATCAAACAGATGTCATGATTTCTATTACAATATGACTTTTTTAATGCCAGGTGTCCAAGTCCCTCCGAGTTTTTCGGATAAATATGACTGTTGGAGACAATATGACCGTTGGAACCCAAGGCCTATAAATAGGAGTCAATTTGAAGCTGAAAAGAAGAGATTTTGGAACAAATGTGATACTCTGATTCTATAAAGATCTAGAGAGAGACGTTGTGACTTCTCTCCTGCTTTGTGCGTCCGATCATCGTATCGAGGGATTTCAAGTGATTGAAAGACAGAGGTGCCGATTACCTAGAAAATCGAGGGCTGTCGGGGATAGGCAGACATGCATTCTGATCATCGTATCGAGGGCTACCGGGGATAGGAAGACTAACATTCTGATCATCGTATCAAGGGCTATCGGGGATAGGCAGATAGATGTTTCGATCATCATATCGAGGGCTACCGGGGATAGGCAGACAGACGTACCAATCATCGTATTGAGGGCTCACCATGGTGTTGGTGAGACAGACCTCTTAACCTAGGTGAAAGGATAACCCTTCTCTTTGGGTCAAAAGAATTATAATAATTTTACATTTCCGCTGCTAATTATATTAGAAAGGAAATTGTTTTGTTTCCTTTTCTATCTCATTTACATTTTCAATTGTTTTAATTACATTTATACTATTACATATTGTATCAATTGATTCTATACGCTTTGAGGTAGAATCATTCACTTTTGTCTTACTCTGATTATTGTATTCATCTTGAATACAATTACTTTACTTTTTTAATAGTATTAAATTACATCATACCCTTATATTCAATAAAATTGTGGGAGTTTGAATTTGTATTAGTTTAAGATCATTTAAACTAATTTATTAAGTGTTTAAACACAAAGTTTTAAACATACAATTCACCCCCCCTCTTGTATTATTCCATCCAATATACATTTACATATACTTATTCGATCCAACACTTGGTATTAGAGGAGTTTTCCACTGATTTGTATTACTTGTTCTATTTCTTTCATATTACTATTTTAACTACTTACTACACTAACGTGTGGAGTGGAAAAGTTTTTTGTTTGATAGCAGGAATGAATATTGGGTCAATTGACAATCTAAATCCTTCTCGACCACCTATCTTTGATGGGAACGATTATGAGTATTACAGAGATCTAATGAAGACTTTCATGATCAATACTGGTGTAGACAATTTTATTATGCTTACTGGAGGTTACAAAATTCCTGACAAATAAGTCAGTACTTTCAATAACCAAGTGAAGCAAGAATATCAACTGAATTATAGGGTAAAAAATACTTTATTATGCTCTATGAATAGGAATATATACAACCAAATATCTTCTTGTGAAATAGCCAACTATATTTGGAAGAAATTAGAAGTCACTCATTTTGGTACATCCAAGGTTATAGAAACAAGAAGAGCAATGCTTCGAGCAGAATATCATGGATTTATTTTTCCTTATGGAGAGAAAGTATGTAAAGTACAACAATGATTTTTGACAATTGTCAATAGCTTACAATCCATGGGAGAAAAAGGCTTTGATGAAGAATCACTAGTAGATAATATTATAGATATAATGGCGAATGAATGTGAGTCAAAAAGGACAGTTTTTGATGAAAACCGAAAAGTTTCTCAGATTACTCTTGACGAAATATTTGGAACACTTCTACAGCATGAGACATCAATGAAAAGAGATGATGATTTTAACAAGAATAAAAATGGGAATGGAAGTGTAGCATTTACATCTAAAGCTAAAACACCTGAAAGGATTACAAGATCCAATGCCAAGAAAATTGTCTTAACAGAATCAAGTGATAGTGATCACTCGGATAATGAGTTGGCCAATCTTGCTCGAAGGATGAACAAGATTGTGAGAAAGAAAGACTTCCAATACAGATTCAAAAAAAATAGAAAAGAAAAGAAATATTCAGAGGTAACTTGTTTTGAATGTATGAAAGTAGGTCATATAAGGCCTGATTTTCCTTTAGTAAAGAGAAAAGACAGAAATGAAAGACATTCTGAAAGAAATAAGAAAAAGTATTAGAAGACAAAGACAAAGAAATTCTTGAAGGAAAATGATACTTGGAGTGCTAGTAGTAGTGATTCATCAGTTAATTGTTCAGAATATGGGTCCTCAGGATAGTGAAATATTGGACTTATAGCCAGATTACCAATTGATGATCATTTTCTCATTGAAAAGGTACACAATTTTGAAGCTATTAAAAATGTTTCTTTGAATGAAAATTTTACTGATAATAAATATTATGAATCTACAAATGATAAGTCCTCATCATCAGAAGATAATACTTTACCTTATTTTGAAGAAGTGTCGAGATTTGCTAAATTACTTAAGAATGAAAATTCTAAACTCAAAAAGAAGCTTTATAAAGGAAATTCTAGAATTTCAATTTTAACTAAAGAAGTATCAGATCTTTCTAAGGATCTTGATACAAAAAACTTCTGATTTTGAAAGTGTTTTAAAAACCCTTGAGAAAGTCAAATATGATAAGGGTAAACTTTCTAAGGATCTAGAAAATGAACTTTCTAAGAAAATTTTTTTATAGAGTAACTCTAGCTCAAAACCAAATTTTATGGAGGATAAAAACTTGGTTGTGACATTAAAATCAGAAATTTTTTCTTTGAAAAAGTGCTTCTTAAACATTACGTATGGCAAGGAAAACATTGATAAAATGTATTCACAGATCAGACCTTTGAGGAATCATTTTGGTATTGGTTATACACATTCTAAACATGAGTTTAGTAATAACTATTTTGTTCCACAAAATACTCCTTTTTGCTCTAAGTGTCAATGTAGAGAACACTGGAAAAGAGATTGTTCTCTTAATAGAACTCAATATTTTGGATTTCATAAAGCTCATTTTGCAAAACAAATGTAGATTCCTAAAATTCTCTTATCTAACCCTTAAAGATCCAAACAAGTTTGGATTCCAAAAAACATATAGTTTCTTTTTCAGGAAAACAAGTGTACCAACAAGAATATTTGGTACATGGATAGTGGTTGTCCTCAACACATGATGGGTAACAAATATTTCTTTGAAAATATCATCAAAAAAAGGTGGAAAAGTCACCTTAGTAGATAACTCTCGAAGGGAAAATTGTTGGTATAGGTAATATTGTTTTTCTTGGAAAAGTTCTTATTTCAAATGTTTTATAAAATTAGATATTGTTTTACAATTAATCGGAATAGAAGAACAGCTTGCTGACATTTTTAAAAAACCATTACCTTCCGATAGTCTTGAATTTATAAAACAGAAGCTATGAATGATTACAATAAATTAATCATTCATATCTACTTCTTGTTTTACATTTATCCTAACATTAAGAAACTCCTCTTCGAAAGGGGGAGAACATTTCTTACTGTCTTTTCTTTTTATCTTATGGTATGTGTTTTTATTCCTATTTGTTTATCGTATTGACAGTTTTATCATATTTAAAGATTTATCGTAATATTTAACTATCTGTTTATCGTATTGTCAGTTCATGGTAATGATTTTCTTTTCCATCATACTGTTAGTTCATGGTAATTAATTTCTTTTCCATCGTACTGTCAGTTCATGGTAATGATTTTCTTTTCCATCATATTGTCCGTTCGTGGTGATGATTTTCTTTTCCATCGTATTGTCAGTTCATGGTAATGATTTTCTTTTCCATTGTATTGTCATTTCATGGTAATGATTTTCTTTTCCATCGTATTTTCAGTTCATAGAAATGATTTTCTTTTCCACCAGCTTGTCCATTAATGGTAATGATTTTCTTTTCCATCGGCTTCTCCGATAATGGTTATGAATTTCTTTTCCATCGGCACGTCTGATCATGGTAATGAATTTCTTTTCCATCGGCACGTCCAATCATGGTAATGAATTTCTTTTCCATTGGCATGTCCATGGTAACAGGTTTATTTTCCATCGGTTTGTTAGTTCATGGTAATGACTTTCTTTTTCATCGGCATGACGATTGATATTATTCTTTTTCTTTACGTACGATTGTGTTTTATTTTGAACTCTACTAAAACAAACAATTACCTTACGTTCTCTGGTAGGTACTTTCCATTTTTTTTAAATTTTTTTTCTATCGTTTTATTCTTAACTGTTGATCTTATTTCCTCTAATCTTGACCATAGAAGATCAACGGTCACCCTTATATCGCCTATAAATACCCCCTCCCCAAACCCACATCATTTTTTTTTTCAGGATCTACATCAAAGCTCTTCCTTACTGATTTTAATTCATCGTACGATCTTTCATCGGCAGCATCTCTATGTCTCAGTCTTCTGCCAACACTCTCATCGATATGTCTTCAAAGGCTTTCTCAGAAAAAGGCCTTTTCAGGGAAAGGTTAGTTTCCCGCGACTTCTATGATTCGTACGATTCTACAATCAAGAGGATTATTTTGTTTCAAGAATGGGAGAATTTGTTTGTTGAAAGAACTGTTTCTCAAGATCCGGTTCTTTTTGATGAAGTCAGTCAGTTTTATAAAACCGTATCTTTTGACAAAGAAATGACTATCAATTTTTCTATGTACTATAGAATGTTGTCTATGTCTATGAAACAAGTGGCTCATTTTCTGAATGTCACGATAGAAGGTGATTCTTTCTGTCCATCTCATAAACTACCGAAGGAGGTCGGTAAGTTTAATAGGGAATGTGTCGAGAAGTCTTTGTTTGTTGTAAATGAAGAGAAGAGAAAAGTGGCCCATCTCATAAACTCATGGCACCGATGTTTCCTCAGTGAAAGAGTTGCAGGATAGAATGAATGCCTTTCAATCTGAGTTTTCGAAGGTTTCATCTCTAAAAGATGAAATAGTTCTATTGTAGAAACAAAACTCTATTTTATCCAAAGGCAAAAAGAATTTACAAGACAGAATTGACACTCTTGAAGAAGTTATCAGAGTTCAGGAGGAGATGATCGGAAATCAGAATCAACTCTTTGCCGATCAACAAGACCTTATCAGATCTCTGAGTGATGCTATTTCTGAAGAAAAAAAGGAAATCAAAAAGATAAAGGAATTTCTTCATGAGTTGATTAAAAAGGAGAAGGAAAGAGAAAACAAGTGACTTGTATTTAAGTTTCTTTTTGTTGTTATCGTAATGAATTTTTTTTGTTACTCTATCCATTGTCTTGTACTTCTTTTCTAACTCTTTCAGACAATTTAAAAATACCGCATTCTTTTTGTAAATCACAAAGGGGGAGAATGTTTTATCTAGGGGGACAATTTTTTACAAAGGGATAATGTTTTGAACAAACACTTCAAAATCAAGGAAAATTTACGAATACAATCCTTAGGAATGAACATACCTAAGGGGGAGTTAGTTGTATTAAATTTCTTATTCAGAAGAGTTTCCAACAACTCAGTGGGAGATAAGTATTTCTTTTAGTTTTTATTTTGTGTTGTGTGCTTTCCAAAAAGGGGGAGATTGTTGAGTCAAAAGTCCTCTTTTGACTTTTATATCTTGTTTTGGAAATCAAAAATGTCCCTTATCATGTTTATCAGATCATACTGAGCATACTAATCATACTGACCATACTGATCCTACTGACCATGCTGATCGTACTGACCATGCTAATCGTACTGACCATGTTGACTGTACTGACCATGCTGATCGTACTAACTATATTTTTTCGTACTGACTCCAAAAATTGTATTGACTATGTTAATCGTACTAAGTCATATAAGTCTACTCACTTTGTATTATTACAAAACATTACAAAACATTACATAGAAATACTTGTAATACTCGTACTCCTCATTACATACTTGTTTTGGTACTTAGTCAGAAAAAAATGTTTCATATTAATCATACTCATGTTTATCATCTCTATATGTCTTTTGTTTTAACCAAAATGATGTCATGGAGTTAGTTACAAACTAATCAAAATGATGTCATGCTTTCTGTTTCAATATGACTTTTGTAATGCCAGGTGTCCAATTCCCTCCGAGTTTTTCTGTGAAATATGACCGTTAGATACCATATGACCATTGGAACCCGATGCCTATAGATAGGAGGGAATTTGAAGCTGAAAAGAAGATGTTTTGGAACAACCGTGATACTCTTCTTATATAATGTTCTAGAGACAGAAACTGTGACTTCTCTTCTGCTTTGTCCGTCTGATCATCGTATCGATGGATTTCGAGTGATTTAAAGACAGAGGTTCTGATTACTTACAAAATCGAGCGATGTCGGGGATAGGAAGAAAAACGTTCCGATCATCGTATCGAGGGCTTCTAGGGATATGCAGACAGACGTTCCGATCATCGTATCATGGGATGCCGGGGATAGGCAGATAGACGTTCCGATCATCGTATTGAGGGCTGCCGGGGATAGGCAGACAGACGTACCGATCATCATATCGAGGGTTCACTAAGGTGTTGGTGAGACAGATCTCTTATCCTAGGTGAAAGTATAACCCTTCTCTTTGGGTCAAAAGAATTATAATACTTTTACATTTCTACTGCTAATTGTAATAGAAAGGAAATTGTTTTGTTTCCTTTTTTATCTCATTTAGATTTGTAATTTTTTTAATTACATTCATACTATTACATATTGTATCAATTGATTCTATACGCTATGAGGTATAATCATTCACTTTTGTCTTACTCTGATTATCGTATTCATCTTGAATACAATTACATTACTTTTCTAATAGTATTACATTACATCATACCCTTATATTGAATACAGTTGTGGGAGTTTGAATTAGTATTAGTTTAAGATCATTTAAACTAATTTCTGAAGTGTTTAAACACAATGTTTTAAACCTAATATTCACCCCCCCTCTTGTATTATTCCATCCAATATACATTTACATATACTTATTCGATCCAACACTAAAATGAGTATACATGTATGATAATATGAGAATAAAATTATAAAATTGTACCTAAAAATACTAAGATCATAATCATGAGTCATTTCATAAATCTTAGTGGTTCATAAGACAAGAATCATAAATTAATCAAATAAAATGAGACATGAGAGCATAAAATTGGCATAAGATCATGTCATAAAAGGTCATATAAAGTATATAATATTCAAAATAATATAAATATTATGTAAAGGCTTACCTCCAAGACATTCATCACATGTTAGGCTTTCTCTAACCACATGTGTACCTTCTTTGAGTTTGGATAACCTCCTATGTATCCTATTTTGCGATTGGGATAACATCATATCTCTTTTTAATATCATAAAACATTAATATTTATCAAATGAATTGGAAGGACATAATGAAACTTTCTATTAAATAATAAGAATCCATAAATTTATTCCCAGAAAAAACATGAAATTTTTTATCATTTGATCATATCATAACCCATCGAAATGTAAAAAAATTTCATCAATATTTAATCATCATCATAATATACCATCCATATAAAGAATAATAATGATATCATAGAATCATATACACATTGAATCATAAGTAACATCAACGGATGTTTTCATATTTAAAAATACCTTTAAAATATCAGGGAAATATTTCCTAAAGAAAATAACCTATTCATATTTAAATCACATATTTAAAATCTAAAAAATTACAAAATACTAAGGAAATTATTTTCTGAATATTTCCATGAAAAATTGTAAAATAATATTTAAATAAATTAGCAGTCATAGTGATGGTAGAATCTATTCATGATGTTTATTTTAAAACAAATAATCCTTTCACACCTTTTATAAAAATGACCTCATTCAAAATAATAACATGAAAATAACTTTTAAACCATTGTATATAAAGTAAAACATGGTTTAAAATGGCTTCAAAAATAATATGAGAATAGAAAAACAATATTGGAAATTTTTGAAATAAAATTTTAAAAATAACGAAATTATTCATAGATTAATAGAAGACATAGTAAGTTTTCCCTGAAAACATTCATTTTGGCTTTTAAGTACTTAGAGGGAGGAAAATGAAAGTAAAACAGGTGATTTACAAAAAAATAGAATAGAATAAAATATATAAAATTTTAGAGATATAGACTATATAATTTCATATAAAAAAAATTATGAATAAATAATCTAGGTATTAATGATATTTTATTGTAACATACTTACGATAAGATCAACTTGCTTTATATGTGTTCTAACCTTATCATTTTTTAGAGACCTTGGGATTACACAATATGCCATGAAATATTTCTCTTAAAAAAATACTAGCGGATATGTGATGAATTGAATGAATCTATGAAGGTATTCAGCAAGGAATTGGCTAAGTTGAAAGTTCTAAATTCATAAATTTTGGAGGGGATGAGGTGAAATTTTATAAGTGAGGGAGATGAAACACATGTAATTAAAAAATAAAATTAAATAAAATTTTTCTATATCTATAGTATAATAATTTAAATTTTAAATTAATTAGAATGTACGATTAGATAAAGTCTAAATATCTTAATCTAGTAATAATTAGACAATTTTATAGGGAAATATTACCCTTATCCCTTTTTTAATTCCCTGGTAAACCAATTTTAAAAGAAACCGTGGTTAAAAATTGTTACTATATTACTATTCAGTATTATAAAAAATTAATGTTTCTTAATTAAACAATTTAGACATGTTTATTCCAAATATGGAATCCACTTTATCAGATTCAATTTATATAAGTGATAGAAATTAATTTTAAAATAAGCACATTATGAACAATGAAAACCCATTTATTGAAAAATAAATTTTTAAGCATTATAATGATTTTAATTTCTTTCCTTACCAACTAAAAACTATAAAATTAATTAAAAATTATTTATTGAATATATAACCTGTAAATTTCATTGAAACCATAAATCAAGGATTTATATTTTAATTTATTATTATAAAACGCATTGGACACATAAAAGTATTTTTCTGAAAAATAACACTTTATTCCTTTAAATGCATTTATCTTAATTTATAACCTTTAGATAATAATATATGGATGTCTATTAAGACATTACTAAAAAAATATTAAAATTACTTTTTAAAAGTGTTATTTATGCATTTTTTACATAACTTGTGGATAAATACAAATCTTCAAAAAATATTCCTTCTAATCATTAAAAATTTTATTAAAAATTTAATGATTATTGTTTTGGAATTAATCAATACATTTTAATTGAGGAAATAATTGCTATATATATTCAATTATTTGGTTAAACCAAATAATACTTTCCAATTTAATAGTTGGGTTGAAAGGGTATATTATATCATGGGATCATTTAGACTCAAGGTTGTGTGTAATGAAATCTATATACTTATCATGTTCATTCATAGGAAATACATATAAAATTAGGGGGTGTTATATATCTTGTGTCATTTATTCACTTCTTTCTATGTCAAAAAGAAATTTAACCCACTAAAATTATGAATTTATTAGGGGGATCAAAACCCAGTTACAAACTACCTTCTTAGTGGAGGGAAAACCAACACAACACTTGAATTTTAAAGGGGAACCATAACCCCTTATAACTTTGAATTTTCAAAAAATAATTCATCACCTAAAGTACATAATTTTTTACACTTAGATGAATAATCGAGTCACAAATTTTAAAGGGTAGTACTATTTACTGACGCGACACAAGAGAGGGCTCGAGCCGAAAGTACTGAAAGACCAACTACATAAGACAAGGGTTGGAGACCTACATTGAAGGCATAACTGATTTGGGGAGGCGTTTTACTAAGTACCCATACACACACACACCTATATCGATGAAAAGTTGAAAAGGGAGTAAAAGTGAATGGTGAAAAAATATAATGTAACAACCATGCATGAAAAAACTATAGACAATATAATAGTACAGTAGTGTAAAATAAAATATAAAGGGAAAAAATACAATCCCAACTAGAAATATGTCCAAACCACACAAAACTAAAAAATTTAACTATTAAGAGATATAATCTCCTTATATCCAAGATGCGACAATTGTAAGTGTTCCAAAATTACAGTTATCTCTAAGCTCATCATAATTCACCTATGACATGTCTATCATGTGAAAAAGACACGGCACATGTGGGAAGATTTCATATAGGGGTGAGTATTTATATACCTAGTAGGATTCCTTGAAGGATAATGGAGGAGCATTAAGAAATATAAAATAAATAAATTAAATAGTAAATAGGATACAAGATATTGTAAAATAGAATAACTCAACCCAAACCAAGAGGGAAAGTATCATCATCCAAACACAAGTGTCTCAACATATTGTAAAGATAAACTGCACGTTGAGTTTTTACACCTATATAAAGGGAGTATACTCATCCCAATATAAGAAGCTAAACATAGAAATCACATGGAATACCCTAAACATCTTTTCATTTTATAAAAATAGAGTAACCATATCCAAATGTTTGGATACATATGTATATATATATATATATATTCTCAGTCAAGAAAATACCAAATGATAGAGTAAGGGGGTATCCTTATCACAACTCAACCTAAGAATAAGAGTCACTAATAGTTACAAAATTTTATCAATGATGCCCAACATCTCACACGTCTTCCCAGAAGTTACCTTCCAAGTCAATCCAAGCCTCATCACAATGTTTCCTAGCAAAGGAGCCACAATTTCTAAATAGAGGACCAATTCCTGGGTAAAACTAGGGGTTTCCACTGAAATAGTAAATGGAGTACCCACAACCCATCTCTACTAGAGGGTTTCTTTTGAATCTTTTTAAGGACCCACAACCCAAATCTGTAAGAGGGTACCACTCGGAAGTCATCAAGGATCCACTTCTCTTTTCTACTAGAGGGTACCACTCTGAATTCATCGAGAAACCACTTTTCAACTCTACTAAAGGGTACCAATCGGGATTCATCAAGGACCCACTGCCCAGATCTACTAGGTGGTAAAACTTATAAGTCTTTGAGGACCCACTTCCCAAATCATAAGAATTATTCCACTTGGAATACATTTAGGATCCACTTCCCAGCTATACTAGAGGGCGCCACTCAGAAATCCATTGAGAAACCACTTACCATATTTATTGGAAGGTATTGCTCATAAGTAATCAAGGACCCACTACCATATCTAATGGAGAGTACCACTCAAAATTTCATTTAGGACCTACTCCCCAGCTCTACTGGAGGGTACCACGTGGGATTCCTCTAGTGATCCTGCATGATCATTTCTATTGTCGAGCATCTCTTAATCAAAATTAGTTCCTAGAACATACCAAATCATATCCAAAATCCAACAACAAGGGTACAATTTCATTCTATTTTAAAAACACATAGGATAGGATAATTGTGGGCCAAAATCCAAATCCAAATAAAGGAGATACATAATTTTGAAGTTTCCAAAAAAGAAACCAAGGGGTATACAATGTGTGAAGGGACCCACATAGTGTGCAGTCCCATTCCATCACCCGGTCATGTCCCTGTATAACACATGGTTCCTATGCCATGCCGGGGTACATTCCATGAATGTGAAATACATGAAATTTTGAAGCTATCTGGGACTATTTCATGTGCACTGGTTATGTCTGTATACTCAATTTGGGACCATGTAATTTGGTACATGGCATGTTGTTTCATATGGTGTTCTTACCATGAGCATTAGCCATGTATTTGTACTCAAAACATGGTGTGTGACTTTCCATGTTCTCTTTCACATGGCTCAGACACACGAATAATGTGTTACATGACATGTATGGAGACTAAATGACATTCCATCCCTATAAACATCTGAAACCCTAGATGATTCAACTAAGGGGATACATGTCATGTTCTAATCCTTGTACATTCCTTATAGTAAGGGTTTTTAAGAAATTATAGATCCAAGAACTGCACATTGAATGTGGCATTTTTTCTATAAATATATCTTTATCTATACCCAAGAAAAGTTGATATAGCATCATCTGGAATATTTCAGCCCTTCGGTGGTCGTAAACTCAAATTCTCGATGACTTCTATGTGTTTCCTCACATCATGCATGCTCAGGATTCTTCTGTCTTTGATGACTCAACCATCATTTTTTTAAACAATCTCCCACACCCCAGAATAATAACATATTACTGCCTAATTTATTTATTAATACCTCACTCATTAATCCACTGTGATTCTAGTGGTCCGATCAGGTTTGGTACTGCCTGACAATGTCAATCTAGGACTCTGGGGTCCAAATAGTGATGAACGTGATGTAATTTAGTGGAAAATGAATAATTTTTTTTATCAATCATATACAAGAGTTTTTGGAAATGATTGTTTCTGATTCTTTCTCCATGGCTTGCATCTATCTCCCATTTTTAAGAGGATGCACAGTGGTTTCCCCACATTCGCTCTTTCCAAAGGCAGGTGGCATTCGTTCTATAACGACCCATACTTTACATACATTTTTAATACTTCAAAAATTGAAGCACACTTATTACAACATATGATAAAACCACAAAGGACCGTATAGGTATAGTGTCTTTAGAAACTGGGAAACATAAACAACTGGTTCATAAATCTTCTACAGTGTCTCCCATTTATTTCATCATATCTAGGGTCCCTTTTAGCATATTCTACTTAATATCCATCTTCCTGACCTGGGGAAAAGAAAACATAAAAGGGTGAGCTCAAATGCTCAGCAAGGGCAAATAAAGGAAATAAAAATCATATCATATCTTTTTGAAAATCAAAACCTGCAAAAGAGATCATAATATCTTAACATGGAATAAATCATAGAAGTGAAAATGAGATCCCCATAATCATAACATAAAACTTGAAACTTTGTGGCATGCACACATAATCATGGAAAATCATTTCTTGTTAGTCATGACTCATTGCCAAGACTATCTTAGTGGACAAAGTCCCTTTCTGAACCGAGTTCACTCCTCGTTTCAGTCCTGTATCACTGAACCGAAATAACCTTCCGTTCCAGCCATGTCTATCTCATGAGATATAAAATCTTTACCCAATGCATTGGAGGGAGATATAGGTCCCACCCATCTTATAATGAATCCTTTCTTATGTGTGCCACATAATCATAAATCATACATCATCGCATAACCCATGTAATAAAAATGGGATTCTTAAACAACATGACATCATAAAACAATTCATATAAGATAAAGGAATTCATAAAAATGTTTCCATCACAACATAATCAAATCCATGTAATAATAGGGATAAAAACAGAACCCTTTTATTATCTTAGATGGAAAATAATTTTGATAAAATACTTGAACTTCATTCTTGAGGAAAATATCCTTTCTACTTCAAAAACACTTTTCCTTTCTTAACATGTCATACAATTTTAAAATAAAAGAAGTTGATTAAAAATAAACTTGAATACTTGTAAAGGAAGCTTCTTGGAAATAATGTTTTAAAAATCCATTCATGCCGTATAAGTTAATAAAAACATTCTTCGTACTTTTGTCGGAAAAGTCAAAAAGTACCTCGTACGAAAAACGACAAAAGATTCCTTTCATATCATTTACTAAAAACTCACCAAAGGGTAAAATTGGATTTAAACAATTGTAGGTGGATGTAAATAACATTACATACTGAGGAAACATGAATGTGGATGATAAAATATACCCCAGTAAATTTTCAAAGTACAAACAATCTCGGATAAAAATGAGATTGCGATATTTTCCCTTACCTTAGGTCCGATTTGCTTTGTATGTGTCCGAAGCTCCTATATAATGGTTTAAATAATGTTATTGACTTATTCCAGAATCATAAATATTGATATGATATCATATATGGTCATATTCTTAGCTTCTTATTAGTAATATTTCATTGTTACTTGTTACTCGGGTCTTTATTGCCTTTTGTTCTTATGCGTGTTTTGTCGAATAAATTCTTATTCTTCTTTTAAGGTTATAGATACCTTATATCCAGAATGTTATTAGTGTAACATATATCATATTTATTCATTCAATTCATTTATATAATTACTATGTAATGATGATCATGTAGAACGAGTCGCATCACATCGTGGAGACGGTATTCCGTACGTACGCACGAGTGATGATATCATTCCTATGATCGTGGAATTGTATTGGAGTATATGTATATTATTTCAGTATCAATATTACTTTATAATAATCATAAATAGTTACTCATTACACCATTATACCCATCCTTGTAAGGTGGTGGTGGAAAATAGATTACACTACAGCGTGGAGACGGTATTCCGTACGTACGCACGCGCGGTGATTTCATTTTTCCGTAGGATGGATAGAAGGTGAATTAGGGTTGTTTCATATTTATAATAACATATCAGTATGTAAGTAATACTGATGTTATTAATTTATCATGAAACAACTAAAGAAGAAGAAGTTGAAGAAGAAAGAAATTGAAAAGATCGGTAATGGATATTACCTCTTCTTTGGAATGCCTCTTTGAATTCTCCACTTAGGGAACTAAGATTGGTCTTTGAAGAAGACCAGGACCTCTAGGATTATTCTAGGGAAGTGTAGAGGAGAAAATGGCAGGGGTTGGCCGAGCTTGAGTGCTCAATTTGGTGTGAGGAGGAGGGGGAGGAGGTGCCCTTTTATAAGGGAGGAGAGGGGCACCTTAGGAATATCTCAAAATATTATTTTATATTAAAGTCAAAATCGGTTTATAATGGTTCCAAAGGGTCTTATTTCGAATCTAAAGTGGGTAAGGGTCGAAATACTATCAACCAATAAGATTTAGACAAGTTTAGGGTATTATTTTAACCTTATCAATTAGATTTAACTCTAAGTTAAATAATTTAACTTTTACCATGTCTTTTTGTTTTCTTTCACTATATGGTTAATACACTTACTATAACATGCCAAAAGAACCCCAAATTGTTTATTATTAATATATATATCCTTATCTAAGTCATTTGGCCGAACCTTATATTTTTAGGAATAAAATAACAATTAATAATATAATATTTGATTTAAAAACTATTTTGTGTCAATTTTGACACTATTTGATATATGATTTTTGTGAAAGTCATAACAGAATTATATGTTCGAAAAAAGTTGATTAAATCAACATTAATATATCATAGTAACCTAGAAAATTAGTGTAATTCATAAAAAGTCTCAAATTACATTTATTTTGGTGTTTATAACATCAATTATGTCAATATTTCATTAATAAGATAATTACTGCATCATCATTGTGTCATAAATAAATTAAATTATTTAATGTCTAAAAATTAAAAATAAAATACCATTATGTAGGAAATCTTTTTATCTTTCTAATGAATATTTATAGTAGAATTTATCTTATGTATAACCCCATATTAAAAATGATTTACTTATTAAACTTTGATTTTAACTATTTTAACCCTTCTTTAAATAAATTAATAATAAATGTCCTAATCTAATCCAAGTGGGCCTAAATGGTCATATTTTATTCCTAAGTTTGTTTTTGGTCGAATTACACTTGTCCAATAGAATTAGGACATGTGTTAGGGTAATATTGATATCATATTTACCCTTAGTTACCCTATTTACTATTAACCGCGGTAAAAAAAGTAAAAAGTTACTATTCACCAAAAAATTATTTTTATCTCATTGAACCACATTTTACTTACTGATATCAACCGTGTCTGTCGGATTTTTGAAATTCCATTCAGAGAAGCGGTAAAATTAAGTTTTATGCAAAATTCAGTTTTTAACCTACCACTTAGTGGTTTCACTATTCATCAAAAATTGAAAGTTTTCAGAAAAATACCAAAATTTCACCCTATGCTAATTTCGATATTCTGAGTCCAAAAATGAAGTCCATTTTGAAAAATAAAATTTATAAAATTTCAAAAAGTGGTTATTACTATTTATAACGGCTAGTTTTAATAGCATATCATTGTTTAGTGAAACTCGGTATTGCGTACGACGCAAGCTATCGAGGAAGGTCGTGATTGCGTGTAAAGTAATCCAAGAAAGTGTGTAGTGAAAGATTCCTTTGATGATATAAAAACAAAATATTACTCATAAAAATCTCGGGTGTTACACGTTCCTTATACAGGGACATTTTCTCCTTGATTGAAATGGGATGATAGGATTTCAGATCTTCCTTCCATGGACTCCTCCTCGGAACTCGTTACCTAGTCCGGGTATCCCCCATAACTTAAGACGTTGTTCATGAAAATCATCCCAATTCTATGTCTTCGTGGACATTGATTAATTATGCTACTTCTGTCAAGACATTCCAAGGGATCCATTTAGGGTAGCAACCTTCAGTTGGGGGAGTAGTCATGTTGGACATTGCGGGCGTGTCTGGATGCTGATACACTAGTGCGTCTGGGTTTCTTCTCCTTATGATAGGGCTTATCGAGGGCATAGAAACCCGAGGAATCCCACGTCGAATATGGGAAATCATATGCCATAATCATGTATTTGAGGTTTTCCTCAGCTTACCATGCGTAACACAGGGTATGGCATGAGTTTAATGTCTAGCGGTGACAGATCACAATGATCAGAACACTAACAGGAGTGAATCAGATGGGTGAAACACCAAGAGGGAACACTAATATTGGGGATAATGTGTGGTTAGTTGCCCTATTTTTGTTAGGAGCAAAAATAAAGTGAGTTATATGATCCCACTAGGATGGGGCGACCTGAGTAAGAATCAAGATGGATATAAAGAGTTGAATGAAGTGGAAGGGGAATTATATGGAACCCTTGTGAAGGTGATGGTGTTATTGGTATTGATCCTCATAGAGGCTTGATATATATCCTCATGTCAAGAAATAAAAGTCCACATAGTTTGGTGGGATGATGGGACACTTGACAAGGTGATCTGTGATAATGCATGCATGGATGGGACCCATAGAAAGTGGAACCACTGGGTCGGGGCATGACCTTCTTGAAGCACAAATGCATGAGAGAGAGAGGCCATGATGGGACATGAGTGATGGGTTTGAAACTATGGGGGGCTTCCTACATATCCCTGTGGTAGGGAATAAAATTCCATGTAGTTCAAGATGGGTTATAGAATTAGAGTGTGTGCAGAGGACAGTAACCCGATGACATAATGGGGCTTATGTGTGGCTAGTAAACCGGGTTGGTCTGACGCTCGAGGGATGGACCATAGGTGTGGGTCCCAATAGGGGGACCAACAATGTTTACCAATGTTTGGGGTTGAGCCTCATTGACTCTTCCTACATACCATGTCTAGGAGATATGGACCAAACCCACGTATTTCATCTTACAACATCTTATCGTCGTGTGGGGATGACAATGACTTACCACTGGTCAGGTTTCCATTGGCTTACCGTCGATTGGGATTGCAATGTCTTACCACTGGATGTGGTTCAATGACTTAACATCTATTTGGGAACACGACGGCTTACTGTCATTTCAGGAACACAACAACTTATCATTGATTGGGGAACACAATGTCTTACTGTCTATTAGGGTTGAACCTCTGGGAGTCTTCCTACATACCGTGTCTAGGAGTCAAGGATCAAATACCATGTAGTTCAAAGTGGGGATGCTGTTTAACATCATACAGGAAAAAAGTGAACCAATATGAATGGGATTGGTTCAAGTAGGTGTTGGGCATGAACCTCAAGGAGGCTTACTACATACCTTGACTTGGCAAGGATCAAATTCCACGTAGTTCGGATGGGGGATGCAGTTTAACGTTATACAGGTCAAAGGTTATCCTATGTGAATGGGGGTTAGGTCATGTAGGTGTGGGGCTTGAACCTCAGGGAGGCTTCCTATGTATCTTTCCTTGGCATGGATCCAAGTACATGTATTTCGGATGGGGGATGCAGTTTAACTTCATGAAGGATGAAGGTGAACCGACGTGAAGGGGGGTCAGGTCAACTATGTGTTTGGATTTTAACCATAGGGAGGATTCCTACATACCTATAATTTTCAAGGCTCAATGTCCACATAGTTCTTATGGTGTTCGGGTCTTACACGCTATGGTGGCCCAAAAAGGACACCATGGTCGATGCTTATTCTAATCCCATCTAAGTCATGATCGGTGTGAGAAACAAGAGTTAGCAAAGACCTGATGATCATTTCATGAATAGTGTGTCCGTGCGAAGTGGAATAGGGCTTACACATGCTTAGAAACCCAAAGAGGAAATAGGGGCTTACATGTGGTTATCATCCCAAGGAGTTAGAGATTGGGAATTACACTAGGATGGTGTCCTGGTGGTGACAAATTCTAGAGGAATAGGTATGGGGTATCGAGGACCCATGTTCCCCTCTCACCTCTTAGTCTTTATCACTGAAGAAGAAAGGGGGAGTATGGTTTCTACGTCCTGCAATAAAGTCTAGGTGCATACACCATGATGGTCTCCCTTCCCCACGGATAAGCGTCTCTCCAAAAAATAGGATCCCATTCCATGTGAGTAAGATCTCACTCCCGTGGAGATGAGTGGGCATAGAGAATGTCTGAGACAGGGAACCCTGCGTAGAGTACATGGGGTGAGAGAACAGTTTAATATCATGTGTGGGGGACGATGGTGCTTGGAAGTTTAAAATCCTTCAGCTCGGACGAGGTGGGTTAACTCCGTACCCCTATGACTTAGATAACTGGAACAAGTTACCCCTTGGTGAAGGGAAGGCATCCACAATGCTAGGGTGAAGGGATGTCATGGAGTGATCCACTGAAAGGCCTACGCTAGCGTGGCTATGCGAAGAAGAAATAGTAGTTAGCATGCATATGAGAAGAAGCTTTATTCCAAACAATGCTACGTAAAGAACCACCCAATTGACTTTGAAATAACTTTATATGAGCCTGGAGGGATGCACAAGAGAAGTGTTTGTGAAGCAAAAGGTTCACAAGAAAGGATGTTCTGAAGATCTGGTGCTCTATGTAGGGGAGGGACTTTGCAATGGGGTATTCTTCACGAAGTGGAGTTTCTTGGCTTGGGCATAATTCATAGGTGCATATAAAGTGTTCTTACCAAAGCATTAAGGCTTTCGAGGAGTAGGGATTTGAAAACCAAGGGTACCTTTCAAGGAATATCACTGAGAAGCTGTGTGCCTTGCGAAGTAGAGTGACCCTGCCATAGAATGTGGTTCACATGTGCATGAAAGGTAGTTCATGTATCATGAGTGATTCGTGAAGACGTGAGTCCCCTTAGGGATCCCCTTCCTTATCGAAATCTCATGGGCTCTGAGATGGGCATCCCTGATTGAATACGGGTTGTGTTTAATCCAAAGGAATGGCACTTCACGATTCTCAAGTACCTCGAAGAGCTCATTTTTAACAGAGTAGAAGTTTCCTTGAAATTTGAGAGATGAGATGAAGAAAGGTCAGATGATCTATCATTTGGGATCTAGTGGAGCCTAGAATTTATCATCAAGGGGAGACACAAATTATGGATCACTCGGTGTGAAGCCACGTGGCACTGTGTCGTAACCATGGAGCCTCTTGTCACTTTACTCCGCGACGACTTCACAAACATCTATCAAATCACAGATCCTCCCACCTCATTAATCTATGGAGGCTTCACAAATGTCATTTGGATCATGGATCCTCCTACATCTTTATTCCACTGTGGCTTCACAAACATATTTTGGATCATGGAGCCTCCCGCCTCTTTACTCTGCGGTGCCCGCCAAGGAGGTGGCATCACACCAGCAGTGGTGTAGCAGGGCTCTACAAATAGGCTTCGCAAGGTAGCCTCTATGAATTTGTTTTATTTCTTCACATCCTTTTCCTCCACACATATTTTGGCCCCAAAAATTTCCAATCCCTCCTCAGAGTTGGGGCTGATATTTAAAATATGGTCTAATTCTATGGGTCAATTCTCAAAAATTTCTAGGCCAATCACAAAGCAAGCTCGTGAAGGAGGGTCGCGCTGCGGAGATGTGACATGAAGGTAGAGAGCACTGTGAATCTCACCACAGCCAGATGAACTGTCAAGAAAAGGGGGTAATTTCCTATAAATAGGGGAGGCAGACCTCTCTTTTTTCCTTTATCATCTACACGTTTATAGTAATTATGATCTTCATTCACGAAGCTCCACATTCTCTGTGATTACTCTCCAAGAATCAGGCCTTTATTCATCGCGGGGAAAAGAAATTCATTTGACTCTGAAAGTGTGTGCTCTGCCGCTTGTGTATACTAAGTCGGGGGTAGGGCTCTACAACCTCTTGTTGGGACCGAGCTCCACGAACAAGCTTCACAAACGATCTTCACAAACCATCTTCGTGAACCAGAGCAAACAAAATCCCAAACATGAAAACTATATGGGTCACAAGGAAGCTTCTAGGGGGTCATTGTGAATGATGCTCAGAGAAAAGAAATGGTGAACAACTTGGTTATCGGGGAATATGTCCAGATCCATCTGGACCAGGAATTTATGGTGGAGATTCTATCAGAGAGTCAGAAGAACTACCCACTCTGCAAAAGGCGTACTCTATATGGATTTGGCTAGAGGGATGATGTCTTCATTCTAAAAGAGAGAAGGGGTGAGACAACCAACTAGTTCAGAAGCACTCCGTTCTAGTGCAAGTGGTTTAGGGTGGCTGATGTCTATACTTGGGAGGATTTCAGACATATCAACGTTGATTGCTTGTACTACCACGCGAACTACATTGACAGGATGGAACTACATCCAGAGACATCTCCCCCACTATACAACACCATTCTAAAGGTAGCCTTGGGAAACCTGGAGAATGGGTGGACCAATGAGAGGATTTGTTCTAGGGTGACAACATCAGAAACTATTGGGCCCGAGCCTACTAGGTGTGTTCTTGTGTGATCAGTTTTTGGTAGAGATGAGGCATGTGGGCCTGTACGAGGCGGCATGGGCCTCCCAATTCCATATCTACCGGCCAAAGAATCTGATTCTGGAGTTGCTGAGTAGATGGTCATCGATGACCAACACTTTTTATTTTCACCATGGATAGGTCGGCATCATCCTATGGGACCATCACAAGATCCTAGGGGTCCCAATACTGGGGGAAATGTATGATGATTTCCTCCCCGTCGTGAATGTATGGGAGGACCTAGAGCAGATGTCACCTCTAGAAAACTCATTGATGGACATGGTGTTAGGGGAAGAAAAACAGTCAGTGGGGGACATCCATTTCAAGAGGTGGTTCAAGCAGTTTTTGAATCTCCCTGAAGATGGGCAGTTTCTTGTGAGGCCCTGAACCTGCCTGAAGGAGGTTCAGTGAGGGAAGGAGCACTGATACGAGCGACTCTTGGAGTATAACCAGTGAAAGACATGGGTATTTAGAATCAATACTAAGTAGTTAGAGGTGGTTAGTTTGGCTGCATTCATTTCGATGTGTATCTGGGGCTAGATTCTACCTACGAGGGATATGAACATGAACGTGAGACCGAGCACGTTCATCATGGAATCCATGTTGGCTAAAGGGGACATGTCAGCCTTGGGATCCTAATAGACATCATTTTTTATAAGATTATATGGCACCTCAACAAGGGGAAGAAAACACAGAGGATATGTGGGTCGTTCCATATACTGTATGGGTGGATAGAGGTGCATATTAGGAGAATCTACAGATATCTAGACCCCATTTCCCCTCCGGGATTGGATTTCCACCTGGCCATTCTAAAAGTGTAGAGTAGTTTTCCGACCAAGATTACTCTGAAGTTGGTGTTGAATAGAGTTTGGAAGGATGAAAAGATCAACTTCCAATAGTTATCATTGCCAACATGTGTTTTCACCAATGATGGCTAGGGAATGAAAGAGAATAGGTCCTATATCCTAGCCATTTGGGGTGGATTCCCGATGGCATGGGTTGACTTCAATTCTCTCTGCGAGTTTTACACCCCATACCACTACATGAGGCAATTCCAGTGCATGTAGCGGATGACCCCACGGGTCTACTAGGGGGTGCGTTACAAGAATCACCCATGTGTGATGAGGTAGATGTGGCTCATTTTTACACGAGAGTATGGTAAGATTCGAAGCGAGGTGCCTCCGCCCACAGCTTCTTACAAGTTGGTGAAGAAGTATGCCAAGATCTGGGAGGCGGACTACCTAGGGGAGATGAAAAAGCAGAAAAACATCCTTGTCAGTGATGGGGTGTCTCCTCATCATTTAATTCTGGTCCATAAGGTGATGATGAAACCTCATGGTGGAATGGATGTAGTAGTAGAGAGACCCGCACCGATCGAGAGGTAAGCAGCGGTAGCAGAACCGATGGTCCCAGAGGTGCAGATTAATCCCAAGGAGAGGCCACCAAGGGGATTCCACAAGATATCCACCCTGGCTCTGGGGAAGTGGCTGCTCCACATAGATACTCCTGATAATGTAGTATTCCTGTAGGATTGGGATATCAAGGATTTCAACAAAAAATTCCTCAACCCATCTGAGATGTGGAACCATCTGGACCATATCGGGATGGATTTACTAGGGATCTGCCCTGTCAGGGCCAGATTTGTGGTATCTCGAGTGGAGGGGGAGAAGTACCTTGCCGACATGGAAAACTTTGTGTACTCTCGGGGTGCTTCTCATTTGATGACAGATGAGTTAAAGGTGTTTTTATTTCAAACAACCCCTCCGCAATTGTTGGCTTCCAAATTGAGAGAAATCTCCCCCTACTAGAAGAGTTGGATGAGTCCACCTAGGGGGGAAAGTGGTCGGTAGAGGGATTCCTCTAGAGTAGGGTGAGATCGGTAACTCAGACATAGAGTTGTAAGAGTTTTCTGAGTACCTTGAGGTAAAACCCTAAACCACCTCCCTGGGGTCCTTATACATGTCATTTAGGACTTATCAACTAAGAATCTGAAATGTGAAGAAGGTCCTCATATGAAAAACACACTGTCATCCAACATTAGATGCGATTGTAGGATCTTTGGGATCTGCGCCCGTGGCTACGGTGATTTCTATAGTTAGTAGGTTGGATACATCCAGGGTGGTTCTTCTAGTGTTTTTGGACATCCCAATAATATGCTGAGGGAAATGCATTGGTGTTCTAACTCAAACAAATCAAGAGAGAGGTAGAATATTTGACCTCTATATGTCTCCATTACAGGATTTGTAACTTCCATCCATTGATCAATTCAACTGATGCCCATGCACTCTTTTTATGTGCAGTACTTCCAATGGCATGGGTTTCATTGGAATGGTTGGCCATAGCTCCGGGTGCTACCTTTCCCAAGATATTGTCAGTGGTCATGGAAACAACGCCCAAAATGACCAAGTTTTAGCGCTCTTGATCATAGGTGGGACCATCAGTAGGACATAGCCTGAGATCATTGAGGTGGGATCTGATGACAAGGATCAGTAGGAAAACACGGGTACTGACATACCCGATAAGACACCGGATGATGACCCTAATAATGGGTTTCTGGAGTAATTTCCCACATAAAAACCTCCCAACCCCAAAGGCCTGGATAAGATGACCTCTGACGAAGAGGAGAGCAAGATCATCTGTTGTTGTTCATGGAAACTGATCAAGTGCTTCATCAGGAAGACTCCTCAAATGCAATAGATAGACCATATGGGGAGGCTTTTATCTCATCTACCAGAGATATGTGCTGGGGGATTGGATGCCTAGCATCTTCATATAATCATTCAATACCTCATGGTAGAGAAGATTCGGGAGCATGATCGTGGCCTTGGGGTGGGCTGACAACAGAGGAAATCAGTGAACATCAAGAGGCTCCAGGAGTCTGAAAGTGAGGTCCAAAGGTAATGGGCATATGCGAATGAGTATTCTACCTTTCTCAACATGCAATCGGGGAATATATCATGACTAAAGGCCCAGTTAGAAGAGATTGAATGAAGAATGAAGCAATCATCCAAAGAGATGGCTATCATCCAAATCGATGACGAGCGAGCCCAGATTGAGGCCAAAAAACTATGCCCCATCACTACTCAGGAGGAGAAAGAAGTAAACAGACAATAGTAGATCATGGAATCCACAAGAAAAGGGGTGGAAGAGCTGAAATGATCTATTAAAGAGGTCAACCCATCAATAGAAGGGGCTGATTCTCAGGTTCTGTAACATGTGTAAAATTTTTAAATGTACTTTCATGCTTTGATTTTTTATTCTGGATTCATGCATGGGTTCTGTCATTTGTTTTGTTTAACTGAATATCTATTACATTCATGAAATATCAAGAAATCAATCCCTAAGATCACATGGGTCAGACCCAATGTGATAAACAAGGGATGACCACCTCGTTATTCCATCCAAATATGAGAGTGTTGAACAAGATTCAGGAATCTAGGGTTTGAACAACCAATCTGGATTTTAGGGAAGAAATGGGGAGGCCTTATTGGAGGATTAAGTTCTCCGAACCGTCAAGGTGACATTTTCCCACCATGCCCTAGTGCGTAAGAGGGGTAATTTCAGGGGCATTTGAATTAATCTGATCATAGGGGAGTGGAAAGTGGGAAACATGATACTCAAAATTCGGATCACAGTGGAGGTGGCATGATAATGAAGGATAACTATTGACCGTGTTTCAAACATATCATCCCTATTTTTTTATCCTTGTATGGGGATAAAAAATGAGGGATGAACACAGACCATGTTCAAAACATGGGTCATGACTCAAAAGTGTTATACATTTGTCTTTTAGAACATTGGCCAATAATAGTAGGTGATCCATAGGATGATCATTCGTTCTGCTATGGAATTCTTTTAAACGTTAACTGGGACAAGGTTCTGAATAAAGGACACAAAAAGCATTGGGGGTGGAGTGATAGGTTGTTCTAATGGAGTCCACCACTTTTTAAATTATTCCACCATTGTGAAAACACATTAGTTGGGTGTATCGATCTGATCAGAGATCAAGATTTCTTACAAACAGGACCTCTATGGTGAGGACCTAGAATTCCTTGTTGTTTTACATCATACCAAGGAGGATGATATATATGTAGTTTAATGTCATACAGATTGTATGGTGAACATAGTTTTAAAGTCATAGTGCCTGGACCATTATTAGGACCGAGGGCCAAGAAGGGTTAATGACCGTGAGGCTGGGCCGAAGGCGAAAGGCCCAGACTTCACTACGTCTATCATACGGATGAGAATAAAGCCAAAAAAAGTTCTTTAGGCATGATGTTGTCAAATACCAACACTGGTAGTTGGAATCCTCTCTGGAGAGGAAGCTAGCACATCCCATAGTTTTTATGGGGCATCCTGACCTTCTTTAGGGTAGAGTTGTAGTTACATGGTCACCTTGAATTAGAATGTGCAGTGAGGTACATATCCCGACATGAATGAGATCCTAAGAGGCACTCATCACACCACATGTTCTTTACAGAGTTTGGGATTGTGGGCGGAAAAGAGGGGGCATGAATTAAGATTCTTGTGGTTGGACCTGAAGACAGAATGTCCAGGCATTCCTACGTATCCCATAAAGATGGGAATCAAGCCACATGTAGTTATGGTAATGTATTCTTCACACCTTTTAGATATGACATATATAGATCTTAGTCTAAGGTATTAGATATAGGATCATATATAGAGTGAATTGAGGGATACACATGGTGCGGTGATTGAAAAACCCAACATGATTGAGGGCATTTTGAGTCCATATCACACTATGTGCTCCCTGGGGTGGTTTTTGGTCGATGGACAGAAAATGATAGTTGGACTGGGCCTGAGGAAAAGTTCTTGGGAATTCCTAAGTACCCCATTATGATGGGGATTAATCCATACATAGTCCTATAAATGGCACGGTAGGGTACCAATTCAAGGGACAATATTGTCAGGTGGGCCTGGCCCACATACCAAATAAAGCGACATTTGATATATCTTGTTTTTTCTTTAAGATCAACGTGAGTGTTTTTTTTAAATAGATAAACCTATGAAGTATACTCTAGGAATTTAAATAGGAATCAATCCAAATATGGGAATTGAAAAATGGTATAGTGGGTAACCATTACCAATCATGATGTCCCCTCGAGTGAGGATATCACAATGCAGTGCCATTTTTCGTCATGCGTCAAGGATGTTGATGTCACAGTTTAGGGTCATATAATAGGACCTACCAATGCATTTTAATGTTCTTCAATAATGATTAAATAGTGTGAATTCATGTGGGGCCAGGTAGAACAATTTATTGTCATATATGTTGGATACATATGGAAGAAATGGGGTTTTAAAAGGAATGTGTATGGCGTGATGAATCACACCTGACATGAATGAGGGAAAAATCATGCACCACACCACGCATGTTTCTAGAGAATAAACCTTTGGCCAAGGGGCCATAAATGGTTAGGGAATATAGGGTTAGACTCAAAGATGAGATTTCTATACATTCTTATGTACCCCAAAAAATGGGAATCAAGTTGTACGTAGTTCTAGAAATGTCTGGCAATTTTACCTCATAAAGAAAGGATATAGAGATCTTAGTTTAAGGTCTTAGATCATGGACCATATAGAAATGAGACCCTTCTAAATGGATGCAAACCTCAACCAAATCCATAATCCTGTGTGATGTGTGCTCCTTGTGGGAAACAAGGGCAGATAAGGTCTTCGCAACACACATAATACACGCAAAAGTGGAAATCAGTGTGGAGTCCCGGACGACACCTCATTGTGACATTGTCCTCCTAATGTGCCAATATGCGCTGAGGGATATTACCAAGAGTGTCATAATTCCACATGGACATTACGAAGTGGAAAGTTATGTGAATCATGCGATCAATATTCAGTGTTTAATGGGGGTGGTGTGACGATGGAGGACAACTGTTGACCATGTTCGAAACACAGCACCCATATCGTGTGACCTGAGATGGGAAATAAAAATGATTTTTGACCACTGACTATATTTTTAATGCATGGCTTGTACCAAATTTTCATCCAGAATCCTTAGGGACGTTGTCCAGAGATGGTAGGAGAGCCCTGGGGTCTAGAATCTGTGCTGTTCGGGGGTCCTTTCAGATGTGGAAGATGATGGAATTCCCAAAGTGAGAGGAACATGAAGAATGAAAATGGGTGAGACCATGTCTATATAAAATCCAACATGCTCAGCCCAGAACCAGAGTGCTCCGAGACACATTAGAAAACTGTCAAAGAGTGATGAGGGGCCTAATTCAACTATAACTGACTCAAAAAAAATTAGTATGAGACAAGGGGGAAAAGATATATTATGAGACAAATTTATGTGGTGTCGTTGTTACAAACCCTATATGAATGGGAAAATAATACCATACCACACTGTATACCCATTTCCATGAAGAACTCGGGGTAAGGGGATAAGAAGTTAGGGAGATTTCTATGAAATGGGGTTGGACCCGAAGGATAAATGTTTAGGAATTCATATGTATCCCATAAGAACGAGAATCAACCCATATGTAGTTTTGCATGATGTTATGATGTTTTACTTCATGTGTAAAGGATGAAGATATGGGTAGGGTATCTCAGCGAGGTTTGTGTACAACACGAAGAGTAACCCGAAATGAATGAGAACATAATCCCAAATCACATTGTACAATACCAAATGAAAAATTGGTCTAGGAGGTTGAAAAATTTGAGGGATATAAGATGGGATTCCCCATCTAGTTCACAGTTAAACTTCTCTTTGTGAGGATGATAATAGAGGGGTATCCCAAGGCTATGTATGCAGCATGAAAAAATATCCTAATGTAAATGAGGACATAGAGTCCAAGCCACACCGCACAATCCTGAGTGAGAATATAGGATCGAGGTCGAAAAGGTCGGTGGATATAAGGCCAGAAGTCCCAACTAGTTCAAATTTTAATGTCTTGGAATGAGGATGGTGGTTATCTTAGTTTATGGTAATAGAGCTCGGACCAGAGAGGCATCCCCACTTACATAGTTATTTCCTTACCAATGCTCTTAAGGATGAGAGAGCAATGCTCATTGTGGGAAACACTAAATAGGACTATAATCACCCCAACATATAAGGATACAGAAGCTGGAATCACACTCATGTCCGAGTAAGACTGACATTTGAAGGGATAACCGGATATAATGAACCACTACACCCAATATTTGGGACATATGGGGGTGGTTAAAACAATGAAGGATAGTATTTGACCATGTTCGAAATATAGCATCTGTATAATGTGACCTGAAATGGGAATAACAAATGAGTGTTGATTGTTGACAACATTTGCAATGTGAGAATTGAATCAATTTATTGTTCAAGATCCTCGAATATGTTCGCCCGAAATGGTAGTAAATCTCTAGGGCCCATCATCCATGTCGTTCGGGGGTCCTTTTGGATGTGAATGATGTTGAATACCCAAATAAAGGGAGTGTGTGTGGCATGAATGTGCCTGTGCAGTTTAACATCATCCAGAACGATGAAAGAGGTGGAGATCTCCAAGGAAAGGGATACGTGGTGCGGTCATGATGAACATGATGTGAATGAGGGAAAAAACATGCACCACGCCACGTGTTTCAACCCAGAGGGAGATCATGAATTTGGGGATGGGCCTATGGAAAAAGTGTCTGGGCATTCCTACATATCCCATAAGGATGGGAATTAAGCAACATG
This sequence comes from Viscum album, assembly GCA_963277665.1. Lineage (NCBI taxonomy): Eukaryota > Viridiplantae > Streptophyta > Magnoliopsida > Santalales > Viscaceae > Viscum > Viscum album. The sequence goes on along the minus strand of OY728141.1, from coordinate 37,644,025 downwards.
TAGTTTTTAAAGGGCCATGCAGTTTAACATCATGTGGGGATGATGTGGGAGGATAAAAGAATGATGAGGGTAACATGGTTAAATTATCATGATCCTTCCATGAATGGGTCCATAGAATCCTACACTACACCATGTGATATATTCTAGGGAGACTATAACTAAGGGGATATTCAAAGAGGACATTGGGGGATAGACTAAACATGAGGCATTTGAGCGTTCCTACATATCCCAAGAGGATGGTAATCAAGACATACGTAGTTCTTAAAGCTTCCATGTAGTTTAATGTCATACAATGAGGATGAATTCTGAATATTTTTACATTTTTCAATCCATACGAATCTCATATTTTAATTTCGTGATGAAGATAGAATAGATTAACATCGTGTGGGAACATATAGATCTTAGTTTATGGTCATAGAGCTCAAACCTTTTTTTATTTTATTGTCATGTGGGTTGGAAGAGAAGTTTAATTTCATGAGAGACACAATAGTTTAAGGTCATGCAAGACCAGATACTTAGGAAAGTATTGCTTGAGGAATTTGGAATTAGTGGAAAGAGTTATAAGATCTCCATCCATGGTAACCTAGAAGTATGCACCATTGGGGTAATCCTTGGGAATAATGTAAGGTCCTTCTCATTTAGGCTCCAACTTAAGAGGTTTCCTACCAGGTATCATTGGTGTTCTCAGAGCCAATACCATGTCACCTTGAAAGAAATAGTGGAGGTGAAATTTCTTATTGAAAGCTTCAGCTATCATATCCTCATGCCTTTCCAGATTTTCTAGGGCATGAATTTTGGTCTCATAGAGTGCATCCAATTTATATAGGAGTATTTTAGATACCTCATATGGTTCTTTTGATCATATATTTCTTTGTGTGATGAAGGAAGTTGAATCTAGATGGGAATTAAGGCCTCCATTCCATACACCAGGGAATATGGGGTCACCTGTGTGGAATTGAGGGTCATTGTCCAATAGGCACAGGGGGAATTGGGGAATTTTTCTAGCCAACTATTCTTATTCTAACCAACCATTTTCTATAAAATGTTAGAGAGGGTTTTTTAGAATTCCTCGATCATCCCATTTTCTTGTGTGTGATAGTGGGAGGTATGGTTAGAATGGATGATGTACTTGGTATACATCTTTTTAACACCCCGATCTTCCATGATACGCTTCTCTTTCAATAATGCAATAGCTTTCATTGTACGCAAGTTCGAGATTCTAACACACCGCGACTAATCAAAATAGCCATTATGAATAGTAATACCCACCTTTTGAATTTATATATATTTTATATTTCAAAATGGACTTCATTTTTGGATTCGGAATGTCAATTATAGCTTAGGGTGAAATTTTGGCATTGTTCTGAAAAACTTCAATTTTTGATGAATAGTGAAACCACTAAGTGGTAGTTAAATAACTGATTTTTCGTTTAAATGAAACATTACCACTTCGGTGATTTGATTTTAAAAAATCCTACATTCATGGTTTTCATTAGTAAGTAAAATGTGGTTCAATGGGATTAAAATAATTCTTTGGTGAATAGTAACTTTTAAGTTTAATTAATCGCGATTAAAGGTAATTAGTGAAATTTAAGGTAAAAATGGTATTATAAAAATATTAAATGACCCTTACACTTGTCCTACCCCTATTGGATGAGTCATGACCGACCAAGACAACCCATGGGTCAACTTGGGGACCCCATGGAGCCACTTTTGTAGGAAAATGACATAAATAACTTTTATTTAAAGTTAAAATAAAAATGTCACAAACATAAGTTGTTTTACTAATACAATTTTTAAATGGTGTTATACAAGTCATATTTTTGACTATAAATATTCATTAGAAATCTAAAAACATTTCCAACGTCATGAATTTTTTTTTTATAATTTTTAGACATTAAATAAATTAAATTATTTAAGACACCATGATGATGCAGCAATTACCTCATTAATTAACGATTTTAATAAAATGGAAGGATAATGTAAAATCCAAGGATTACATTTGTCAAACACCTATTGCATGAGTATAATAACCTTATCCTCTAATTATATAAGTGTGGGACCTTTAAAATCCGAAACTCATTATATAATAAAGTAACATTTCATTACTTTCCAAGAGTGCCCCTCCTCTCCTCTTATAAAAGGCCCCCACCTCTACCACCTTATTCACACTTTCAAGCCATTTGGATCGTCCAAAATCTGCCCAAATACTCTCCCAAATTCCCTATGTTACTCCTAGAAGCCTCACATTGGGCAGACCTCTTCCCAAGGAATCCTTTGGCTCAAATCAAAAAGAGTTACCCGATTTTAAGGTAATGTCTTCTCTTGTGTTCTTTTATTTTATTTTTCTTCTCCAACCCCCTAAACTATTTTTATTCAGTTCTTTTGTAACAAAACCAGTATCCTAAATATACTAGGATGTTTTTATAAGAAGTATTAGAGCTACAATTACACACACCTACATCTAATGGTTAAATAACATACTGTTTCTATGGATGGTGAATTTCTGCCTCACGAAACGATGATTGTTCAACACTCATATAACACCTTCAAAGGTGGCCATTAAGATGTCACTATATTTATATATGATATATAATATGTTTATGTTTTACTTAAGCTTCTGTATTAATCATTTATGTCATACCTTTATGATTTCCATTCTGGGTAAACACGATATTTTCATTTTAGGAAGTGCGGACTACTGCCCCCTCAAAGTGATTTGAATCGTTAATACCATATGTGGGATGTATAAAGGATTGAATAAATGGTATTATACACTATATTATACAATAATTATATTATACCTTTATATCATTATGATTTCATTCCATTAAATACTGAATAGAAATGAAAGTAGCGTTCATGCGTACGTACGGCTTACCGTCTCCAGGAACGGTGCATTTCATTTCTTACCTCTAAATGTTATGTAATATTATGAATGAATGTATATACTGGATATATATGAGATATATTATATCTATATCATGAATATAATTCTGGATATAATGGATATTTCACCACATGAACAACTTTTAATTATAAGAATTCTATTTTTGACTCAAGTACCAAAGATCGACAAAACGACCATTATTAACATAAATAATTACATAATGTTCATGACATGGTAATAAGTTATATAAAAGGAATAATGAACTTGAAAAAGGTTCTTAAGAAGGTAGATATTAACTCTATTTTATTATTCAAGAGATCAAAGAACGGTCAAGTGAATTCAGACACGAGGTAAGGGAACTTCTTAACCCAATTTCTATTCTTTGGGTTAATCTCCTACTTTCAAATTATGTCATGATATTATTATGTCCTATCTTGTATTTGTACTTTATTTATGTTTACTTAGAGTGAATACACATAATAGATCTACTTTATTTAAAAAAAATTATCTTTGTAAGAGTCTTCGTCTCAATCTCCTTTCATTGACGCATATTTTGTTTTATACACAACTTTCTTTCATACGGTGTATAAACCCCTTTGACATTTACGTTTAATCAAAATGAATATTTTTTTATTCGAAGAATTTTACTAAACGACAAAAAGGGAATGTTTTTCTTGCCGTACATATGCGGCGACAATGACTTCTCCGCCGCTGTGACCATTATTTGAGTTTCGGCTTCCTCTACAAGCCATAACTTTTTTTAATGAAAAATAAATACAAAGTTTTAACTTTCTGTTATTTTGGTATTGAAAATGGTTTTGAAAAGGTTTTTATTATATCAATGTGTTGTATTGATATCATTTGATTGAAATGTGGAAATGTTATGTTTCCTTTATGCATGTTTTATGTGATACGATTATGTTATGGTTTATGATATGTTTAAACCTATTCATATGAGGAATGAATTGGACTTAATAAGTGACGGGTGGAGCCCGCTATAGATCCTCGATGCATCGGTAGGTCTCATGAGACAAACTAGTGTCTTGGAATGAGGCCTTGACAAAATCATATTTGTGGTATTGGCACGAGGCCTTGACTACGTGGTTATGATAGTCTGGCATTATGAATTCCATCATTATGAAAGTGGTTATTGATATTGCATGTGATGATTCGACTAGTAGAATGTACATGTAAAGAAGTAAATGGAATTATGTCATTTTACTTTTTCCATATTATGTTGAATTTCAAGTTTAAAAGGCTTTTGTTTTAGTTATACATTGCCTTATACGTTAATGATTATTGATGAAAGCTTCCGCTATATTGTTATCCTTATTGAGCATATGAGCTCACCCCTTTCAATGTTTTAATATTTTCCAGGGTGTGAAGAAGTATTTGATGAATGACCTGCAGGGATAGTCAGAAGAGGATATGAGTGTGGACTATGGAGACTTAGTTATTGTAGTTTTTCACTTTATGATTTTATGTAACATTTATGAATGTATCTAGTGTTTCCAAGGCTACTAAACTAATCGGTATTTCGAGACTTGATCTTTTGTGATCATGCCAATGTTACGAAGTAATGCACCGACTCTGGGTAACAGGGGTCTGGGCGTTACAGTTGGTATTAGAGGCAGTTTAGTACTAACCTTGGAAGCTAGATTTGGTTAAACTCTGATTAGAGCACATAGCCCAAAGATAGACTTTGAGGATTAGTATAGAAGAACTTCCTAGAATTTTGTTATTGTAGAGATTTTGTGAGTTTTCTGAGAAATACATCCCTGTCTGGATACAAGCAGGTAGAGGCAGATCTGGCACTGATGTACCTAGGGGTAAAACCCAAAAACACCGCTTTGAGCTAGACTCGAACGGGAACTGGTGCACGACAACGGGTCTTGTTGCACTCTTGGTTACGACACTCCCGGGGGATATGCTTAGGATAATTCTCATTTTCTTTACAAACCACTATGAAGGGGTATGAGTATATACTTCCTCAAAGAAAACTTTTTTTATGATTATGGATTATATCCATAAATAGTTCAATTTGTGTTAAGTGCTTTACAAGTATGGAATTATGTATTTTGATTCATAAACTAATATAGTTTATGCCATTGTTTAGAAATGGCGCCTAGTGGAAGGAATGGAAACTGTATCAATGCACGCACTCCGTGTAGGGATTGCTCTCTTGCTCAAGATAATTATTGTGGATCTGGAGATACAACTGGTGATGATCAACTTATTACCATACTGGGACAACTCACTCAGGTTATGAATAATAACCTTACTCGTATGGAGCACCCTGATCCGCAACGTGGAGGGTCAATGTTAGACCACTTCATGAGGCAACAACCTCCAACATTTGATGGGGGTACAAATCCATTATTAGCTGAGCAATGGATAAACTCCTTAGAGAGAATATTCCACACCTTGGGGTGTAACGAAAGGGAGAAAGTTGTCATGACAGTTTACGGCATCACTAAAGATGCCGATCAATGGTGGTCGTTGGTTCAAAACACAAAGGAAGATGATGAAGTATCAAATATGGAATGGAGGGAGTTCAAAGATCTTTTCCTAGAAAAATACTATCCTCGCGACCATCGAGTAGATATGGAAAGAAAATTTCTGAGTTTGAGACAAAAGGAGGATGAGAATGTCGCAAAGTATGAGGCCAACTTTACAAGGTTAGCAAGGCATGATGGAGATTATATACGTAACCCAATAAGTAAAATTGATCGTTTCTTTGATGGGTTAAAACCATTTCTTCGTCGAGCATTAGTCTCACAAACCTTCTCGTCGTACGAAGACATTGTCTCATGTGCTATCAAGACAGAAAAGGAATTCTCTAAATCTTATGACAATAAAGTAAAGCAAGAGAAGAAAAGAACGGTGGAACAAGAGACAGATAAAGGGAAAAGGGAATGAAGGATTTTCCATTATGTGATAATTGTGGGAAGAATCACCCTGGTACTTGCCTAAAAGAAATGGGAGTTTGTTATAAATGTGGAGAAAAAGGTCACCAGGCGCGTGATTGCAAGGGAAAGAAAGACGCTCTCAATGTTGAATGCTACAATTGTAGAGAAATGGTGCATTATGAAAATGAATGTCCTAAGACTCAGGGAAACTTACCTCAGAAAAGGCCAAGGGATCAAGGCCAATCTTATACTGTGACTACAGGTGAAGTTGATTGATTAATGTATTTGTGCTTTTGGACTCAAGGATTATATTCTGGTTATAAGGATAATGTGATATATATATAAGGATTGTACTACAGTACTTGTTGTTTTCATTAAGGATTTAATATGATGAAGGTAATCAGATTTTTAGTATGTGACAATAAGAGAAACATTAATTTGTTTTGGGAATATGATGTTACAATTGATTTTGGAATTTAGAGACCTTTTAGAGAAAGTCTGGACAAAGGTATTTTGGATAACTATAATGGTTGAAATGGATTAAGTTGATATTTGGATAGTATTTTTTAAGGTTAAAAAATTTATGAGGATTATTTTTGGAATATTATAATAATATAGTTTTAGGAAAAGGACAACCTGCAGGGTGGGGCATAACCCGTCGCTTCGGACAAAGCTGCAGGAATCGAACCCACAACAATAGTGCGACAGGACGTTATTACCTACCACTAGCCTACATGAATTCCCTGGTTATTAAAAAATAGTTTTACTAATCTAAATGGTATGTGTTAATATTTGGAACCTTATACAATTAGGATAAATTGAATATTTTTGAGTTCTATTGCCTTTTAGAGTGAAAGAGGGGTTTGTGGTAAAAATTTATTAAAGAATGAAAGTCCATATAACAAGTATGTATATTCTCTTACATTCTTAGTAAATCTCCTAAATAAATTCCTCAACTTTAAAAAAGGTAACTTAAAACAAAAACGTTGCCAGTTAACTTTTCCAACTGGGGATTCAATGACTATTTAACCAATAACAAGTTTGTGATTATCTTATGGTTAACTTTCTCCTAATCTAGTTTTCTACGACTCCCCATCAGACCTTGATGGTTTGTTTTTCTTCCATAACCATATTTTCATAGAATCCTAGTATGGGCTATCTCGGGTGACCTTTGTACTTCTCTTTCTTTCTTTTAATGTTATATTTTTATTAACCTTATTTCCGATGTGGGTTTTCGACAAAGGTATTTTCTATTTTCAACCTTTTATTTTCAAAGAAAAATTTCAAATTGCGAGGATGCAATTTATTGAAGGAGGGGAGAATGTAACACCCCGATCTTCCACGATATGCTTCTCTTTCAATAATGCAATAGCTTGCATTGTACGCAAGTTTGAGATTCTAACACACCACGACTAATCAAAATAGCCATTATGAATACTAATACCCACTTTTTGAAATTATATATAGTTTATATTTCAAAATGGACTTCATTTTTGGATTTGGAATGTCAATTATAGCTTAGGGTGAAATTTTGGCATTGTTCTGAAAAACTTCAATTTTTGATGAATAGTGAAACCACTAAGTGGTAGTTAAATAACTGATTTTTCGTTTAAATGAAACATTACCACTTCTGTGATTTGATTTTCTAAAATACAACATTAATGGTTGTCATTAGGAAGTAAAATTTTGTTCAATGGGATTAAAATAATTTTTTGGTGAACAGTAACTTTTAAGTTTAATTAATCGCGATTAATGGTAATTAGTGAAATTTAAGGTAAAATGGTATTATAAAAACACGAAATGACCCTTACACTTGTCCTACAACTATTTCATGAGTCATGGCCGACCAAGACAACCCATGGGTCAACTTGGGGACCCCATGGAGCCACTTTGTTAGGAAAATGACATAAATAACTTTTATTTAAAGTTAAAATAAAAATGTCACAAACATAAGTTGTTTTCCTAAAACAATTTTTAAATGGGGTTATACAAGTCATATTGTTTACTATAAATATTCATTAGAAAGATAAAAATATTTCCTACATAATGATAATTGTTTTATAATTTTTAGACATTAAATAAATTAAATTATTTATGACGCCATGATGATGCAGCGATTACCTCATTAATTAATGATTTTAATAAAATGGAAGGATAATGTAAAATACAAGGCTTAAACTTGTCAAACACCTATTGGATGAGTATATTTCTAACCCTTATCTCCTTATCCTAGAATTATATAAGTGTGGGACCTTTAAAATCCGAAACTCATTATATAATAAAGTAACATTTCATTACATTCCAAGAGTGCCCCTCCTCTCCTCTTATAAAAGGCCCCCACCTCTACCACCTTATTCACACATTCAAGCCATTTTTCTGGGCCAAAATCTGCCCAAATACTCTCCCAACTTCACTCTCTTACTCCTAGAAGCCTCACATTGGGAAGAACTCTTCCCAAGGAAGCCTTTGGCTCAAATCAAAAAGAGTTACCCGATTTTAAGGTAATGTCTTCTCTTGTGTTCTTTTATTTTATATTTCTTCTCCAACCCCATAAAATCTTTTTATTCATTTATTTTGTAAAAAAACCAGTATCCTAAATATTCTAGGATGTTTTCATAATAAGTATTCTAGCTAGACTTACACACAACTACATCTAATGGTTAAAGAACATACTGTTTCTGTAGATGGCGAATTTCTGCCTCACGAAACGCCGATTGTTCAACACTCATATAAAACCTTCAAAGGTGGACATTAAGATGTCAATATATTTATATATGATATATAATATGTTTATGTTTTACTTAAGCTTCTGTATTTTTCATTTATGGCATACCTTTATGATTTCCATTATGGGTAAACGCGATATTTTCATTTTAGGAAGTGCGGACTACTGCCCCCTCAAAGTGATTTGAATCGTTAATACCATATGTGGGATGTATAAAGGATGGAGTAAATGGTATTATACACTATATTATACAATAATTATATCATAACTTTATGTCATTATTATTTCATTCCATTAAGTATGAAATAGAAATTAAAGTAGCGTTCTTGCGTACGTAAGGCTTACCATCTCCATGAACGGTGCATTTCATTTCTTACCTCTAAATGTAATGTAATATTATGAATGAATGTATATAATGGATATATATGAGATATATGATATCTATATCATGAATATAATTCTATATATAATGGATATATCACCACATGACCAACTTTTAATTATAAGAAGTCTATTTTTGACTCAAGTACCAAAGATCGACAAAACGACCATTATTAACATAAATAATTACATAATGTTCATGAAATGGTAATAAGTGATATAAAAGGAATAATGAACTTGAAAAAGGTTCTTAAGAAGGTATATATTAACTCTAGTTTATTATTCAGGAGATCAAAGAACGGTCGAGTGAATTCAGACACGAGGTAAGGGAACTTCTTAACCCAATTTCTATTCTTTGGGTTAATCTCCTACTTTCAAATTATGTCATGATATTATTATGTCATATCTTGTATTTTTACTTTATTTATGTGTACTTATAGTGAATACACATAATATATCTACTTTATTTAGAAAAAATTATCTTTGTAAGAGTCTTCGTCTCAATCTCCTTTCATTAACGCATATTTTGTTTTATACACAACTTTCTTTCATACGGTGTATAAACCCCTTTGACATTTACGTTTAATCAAAAGGAATATTTTTTTATACGAAGCGTTTTACTAAACGACAAAAAGGGAAGGTTTTTCTTTCCCTAAATATGTGGTGACAACGAATTCTCCACCGCCGTGACCATTATTTGAGTTTCGGATTCCTCTACAAGCCATAACTTTTTTTAATGAAAAATAAATTCAAAGTTTTAACTTTATGTTATTTTGGTATTGAAAATGGTTTTGAAAGTGTTTTTATTATATCAATTTGTTGTATTGATATCTTGTGATTGAAATGTGGAAATGTTATGGTTCCTTTATGCATGTTTTATGTGATATGATTATGTTATGGTTTATGATATGTTTAAACCTATTCATATGGGGAATGAATTGGACTTAATAAGTGACGGGTGGAGCCCGTTATAGCTCCTAGATGCATCGGTAGGTCTAATGAGACAAACTAGTGTCTTGGCACGAGGCCTTGACAAAATCTTATTTGTGGTCTTGGCACGAGGCCTTGACTACGTGGTTATGATAGTCTGGCATTATGCATTTCATCATTATGAAAGTGGTTATTGATATTGCATGTGATTATTCGACTAGTAGAATGTCCATGTGAATAAGTAAATGGAATTATCTCATTTTAATTTTTCCATATTATGTTGAAGTTCAAGTTTAAATGGCTTTTGTTTTAGTTATACATTTCCTTAAACGTTAGTGTTTATTGATGAAAGCTTCCGCTATACTGTTATCCTTAATGAGCATCTGAGCTCACCCCTTTCAATGTTTTAATATTTTCCAGGATGTGAAGAAGTATATTATGAATGACCTGTAGGGATAGTCAGAAGAGGATATGAGTGTGGACTATGGAGACTTTTTTATTGTAGTTTTTCACTTTATGATGTAATGTAACATTTATGAATGTATCTAGTGTTTCCAAGTCTACTAAACTAATCGGTCTTTTGAGATATGATCTTTTGTGATCATGCCAATGTTACGAAGTAATGCACCGACTCTGGATAACTGGGGTCGGGGCGTTACAGTTGGTATCAGAGGCAGTTTAGTACTAACCTTGGAAGCTGGATTTAGATAAACTTTGATTAGAGCACATAGCCCAAAGATAGACTTTGAGGATTAGTATAGAAGAACTTCCTAGAATTTTTTTGTTGTATAGATTTTGTGAGTTTTCCGAGCAATACATCCCTATCTGGATACGAGCAGGTAGAGGCGGCTCTGGCACAGATGTACCTAGGGGTAAAACCCGAAAACACTGCTTTGAGCTAGACTCGAACGGGAACTGGTGCACGACAACGGGCCTTGCTGCACTCTTGGTTACGACACTCCGAGGGGATAAGCTTAGGATAATTCTCATTTTCTTTACAAACCACTATGAAGGGTTATGAGTATATACATCCTCAAAGAATTTTTTTTTATGATTATGGATTATATCCATAAATAGTTCAATTAGTGTTAAGTGTTTTAAAAGTATGGAATTATGTATTTTGATTCATAAACTAATCTAGTTTATGCCATTGTTTAGAAATGGCGCCTAGTGGAAGGAATGGAAACCGTATCAATGAACGCACTCCGTGTAGGGATTTCCCTCCTGCTCAAGATAATTATTTTGGATCTGGAGATACAACTGGTGATGATCAACTTATTACTATACTGGGACAACTCACTCAGGTTATGAATAATAACCTTACTCGTATGGAGCACCCTGATCCGCAACGTGGAGGATCAATGTTAGACCGCTTCATGAGGAAACAGCCGCCAACATTTAATGAGGGTACAAATAAATTAGTAGCTGAGCAATGGATAAACTCCTTAGAAAAAATATTCCTTGACTTGGGGTGTAGCGAAAGGGAGAAAGTTGTCATGGCAGTTTACCGCCTCACTGGAGATGCCGATCAATGGTGGTCGTTGGTTCAAAACACAAAGGAAGATGATGAAGTATCAAATATGGAATGGAGGGTGTTCAAAGAGATTTTCCTAGAAAAATACTATCCTCGCGACCATCGAGCAGATATGGAAAGACAATTTTTGAGTCTGAGACAAAAGGAGGATGAGAATGTTGCAAAGTATGAGGCCAACTTTACAAGGTTAGAGAGGCATGCGGCAGATTATATACGTAACCCAAGAAGTAAGATTGATCGTTTCTTTGATGGGTTAAAACCATTTCTTCGTCGAGCATTAGTCTCACAAACCTTCTCGTCATACGAAGACATTGTCTCATGTGCTATCAAGACAGAAAAGGAATTCTCTAAATCATATGACAATAAAGTAAAGCAAGAGAAGAAGAGAATGGTGGAACAATAGACAGATAAAGGGAAAAAGGGAAAGAAGGATTTTCCATTATGTGATAATTGTGGGAAGAATCACCCTGGTACTTGCCTAAAAGGAATGTGAGTTTGTTATAAATGTGGAGAAAAAGGTCACCAGGCGCGTGATTGCAAGGGAAAGAAAGACGCTCTCAATGTTGAATGCTACAATTGTAGAGAAATGGGGCATTATGCAAATGAATGTCCTAAGCGTCAGGGAATCTTACCTCAGAAAAGGCCAAGGGATCAAGGCCAATATTATGCTGTGACTACAGTTGAAGCGGAATGATTAATGTATTGGTGCTTTTGGACTCAAGGATTATATTCTGGTTATAAGGATAATGTGATATATATATATAAGGATTGTACTACAGTACTTGTTGTTTTCATTAAGGATTTAATATGATGATGGTAATCATATTTTTAGTATGTGACAATAAGAGAAACATTAATTTGTTTTGGGAATCTGATGTTACAATTGATTTTGGAACTTAGAGACCTTTTAGAGAAAGTCTGGACAAAGGTATTTTGGATAACTATAAAGGTTGGAATGGATTAAGTTGATCTTTGGATAGTATTGTTTAAGGTTAAAAAATTTATGATGATTATTTTTGGAATATTATAATACTATAGTTTTAGGAAAAGGACAACCTGCAGGGTGGGGCATAACCCGTCGCTTCGGAAAAATTTGCAGGAATCGAACCCACAACCATAGTGCGACAGGCCTTTATTACCTACCACTAGCCTACAGGAAGTCCCTGGTTATTAAAAAATAGTTTTACTAATCTAAATGGTATGTGTTAATATTTGGAACCTTATACAATTAGGATAAATAGAATATTTTTGAGTTCTATTACCTTTTAGAGTGAAAGTGGGGTTTGTGGTAAAAATTTATTAAAGAAAGAAAGTCTATATAACAAGTATGTATATTCCCTTACATTCTTAGTAAATCACCTAAATAAATTCCTCAACTTTATAAAAGTTAACTTAATACAAAAACGTTGCCAGTTAACTTTTCCAACTGGGGATTCAATGACTATTTAACCAATAACAAGTTTTTGATTTTCTTATGGTTAACTTTCTCCTAATCCAGTTTTCTATGACTGTCCATCAGACCTTGATGGTTTGTTTTTCTTCCATATCCATATTTTCATAGAATCCTAGTATGGGCTATCTCGGGTGACCTTTGTACATCTCTTTCTTTCTTTTAATGTTATATTTTTATTAACCTTATTTCCGATGTGGGTTTTCGACAAAGGTATTTTCTATTTTCAACCTTTTATTTTCAAAGAAAAATTTCAAATTGTGAGGATGCAATTTATTGAAGGAGGGGAGAATTTAACACCCCGATCTTCCACGATATGCTTCTCTTTCAATAATGCAATAGCTTGCATTGTATGCAAGTTCGAGATTCTAACACACCGCGACTAATCAAAATAGCCATTATGAATAGTAATACCCACTTTTTGAAATTATATATAGTTTATATTTCAAAATGGACTTCATTTTTGGATTTGGAATGTCAATTATAGCTTAGGGTGAAATTTTGGCATTGTTCTGAAAAACTTCAATTTTTGATGAATAGTGAAACCACTAAGTGGTAGTTAAATAACTGATTTTTCGTTTAAATGAAACATTACAACTTCTGTGATTTGATTTTCAAAAATCTGACATTCATGGTTGTCATTATGAAGTAAAATGTTGTTCAATGGGATTAAAATATTTTTTTCATGAATAGTAACTTTTAAGTTTAATTAATCGCAATTAAAGGTAATTAGTGAAATTTAAGGTAAAAATAGTATTATAAAAATATGAAATGACCCTTACACTTTTCCTACCCCTATTGGATGAGTTCTGGCCTACCACTATAACCAATGGGTCAACTTGGGGACCCCATGGAGCCACTTTGGTAGGAAAATGACATAAATAACTTTTATTTAAAGTTAAAATTAAAATGTCACAAACATAAGTTGTTTTACTAAAACAATTTTTAAATGGGGTTATACAAGTCATATGTTTTACTATAAATATTCACTAGAAAGATAAAAATATTTCCTACATCATGATAATTTTTTTTATAATTTTTATACATTAAATAAATTAAATTATTTATGACACCATGATGATGCAGCGATTACCTCATTAATTAACGATTTTAATAAAATGGAAGGATAATGTAAAATTCAAGGCTTAAACTTGTCCAACACCTATTGGATGAGTAGATTCAGAACCCTTATCACCTTAGCCTAGAATTATATAAGTGTGGGACCATTAAAATCTGAAACTCATTATATAATAAAGTAACATTTCATTACTTTCCAAGAGTGCCCCTCCTCTCCTCTTATAAAAGGCCCCCACCTCTACCACCTTATTCACACTTTCAAGCCATTTGGCTTGGCTAAAATCCACCGAAATACTCTCCAAACTTCCCTCTCTTACTCCTAGAAGCCTCACATTGGGCAGAACTCTTCCCAAGGAAGCCTTTGGCTCAAATCAAAAAGAGTTTCTCGATTTTAAGGTAATGTCTTCTCTTGTGTTCTTTTATTTTATATTTCTTCTCCAACCCCATAAACTCTTTTTATTCATTTCTTTTGTAACAACACCAGTATCCTCAATATAATAGGATTTTTTTATAATAAGGATTCAATCAACACTTACACACAACTACATCTAATGGTGAAAGAACATACTGTTTCTGTGGATGGCGAATTTCTGCCTCACGAAATGATGATTGTTCAACACTCATATAACACCTTCAAAGGTGACCATTAAAATGTAAATATATTTATATATGATATATAATATGTTTATGTTTTACTTAAGATTCTGTATTTTTTATTTATGGCATACCTTTATGATTTCCATTATGGGTAAACACGATATTTTCATTTTAGGAAGTGCAGACTACCGCCCCCTCAAAGTGATTTGAATCGTTAATACCATATGTGGGATGTATAAAGGATGGAGTAAATGGTATTATACACTATATTATACTAGAATTATATCATAACATTATATAATTATGATTTCATTCCATTAAATACGAAATAGAAATGAAAGTAGCGTTCATGCGTACATAAGGCTTACCGTCTCCATGAACGGTGCATTTCATTTCTTGCCTCTAAATGTTATGTAATATTATAAACGAATGTATATAATGGATATATATGAGATATATGATATCTATATCATTAATATAATTCTGGATATAATGGATATTTCACCACATGAAAAACTTTTAATTATAAGAAGTCTATTTTTGACTCAAGTACCAAAGATCGACAAAAGGACCATTATTAACATAAATAATTACATAATGTTCATGACATGGTAATAAGTGATATAAAAGGAATAATGAACTTGAAAAGGGTTCTTAATAAGGTAGATATTAACTCAAGTTTATTATTCAGGAGATCAAAGAAAGGTCGAGTGAATTCGGACATGAGGTAACGGAACTTCTTAACCCAATTTCTATTCTTTGGGTTAATCTCCTACTTTCAAATTATGTCATGATATTATTATGTCATATCTTGTATTTGTACTTTATATATGTGTACTTATAGTGAATGCACATAATATATCTACTTTATTTAAAAAAAATTATCTTTGTAAGAGTCTTCATCTCAATCTCCTTTCATTGACGCATATTTTGTTTTATACACAACATTCTTTCATACGGTGTATAAACCTCTTTAACATATACGTTTAATCAAAATGAATATTTTTTTATACGAAGCGTTTTACTAAACGAAAAAAAGGGAATGTTTTTCTTGACCTACATATGTGGTGACAACGACTTCTCCGCCGCCGTGACCATTATTTGAGTTTCGGTTTCCTCTACAAGCCATAACTTTTTTTAATGAAAAATAAATACAATGTTTTAAATTTATGTTATTTTGGTATTGAAAATGGTTTTGAAAGTGTTTTTATTATATCAATGTGTTGTATTGATATCTTGTGATTGAAATGTGGAAATGTTATGTTTCCTTTATGCATGTTTTATGTGATACGATTTTTTATGGTTTATGATATGTTTAAACCTATTCATATGAGGAATGCATTGGACATAATAAGTGACGGGTGGAGCCCGCTATAGCTCCTCGATGCATCGGTAGGTCTAATGAGACAAACTAGTGTCTTGGCACGAGGCCTTGAAAAAATCTTATTTGTGTTCTTGGCACGAGACCTTGACTAAATGTGTCACATAAAAGAAATATTTTAAAGGTATTTTTTTCATTTAATTTACATCCTTTCTTTTTTTGGGGGTTTGCCTATGTTTTAGGGAGGAATAGATAAGTATTCATGAATTGGGCCAAACCATGAGCCCAATTCCAGATTAAAAAATAAATTTTGTATCTTTTATAACATTTTCATTTTTCAACATTTTTCATCCATTCAAATTCCTAATTGACCTCCCCTAACCTATTAACACCACCAAGGTAATTTGGAGCTTTTAGAAATCCATAACCAGGGGTAATTTGGGTTTTTTCTAAGGGGTTGGGCCTTCCCGAAAGCCCAATTCCTGTTTTAAAAATAAAATTTGATTTTGCTATAACTTATTCAATATTTGGGCTTTTTCGGTGATTACAAGTCTCACTCAAGCCCAAGTAATCCAGACGCACGTCTGAACTCTCTCCCACCCATTTGGAGCTATTTAGAATCGCGATGTTGTGCCGAACTTCATAGGGTTCCTCAAATCGCCCAGATTTGTAGAGGTAAAGTATTTATTTCATAACCCTCTCAATTCTCAATATTTTTCTTCCATTCCAGTTCCTAAATGAGATAAGACATCTTTTTCGAACGTACCCTAAATTTGGGATCTTTTAAATTTCAGATACTGGAGTTTTGGAGTGATTACTTCAAGATACTTCAAGTAAATGAGCCCTTTTCTTTCCACTTTCAAATTACTTTGGGTTTAACTCATTGTTCATAGGGTTTCTTCGGTTATAATTGAGTTTACTAATGTCCAGAAACTAGGATTTAGAACCTAGGGTTTAACTTTGGGCTTTCTTAGCCAATTTTGGTGGTTTTAGGTTTGATCTAGTTCTCTCTTGGTGCAGCGGGGGTGCGATTTGATTTTCGCACGGAGATTCAAGGGGTTGTGTTAATTTGGTAGGTGATTCCATTGTGTGTGCAATTTTTGTGAATTAGCTTGCTGTTTTCATGGTAATCTAATGTTTATTTCACTTGAATGTTTCTTTAAAAATTGGTTTTAGTTTCATTTATAATGCAAATAAATTTTAAGTTCCAATTTTTGGTGATATTGAGGGGTTTCCATTCAAATATTTTATTGGTTCATTTTGGGATGACCCATAACTGAATTTTTGGTTTCATTAAAGGGTTGTGAACTGAAATTTTGTTTTAATAACTTACAAGTGTTATCATAGTGTGAAAGGTGGATATCTTAAAGAGCTTTGGGTGAAAAACAATGTGATGTTTTGAGAGGTTGTTTTATTGGAAATAAAATTATTTTATTATGTGTTTTAAATGGTATAAAATGTGTGTACCCACTGTACAATTTGTTTTTGACTAGTAGTGATGTTTTATATGAAAAAGGATGTGTGTTGTTTGCTGAAATTGTTTGAGCACAAAAAGGGGAAGCCTAGGTACTTAGGTGGGGCGGATTTGTACTAGTACGGCTAGTGGATCAGATGGGTTTTGTCCCTGTTCCACTTAGTATCTGGATAACGACAACTCTAACTAAACTATTTGGATGATGATTGGGGACCACTAGGTTATGGGTATGTTCCCTACTAGTGGCTCGTGCATGAGAATGGATTTTTCTATGGTTACTCTACACCGAGGTACGAGGTACATAGGGCCCGAGACAACCTAGTGCTTAGGGGTGTTCCTGATTTTGATGCTCATAGAATTTGTGGTATATACCCTTGTTGTGGGTTGTTTTTGGCTGTACATTACTGTAACTCACATGTCTATTTAATTTGCTAACATTCTAAAATTCTCGGATTGAAAACTGTTTTCATTTGAAAGTTGCACTTCTTTGAATTTTAACACTGTTTCACCTTGTGTATTAAAATTGCTTGTTTTGTTCACATTGTATTGAATACTCTTTAGAATAAACTGGTGGTATCCTATTGGGCTTAGGTTCACACCCTACTTACACCCCTTGGGTGTAAGTAGACCTGCTTATGCTTGACTCAGGTGAAAGGGAAGGCTAAGGGTGATGGCGGTTCGGGATGTTAGTCCCCGTCGTTGGGGCGGAGTTGCAGGGACGGATTGCGGGTAATGATCCCCTTGTCATGTGGAGTCCATGGGGATGTCTTTATGTTGTCATTATTTGTTTTTAGACCAATTGTAGTGTCTTTAAACTTATGTATTCAGATCTGGTTTTGTTAAGAATTGTTTAGCATGAAAATTTCACATTTTTATAATTGATTGTTTTTTATGATTTATGCTTTCATTCTCGGGTAAATCGTTCCCAAAACAGATTTGTTTGATACCCGGGCACTTGTGCCAGCCCGTGGGGATAGGAAACGCCCTTCAGGCCTTGCCCCGGGCCGGGTTTGGTGCCGTTAATGGTGGCGACCAGATCCGGTTCGTGACAAAATGGTATCAGAGGGAGGTTAATGTTTTTGGGTTATATTGTTATTTTGAGATGAGTCGGGATAGATAGGAGCTAGGACTATCGGGGCTCGGGGTATTGGTTGTGAGTAGGGTGCCTGGCCTGCACCTCTCATGGCAGACCTTGAGTCACCAGAGGATGTTGGAATTTACTGATTGACTTCACTTCCAGGTGAGACGTGTGATTTGCAGACCACATGTGGACATCAGGCAGATGTGGAGTAGTTGTTTATTTTATTACAAGACTGTGTTTAGTTTGTTTATATTTGATGTATTTGATTACAATTTTCAGAATTGTGGTATTGAATATTTTTTTGTGACTGTTGCATTTTGTAGCAACATGCCTCCCTGGAAAGCTCCCACGCACCCACAGGAGGAAGCTGGAGAGAGTTCTCCCACGCCGATTGATCAGAGGCTTGTGGAGGCTGTTTTTCGGGCTATCCAAGATTTGGGACAGGGACCAGCTCATGCTCCTATTCCTGTTAGGGTAGAGGAGACAGGTCCTAGAAAAGATAAAGCACAAGAGTTTCTGAAAAACAAGACTTCTGCCTTCCGAGGTAGCACAGAACCCCAGGAAGCAGAAGAATGGCTCGAGAAGATCGAGCGTATGTTTGAGTTCCTGGAAAAACCCGAGGAGCTCAGGGGGAAGTGTGCCTCCTTCCTGTTGGAGGGTCCCAGTCGTAAATGGTGGGAGTCAGTGCGTCAGGCTGGGAAGAATGATCAGATGCGTTGGGGAGATTTCAAGGCTATCTTCAATGAACAGTATTGCCCTGAGGTGTTGGCTTATGCCAGGTCTAGAGAGTTCATGGAACTTGTTCAAGGGAATCTATCTATGATGGAGTATGCCAACCGTTTCGCTGAATTGGTTCGGTATGCTCCAGAAATTGTCTCTAATGAGCAAGCGAAGGCCCAGAGGTTTGAGAAAGGCTTGTGACCAGAGATATACTCCCAGGTGTTCTTGTTTAAGCTGAGGACCTATGCTGAGGTTGTTGATCGGGCGTGCATGGTGGAGATTGATAGGAAAGGAAGGGCTGGTTTCTATGGTTCAGTATCAGAAGTGGGTAGTGGCAGCTCCTCAGATAAGAAAAGGAAGCGGGAGGATCATGTGAAGAAATGAGGGGGCAGTTCAGGCCACTCTTCCAGACAGTTTCCTTCTGCAGCTTCTGATGCGAGATCGGTCGTGTGCCACCAATGTGGGAGGCCTGGGCATATCCGACCAGCATGTCCTCTTCCTCCGAAGCCTTGTTACCAGTGTGGAGGTATAGGGCATTTGCAGCGCTTCTGCGGTGTGGCACATCCACTCCCAAGTGGGGCAGGGTCAGTGGCTTCAAGAGGAGTGCCAACACAGTTCTAGCCGTCGAGGACTGGGGGATCTCGATTTGTTGGTCGTGGTGGTAGGGCTGGATCATCTTTTGGGAATAGCCAGTTCAGGGCACAACCACAGACTAGCGGTCATCCTCAGGCAGATACTGGACATCTCCATGCAGTGGATCAGTCACCAGCAGGATCAGAGGCGGGACCGTCGACAGTTCGAGGTACCGTTCTGATCGCATCTTCTATAGCTACTGCTCTTTTTGATACTGGTGCCTCTATTTCATTCATTTCTGGACATTTTGTGGACATTCTGAATTTTCCAACTGAGTTTATGTCTTTTGCGATGGAGTTGGTGACACCATTGGGAAAGAAGAAGGAGCAGGGCCTCAGGTGCCCCTCATGTGCACTTTCTATGTCAGGGGTCGAGATGGAGTGGGACCTCTTGGTCTTATATATGGAGCTTTTTGATGTCATACTCGGGATGGATTGGCTAGTACACTTCCAGGCACACATCGATTGCTACAGATGGCGTGTGAGTTTCACAGCACCTGATGGGTGTCGTCGGGTTTTTCATGGAGAATGGGATCCACGATCAAGTCACACAAGGCCTCCACTCCCAGAGTTGGGAAGTGTTATCTTCCAGTTATCTTCGATTGTTCTAGAGGATGGTATTTCCCCTGAAGGTGCACTACCTCGTGTAGTGAATGAGTTTCCCGAGGTATTCCCTGATGATTTTTCTGGTTTACCCCCGGAGTGGGATGTGGAGTTTTCGATTGATCTGGCGCCGGGAACACAGCCGATATCTCTTCCCTCTTATCGCATGGCCCCCACCGAGTTGAGGGAATTAAAGATATAGCTGGATGACTTAGAATCCAAAGGATTCATTCGCCCGAGCATCTCTCCTTGGGCCGCTCCTGTGTTGTTTGCAAAAAAGGATGATGGATCCCTCCGGTTGTGCATTGACTACCGGAAGCTGAATAAGGTAACATTTAAAAACAAATACCCTTTGCCCAGAATAGATGATTTGTTTGATCAGTTGAAGGGGGAAAAGTGGTTCTCAAAGATAGACCTGCGTTCAGGGTATCATCAACTCAGGGTGAAGGAGTCAGATATCCCTAAGACAGCCTTCCGAAGCAGGTACGACCACTTTGAGTATTTGGTCATGCCCTTCGGATTGACCAATGCTCTAGTGGTATTTATGGCACTTATGAATAGGGTGTTCCATCAGTATCTCGATTCCTTTGTTGTGGTGTTCGTGGATGACATTATGGTATACTCTTGCTCTAAGGAGGAACACGAACATCACTTGAGGATCGTTTTGGGTACATTACGAGATCACCGCCTCTATGAAAAGTTGTCAAAGTGCACTTTCTGGATCAGAGAGGTGAGATTTCTGGGGCATGTGATCTCAGAGCATGGAGTTTCAGTGGACCCTGAGAAAATTAGAGCAGTCATGTCATGGGAGAAACCGAAGAATGTGTTCGAGATCAGAAGTTTTCTTGGCTTGGACGGTTATTACAGGCGATTCGTTCGGGATTTCTCTCGGCTTTCTTTACTGATGACTTCCCTCACCCAGAAAGGGTTGAAGATTGTATGGAGTCTAGAATGTCAGGAATCGTTCGAGGAGCTGAAGAGGCGGCTGATTACCTCCCCCGTGCTGATTTTGCCAGAGGCTGGAAAGGGATATGTGGTCTATTGTGATGCTTTAGGTATGGGTCTTGGGTGCGCGCTTATGCAAGATGATCATGTGGTCGCGTATGGATCTTGCCAACTTCGACCCCATGAAAAGAACTACCCAACCCATGACTTGGAGTTGTCAGCGGTGATGCATGCTTTGAAGACTTGGCGTCACTACCTCATTGGGGAGAAGTTTGTGGTATACTCTGATCACAAAAGCTTGGCTTATATCTTCTCGCAGAAGGACCTCAACTTGAGGCAACGTCACTGGATCGAGTACTTACAGGGGTTTGACTTTGACATTGTCTATACCCCAGGCAAGGGTAATGTAGTGGCCGACACTTTGAGCAGAAGAGTTCCAGTGCACGCTTTGAGGAAGTCTAGTGATGAGTGGGCATTGATGGGTCTCTTTTCTCAGATGCATGTGGAGACTAGGGAATACAGTGGAGGGGAATTCTTGGAAAGTGTCCAGTTGATTCCTTCTCTATTGGAGTTGATTCAGTAGGAATAGCCCAGTGATGATCTTTGTCAGCGGTCTAAGCAGTTCCTTCATGGTGGGGAGACATCCTCTGATTGGTCATCGTCTCTCGAGGGAATCTTGTGCTTCAAGGGCCGTTCAGTAGTGCCATTATCTCTGCGGAAGTTGGTGATGAAAGAGAGCCACCAGTCTCAGTGGGTTGTCCATCCGGGTGCCACTAAGATGTATTATGATGTTCGTCGGCAGTTTTGGTGGCCTGGTATGAGACGGGACATAGCAGACTTTGTTTCGAGATGCTACACATGTCAGCAGGTGAAAGCAGAGCACCAAAGGCCATCCGGTTTGCTCCAACCACTACCCATTCCTACCTGGAAGTGGGAAGAGGTTTCCATGGACTTCATTGTTGGCTTACCTCGTGCACCTCGGGGTAAGAATACTATTTGGGTGGTGATTGATCGTCTGACCAAATAAGCCCACTTCATTCCAATAAAAGATACAACTAAAGTAGATGAGTTGGGCCATTTGTATCTTCAGGAAGTGGTGAGACTCCATGGTGTACCATCAGCTGTTGTCTCAGATAGAGACCGTCACTTCACTTCTCGATTTTAGGAAGGCCTTCAAAAGCCCTTGGGGTCTCAGATTAAGATGAGCATGGCATACCACCCACAGACGGATGGTCAGACAGAGCGGGCGAATCAGATATTGGAGGACATGCTTCATGCATGTGTCCTGGACTTTGGAGGTTCTTGGGATAGCTATTTTGGATTGGTAGAGTTTGCTTATAATAATAGTTACCAATCCACGATTCGAATGGCCCCTTTTGAGGCGCTCTATGGTCGGCCTTGTCGGTCCCCCCTATGTTGGGCTGAGGTAGGAGAGACTTCACTGTTGGGGCCGAGCCTTGTGCAGGAGACTTCTGAGAAGGTCAAGTTGATCAGGAAGCACTTATTGACAGCTAGAGTCGTCATAAATCTTATGCTGACCGGAGGTGTTGAGACCTAGAGTTTTCTATGGGTGATAGGGTATTCTTAAATGTGGCCCCTCATCTGGGCCATCGTCGATTGGGGAAGCAAGGTAAGCTGATGCCACGGTATGTTGGACCCTTTGATATCACCGAGCATATTGGTAAGGTGGCATACAGGTTGGCCTTACCTTCTCAGTTGACGTCTATCCATGATGTCTTCCACGTCTCTCAGTTGAAGAAATACAATCCGGATCCATCCCATGTGTTGAGTTGGGAAGAACTGGAGATAGAGCCTGACTTGTCTATCGTTGAGAGACCGACGAAAATAGTGGACTCCCAAGAGAAGATACTTTGAGGAAAGTCTATTCCTTTAGTCCGGGTTTTATGGCAGCATGGGAATGATACACATGAGACATGGGAGCGAAAGTCATGGGTCGAGGAAGAGTACCCATTCTTGTTTTCCAATCGAGATTCATGTTGACTTTCTGAGGCGGAAAGTCCTTCATGGTGGGGAGAATTGTCACATACAAGACATATTTTAAAGTTATTTTTTCATTTGATTTACATCCTTTCTTTTTTGGGGGTTTTCCCTAGGTTTTAGGGAGGAATAGATGAGTATTCATGAATTGGGCCAAACCGTGAGCCCAATTCCAGATTAAAAAATAAATTTTGTATATTTTATAACTTTTTCATTTTTCAACATTTTTCATCCATTAAAATTCCTAATTGACCTTCCCTAACCAATTAACACCACCAAGGTAATTTGGAGCTTTTAGAAATCCATAACCAGGGGTTATTTGGGTTTTTTTCTAAGGGGTTGGGCCTTCCCGAAAGCCCAATTCCTGTTTTAAAAATAAAATTTGATTTTGTTAAAACTTATTCAATATTTGGGAGTTTTTGGTGATTCTAAGTCTCACTCAAGACCAAGTAACCCAGCCGCGTGTCGGAACTCTCTCCCACCCATTTGGAGCTCTGTAGAATCGCAATGTTGTGCCGAACTTTATAGGGTTCGTCAAATCTCCCAGATTTGAAGAGGTAAAGTATTTCTTTCATAACCCTCTCAATTCTCAATCTTTTTCCTCCATTCTAGTTCCTAAATGAGATAATACATCTTGTTCGAACGTACCCTAAATTTGGGATCTTTTAAATTTCAGATACTGGATTTTTGGAGTGATTACTTCAAGATACTTCAAGTAAATGAGCCCTCTTCTTTCCTCTTTCAAATTACTTTGGGTTTAACTCATTGTTCATAGGGTTTCTTCAGTTATAATTGAGTTTACTAATGTCCAGAAACCAGGATTTCGAACCTAGGGTTTAACTTTGGGCTTTCTTGGACAATTTGTGTGGTTTTAGGTTTGATCTAGTTCTCTCTTGGTGCGGCGGGGGTGCGATTTGATTTTCGCACGGAGATTCAAGGGGTTTTATTAATTTGGTAGGTGATTCCATTGTGTGTGAAATTTTTGTGAATTAGCTTGCTGTTTTCATGGTACTATAATGTTTATTTCACATGAATGTTTCTTTAAAAATTGGTTTTAGTTTCATTTATAATGCAAATAAATTTTAAGTTCCAATTTTTGGTGAAATTGAGAGGTTTCCATTCAAATCTTTTATTGGTTGATTTTGGGATGCCCCATAAAT
Source organism: Viscum album (assembly GCA_963277665.1). Classification (NCBI taxonomy): domain Eukaryota; kingdom Viridiplantae; phylum Streptophyta; class Magnoliopsida; order Santalales; family Viscaceae; genus Viscum; species Viscum album. The sequence goes on along the minus strand of OY728141.1, from coordinate 37,619,598 downwards.
GAATTTTTGGTTTCATTAAAGGGTTGTGAACTGAAATTTTGTTTTAATAACTTAAAAGTGTTATCATAGTGTGAAAGGTGGATATCTTAAAGAGCTTTGGGTGAAAAACAATGTGATGTTTTGAGAGGTTGTTTTATTGGAAATAAAATTATTTTATTGTGTGTTTTAAATGGTATAAAATGTGTGTATCTACTGTACAATTTGTTTGTGACCAGTAGTGATGTTTTATATGAAAAAGGATGTGTGTTGTTTGCTGAAATTGTTTGAGCACAAAAAGGGGAATCCCATGTACTTAGGTGGGGCGGATTTGTACTAGTACGGATAGTGGATCAGATGGGTTTTGTCCCTGTTCCACTTAGCATCTGGATAACGACAACTCTAACTAAACTATTTGGATGATGATTGGGGAGTACTAGGTTATGGGTATGTTCCCTACTAGTGGCTCATGCACGAGAATGGATTTTTCAATGGTTACTCTACACCGAGGTACAAGGTACATAGGGCCCGAGACAACCTAGTGCTTAGGGGTGTTCCCGATTTTGATGCTCATAGGATTTGTGGTATATACCCTTATTGTGGGTTGTTTTTGGAAGTACATTACAGTAGATCACATGTCTATTTAATGTGCTAACATTCTGAAATTCTTGGATTGAAAACTATTTTCATTTGAAAGTTGCATTTCTTTGAATTTTAACACTGTTTCACCTTGTGTATTAAAATTGCTTGTTTTGTTCACATTGTATTGCATACTCTTTGGAATCAACTGGTGGTATCCTATTGGGCTTAGGCTCACACCCTACTTACACCCCTTGGGTGTAAGTAGACCTGCTTATGCTTGACTCAGGTAAAAGGGAAGGCTAAGGGAGATGGCGGTTCGGGATGTTAGTCCGCATCGTTGGGGCGGAGTTGCGGGGACGGATTGCGGGTGATGATCCCCTTGTCATGTGGAGTCCATGGGGATGTCTTTATGTTGTCATTATTTGTTTTTAGACCACTTGTAGTGTCTTTAAACTTATGTATTCATATCTGGTTTTGTTAAGAATTGTTTAGCATGAAAATTTCAGATTTTAATAATTGATTGTTTTTTATGATTTATGCTTTCATACTTGGGTAAATCGTTCCCAAACCAGATTTGTTTGATACCCGAGCACTTGTGCCAGCCCGTGGGGATAGGGAACGGCCTTCGGGCCTTGCCACGGGCCGGGTTTTGTGCTGTTAATGGTGGCGACCAGATCCGGTTCGTGACAACATGGTTATGATAGTCTGGCATTATGCATTTCATCATTATGAAAGTGGTTATTGATATTGCATGTGATTATTCGACCAGTAGAATGTCCATGTGAATAAGTAAATGGCATTATCTCATTTTAATTTTGCCATATTATGTTGTTGTTCAAGTTTAAAAGGCTTTTGTTTTAGTTATACATTGCCTTAAACGTTAATGTTTATTGATGAAAGCTTCCGCTATACTGTTATCCTTACTGAGCATCTAAGCTCACCCCTTTCAATGTTTTAATATTTTCTAGGATGTGAAGAAGTATTTTATGAATGACCTGCAGGGATGGTCAGAAGAGGATACGAGTGTGGACTATGGAGACTTTGTTATTGTAGTTTTTTACTTTATGATGTAATGTAACATTTATGAATGTATCTAGTGTTTCCAAGGCTACTAAACTAATCGGTCATTCGAGACTTGATCTTTTGTGATCATGCCAATGTTACGAAGTAATACACCGACTCTGGGTAACTGGTGTCGGGGTGTTACAGTTGGTATTAGAGGCAGTTTAGTACTAACCTTGGAAGCTAGATTTAGATAAACTCTGATTAGAGAACATAGCCCAAAGATAGACTTTGAGGATTAGTATAGAATAACTTCCTATAATTTTGTTGTTGTAGAGATTTTATGAGTTTTCTGAGCAATACATCCCTGTCTGGATACGCGCAGGTAGAGGCGGCTCTGGCACAGATGTACCTAGTGGTAAAACCTGAAAACACCGCTTTGAGCTAGACTCGAACGGGAACTGGTGCACGACAACAGGCCTTACTGCACTCTTGGTTACGACACACCCGGGGGATATGCTTAGGATAATTCTCATTTTCTTTACAAACCACTATGAAGGGTTATGAGTATATACTTCCTCAAATAAAACTTTTTTTATGATTATGGATTATGTCCATAAATAGTTCAATTAGTGTTAAGTGTTTTAAAAGTATGGAATTTTGTATTTTGATTCATAAACTAATCTAGTTTATTTAATTGTTTAGAAATGACGCCTAATGGACGGAATGGAAACCGTATCAATGCACACACTCCATGTAGGGATTTCCCTCCTGCTCAAGATAATTATTTCGGATCTGGAGATACAACTGGTGATGATCAACTTATTACCATACTGGGACAACTCACTCAGGTTATGAATAATAACCTTACTCGTATGGAGCACCATGATCCGTAATGTGGAGGATCAATGTTAGACTGCTTCATGAGGCAACAACCGCCAACATTTAATGGGAGTACAAATCAATTAGTAGCTGAGCAATGGATAAACTCCTTAGAGAAAATATTCCATGCCTTGGGGTGTAGCGAAAGGGAGAAAGTTGTCATGTCAGTTTACCGCCTCACTAGAGATGCCGATCAATGGTGGTCGTTGGTTCAAAACACAAAGGAAGATGATGAAGTATCAAATATGGAGTTCAGGGAGTTCAAAGAGCTTTTCCTAGAAAAATACTATCCTCACGACCATCGACCAGATATGGAAAGACAATTTTTGAGTCTGAGACAAAAGGAGGATGAGAATGTCGCAAAGTATGAGGCCAAATTTACAAGGTTAGCGAGGCATGCGGAAGATTATATACGTAACCCAAGAAGTAAGATTGATCGTTTTTTGATGGGTCCATTTCTTCGTCGAGCATTATACTCACAAACCTTCTCGTCATACGAAGACATTGTCTCATGTGATATCAAGACAGAAAAGGAATTCTCTAAATCATATGACAATAATGTAAAGCAAGAGAAGAAGAGAACGGTGGAACAATAGATATATAAAGAGAAAAAGGGAAAGAATGATTTTCCATTATGTAATAATTGTGGGAAGAATCACCCTGGTACTTGCCTAAAAGGAATGACAGTTTGTTATAAATGTGGAGAAAAAGGTCACTAGGCGCGTGATTGCAAGGGAAATAAAGACGCTCTCAATGTTGAATGCTACAATTGTAGAGAAATGGGGCATTATGCAAATGAATATCCTAAGAGTCAGGGAATCTTACCTCAGAAAAGGCCAAGGGATCAAGGCCAATCTTATGCTGTGACTACAGTTGAAGCGGAATGATTAATGTATTGGTGCTTTTGGACTCAAGGATTATATTCTGGTTATAAGGATAATGTGATATATATATAAGGATTGTACTGCAGTACTTTTTGATTTCATTAAGGATTTAATATGATGAAGGTAATCATACTTTTAGTATGTGACAATAAGAGAAACATTAATTTGTTTTGGGAATCTGATGTTACAATTGATTTTGGAACTTAGAGACCTTTTAGAGAAAGTCTGGACAAAGATATTTTGGATAACTATAAAGGCTGGAATGGATTAAGTTGATCCTTGGATAGTATTGTTTAAGGTTAAAAAATTTATGAAGATTATTTCTGGAATATTATAATACTATAGTTTTAGGAAAAGGACAACCTGCAGGGTGGGGCATAACCCGTCGCTTCGGATAAAGCTGCAGGAATCGAACCCACAACCATAGTGCGACAAGCCTTTATTACCTACCACTATCCTACAGGAAGTCCCTGGTTATTACAAAATAGTTTTACTAATCTAAATGGTATGTGTTAATATTTGGAACCTTATACAATTAGGATAAATAGAATATTTTTGAGTTCTATTACCTTTTAGAGTGAAAGAGGGGTTTGTGGTAAAAATTTATTAAATAATGAAAGTCTATATAACAAGTATGTATATTCCCTTACATTCTTAGTAAATCTCCTAAATAAATTCCTCAACTTTATAAAAGTTAACTTAAAACAAAAACATTGCCAATTAACTTTTCCAACTGGGGATTCAATAACTATTTAACCAATAACAAGTTTGTGATTTTCTTATGGTTAACTTTATCCTAATCCAGTTTTCTACGACTCTCCATTAGACCTTGATGGTTTGTTTTTCTTCCATATCCATATTTTCATAGAATCCTAGTATGGGCTATCTCGGGTGACCTTTGTACTTCTCTTTCTTTCTTTTAATGTTATATTTTTATTAACCTTATTTCCGATGTGGGTTTTCGACAAAGGTATTTTCTATTTTCAACCTTTTATTTTCAAAGAAAAAATTCAAATTGCGAGGACGCAATTTATTGAAGGAGGGGATAATTTAACACCCTGATCTTCCATGATACACTTCTCTTTCAATAATGCAATAGCTTGCATTGTACGCAAGTTCGAGAGTATAACACACCGCCACTAATCAAAATAGCCATTATGAATATTAATACCCACTTTTTGAAATTATATATATTTTATATTTCAAAATGGACTTCGTTTTTTGATTCGGAATTTCAATTATAGCTTAGGGTGAAATTTTCGCACTGTTATGAAAAACATCAATTTTTGATGAATAGTGAAACCACTAAGTGGTAGTTAAATAACTGATTTTTCATTTAAATGAAACATTACCACTTCTGAGATTTGATTTTCAAAAATCCGACATTCATGGTTGTCATTAAAAATTAAAAATTGGTTCAATGAGATTAAAATAATTTTTTGGTGAATAGTAACATTTATGTTTAATTAATCGCGATTAAAGGTAATTAGTGAAATTTAAGGTACAAATGGTATTATAAAAATATGAAATGACCCATACACTTGTCCTACCCCTATTGGATGAGTCACGGCCGACCAAGAAAACCCATGGGTCAACTTGGGGACCCCATGGAGCCACTTTGGTGGGAAAATGACATAAATAACTTTTATTTAATGTTAAAATAAAAATGTCACAAACATAAGTTGTTTTACTAAAACAATTTTTAAATGGGGTTATACAAGTCATATGTTTGACTATAAATATTAATTAGAAATATAAAAAGATTTCCTAAATCATGATAATTGTTTTATAATTTTTAGACATTAAATAAATTAAATTGTTTATGACACCATGATGATGCAACGATTACCTCATTAATTAACGATTTTAATAAAATGGAAGGATAATGTAAACTCCAAGGATTACACTTGTCAAACACCTATTGGATGAGTAGATTTAGAACCCTTATCACCTTATCCTCGAATTATATATGTTTGGGACCTTTAAAATCTGAAACTCATTATATAATAAAGTAACATTTCATTACTTTCCAAGAGTTCCCCTCCTCCCCTCTTATAAAAGGCCCCCACCTCTACCACCTTATTCACACTTTCAAGCCATTTGGCTCGGCCAACCCCTGCCCAAATACTCTAACCACTTCCCTCTATGACTCCTAGAAGCCTCACATTGGGCAGAACTCTTCCCAAGGAAGCCTTTGGCTCAAATCAAAAAGAGTTACCCGATTTTAAGGTAATGTCTTCTCTTGTGTTCTTTTATTTTATTTTTCTTCTCCAACCCCCTAAACACTTTTTATTCATTTATTTTGTAATAGAACCAGTATCCTCAATATAATAGGATGTTGTTATAAGAAGGATTCGAGCTACACTTACACACACCTACATCTAATGGTTAAAGAACATACTGTTTCTGTTGATGGTGAATTTCTGCCTCACGAAATGATGATTGTTCAACACTCATATAACACCTTCAAAGGTGTCCATTAAGATGTCACTATATTTATATATGATATATAATATGTTTATGTTTTACTTAAGCTTCTGTATTTTTTATTTATGCCATACCATTATGATTTCCATTGTGGGTAAACGTGATATTTTCATTTTAGGAAGTGCGGACTACCGCCCCCTCAAAGTGATTTGAATCATTAATACCATATGTAGGATGTATAAAGGATGGATTAAATGGTATTATACACTATATTATACTAGAATTATATTATAACTTTATATTATTATGATTTAATTCCATTAAATACGAAATAGAAATGAAAGTAGCATTCATCCGTACGTACGGCTTACCGTCTCCATGAACGGTGCATTTCATTTCTTACCTCTAAATGTTATGTAATATTATGAATGAATGTATATACTAGATATAAATGAGATATATGATATCTATATCATGAATATAATTCTGGATATAATGGATATTTCACCACATTAACAACCTTTAATTATAAGAAGTCTATTTTTGACTCAAGTACCAAAGATCGACAAAACGACCATTATTAACATAAATAATTACATAATGTTCATGACATGGTAATAAGTGATATAAAAGGAATAATGAACTTGAAAAATGTTCTTAAGAAGGTAGATATTAACTCTATTTTATTATTCAGGAGATCAAAGAACGGTCGAGTGAATTCAGACACGAGGTAAGGGAACTTCTTAACCCAATTTCTATTCTTTGGGTTAATCTCCTACTTTCAAATTATGTCATGATATTATTATGTCCTATCTTTTATTTGTACTTTATTTATGTGTACTTATAGTGAATACACATAATAGATCTGCTTTATTTAAAAAAAATTATCTTTGTAAGAGTCTTCGTCTCAATCTCCTTTCATCGACACATATTTTGATTTATACACAACTTTCGTTCATACGGTGTATAAACCCCTTTGACAATTACGTTTAATCAAAAGGAATATTTTTTTATACGAATCATTTTACTAAATGACAAAAAGGGAATGTTTTTCTTGCTGTAAATATGTGGCGACAATGAATTCTCTACTGCCGTGACCATTATTTGAGTTTCGGCTTCCTCTACAAGCCATAACTTTTTTTAATGAAAAATAAATACAAAGTTTTAACTTTATGTTATTTTGGTATTGAAAATGGTTTTGAAAGTGTTTTTATTATATCAATGTGTTGTATTGATATCTTGTTATTGAAATGTGGAAATGTTATGTTTCCTTTATGCATGTTTTATGTGATACGATTATGTTATGGTTTATGATATGTTTAAATCTATTCATATGAGGAATGCATTGGACTTAATAAGTGACAGGTGGAGCCCGCTATAGCTCCTCGATGCATTGGTAGGTCTCATGAGACAAACTAGTGTCTTGGCATGAGGCCTTGACAAAATCTTATTTGTGGTCTTGGCACGAGGCCTTGACTACGTGGTTATGATAGTCTAGCATTATGCATTCCATCATTATGAAAGTGGTTATTGATATTGAATGTGATTATTCGACCAGTAGAATGTCCATGTGAAGAAGAAAATGGCATTATCTCATTTTACTTTTTCCATATTATGTTTAAGTTCAAGTTTAAAAAGCTTTTGTTTTAGTTATACATTGCCTTAAACGTTAATTTTTTTTTATGAAAGCTTCTACTATACTGTTATCCTTACTGAGCATCTGAGCTCACCCCATTCAATGTTTTAATATTTTCCATGATGTGAAGAAGTATTTTATGAATGACCTATAGGGATAGCCAGAAGAGGATATTAGTGTGGACTATGGAGACTTTGTTATTGTAGTTTTTCACTTTATGATGTAATGTAAAATTTATGAATGTATCTAGTGTTTCCAAGGATACTAAACTAATTGGTCTTTCGAGACTTGATCTTTTGTGATCATGCCAATGTTATGAAGTAATGCACTGACTCTGGGTAACTGGGGTCGGGGCGTTACAATATTATTCAACTCGGCTGCCCAGAATTTGATGCCATTATCGGTGAGAACAACGTGAGGGACTCCAAATCGGTAGATGATGTCAGAGCTCAAAAATTCAACAATAGAACGGGACTTGACCTCCTTGAGCGGAACTGCCTCTATCCTATTGGAAAATAAATCTATAGTGGTGAGGATGAACCTACATTGGAGAGCTGTCACCGGTGGTTTTGGACCCACAACATCGAGTCCAAAGACTGCAAAGGGCCAAGTGTACTTAGTAGCGTGGAGAGGCTCCAACGGCCAACATGCAAAGTTGGCATGAATTTGGTACGCATGGAACCTCTTGGAAAACTCCATGCAGTCACTTATCTTGTAGGGAAACAATACCCTAGTCTCCGGATCTGGTGAGTTAGTTTCGACCCATTCTAATGAGCCCCGTAGAAACCAGCATGAACCTCCTACATGACCTGATAAATTCCACATCCTTGAACAAAATAGAGGATAACCCCATCAAACCCATGCTTATAGAGGACCTACACACAATCGAGACAACTTTGGAGGGTGAATTGTAATGTGTGGCATCGTATTCGCTCATGCTCAGCTCGATCTTCTAGAAGATTACTCTGATGAAGATACTCTAATAAGGGGGTCCTCCATTTAGAAGATACTTTAAGAACTACATTAGGGGGACATGATGTTTCAAACGTAGAGGCGTCAGCAGTAAGGTGGCTTACATGTGGGCAATCATCGTCATTGGGAGTGACAGGGGTGATGACTCTCTGGTGTGCCACATGGATAATTAAATCATCCAGATTAGGCTTCACAAGAGATGCAGATAAGTTGGCCAAGGAATCACATAAACCATTCTAGGATCAGGGTACATGGGTAACTTCTGGCCAAGATGATAACTGGGTCATTAGCTAGAGGGTGTGTTCCAACTGTGGTATGAGCTACAGCTTCCTGATGAAATATTCACCATTGATCTCATTGATGAATTTTTTGGAGTCACCTTTAACATAAATGTGGCGAACATCAATCATGAGGTCCAACTCAATGCCAATGATTAGATCTTGGTACTCTGCTTTATTGTTGGTACAACATTCCGACAACAGGAATGAGTATGGTAGAAGAGCATGTGATGAAGTGATGAAGATAGTAACTAGGGCGACTCTGTTGAGTATAGATTCATTGAATCTTCTACTTGTTGGGCTCTAGAAAGCCCCATCAAAGTGAATTTTCCAAAATTTAATGGCTTGGTCTTCTGATAGGATTACCTCATCGAGGAAATCAAGGTCCAGAGACTGGTCCATGAGATCTGTATGGGAAACAAGGAAGTCTACCAATGCTTTCCCCTTAATAGACTTCTAGGGACAAACCTGATATCGAACTGCTAGATGATCATTGTCCACTAAGCTAAAAAACCAATCATCAAAGGATGGTTCAGTATGTACTTCAGTTAATCCACTCAGGACACCAACTGTACCTCATGGTGCCGTAAGTAATGTTGCAATTTCTTCACTGTGAATATCAGCTCAAGGAAACTCTTCTCGATGGATATGTATAAGGTTTCTGCATCAAGGAGAATGCGATTGAGATAATAGATACTATTATTTATTCTCTCACTGTTATTCTAGGAGAGAAGGGAACCTAGAGATATTTCCAGGATGGTCACATAAAGAACCTGTAGATTTCCAAAAATGGGTGGCATCAGGACTGGAAGTTGAAACAGATACTACTAGATTTCCTCTAAAGCAGTCTAGCATTTTTCATCCCACTGATATAAAATGCCTTTCTTCATGATCCGATAATAGGACTTACACTTGCCAGCCAAATTTGTGATGAATCGATTTATGTAATCCAAATGGCCTTGAAAGCCTTGAATCTCCTGAATGTTGCTCGGGGGATACATCGTCATAATGGACTTGATCTTCTCTGGGTCGATCTCAATGCCATTGTATCTTACAACGAAGCCAGGAAACTTTCTGGAGGTGACCCCAAAGGAAAAATTCAATGGGTTCATCTTCATGTGGCGATAATAGAAAAAGATTAACAATTTATCAGGGTTTTTTACATGGTCCTGATGTTGGTAAGATTTGACCACCAGATCTTCTACGTAACATTCCACCGATGTCTTGAGGATCAGCTTAAATATTTGATACATGGCCCACTGATATGTGGAACCTGCATTCTTTATGTCGAAGGGAATTACCTAGTAGAAAAAAGTACCATGTGGTTCCCTGAGGGATTTAGACTCCTCATCCTTAGGATCCATTCAAATATGGTTATACCTAGAATACCCATCCATGAAGAAGAGGGAATGGACCCCAGATGTAGCATCAATCAATAGCTCTATCATGGGAAGAGGAAAATCATCCTTTAAGAAGTAATGGTTAATATATCAGAAGCTGATGCATACTCCGATTTGTCCATTCTTTTTCCTGACGGTCACAATGTTGGCTGGCCATTTGTGGTACTATACCTACTTGACAAAGATAGATCTGACGAGTTTATCAACTTTGGCCTCGACCATGGTACCATGAGAAGGGTCCATCTTCCAGGGAAGATGCATAAACCTGTGGTGACTTACTGGGAGACCGAGGTAGTGTATGGATACCTAGGGATCTATCCCCAACATTTCTTCATAACTCTAGGAAAATACATCATGATTTTTCTTTAGGAAATCCAATTATTTTGGTTTCTCTCTGACAGGTATAGGGACACTAATCAATGTGGGTTTTAGATATTTCTCGCTTCTAAGGTTCACCTGTACCAATTCATCAACTGTGGAAAAGACACCCTCTTTAAAGGTAGGATAAGCATCTTCTAAATTCTCATATTCATATGTGGAGGAGGGATCCTCGAAAAAAGGAGGTTCCTCTGAGTTAACAGACCCTGATGGGAAACTAGTGCTTGCCTGAGCAGTGGTAGACATAGTATCGATGGACTCCGGTACTACCGAGACAATGTAAATGAAATCTATCGATTCTATCCCATCTTGTCTTCATCTCAAGGGGACACATATGATGATATCGAAGTAATAGTAGTGCATCGTCTTGAGCCAATTTATCCCAGCTCAAGGGAACAAGAAAATATGGCCTATTGTTGTTTCCATGGGGAAGACATGCTGATACCTTATGGGAGTATGGGGCTCTGAGACCACCCAAGCCTAATTTGTGTTGGCATATCAGATGATCTTCTGATGTTGCATATACTTGGAAATATGCTCCCCATCATTCCAGAAAAAAATGAATCATTGTCCCATATATGTATTTGTTGCCTCTAATCGATGGATCAGAAAGATGTAGGAATCATTAAGGTCTGTCCTCAGGTCACTTGTAGTCATAGTGAATTCAACCTTGTTAGCCTAAATCTACTTGTTCATACTCTTGTAATAGTCCAAATCCAAGTAGTAGGTTTCAAAAGAGGCAAATGGAGACACATCACCTTGGAGTATACCCACTCAACTATTAAGGGAGTTCTTAAGGCACTGGTGATATGATGAAGAGACCGCCACATTAAGGTGGAGTCATGGCCTACCCATCAACACGTTGTAGGCATTGTCTTGTGAAACACCTATAAAATCAATGTTGGCTACCAGGCCACCGAACTTGGTTTTCAGGTGTATCTTGCCGACTGGTGTCAGTTCTGTCTTGTCATACCCTTAGATTTTCAAGTCCTAGGGACTCAGATCATCCTCGGACAGTACCAATTTTCGAAGTGTCTGGGTTGGTATTAGGTTGATCCCATAGCCTGTGTCGACAAGGCAGTGATGAATCTCTATGACATTGAAGTGTAAAGTGATTTAAAGTGTACAAATTTTCCCTTGTATGGGGGAGCCTTCTACTTCTCCAGAGAAAGAGATACTTTCCTGGAATTTTACATGCTCGGATGCCTCAGCATGGAAGGTTCATGATGCTTCTACCTATGTGTCAAACTAGAGGGGGATTCTTAAAGGACCGGAAAGGGCTTCACAAATATCTAACAATAGGAGAAGAGACTCAAGAATATAGAGACCTTCCAGAATTCTAGAAATATGCATAAAAACATCATGCTTTTGTGTTATGAATGAACTTCTTCTTACATGCAGCTTTCTATGGCAGGAAGTATGACAGGCCCTTCTGGCGGAACCGGTGGCTGACTGGTGATGGGATTATCCCAATGATTTCGAGTCTAACCTTTTGGAGTAACTACCGAGTGTGTTCTAGATGTCTGAGGTCGGTCCGTAATAGAACCTAACTGATCACAGCGAGGTCAGGGCGGCTCTGCATGGTAAAGTTACATAAACGGTGGAGAAGGTGGACTTGATGGCACTAGGTGAGAAGGCTACGTAGGTTGAGCTCTATGATGGGTTTTTTTTCTGGTTTCTGTGCCATGCACAACATGGAATGAATTACTGACCGGTGCACTCTGGTGGCCCATATAGTCACGGCTCTGTTGATACAGGCGATGACTGTTGATGTTGGGATGATCTTTCTGATGCTCCTTGTTTCCAGGAAGCATGTTGGGGTTTTCCAGCTCCATGGTGTTAACTGAAGCATACCCTTTATTGTCTCATGAATAATATTCCACTATTGGATAGATTCTGGGGGGGGGGATTTCTATCCCTGGGGTAATGAAGTTTACAAGAATGCGAGATGACAATGACATCAGTGGGGGACACTATTTTCCCTTGCGTCACTGATACTTGATCTTCTTGGAAGAGGAATTCCAATTTGTTGATGCAGAAGTACTAGATGTAGATGACACAACATCTTCTAAAGGCTCAGGTCGATTCAGACATGCAAAAATAATACCATGGTAATGACCGACTATTTTATGAGCCATCCAATTTTCATACTTATGGGACCCGCTGTTAGAAACCTGATGTCACTCACCTTCGATGTATTGCTGATGTGTATCTTCACGAATGCACATTCCACTTGTGCGGGAGCTAGGCCTAAATTGGCTATGTTGTTTTCGACCTAGCCTTGAATCCAATATTTAAACACCTAGAAATGTTTGAAGGTGTTCCCTTGGATCTGGTGGTAGGGGTAGTAATTGTGGGATCAGTGAGATCTACCTCTTCAAGCCTCCTACTTTCAGGAAAACAAAGAAGTCCGTATTCCAAGGCACTTCAGAAATAACTGAGGATATGAGCATCATTGAATGAGTAGGTATGGTTTATCTGGTCTGAGAAGGGGTTTCAGGGAGCCTAGCACAATCATGGGGCTAGAGGAGACTATTGAAGAGGTGGAACCTGGTTATCTCACCTGGGTGGTGGAAATGTGTTACACGGGGGAACCTGCCAATTCTGAGGTGGGCACTATTGGGCTGGAGGCTATTCCTGAGGTGGAGATCCCCTACAATGCTGTGGATGTGTCTCTAATGGTAATAAATCCAATTTCCTGGGGTATCTATTTGGGAAACCGTGGTAGGATCACCCTTAGTGTCCCTTCTCGTGGTAATTATAGGAGGCAACAGACATGCCTTCTTGTCCTGCTGTAAGGATCCCTCTAGACATTGTTACTTATCAGAGAAGTCCCAGAATCCTTCAAGGTAATTATGGGTAAGGAGAGATGGGAACAGTTTAGTCTTGAAATTACCCATACGCTTTTTCAGTAGTTGTTCCCGAGTCAGTGGCATATACATGAAGTAGGTGAGGCCCTTCAACCAGAAGGAAAAGTATGTGATGAATTCGTCATGCCTTTTCTTTCACTTGAAGAGGTATACAAAACTAATCTTCTATGTGTTAGAGATAAACAGTTCAAGAAAGGGCCTACAGAGATCTTCTCAACCAGCAACTGAACTGATGGGTAGCTAGTTGTACCAAAAAAATACAGGTCGTTCTTAGGTATGTATGAAACACTGGAGTTTGGCGGCCTCTTATTGTGTTGGAGTTCCCAACATGGCTCTTCACCTCAAAATGAAGAGGTCCAGGTGCTGCAACGGGTCACCCGTCCCCTTAAAGGTGGAGATGGTGGGATTTCCAAAACCAGGGGGTGATGGAATATCATCCACCCATGCCGGACATAGCATACCATCAGGCGGGATTTCCACCTATTGAGTTTCCAACGCCCCGATGCAAGCAATGAGCCCCACCATCGGGTCATCTAGGTGGGAATTCCTATCCTGGAGAGAATCCATAACCACCAGTGCATTGGAAGGTTATTCACAATGATACATGGGCCTAGCGGCTCATGGATCATCCGGTGAGATGACATGAAAAGTGGCTGGGGGAACCTGAGCTGGGTCCCGGGGATTATCACGTCTCTCGGGTAAATTTGGTGACACATACCACGCCCTCATTCGATAAGTCACAGCCTCTATCCTGTCTGTGTGGGAAGGAAGTTCATGGTCACCCACAGAAAATTAGTTATGGGACTGTTGTACCTTCCCCGGCTACCCTGACCAAGGATCATCGTATTTCGGTCGTCACTCCGTGACACATTCAGCAAAGTGGTCATCGACCATCTTCTTGTTCTCTTCGAGCTGTTGACGCAACGTGGATTTTTTGGGATCATCATCCTTTTTCTGCACTGAGCCAGATGGGTCAGAGGTTTTGATGACCCAAATATGTTCTTTTCCCTTATTGGGATTCCGGACGAGGACTAGTGACTCGATAGGTACAAGAAGACCCAGAAAATCTACTTTTTGTGGTTGATCTTTCCGAATGGATCTAATAGGTGTCATACTCCCTCAGGGGGTATTCCCTCTCTAAGGATTTCTAGCTCGTTCTCTCCCCTGGGTAGGTTTTCTATGTCAACCATGACTCTACCTGGAGGCATATCCTCAATATCACCGGGATAATCGGGCTGGTGTCGGATAGAACTAAAATGAAGGGCATCATATTGCCCTCAACCACAGAAATGGATGTGGGGGGAAACCTCCTCAATTATCATGTGGAGAACTTTAAATATATGAAATAATTGTTGTTGGAGGGTCTTATGGCAGCATAGTGACTTAGGGCATTGGGACAAGGGGAGTGAGGCCTAATCAACAAAACGACACTGTTGAACAATGTCTTCTAAGTGTGTCTAAATCTTGGGGTAAGAAACTCGCTAATGATGAAGACAAAATATCATCTCCCAAAGGGTTTGGAAAAAGAATCCAATATCATCTTGGGTGATATATTTTGGTGTAGTGAAATTCGGTGCTACAACTGGACAAAACATTTCTGGGAAATGTTCAACAGTCAGAATGTTCCACAAGCTCCTCGACTCAGACTTGGGGATTGGCCCTTAGTTTCCCCACTCGTTTACTAGAGGCAGCTGGTGAACTGGTAACGGTACTGAAGCAGACTACTAAGATGGTAGGGTGTCTGGTGGATAATATGGAATGTAGGTATACATGCCACCGCATCTCGGGCCATCCTCCGAAGATTGCAGTGACATAGCCACCAAACCATGATAAGATGGGCTGGTGACCACAGTTTCTAGAATAGGGACTATGGTTTATAGTGGTGGACCAAGTTGTTTCTCATCCACCATCGGTCCCCAGAATAACACATCATGATCTCTTGTTGAAAATTGAGAGTGCTCCTAATGATGATGGTGGCGATTGTATGGTCAGACCCCATGGAGATGCAAATTTTTTTTTCCTCTTGGATGTATCTGTAGAGGGAGGTAGAGATCTGATGGACCTCACATTCCAAATGTATAAGGATGATACGCCTTGTCTCTGCCCCAACCCTTGACATAGAGTATTGAGGTGATGGTTCCATTACTGAATCGTATTCTGCCTTAGAATCTATAAAGCATACAGGTTTAATCACGGTCTGTATCTTCCCATCACTCTTTTTATGGCATATGTGACTCTCCATCCTGCCTTGGGATGGCTGTTTAGTAAAAGGTATATTTTTTGGCTATAGGAGGACTTATGGCTTAAATAATGCTGGGAGAAAGAGTACTTCCACCTAGTTGAGATGGGGGTGAGGAGCACTTGGAGAGATGTCCAAGGGAACACGGGGAGAACCTCTTTGTCCACTATCTGAAGCATATAGGAAATATCCATGGAAAGTTATTGAGCAAGAAGGACCTCCGCTGGAGTTGGTGGGAGCTTGGGTAGGGCCTCCAGGATTATTTTATTTTTCAACATTGGTGTGAGGATGGTCTTTATACTAGCCGAACATAATAGGGGTAGGAACTCCGTTTTGGGTGTATATGAAGCGAGGAAAACCTCCACTTCTCTGGTTTTTGGGACGAGGAGGACCATTTTCAGTTTCCATAAGGACATTGGGAATATCCCCATGCTAACAGTTAAATAGATTTGTAGCACCTTCACACTGGAAACCTGTGATAGGAGGAAAGAATTCATCCCCAAAGTCATGGGTGCGAAGGAGGATTTCGTACAGAGCATCACTATAGTGGGGAGGACCCTCATTTGGATTGAAGCTGATGTGGGGAGTACCTCCATGCTGGGCATGGGAGTGGTTTGGACCTACACTCTCATTGGTGATGGTATTAGGAGGACATCTGTACTGGGTGTCATTACCATGGGTCGGCCTGCAGCGAGCACTACCTTCGTTGAAAACCAGGCGAGTCGACCCAACCTCCTCGTGGGGTATTTGGGGCCTCAATCCATGTTGGGTGTATGGGTTCCCCTAATCAGTATAAATAGGGTAATAATGGTATACGTCAATGGTGGCACGGTCCATAGTGGCTGTAGATGTTGACACCCCTCGGCGGGTGTCCTCCTTGGCCTGTGCACGACATTGGTTTCAGGTTAATCGGACTGGGGTCAGTGGAACAGGTGTATATCTTACCTACTCTTCAGCCCGTGGAGATGGGTGGAAGCGTTGACACAACCTAGTAGGATCCCTCCTTGGGAGCTCTTGGAATGGGATCCCAACTGGGCTAGCCTTGACATCCCTTGCCTCATTGGTGTAGGGGAGGGTGTCATCAAAGCATTTTGGGGAGAGGCTCCTGAAACAGTTATACATTGGAGTGGGGAGAAGTGGCTCCCTATGTAGCCCTTGGGGGTGGAGGAGGTGATGAGGCGCAAAAGCCTATAAGTATTTTCAGGTCATATCACAGGTTAGGATAATCCCTTCTTCATCATATCATCAAATGAGGCCATTTATTACCCTTCTATAAATTATTTTAGAATGAGATATGGGGCATGGTAACCCATTATTTGTGGAAATGGAGGCTACCATATTAGGGATGAGGCTATGCAAGAATGCAAAGTTGATGTTGGCCCTGCCCCTGCATTGGTGGGTGGGTGGTGATCAATTTATTATCATGACAACTTAGGGCCTGAAAAGCAGATATAATTAACCATTGGTGCTAAAAGAAGGAAAGTGACGTCCAATACCACATCTCCATTCCATCTTCCATAGTCGGTAAGAATGATCCATACTGACAACATCACAGAATAGGATGTCAAACGTTCAACTACCCCAATTTCTAATGATTTCCACACCATGAACAATATTTTTCTGGCCGGACCTAGCGTCGGATACATGAATCTTGTGACACCTCAATCCACTGATGTCTCAAATTCTACTAATCTAAATATTGAAGAGAAGAACTTCACATCATCTTCACTATTTCTGTTTCTGATGCAATCATCGAGGTGTGTATCCATATCTCATTCAGAGGAGGACGCGCCACTGTTTCCCCGCATTCCTTATTTCCAAATGCAGGCATCATCGAATCCATATTTAGGAATGTTTTCTCCTTGATTGAAACATGATAATGGGATATCGGTTCCTCCATCCATGTAATCCTCCTCAAAAATTGTTATCTAGTCTGGGTCTCCCTCATAGACTTAAGATGTTGTTTGTGAAACTCTTCCTAGTGTCATGTCTTCATGGATTCCGGTTAATTACACTTCTTCTATCAGTACATTCCAAGCAGTCTAGTCTAGTCAACAACCTTCTGTCAAGGGAGTAGTCACGTTGGACATCAGTCGTGTGTCTGGATGCTGGAACACTAGTGTGTCTGGGATTACTCCCCTTATGATTGGTATTCTAGAGATAGAGGAATATTGGGGAATCCCACATATGAATGTGGGTAATTTTATGGAATAAGCATATCTCCAAGGTTTTCCTTATATTCACATGTGTAACAATGGGTATTATGTGAGTTTAATTTCCATCAGAGTGAGATCAGACTGATTGGAACACTGAGAGGAGTTGATCATATGGGTTAAACCCCTGTAGGGAACACTGATGCTAGGGATAATGTGCGGTAGTTACCTGATTACTTTTAGGAGCAATAGGCAAGTGAGTGGCATGATCCGACCGAGACGTGGCAACCCATGTAAGAATCAATATGGATATAAAGAGTCGAGTGATGTGGAGGGGGAATGAGATGGAACCATTGGGAAGGTGAAAGTGGTGTTGGGCAAGAACCTTAGAGAGGCTTCCTATGTATCCCCATGGAAGGGAATCAAAGTCTGCGTAGTTCAGTGGGGCGATGTCACACATAAAGAGGCATCTCGTGAGAATGGACACATGGATGGGACCTAAAGGAAGTTGAACCTCTGGGTTGGGGCAAGAACTTCCCCAAACATAGTGGCTCAAGAGGTAGAGGCCATGATGACACATGAGTGATGGACTTGAATGTTCAAGAGGTTTCTTACGTATCCTTATGGAAGGATTCAAATTCCACATAGTTCAGGATGGTGGAATGGAATAGGGGTGTGTGTAGTGGACAATGACCTGACAACATACTGGTTATTACACGTGGTTAGAAGCTTAGGTTGGTCGGATGCTTGAGGGGTGGACCAGAGGTGTGGGTCCCAATAGGGGGAACACAAAATTTTACCAGTGTTTGGGGTTGATCATCAAAGAGTCTTCGTATGTACCATGTATAAGAGACAGGGATCAAACCTATATAGTTCATCTTAAAATGGCTTACCGTCGTGTGGGAATGACAATGGCTTATCACTGGTCAGGTTTCCAATAGCTTACTGTCGATTGGTATTGCAACAGATTACCGGTGGATTGGGTACAACAACTTACCATAGATTGGGGAACACAATATCTTACCGTTGATTCGGTCACCTAATGGCTTACCATTGATTCGGGAACACAATGACTTACCGTCGATTAGGGAACACAATGGGTTATCGTTGGTTGGTGAACACAATGAATCACCATCGATTGGGGAACACAACAACTTGTTGTCGATTGTGGTTGGACCTTAGGGAGGCTTCCTATATACCTTGTCTAGGAGAAAAGGATTAAATCCCATGTATTTTGGAAGTTGGATGCATTTTAAAGTCATACAGGACGAAGGTGAACCAACGTGAAGGGGGGTCGGGTCAAGTAGGTGTCGGGCTTGAACCTCATGGAGGCTTCCTACATACCATGCCTTGGAAATGATAAAAGTCAATGTAGTTTGGATGGGGTATTAAGTTTAACTCCCTTCAGGACAAAGGTGAACCGACATGAAGGGGAGTTGGGTCAAGTAGGTGTTGGGTTTGAACCTCCGGGAGGCTTCCTACGTACCTTCCCTTGACAAGGATCAAATTCTGTGAGGTTCGGATGGGGGATGTAGTTTAACTTCAAGAAGGATGAAGGTGAACTGATGTGTAGGGGGTCGGGTCATGTAGGTGTGTGGATTGAACCTCAGAGAGTCTTCCTACATACATTTCCTTGGCAAGGATCAAAGTCCACATAGTCAGGATGGTGATTGGGGATTACAGGCCAAGGCGAACTAGGAAAGATTCCATTTCGATTTTTACCCTAAGCCCATGTGAGTTATGCTCGGTGTAAAAAAAATAGGTATAAAAGAACTTATGATAACTTCACAAAAGGTGAATCCTTGGGAAGTGGAATAGGGATTACACATGGTTAACTACCCAAAAAGGAAATAGGGTCTTATGTGTGGTAAATAGCCCAAGGAGATGGAGAATGGGAATTACTCCACGATTGAAGCCTGATGGTGATGAACCCTAGAGGAATTGGGATGGGGGTATCAAGGACCTTTTTTCCCCTCTCACCTATTAGTATTTGGAATCGAAGTATAATGGTGGATTAGGGGTGCTAACTTCTATAATAAAGGCTATGGAATTACACCAAGATGGTTTCCCTTCCCCACATATAGGTGTCACTCCAACAAAGGTGATCTCATTCCATGTGGGGAAGATCTCACTCCCGAGAAGATGAGTGGGTGTAGAGAATGTCCAAGATGGGGCACCCCACATAGAATGCATAGGGTGAGGGAACAATTTAATGTCATGTGCGGGGGATGATGGTTCTTAACAGTTTAACGCCCTACAGCTTGGATGAGGTGGGTTCACTCCGCACCCCTAGGACATACATAACTGGCACACTTTAACCCTTTGTGAAGGGAAGGCACCGACAATGTCGTGGTGAGGGGGTATCGTGGAGTGATCCACTATGGGGTCCACATTATAGTGGCTATGAAAAGAATCAATAGCTGTTATAATGCCTATGTAAAGAAGCATGAGGCTAAGAAACTCTATGTAAAGCACCACTTAAGGGACTTTGAAATCAATTCATATGATCCTGGAGGGCCACACAGGAGAACGGTTTGCGAAGCAAATAGGTTCACCGGAAAGGATATTGTGAAGCATTAGCGCTCCATGTAGGGGAGGGACTTCGTGAAGGGGTTTGTTTCGTGTGGAGTGTCCTAGTTTGGGAATAACAAATAGGTGCATATGGAATATGATTCGTGAAGTATAAGGCTTTTGTGGAGTAGGGATTTAAAAAGCAAGGGTACCTTATAAAGGATATCACGGAAAAGTTGTGTGCCTTGCGAAGCACAATGACCCCACCTTAGCATGTGGTTTATATGCGCATGGAAGGTACTTCGCGAAGCATGAGTGCTTTGAGAAGACCTGTGTCCCTTTAGGGATATACATCCTTTGTGAAGTCTCGTGGGCTCTACCAAGGACATACCTGCTTGAAGAGGGATTATGTTTAAGCTGAAGGAAAGGTACTTCGTGATACCCAAGTACCTTGAATAAATCATTTTTCGCAGAATAGAAGGTGCTTCATGATTTGAGAGAAGATATGGTGAAAGGTCAGAGGATCTGTAATTTGGGAATGAGGGGATCCTAGTATTTATAGGCAAGAGGTGGCATGAAGAATAGAACACTCGATGCGAATCCATGTGGAATTGTGTCATAACCGCGAATCCTCCCATCACTTTTCTCGGTCATGGCTTGGAAAACTTCTATCAGATCATAGATCATCCTTCCTCTTTACCCTGTAGAGGCTTCGCAAACATCTTTTGGATCATGGATCCTCCAGCCTCTTTAATCCACAGCAGATTTGAAAATGTCTTTCGAATCGCAGAGCCTCCAACCTCATTACACTGTGGTTCCCACATAAGAGGTGGATTCACACTGGTCGCGGTGTTGTGGGGCTCTGCGAATAGGCTTTGTGGGGCAGCCTCTAGGCAGTTGGTTTATTTCTTGGATTCCTTTTCCTCTTCACATATTTTGGCACAAAAAATGATCAAGAATGGTGAATCTCTGGTTATAGAACCAGAAAAATCAATTATTATTTCAAAACATGGGCGCATAAAAAGGATTTAATTTGCACAAATCCAAGAAAGGAACCAATCTTCTCAATAAATTTAATCAAATAATGAATAAACAAAAAATTTAAGTGTACTACCTAGATATTGGATCATTCATCAGTGAAGAACACAACCACCAAAAATCTAAGGGTGTTCATGCATTCTCTGCATCTCGATCTTCTCTGTTCTAGACATTCATCATCATCTGTTGTGATTATCCAAAGAAAGTAGTGAGGATATCAATTGTTATTATCCAAGGGTTTATGTGACCAACTCTAGAAAATTTTCCATGGAAGTTTAGTTATAGACATTTCATTTTGGTAATAATGAATTAAATGATTAATTATTTAATTAATTAATCCACTAGAAAAACTACTAATGGGTTAGGTGTCTAAACGATTCGCACTGACTCATTTCAGGTCATGATTAGGGTTAAAAATTCATTCCATACTCAACCATGGTATGGTATTTCTCAAACAATATTCCTTTTAAGAGTTATCTAGTTTAATTTATGTAATAATTATATGTATAATAAAATTTGTTTAATAATTTTATAAAATAAATTATGATCATAGAAAGCCTTGGAATCACATGTTGTCTTAGCATCTAGATCAGGAAATATATATAGAAATATTTAAAATTATTGAAATTAATAATATGGGTCTCTATATGATTCCCTCCTTCATGATTTTCATCCTACAAAAGTAAAACTAAATAAATAACATGTGATATCGAGTATTCATATATCTCTCATACTCTAAGGAACTCTCTTATATATTCTTATGTTGCCACAGCATGTGAAAAAAGTGGATGGTTCACCGAAATAGGTTCCTCTATCGTCAATCATTTATTGCCACATGGTGCTCAAAAAATGAGGAACTATAATCTATGTTTGGATATACCCAATCGATGATGCGTGTGGGGTCATGAACATATTGCCTCAACTATGAAATATGGAAGACATATTTCACCCACTCTAGCTATGGGGATAGTGTAAGGCGGTAAGCAAACTCCCTAACCACCTACATTATCACGAATGACACAAAGAACCTCATGGATAGAATTCCTCCCGAACTAAAACTCTACAATACTCATCATAAGGAGACTCTAAAGAAGACGTGACCTCCCTAAACCAACTCCATGGTCCTGTGATAGTGATCTGAGTAAGTTTTTTGTCTTTTTTTGGTCATATTCATCCACTCATGGAAGATGCATAACGTTTTCATTTTCACCTCCACCAACTCTAGGGCCACAAGATATGTCTTGCTGATATCTTTCATGCTCAAGGGTGACCTACATGGTTTCTTATAAAAGAACTCAAAAATTTTCATACCGATGGTAGAGTGGTAGGTGTTTTTGTACAAAAAAACTACTAAGGGAAAATAATCCTCTCAACTACAGACAAGGTTTAACACACATTCTCTCAACATATCCTCCAACACATAGACAGTTCTCTCATTGTTCCCATCAGTCTAGGGGTGAAAGGTTGTTCTCATCCTCATTTGAGTCCTAAATTCATCTTTCTATCCTCTCCAAAATCATGAAAAAACCACACATCATGATTATAGACTACTTATGAGGGTTCTCTGTGAAGGAGAATTGTCCACTATACGTAAAACTACTCCAAACTATCCACTTAAATCTATCCTTTGTTCTTAAGTAAGTGTGTGGACATGGTGATTCGATCAATTATCACACAGATTTCAACATTTCCATTCAATTTTCATGGAATAACTATCACAATGTCCATGGATATGGCATCCCATTCCACTCCGGGATCTGAAGGGGCTGCAAAAACCCTGCTAGAACATGGTTCTCATCCTTCACCTGCTGACACGTGAGGCACCAAGAGATGAAATCATCTACACTTTATCTCATTTAAGACCACCAAACCTACCTACAAAGGTCTTGGTACATCATTCCCACATCGTTATGTATTGTTATGCAAGAAGCTTGGAACTCACGCATAACCTTCTCCCGCTTCATGAGTGGAACCACGGTCCATCCCAGGAAAAGGATTTTGTTATTATCTCCTTCAAAATATCTATATGGTTAATCACCTATAGATATATGGTCATTTGAGACCTCACAGTCAATGTATCCTGACTAGGACTCCCTCACACTCTCGAGGAGAGAAGGAGTCAACACCCTCAACTATAGAAAACGTGTACCCTCCTACTCAACCAAGGCTAGTTATAGGGTTTCCGACTAATATAAAGCATATTGATCCTAGTTATTATGGGACTTCCTATTAATTAAATCTGATACCATGATTTTCTTACCTAGAGCTTAACATATCTCAATGACATAGTCCTGTAGGAACTCCAACCCGTTCTATTGTATCAGGTTCAAATCTCTCTACATGGAGATGTACCTGAGACTCTGGTTTTCTAAGTAAACCACAATGTGCTCTCCCAAAATGTAGTTCATCCAAATTCTCAAGAAAAATACTACCACTTCCAACTCGAGGTTGTGAGTAACATATTCCTTCTTTAGGGAACTCAAATCCTTTGACCCTTATGTGATAACTTCCTATCAATGCATCAACACAGAACCAAGCCCATATTATGAGGCATTGTAATACACCTCTTACTCTATGCCTTAATTTGGTACTCTGAATAGAGGATCACTCATCTATCACATCCTCAACCCATCAAAGACCCTCTGGAACTGCTCAAACTAGGTAAACAACTTCCTTTTAATGTTTGGGTGGTAAATGGGGCTACAATTATAGATGTATTCACAAACCTCTTGTAGTACCTCACCAAAAATATGAAAGTTATGCACATACAAATTTCCGTTAGGTTGGTCCTAAGAAAGAACTACATTGATCGTCACTGGATCCATGCCCAAACCCTGATTAGAAATGAAACTCCATAGAAAGTGACCATCATGAATTCATAACTAGAACATAGAGACTTTCTGATAATTTTGGTGCTCCCAAAGTAAATCTAGAACCATCTTCAGGTTCCCTTCATGATCCCCCTTTAGTACAGATTAAACAATTATTTCATCGATGAAGACAACTACAAACTGTTCCAAGAATGGCTAGAATACATGGTTTGTCAAATTCATAAACATGGTCGGGGAATTCGTCACACCTAAGGGGATTCATATGAACTCATAGTGCATATAGAGGCATCAAAATGATTTTTTTTGAATATGAGCCTCATGAATCCTAAACTGGTTGTGGTTAGATTGGAGGTCGATCTTTGAGAACCATCTTGTATCTTGAAAATGTTATAAGAGGTATTCAATCCTCAAAAGGGGTGCTTTTTTTCATCATGCCCTGATTTAGGTGAAGATAATCCATGCAATTATTCAACCTCTCATCCACATTTTCATGAACAACACTGGAGATACGTAGGGGAACACACTGGGTATAATGAAACCCTTCTCTCAAAGGTCCTCCAATAAAAACCACATCTTTCAAAGCTCAGTAGGATCCATCCAATATGAAGTAGAATATATTAGAGTAGTCTCGTGATGGATGTCAATTAAAAACACCATCTCTCACCTTGGAGGTAGTCTGGGAAACATCCTTGTGGAAGATGTCCATATAATCCTCCATAACTAAATGAATCCAAATTCTTGAGGATCTCACTACACCAAGGGATACACTTTCCTACTAATGTGTGATGGGATGAATAATATTAATTTCAAAACCCACTCACCCCATCATGATATCTCTCTGTCTAGAAAAATAGAATCCCATCCCATCAGTGTGTAGACATTTGACTCTTCTACGGTTATAGTCCATCTATACTCAAATCATGGAAAACAAATACACACCCAAGAAGATTTACTAGGGTTCTATGTTGATGACTAAAATTTCCCTTATGAACCGCAATATACTAAGAGATAGAATTCACTATTGTAAGATAAAATTTATGAAAGAATCATTCCCTGTAGAAAACTCAAGATGAAGCCTTTGGGATAGCACCTCAACTGGGAGCCCCATCTCTTGCAACAAGAGTATAGAGATGAAGGAAGGTCTAGAACCTATGCCTACTAGTACTGAAGAATGTGTATAATAAACATTGTTTTTAACTCTAATCATCTTGTGAACAATGGGGTCACAAGCCTCCAGATCATGCAGATGTCCACAACCCCAACCTCTAGATCCTAGAGCCTGATGTGGGATTCCTTGTGGTGGTAGTAGAATTATATCATAGAATCATCTCCCACCCACAGTTCCTCTTGAAAATATTCTATCTCTACCTCACTGGGGACCACACTGTCCTCACCTAAGAGATCCCTGGTCACGGTTTTGCCTCTACTATGGCAGTCAATAAAGTACCTTTTTATACTCCTCAACATGCCTTATTGAGAAGTCATGTGCTATGTGACCTCACTCATCACAAGAATAGAACTGACCCCCTTTAGTAATGCCTGGGGATATAAACTATCTAGGCATAGTAAAATCATGCGTTGGAGTCTGAATACAGAAGGACCTCCTATACCGAGATCCCACCGACTAGTGCCTGCTAGCTATTTTAGAGGGATCATCTATATGACTCCCACTGCTAGCTCCGAATACCTGGAGTCCTGCTGATAGAAGTATCTCTGTCACTCATGACCTCCCCAACACCCCTAAATAGGTGGGGATCTACAAGGGAACCACACTATAGTATATATCTCTATGCAGTCTCTGCTCAAACTTTTGTACTCATAAGTAACCATCACAGATCATGTTAAGAGAGTACCAGGTATGGTAGTTGAACCTCACTGCATACTCAACCACCACCATCAATCTCTTCTTCATCTATAGAATCACTTGAAACCTTATAGAGTGAAAGAATGATATTTAGTACTCCTCACAAAATATCTTCTGAAATACAGGACACAAGAGTGTCGACTTATCATGCAGATATGTAACAAGGATCCACTAGTGCTCTACTACTTGGTGGAAAAAGATAGCTACTAGTGCAACCACCTAATCTATCAGGTTCGGAATAAGCCTGAATATACAGACCACCAACTATAGAAATTAAACTATTTCATGGGGATTTGGGTCACTGTGGAACCTCAGTAGCCTTTGGAACTAGAAAACATGGAGTTATCTATGCCAATATGCATCTGCATCCTACTTTGTTGGAATGATTTACTGGTTGATAGGTGGAATTTCTTCTACCTACCCACCTGGAGGAAGAATATCACGGGATGGACGTTGGACTAAGGCTTCATCACTCATTAGATCTTCATTATGATCCTGAAATGGTATCCTGAATGGATGGACTCATGGAATCACCATGAGTTTTAGTTGTATGTAACACAGTTTGATGAGAATATATATATAACAAGAATGGGGAGATGAATCAACTAATGAATGGATGTGTCGGCCACCAGTGCCATAAATAGATTATGTAGCCTAAGATCCACACTCGATACACCTAGAATATACTTCCCTAATCCCAACCAATTCTTCATTAGAAGACCACTCCCAACAATATTCAAAGCATCAAGCCATCTTTAATACCAATATGTTATAACCTAACTCAAGTCAGGGCTAGAGCCGAAACTAACCCAATCGTACCTCCATATGCTAGGGGCGTCCAACTAGAACCGAATGCAGAAATAACATGGGGAGGCCTTTTTTATGTACCTATATGCACAAGAAAAACCATCTCGATTCAAAATTATGAGGAAATAAATGTAAAAGATGAAAAAATCTAATGAAAAACATATATAAAGTACAAGTGTACCGGAGTGTAAACTGAATAGTAAAGGGAAAAAATACACACTCAATTAGAAATATGTCCCAAATTAAAAAAACTAGAAAATTAAAATATTGGGAGATCTCGGATCCTGATCTCCATATTACAACCACCATACGTGGTCCGAAGTACTAGGTATCCCTATGCTATTTAAAGTCACTTCTAACCCTTCCTTTGTTTTCTTAAGATAATCCATGTGTGGGAAAACACCATGAAAGTTTGATTAAATACATACCTGGAATACTAAGAGATACAACATGAAAATAGTAGATAGTAAATGGGGTGCATGATATAGTGATAGAAAACAACTCAAACCAAATCAAGGGGGAATAAAACCTAATCCAAATATAAGGGTCTCAACATGGTGGGTATATAAACTACACATCATGTCTTTTCCACCTATAGTAGGAGAGTATAATCATCCAAACAAGAGAATATAAACACATAAAGCATATAGAATACCCCTCAAATCTTCTCATATCTTGAAAAGAGAGTAACTAAATTCAAAGGTATCAAAATAGAAGTATATATATATATATATATGCACAGTCAAAAAAACCCAAACGAGACAGTAAGGGGGTCTCTATCTCACAACTCAGCCCAGGAAAAAGAGTCACCAATAGTTCCAAAAGTCCATCACGGATGCCCATTATCTCAATAATCTTCCCAAAAGTAACCATACAAGTCAATCTATGCATCATTACTATGTCACACAGTCAAGGGGACACAATATCTTATTAGAGGACCAATTCCCTAGTATAATAGGGTTTCTACTCTGATAGTCGATGGATGAACCACTTCCCATCTCTACTGGAGGGTTCTATATGTAATTAGTTGAGGACCCACTACCCATATCTATTATAGGGTACCACTCGGAAGTCATCGAGAACCCACTGCCATGATCTACTGGAGGGTACCAGTAAAAAGTCATTGAGGACCCACTTCCCAACTCTATTTGTGGGTACCACTTGAAAGCAGTCAAGAACCCACTACCCATCTCTACTAGAGGGTGCCACTCAGAATTCATAAAGGACTCACTGACCAACTACACTAGAGGGTACCACTCATAAGTCATCGAGGACACACTATAAAACTATACTAGAGGGTGACACTTAAAATTCATTGAGGACCCACTATGTAGCTCTACTATAGTGTAACACTCAGAAGCTGTTGAGGACCCACTGCCCAGCTCTATCAGAGGGTACCTCTCAGAAAGTCTGCAAGGACCCACTACCCATCTCTACTAGTGGGTGCCACTCATGATGCCTCTGGTAGTCCTGCATGATAACTACCATCATCAAGTGATTCATAAATAACATTCATTCCAAAAGGAATTCCACATCGTATCCAAAAATCCCCCACCAAGGGTGTTATCATGTTCTATGGGAAAAAATACTTAGGATAGGCTTCTAAAAGGCTAAAATCTAAGTCCAAACGATGGAGATACAAAACCTTTAAATTTCCTAAAAAGGAACCAAGGGGTATATAGCACGTTAATGGACATGCACATCATGTGGTCCCACTCAACCATCTGATAATTTCCTTATCCAACAAATGGATCCCAATCCCTTCATGGGTACACACCGTGCAGGTGGACTATATGGTGTTTCCATGGATTAAGGACTATGAAATGTTCTTTAGTAGTGTCTGTGAACTCAATATGTGTCCATGTAATTTGGTATATAGTGTGTTTATTCACATGGGATTCCACTCGTGTGCTCCAACCATCTCTGTTTACTCGGCACATGGAATGTTCCTGGTCATGTTCTCTGTTACAAGGCTTGTCCACATAAAGAAGGTGGTGAAAAACGTGTAAGGAAACTACATGACATTCCATACCTTTAAAATTCTAAAACCCTAGACACCACAGCTAAGGGGTAACATGCCATGTAGAGACCCGAAGCTTGATGTACATGGAAATTACATTACATTTTCGGAATACTTAGCACATAACAAAAACACACACACAAGGATCGTAATAGTTTCGTGTCTTTGGAAACTCGGAATATAATCCTCTAATCCTGGTGAAATATCATCAACATCTCCCATAAAGATCTTCCTTTTTATTATACCTAAAACCTTTACTTATATCCTGGAGAAAAGAAAACATGAAAGGGTGAGCTCAAATTCTCAGTGAGGGTAAACAAAAGAAGTATCAATCACATCATATACATAAGCACATAACTTTTGGAAATCTTAACCTGTAAAAGAGATCATAATTTCATAACATGGGATAAATCATGGCAGAGAAATGTAATCACAATAATCATAACTTAAAACATGAAAATTTGTGGCATACACACATAATCATAGAGAATAATTTCTTGTTAGTCAAGACTCATTGCCAAGACTATCTTAGTGGACAAAGTCCCTTTCTGAACCGAGTCACCCTCGTTTGAGTCCTGTTTCACAGAACCGGTATAACCTACCATTCCAGCCATGTCTATCTCATGAGATATAAAATCTTTACCCAATGCATTGGAGGGAGATATAGGTCCCACCCATCTCGTAATGAAACCATTCTTATGTGTGCCACAAAATCATAAATCATACATCATTGCATAACCCATGAAATAAAATGGGATTCTTAAACATCATGCCAACATAACATAATCCATAAACAATTGATATCATTTCATCATAAGAAAATTTAATCCATTTAAATCATAGAGAAATTTTACTTGAAACAAACACATATGAAATAATGTCATATTAGATGTAAAATAGTTTTGACAAAACACTTGAAATGAATTCTTGAGAAAAATATCCTTTCTTCTTTAAAATCATGTTCTTTTCACAAAACTCCATTCAATTTTAAAAGATAAGGGTTTTATTGAAAATAATCATGCAATCTTGTAGAGGAAGCTTCTTGAAAATGAGGCGTTATGAAACCGTAAAAATCCGTTCACGCCGTATAAGTTAAAAATAACATTCTCCTCGTACTTTTTTCAGAAAAGTAAAAAGTACCTTATATGGTAACCAAACGAAAGATTCCATTCATACAATGTGGTAAAAAGTAAATAAAGGGTGAAAATGACTTTAAACATCCATGGAAGAATGGTAAACATTTTATGAAATCATTTTTAGAAATCATGGTCATGGATGATAAACGTAACCCTAGTAAATACTTACATATAAGCAATCTCGGATAAAAATGAGATTGAAAATTTATCCCTTACCTTAGATCCGACTTGCTTCGTAAGTGTCCGAACCTCCTCTTCTTTGAAGCGCCTCTTTGAGACCTCCACTTAGGGCACTAAAATTGGTCTTTGAGGAAGACCAGAACCTCTAGGATGTTTCTAGGGAAGTGGAGAAGAGATTTTGGCAGGGGTTGTCCGAGCATGAAGGCTCAAAGTTGTGTGAGGAAGAGAGGGAGGAGGTGTCCTTATATAAGGGAGGAGAGGGGCACCTTTGGAATTATTAAAAATATTATTTTATTATAAAGTCAAGTTCAGTTTTAAATAGCTCCAAATTGATTTATTTCTAGGATAAGGTGGGGATGGGTCGAAATAATCTCATCCAATAGAATATAGACAAGTTTAGGTTCCTATTTTAACCTTATCATTTAGATTTAACATTAAGTTAAATAATTTTACTTTTACCGTGTCTTCTTGTGTTCTTACACTATAAGGTTAATAAAATTACTATAAGATGCCAAACGAACCCCAAATTGTTTATTATTAATATATATAACCTTATCTAAGTCATTTGGCCGAACCTTAGATTTTTAGGAATAACATAACAATTAATAATATAATATTTGTTTTAAAAACTATTTTATGTCAATTTTGACACTATTTAGTAATTGATTTTTGTTAAAATCTTAATAGAATGATAAGTTCGAAAAAAGTTAATTAAATCAATTCTAACATGTCATATTAACCTAGAAAATTAGTTGAATTCATAAAAAGTCTCAAATTATATTTATTTGAGTATTTATAACATCAATTATGTCAATATTTCATTAATAAGATAATTACTGCATCATCGTTGTGTCATAAATAAATTAAATTATTTAATGTCTAAAAATTACAAATAAAATACCATTATGTAGGAAATCGTTTTAGATTTCTAATAAATATTTATAGTCGAATTTATCTTATTTATAACCCTATATTAAAAATGTTTTATTAAATAAACTTTGATTTTAACTCTTTTAACTCTTCTTTGAATTAAATAATAATAAATGTCCTAATCTAATTCAAGTGGGCCTAAATGGTCATATTTTATTCCTAACTTTGTTTTTGGTCGAATTACCCTTATCCAATAGAATTAGGACATGTGATAGGGTAATAATAATATCATTTTTACCCTTAATTACCCTATTTAATTTTAACCGTGGTAAATAAAAGTAAAAAGTTACTATTCACCAAAAATTATTTTCATCTCATTGAACCACATTTTACATACTGAAATCAACCGTGTCTCTCGGATTTTTGAAATTCCACTTACAGAAGCGGTAAAATTAAGTCTTATGAAAAATTCAGTTTTTTTAACTACCACTTAGTGGTTTCAGTATTCATAAAAAATTGAATGTTTTCAGAAAAATACCAAAAATTAGGCCTAAGATATATTTGATATTATGAACTCAAAAATGATTTCTATTTTACCAAATTCAAAACATATCAGTTGCATTAATTAATTTAAAAATTAATTCCCATCGTCAAAACAAAGGGCGTGTTTTTAAGAGATAATAACTATCAAAAGATTGACACTTGTTTATAACTGGATTAAATGTGAAATTACATCCAATGACCAACATTGTATTAAATTGTAAAAATATATTCTAAATATAATTTAAAACCACTCAAATTAAAAATTTATCACTATTAATTATTTCAATTAAAAAAAGTTGTTTTTAATTAAAATTTAGTAATTTTCACTATTCATCAGAATATGAAAGTTACCCGAAAAGTACCAAAATTTCACCCTAAGCTAATTTCGATATTCTGATTCCAAAAATGAATTCCATTTTGAAAAATAAAATTTACAAAAATTTCACAAAGTGGTTATTAGTATTCATAATGGCTAGTTTTAATAATATTTTAATAGCATATCGTTTTTTAGTGAAACTCGGTATTGCGTACTACACACGCTATCGAGGAAGGTCGTGATTGCGTGTAATGCAAGGCAAGTCAAGGATGCATGTTGTGCAAGCTCCTTTTGGTGTAGCATACAACACAAGACATTAATGGAAAGAATATTTTTCATAAAATCTCGGGGTGTTACATTCTACCCCCCTTAAAATGAATTTCGCCCTCGAAATTTGTCGGGGTTATAAATGGTTTGCTACTTGAAAGTTTCTTTAATAGAAACCCACATCATAAAAAGGAATATCAAAACCATTCTTTTAAAACAAAAGTATGAAACGTAACGGTTACCCAAATAAACTAATCACTGGGTTTCCACATAGGTGAAAATATGGATATGGAAGAGAAATCTAGCCATCATGTTCTGATGGAGAGTGGTAGAGAACATGGGTATGGAAAAGCCAACAATCACAAATCCATAAATTTGTGACGATCTAAGGTACCATCTGATTAATCAGATATAAGAGCACTAGGACAACATTTTTGGTTTTCAAGATCGTTTCTCTAAAGTTGAAGAATTTGAATTAGAATAAATACTTACTTTATTTTTGGTACAATCTCACTGTTGTTCGTGCCTTGAACAATTTCCACTTTATAACTTAAATAAATGAAGTTGAATTTGTCATTCGTGATGTGTTAGCAGATCATGTGATAGAATGATGGGTCATTCCATCTGTCTCAAACAAAAGGTTAGAAAAGTTATCAAAAAATACATAAGTCAATCTATAGTGAGATTAATCATATACGGTTCCTAAAATGGACTTACACTTCATATATCATACTGCTTAATATAATAAAACTAGTTTCTACTAAATAGGGACTTCCTGTAGGCCAGTGGTAGGCGATAAAGGCCAGTCGTACTTCAGTTGTGGGTTCGATTCCTACGACCCTGTCCGACGCGATGGGCTGTCGCCCGTCCTGCAGGTTGTATTTTTTTTCTAAAACTATATTACTATAAAATCCCATCAATAATATCGAAAAAAACATCTATCCTTAAACAATACTAACTTATGTCCAACATAATCCATTCTAGTCTTTAGGCTTATCCATAATACTGCAGTCCACTCTCATAATATAGTGAAAATAATTACCAGAGATTTAATACCATCGCTGATCCCCATATATCATAAGATATGTCTTGTTGGTCACATTCCAAACATTCAAAGGCCTTAATCATGTATTATCTTGAATACCCATTGAAACATAGTGAAAACATGAATGCTGTTAAAAGTTAACTCTTTCCACATACCAAAATCCTCAAAATTCTATATACTCTAACCATGATATCAATAGTCCTTATGTCAATCATGAGCTCATGAATATTGTCAAACATTTAATTTTCTCCTTATCCCTTCATTATGCGCATATCATCTACTTTCCAAAGTATTTGAATCACTTTTCATGGTTACCGGTACCTTAAAATTATTGAAAACCACAATAGACCATTACATAAATATTTCAATACACCATAAAAGTACCTCAACAACATTATTCTTGAATACCAATACATAAACACTTCAGTCCATCCACTTCAATGATTGTCCTGGAATAAGTCCTTCCTTGATTTAAATGTAACTTTTTAGGTCAGGGCATTGAGTTGGGTAATGCCCATATTCTCCACAAATAAGGCATTGAACTCCATAACAGTCTGTCACTCTATGACCCATTTCTCCACACAGATAACATCAGTCCCTCCATTTGAGATATTCCTCAAGGTTCTTCTTCCCTTCTTTAGAAATCTCAATCTTCCTTTCTTTATGCTCCTCAACATGTGAACATGCATAATAGTTTATCTTCCTCTTCTTTGATGAATTATGGATACCACTAAATTTCACCTTGTTAATCATATATCGAGATGACTGATTCGGAATAATCACAATATCTTTCTCTCTAGGAATTACACAATTTTGTTGCTCATAGTCACCAATTTTTCCATTGGATTCAATGTTAACCGAATTCCTTCTGGTTCGCTCCATTAACTAAAACACAAAAATAATCTTGTGAGAGGCGAAAATCATGCTAGAGAAAACAACATAGTAAAGGGGGAGTATCCTCAATATCTAACATCTTAGGTTAAAATCTATGATCGTTACCGTAGTTCTAGGACTGTATCCTATACGTATACTTATCCTTAGGGACATCCCTAGACATACCGTAGAAATATCTCTAGGGATCTCACTAATGTTTACGCATCCTAGTTTCCAAAGGTTGACTAATCCTTTCCTCTGATACCAACTGTAGAGACCCGAAGCTTGATGTACATGGACATTACATTACATTTGCAGAATACTTAGCACATAACAAAAACACACACACAAGGATCGAAATAGTTTAGTGTCTTTGGAAACTCGGAATATAATCCTCTAATCCTGGTGAAAGATCTTCAACATCTCCCATAAAGATATTCCTTTTTATTATACCTAAAACCTTTCCTTATATCCTGGGGAAAAGAAAACATGAAAGGGTGAGCTCAAATGCTCAGTGAGGGTAAACAAAAGAAGTATAAATCACATCATATACATAAGCACATAACTTTTGGAAATCTTAACCTGTAAAAGAGATCATAATTTCATAACATGGGATAAATCATGGCAGTGAAACGTAATCACAATAATCATAACTTAAAACATGAAACTTTATGGCATACACACATAATCATAGATAATCATTTCTTGTTAGTCCAGACTCATTTCCAAGACTATCTTAGTGGACAAAGTCCCTTTCTGAACCGAGTCACCCTCGTTTCAGTCCTGTTTCACTGAACCAGTATAACCTACCATTCCAGCCATGTCTATCTCATGAGATATAAAATCTTTACCCAATGCATTGGAGGGAGATATAGGTCCCACCCATCTCATAATGAAACCATTCTTATGTGTGCCACAAAATCGTAAATCATACATCATTGCATAACCCATGAAATAAAATGGGATTCTTAAACATCATGCCATCATAACATAATCCACAAACAATTGATATCATTTCATCATAAGAAAATTGAATCCATTTAAATCATAGAGAAATTTTACTTGAAACATACACATATGAAATAATGTCATCTTAGATGTAAAATAGTTTTGACAAAACACTTAAAATGAATTCTTGAGTAAAATATCCTTTCTTCTTTAAAATCATGTTCTTTTCACAAAATTCCATGCAATTTTAAAAGATAAGGGTTTTATTGAAAATAATCATGAAATCTTGTAGAGGAAGCTTCTTGAAAATGAGGCGTTATGAAACCGTAAAAATCTGTTCACTCCGTATAAGTTAAAAATAACATTCTCCTCGTACTTTTGTCGGAGAAGTCAAAAGTACCTTATATGGTAACCAAACGAAAGATTCCATTCATACAATGTGGTAAAAAGTAAATAAAGGGTGAAAATGACTTTAAAAATCCATGGAAGAATGATAAACATTTTATGAAATCATTTTTAGAAATCATGGTCATGGATGATAAACGTAACCCCAGTAAATACTTACGTATAAGCAATCTTGGATAAAAATGAGATTGAAAATTTATCCCTTAGCTTAGGTCCGATTTGCTTCGTAAGTGTCCGAACCTCCTCTTCTTTGAAGCGCCTCTTTGAGACATCCTCTTAGGGAACTAAAATTGGTCTTTTAGGAAGACCATAACCTCTAGGATGTTGCTAGGGAAGTAGAGAAGATATTTTGGCAGGGGTTGGCCGAGCTTGAAGGCTCAAAGTTGTGTGAGGAAGAGAGGGAGGAGGTGTCCTAATATAAGGGAGGAGAGGGGCACCTTTGGAATAAAAAAAAATATTATTTTATTATAAAGTCAAGTTCGGTTTTAAATAGCTCCAAATTGATTTATTTAGAGTCTAAGGTGGGGATGGGTCGAAATCCGCTCATACAATTGAATTTAGACAAGTTTAGGTTCCTATTTTAACCTTATCATTTAGATTTAACATTAAGTTAAATAATTTTACTTTTACTGTGTCTTCTTGTGTTCTTACACTATAAGGTTAATAAACATACTATAAGAAGCCAAACGAACCCAAAATTGTTTATTATTAATATATATAACCTTATCTAAGTCATTTGGCCGAACCATACATTTTTAGGAATAACATAACAATTAATAATGTAATATTTTTTTAAAAAACTATTTTATGTCAATTTTGACACTATTTAGTAATTGATTTTTGTGAAAATATTAACAGAATGATAAGTTCAAACAAAGTTAATTAAATCAATACTAACATGTCATATTAACCTAGAAAATTAGTTTAATTCATAAAAAGTCTCAAATTATATTTATTTGCGTATTTATAACATCAATTATGTCAATATTTCATTAATAAGATAATTACTGCATCATCGTTGTGTCATAAATCAATTAAATTATTTAATGTCTAAAAATTACAAATAAAATACCATTATGTAGGAAATCGTTTTAGCTTTATAATTAATATTTATAGTCGAATTTATCTTATGTATAACCCTATATTAAAAATGTTTTATTAAATAAACTTTGATTTTAACTCTTTTAACTCTTCTTTGAATTAAATAATAATAAATGTCCTAATCTAATTCAAGTGGGCCTAAATGGTCATATTTTATTTCTAAGTTTGTTTTTGGTCGAATTACATATATCCAATAGAATTAGGATATGTGTTAGGGTAATAATAATACCATTTTTACCCTTAATTACCCTATTTACTTTTAACTGTGGTAAATAAAAGTAAAAAGTCACTATTCATCAAAAATTATTTTCATCTCATTGAACCACATTTTACTTACTGACATCAACCGTGTCTCTCGGATTTTTTGAAATTCCACTCACAGAAGTGGTAAAATTAATTTTTATGAAATAATCAGTTTTTTAACTACCACTTAGTGGTTTCACTATTCATCAAAAATTGAAAGTTTTCAGAAAAATACCAAAAATTAGGCCTAAGATATATTTGATATTATGAACTCAAAAATGATTTCTATTTTACCAAATTCAAAACATATCAGTTGCATTAATTAATTTTAAAATTAATTCCCGTCGTCAAAACAAAAGAAGTGTTTTTAAGAGATAATAACTATCAAAAGATTGACACTTGTTTATAACTGGTTTAAATGTGAAATTACATCCAATGACCAACATTGCATTAAATTGTAAAAATATATTCTAAATATACTTTAAAACCACTCAAATTAAAAAATTTATCACTATTAATTATTTCAATTAAAAAAAAAATTTAATTAAAATTTAGTAATTTTCACTATTCATCAGAATATGAAAGTTACCCGAAAAGTACCAAAATTTCACCCTAAGATAATTTCGATATTCTGATTCCAAAAATGAAGTCCATTTTGAAAAATAAAATTTAAAAAATTTCAAAAAGTGGTTATTAGTATTCATAACGGCTAGTTTTAAAAATATTTTAATAGCATATCGTTGTTTAGTGAAACTCGGTATTGCGTACTACACATGCTATCGAGGAAGGTCGTGATTGCATGTAATGCAAGGAAAGTCAAGGATGTGTGTTGTGCAGGCTCCTTTTGGTGTAGCGTACAACACAAGACATTAATGAAAAGAATATATTTCATAAAATCTCGGGGTGTTACATGCCATGTGTTCATCCTTTTACATGACCTCTAGTCAGGTTTTTCATAGAATTTTTTATCGATAATCAGTGCATTGAATCCAAACTTGCTGCTAAAATTTGAACCTTTTTGCATCCGAAAATAAGGGATCTATCATCTTCTGTTGGATTTCATACCTCTTGTGGCTGGAAAATCGAATTCCAAAAGTCCTATATGTTTCTCCCCACACCATGCATGCACAAGCTTATTCTGTATTTGATGATTCGACTGTCAGTTGTTGAAAAGACCAACCAAAACCCACAATAATACAAGATCTATTTCTGATTAATCGATTCATCCCTCTCTTGAGAATCCTTTTAATTTTGGGGTTTTTATTGGGCTTAGTATTGCCCGAAAAAGTCAAACTAGGACCATGTGGTCCAACTGGTGATAAATGTGAAAAAATCAAGGGGGGAAAGCACACAAAAGAATGTTTAATAGATGTTTTCCAAGTGTTCTTTTCCAATGATGAAGAATAGGGAATACAGGGTTAGAAACTGAGAATAATAAATTATTATTTCAATACACCGTCACATGTAAAGAATGTAATTGGAATAGGTCCTAGGCATGAATTGATCTACTCAATTAATTTAATAAAAGAAGGCCTAAAAAATTGATGAGTCCAACTTGAATATTGGATCATTAATCATTGATGAATGTGTCTGTTAATGATCGAAGGAAGTCATTTCATTCTCTATATCCTAATATGTTCTGATACTGATTTCCATCAACATCTGATGTGATTACCCAAAAAAAGGAGAAAGAAGAAGATTTATAATTCTCCCTGGTTTTATGTGGATAACCCAAGTGAATTCAGCATGAATGTCTAGTTATAGAAATTTCATTTAGGTAACAATGACTAAATGAATGAATGAATGAATTAATTAATCTACTAAATGTACCTTCAATGGGTGTGGTGTTCGAACAACCCCTGTTTACTCATTTTATGTCACACCTAGGGTAAAATACATGTTCCAGACTCAACAGTGGTCTGATATTTCTCATCCAAGCATCCATTGAAGTGTTTTACTAGTTTTTTAAGAACTATTCTTGCATAATATAAAACTATGTTAAATATTTTTATGAAAATAATTCTAGGAACATCAGGTCTTGGAATCTCACATCATTTCAACACCTAGCCTAAGAAATATATAGATAAATATTTCAATGTCTAAAGGGAAAAAATTGGGGCTCTAAAACAAACACACCATGAAATATAGAAGTAATTAAAGCACTAGAGATACTATAGATATATGATATGGTTCAGAAGATAGAGATATATTTTACCACTTTGGTTGTATAACTATTTATGATGTAGTCTAGCCAAAGTATCACAATAGTGTTTGTATAATTATCATGGTTTGAAAACTAATAATTGAAAGATATCCCTATTGTAATATCTATTAGGGGTATTGAGACTTTTTCTATTATGCATCTTGATGTTCTCATCCCATTGAACACTCATGGCCATATTGTGATCATTAGTTTATTTTTATTTTATATAATTGTTCATATTAGATTGTAATGGGTTACCCCATTACCATTTTCAAAATTGGTTATTTTATTATTTTTATTTAATAAATGGTTCTTGACCTACAACCTATTTATGATGAACCCATATGACATTGAACACTAATCTGTAAATCTTTATTTATAGAGAATTCTACATACTTAACAACTTTAAAAATCATACTTTATATTATTATTCATTTTCAAAAAAAATATGTTTCTTATTTAATTTGAAAATAATAAAATACATAATATTTTTTAAAATATTCAATAAAAATCATCATACTCATTTGATGATTTCCCAGAAGGTGTTCCATAATTTAATATCTATTTCATTTTTATGAAGTATTTTTTTAATGTCATTCTTCCTATATCAATACCAATAAAAATAGAAAATAGGAAAAATAGAAATATAATTATTTCTATTAAATATATAAAAAATTGATACAAAAATAATCTAAATAAATATTACTTTGAATATAGAAAATGAAAATGTGTTGGTTTAATAAGGATCCCATTATACATAATGATCATTTTAAGGTAAGTTTCATTTTTACATAAAGATCATATTCTACGTAAATATCGTTATTTTTTAAAAATGTTGATTCTATGTAAATAATATTTCTCATTGTAATAATAATTTTTCATAAGTATCAATTTCTTATGTAAGTGTGAATTTCTTTATAAGGATCAATTTCTTAATGATCATTGTTTTGTGTATGGATCATAATTTACTTCATATAGATCATATTCAATGTGCATAAATATATTTTTTAAAACTATAAGGACCCTTTACTAGAAAAATTATCATTTTCATTGTGATCAATATCTAACTTAGGGATGATTTTATTTCTATGTAGGGATATTTCCACTGTAAAAAATTCATTTTTTAAGGATCAATTCCATTGAATTATAACATCTTTTTTGGAAATAGTATTCCAAAATTTTAAAAACATTATAAAATATATTTTACATTTAAAATAATCAAAATAGGTGAATAATAAATAACTAATAAACAATAATGAACAATTAATAGAAAAATATATAAATAATTAATAACATGAAATTTAAACACCAATGTTTTCTAATACAAGCATTGCAAGATTCATAAAAATTTCTTTTAAAAGTAGTGGAAGCTTACATTTTTTTATTATTAATCAAGAACATGTTTGATGGAATAAAGAAAACTAGGATTTTTAATATAAAAAAAAATAGAGTGGGAAAAATCCACTCAGTAATTTACTTGTTATTCATTTCATTTTGAATTTGCAAAATTCATGGAGTATTTTGATAAAATAAATTGTTGAACTTTTAATAGATTATCATATAATATTTAACAAAAATACTCCCAGATGATAGAAATGAAGATTTTAGTATAGAAAATTTTGGAAGATACTGATAGAGATGAATTTAATATTTATCGTGGTGGAAATGAAAATATTTGTTTCCATATTTGAAACTTGAAGATGTATAATTTCAAGGAGATATTCAAATGAGAATATGAAATTATTTTATAGGATATTATTTTCCAAATTTTTAATGATATTCATGGGAATAATAAAATTGTAATATTTATTATATACTCTGGAAGAAGCTGAACAATGAAAAAAATGGTTCTTGACTAAATATATCTTGTGATTTAAATGGAAGGGTTTTTTCAGTTAAGAATAATTATGATGAAGGTTTTTCTATGAAAAAATTAAATGAATATATGGAAACTATTTTTCAGATATTTTTTCCTTGAAATATTGAATATTTTCTTTAAATTATAAAAGAAGATAACATAGAGAAAATATTTGGGATTTACTTGACTTGATGTGGTATTGTAGACTATAATACATCATATAATACATATATTAATAACTTTGAATGTTATATGAAATATAATTTAATCCCAATCATTATATCAAGGGTTGGAATCAATGAAGAGATTAAAAAACTGATCATATTAGTTCCTAAAAGAGAGAAACATAAATGAAATATCCATCTCTATGAGTGGTAATATTACCTAGGTTATTCTTACAAATAATTTTTGAAGAAAAAAGTAAGTGAGGGTGGACAAGGAGTAAAGTGAATTACCAATCACATTCATTTAATTGAATAAATATTGTAAATAGATTAATCTAGTATGGAATAATATTTATCTAGAAGAAGAATTGTTAATATTGTATTAATTTGAATGAAATTGAATTGATCCTCACATTTAGATTTAATTCTCATGTATCATTAGATGACATAGACCTAATAATTTACAATGATTTTAGATTATCCATCTATAGAGGATTTTAAGTGTAGAAAATTGGAGTATAATATAGTATCTTTTCAGGAGTCAAATATCCACGGTGTTTGACAAACCTAAACTGATTCGGAAAAGAAATTCATGTCTTTAAAAAATTTAAGATACCCTAAAGACTACAAAAATATGAGTCTTTCCATGAGTTAGTTTGGAAATTAGTATATGAGAGCGTTCCCCATGGATGAGCAGTGACTGGGCCCTAAGCCTTGTGAAAGCAGTTCCCCTGGGTATAGAGTGAAAATGACTAAAACTTGCATCCACTTAAAGTGAGCATAGATGTTTTTTTAAAATCAATAAATTATCAATTTGTTCTCCCTAAACCTATCCAAGTGAATGTGGACCAAGTAAAATCCTCTTGTGATTTGGGTTTTTAGTTTTTTTTTTCATATTTTTGTTTGTTTCTATCAGACAACTACTTATATTTTTAGAGATTAAATTCATTCCTTACAATGTGGGAACAAGATTTAACAAATGGGGAAATATAATAATATTGAAAAAATTAATTTGATAGCACCCTAATTCACCCCCCTCTCTAGTTCAATAGAGTCAGCATAGTCCCAACAATTATACTATCCTTTTCCATAATGGATCTACATCTAAAATATGATTTGAAAAACCTTATATATATAATTGTAAAGGGTACCCAAAATTTTTATGTATCATTATCAATGAATGTAAAAAATTACTGTGCATCCCCATTAGAGTGAACTAAAGCACACCCATATACATCAATGTGAACAATCTATAACTTTTAATTGTTATGTGTCTATACTTATATTGTAGATGAAAAGTTCCACCACTTTCTAAGGACACACTCTTCACATGTTCTATACTACTTGTGTTCATGATTTAGTATTACTTTCACATCCTAGATTTTTATCCCTCTATCACCCAGATGACAAATATAATCATTCCATAAATTCATAGTTTCATACTTTTTCTATTCAACAATAATCAATCATTCTAATATTTAGTATTGATACAATGTTCTATATTTCACACCTTCTTATGCCACTATGGGATCATGTGCGATCTTTCCCCTCTATCTACAAACATTATACAGAAACCCATATAATCTAACTGACATTATAAAATTCGGTTCTTTCATAATTCTGGAATGTACTACACCCCTTGAAACTCTAGTAATAATTTGATCCTAATTTGAACATGCAACCCACCCATTCATATAATATTGAGAGCTTTATCACACATATGATGAACCTTGATGAATATTTTGGATACATAATTTTTCATGCATCCTCTCTCAAACAAAAAGTAAAATAACTTCTATAAATAAATGATCCATTAATCTATTCAACAAGATACACTCTATGATAACGTTATATCATCATTATATAAGGATTTTTGGGTGAACAACCAGAAAAATTTATTTTTTAATTGACCATTTAATCATGGTAATCCTAATCCAAATTCTATTTCTTCTGAATGTTCTAGAATATAGGTATGGGTTTACAATATTTTCCATGGATCCTTTCTTTCTTCTCAATACCCATATTCTCTCTTTTTAGTTGGGCATAACATCCTAAAACCACCACATTAAAGGTTTTTTTGGTGGTTCTATTAACTTACTTTATCACTATCTCTTCATATAAAATGAGATCATGAACTCGTATAAAAAATATGTCAATCTTGTCAATTGATTTTTTTTTTCAATATAGTAACCATCATATTCCATGAATCTATTAGTGATGATAGAAGTATAAAATCCCACAACAGCCTTCCAAAATACATGCCAACTAATTCCATGTCATGTTGAGATAATTGAAATGATCAAACACCAACTATTATTCCACATTATTTAGGATAAAGTATCTCAACGTCATAAACACTTTGTTCATTATAGTTTGATTCTCATACATGTTTTCCAATATACACAAGAGTTCAGTAGTTTGTTTTTATCCTCCCAGATGTTGTAGCCCACATATTTTGTCTATATCATCTAAACAACAAAAAAATATTCTGATCAAGATTTTCCTATTTCCAATTTTCTATCACTTTTTTCTTGAATCCCGTCAATGGAATACCAATATCTATTTGGAATAGATAATATTCAATCTATATCCCCTATAATTACAAATTTGACCCATCAAACTTGTTAATATGCACCTTGACTTCATCTATCATCATTATTTGAATAACACTCCAACTAAATGAATAGTATATAAAATAGGAAATTAATTTTTGAAAATATTCTACCAAGAATTGAAAAACTATGCTTAGATTCCACATTTATTATTGAAACCCTCAATCTATATCACACCCTCTAGAACCATAACATGTGGAACTGGTATAAACAGGTATATAATGAATGATGCATGATCTAGGTGTATCTAAACATAAGAACCACTATATAAATTCTTCAATTGAATCACATATACACTCTCTTAAAAACCCCTCTAGAACGGACTAATATGGAAACAAAAATTGATCAACTCACACAAACATAAAACATCAAGTATTTATAGATTTTGAGTCTTCCCTTACTCAATGGGAGAAACACTATAACCTTTCTATTAATAAGAGAATAATATTTGAAATAAATTTCTATTACAAGTGACTAAATGTAGAAAAATACACAAGAGAATAAAAACTTGAATGGTACATCTTTTGATCATTTATTTGAGTAACCCCACCAATCTATTTATAGATGAGAATAGCTATCCCATTGGTTCCACTATTATCTAATCATTATCCCGCACTTCTATATCATCCAAGGAAACCTCAAACAACCCATTTACTCTAATAATACCCATTATTGATATTAATGAAACACCTCTATATAATATTAGAGCCATTTTTTATATTTTATCCTCCATATTCTGGAATATATTATTCTAGACCATTATTTTACTACTAATTTTGTTTAATCCACTTCCACAACATACTTGTGTAGAAACTCATTATTGAATGGTATTACAAAAACATACTTCAAAATAGTACCAATCCAAAAAAATCAAGGATAATGAGATTAGGCATTGAAATACTGAAATTGATAAAATTGTTCTCATAAAAGGAAATAAGGAGAATAAGTCCCAAAACACACTCTAGAAACAGAATAAGAAGAATAGAATTTAGGCCACCATAACTTTATGATCACCCTTGTTAAATTAACCTATATTAAATTTTATTTATAACTAATACTCAATTACTAGTGCCTCCAAACATAAATCCACCATTAGAA
Organism: Viscum album; assembly: GCA_963277665.1. NCBI lineage: Eukaryota > Viridiplantae > Streptophyta > Magnoliopsida > Santalales > Viscaceae > Viscum > Viscum album. The sequence goes on along the minus strand of OY728141.1, from coordinate 37,574,986 downwards.
ATGAGATTTATCACCAAGATCTTCTCATTTCATCACTTTGAACCACCCAAACTTCATAATTTGGTACCCATACCTAAAATTAACCAAATTACTATGATTAAAATAAAAAAATAAGATAAGGTACATCCTTTGAGATAATTTATTAAGAATAAAACCTTGAAAAGTGGAATGCATATTTAAATACTTTTTAAAATCAAGAATACATATACAATAAAAATGGAAAACTTTATACTATATACATAACATGGAAAAAATTAAAGATAGTATTATAGTCTTATAACTTGGGAATTAATAAAAATAAAATAAGTAGAACACCAATATTTCAGTATTAACCTTTAAAAAATAAACACTATCCACTAAGTATTTATTAATAGTTTCTCCAAGAATTTCTCAAACATCCAAATTAATGAACTATTGATAATTTTAGAGAAGTTTGATATCACTGTAAAAAATATTTTAATGAAAGGTCTTTACCCCTTATTTGTAGAAACCCAAAAATATATCTATTTTAAAAATATGGAAAAAAATTGTTTGCTCAGATAAATACAGAGCTATGAGAATCTTGTAAGGTGTTGGATTTTTTTAACCAACATTGATCAAAGGATACAAAGGATATTAACATTTATAAATTAGTATACAAGGAAAACATCCATAGCAATTCTTGTGACTAGCTATCTATGAAATTTAGAAAATGGATAGCCAAATCTCTCGAAATTTTAAGTCAAAGTAAAAAATTTATAAAAATTAAATTAATTTTAAATATTTAATTCTTTAAAAAATTTATAAGTTACAATAATAGAATTTTGGTAGTTACAACCACAATTTTTTGATTAACTTCTTATCAAAAAACACCTCTAAATTATTTATTTTTTTATAAAATATACAATGAAATAAATAATTTCTAATAATTTAGATCAAGGATGTCTTATTAATAATATATCTTACTAGATTATGAATGTATATTTTTTAATGGATTTTGATGGAGGAACTTCGTTTATTATTACACTCTGAAAATAGTTAGGAATTAATTTTTATTGATGTGTTAAGCTTACCTAGTGATTATGGTTATTATAAAGAATATTTATTGGAATATGAGAATACTTCATTTTTTCTCATAATAGCATATTATTGAGGATTACTCTATGTGTAAGGTAGGGTGATTAATTTAAAGGGATGTTATGGGATACACATAGACTCCTTGATATGGTAATACCTTGAATCTATATCTAGAATGAGTTTGTTGTTTCTCTTATCATGAATAAAGGATAAGAATTTATTTTTTTACCTTTATAATACCACATAATAATGATGAATGTTGATGATGGATGACTAATATAGGTCAAGAATTTATTGAGTTAAATTTATTATAATTTACGTTATTTCATTTATGGGGAAATATTTTTTTATAAAACCATAACCTCGGGATATTTTTCTCAAGAGAGACTAAATATCCATGTTTTAGTGAGATAATTGTATTTTCACACTAATAAGATCATTCCCTATCACCACTTATAAATTTAGTCTTTTTAGGTACAACTAAGATTATTTTTATAAAGTATGTGGAAGTAAATTAATGACACACTAAGTCTAATGGTGATCGTTGATGGTGGTAAATGTTTTATTAAGGCTCTTATAAATTATGTTTTAGATTTATATGTTATAATATAATAATACTCTATATTTAGGGATCATTATTTTAGTATTATTAAGGGATATTATAGTGTATTTTACCCTCTTATTATATGGATATTTATTTTTTAAATGTTTAAAATATTAATTTAGTATACTCTACTCAAATATTTTTGTTACGAACTTTATAAGAGGGAAATCTTAGATATGTATTAATACCCACCCTTAATTTCTATACATAACTTCAATCCTTAAATAAGGAGTTGGTAGTGGTTTTTGTTGGCCATAATTTATATTATTATAATTTTAATGGGATCTAAAAGTATCAATGTTCTTTTTTCATACCACAAAAATATATAGTGTTTTTATTTGGGTTTACATATTTTGGGGTTTATAAATTATTTTATTATTTGTCAATTTGTTTTGTGATTAAAACCTTTCATCATATTCATTTATTATTCATATTTATATCATTAATTTTGATCTTGGGTTTTTTCCAATATTATATTTTATTATTCACTTTAGTCTTATTTTATTTTATAGAGTTATGGATATAATTTTGAATTTTTATACCATTGATTCCATTCATCAACCCTTGGCCTATTTAAGTAATTATTTGGATGACATTATCATTTAAATTATTTATTCATAGAGGGACCTTAGTTAGGATGGATGATTTCAAAGTAGTATTATAGATGTTTTTAAGGATTTTGAAGTATACACCAGTGAGGATTGTGTTATGTTTGTAAGGAATAGGTGCATCTGAATTTTGGATAATAAATAAACTAAGGAAAATATATAAGGATATTGGTCATCAGATAATACATTATAAATGGCATTTTTTTTATATTTTATATACCAAGAGTATGAGTGAACTTCCTACATGTCACTTTTATGGTTATCAGAATTTAAATTATATGGTTTCATGTAGGTAATTATGATTTCATATATTGAGTATAGGATGATAATTCTCAAAGGTTCAACCAATGATTTTTTTTATTTCATCTATCCCAATCCTTGGAATTAGGTTGATTGAATATTTTATATTTTCTTATAGTTATTTAATTCAAATAGTTTACTATGTTAAAATTTTGGAGTAGTAGGAATTATCCATGTGATATCAAGTAAAGTCAATGATTATAGTAGAATAATAGACATAGATTTGGGATTTTAGATTTTTTATTATTTTTTATTATTAAATTATAAGGAATCTATTTTTGATCAATAAATGGAGAATTATTTGAGGAATTTTCATGTTGCTTTGGAATTAGATCGTATGCCAAAAGATAATCGAGTAACAGTTTTTTGGTCTTTTGGTGATGTGAAACTCTATATTGGTGGATAATATATCTTGTATATTCATATAAGTACATGGTCTCATGGACCCATTTTTCTAAAAATTTCATGGAAAAGTCAAGATAAGTGACTCTAAGAGTCTTATTTCATGAAAATTATCTACCATATGAACATGATGTCGTGACATGTAAAATTAATTAATTTTAAATGATTAAATATAGTTGAGAAAAATCCCTAGGTCATATCTCTTGTATCATTAGTGTTTTGATGATTATTATTTTAAGTGTCTTCTATAAAATTATACAAAAATAGGTGATTTTGAATATTATTTAAATTAAAACAAACATAGAAAATATATTATTAATTTATTAATTTGAAGTAGTTTAAAAAGAGGTGGGAAAATGTTATCGCTTCTAGTATACTACAAAATATGTCAAGTTCATTACTCATAAATGTAATTTTTTCAGTAATTCTTGGGTTGAGATTAACTGGACTCCTAATTACCAAATGGCCAGTTAAATTGATTCACATAAGCATTGACCATTATGTAACAATTATTTATCCAATTTATACATAATGTGCATTATGAGGGCACTTATAATGAAATTAATAATTTCATGATTAAGTGATATAAATGGAATATATTTTTTGTAACACCCAAACCCAAATCACTGGGTCTGATCTGTGGTTACACATTACCTCATGTGTTCCTCCATATATGAAAGAGGTTGTTGACTAGTTGTGAAGGAATAAAGTAATGTGGGGAGACCATAATCTTGATAATAATATATATAAAAGGATAATACCACATAAATAAATCCAATTAAACAACACATAATAAGGTAACATGAATATATTTTGTAATAAATTTCACATCAGGCTACAAAGGTATAACCAAATTCACCCTCAATATGGTTGGCCAACCAGTACAACTACATCCCTGATCAAGAATTTTGCAAGTTTCTAGAGATACAATTGTAGGGTGTGAGTATAAACCTTTTACTAAATAATCAATGTGCCCTTTACATATTCTCACACATATATAAAAGTTTATAAAACATAAGAAAAGTAAACTCACACAAAAGAATACAAAAAAATATGTTCCAAGAGAATGTGTGCTAACCAAGCTACCATGAGACCTGACAGTACATTATTCATCTACATGGTAGTATAATGGTCATAAGTGTTGTAATGGTCTTAAACTGACCACAATGTAACCCCATAAATTTCTAATAATCCACAAGGTGAAGGAGTCTCAGGTCATACACTAAAGTCATCAAACCCTTTACCTATCACAAGTTAGTCCACAAGGCCATCATGCCCAACCTATACCTCGAGTTGAGCCACAATTCTATAATATCCATAAACTATATTGGGTTTTGGAACATGATTTTCATATCCCTAGACTACTTAAAGTAAAATATCAAGGTTTTTTTACCACTACCCGGTGTCTCATTTCACCATCATCGTTTATGCAAGTCACAGATGCTTCCCCTTTAAGGGCCAACCAAGACACGATGGTCTTTTTATCATCTGCTACCAAAGGAAAACCTGTAAAAGGATATAAAATTATATAAAATAGAGTATAACATAGAAAGGCATAACCTATGTTACCAATCATGAGTAGTCAATATCCACACACACACACACACACATATGTACATGAGATACTCACACACACATATATGTGACCAAACACAGGCATGGGTCTTTGCAACTAGGGACACACACACAATCCAACATGTCAAAAAAATAAATATAATGGCCTAAGACAGTATGGAATTTTTACCATTATCATGGTAAATTGAATTCTAAGGATATGTTTAGAAATGACACCCAAGTCTCACCCGCACACCAATATACACTAGAAATAAAATCCAATACAACAATATAAGGGAAATAAGATTTGAATTCAATAAATAGATCATGATAATAGATTAAATTCACATTAACTTACCAAAATTATTCGGCATCAATGGTAGATCTGGGATCGATCAAGGAGAGGCCATGGAATCTTTTGATGCAACACAAATCTATCAATCAAGAATGAATTCTACATTATATCTAGGAAGAGAATCATAGATCTAGCCAACATTTTAACGACCCAAAGTTTCATTAATGGAAATCCCTCTTAATATAATTAAATGTTTCTTTATGTTTATATAAAATGTCAACTTCTTTGGTTTTATGTTTAGAATTTTGACCATTTCTAATATAGTTGGTGAACAGTGATCACATGATTAGTATAAATATAGGGCTTTAACAAACCAAATTTACTCAGACAAAGGAAGCGATTGCCTCATCTAGTAGAATTGCCCCATACGAAGCCCATTTGTTGAAGCTTGGAAAAGAGGTGGCATCCATGGGCTTCGCTCTTTTAAAATCCCAAGCTGAGCTTCATCATGTCAAGCTCGAATGGGACCGTCTACGGGAGAAGTTGAAGTTGATAGAAATTACCACTCGAGCGATGTTATCCGAGCCACCCCAAGAGCCTGTCACCTTTGCACACCTTACCCTTAGGTCTTATGCGGATGTTTTAAGGGGTTATGTAACAAATAAATAGTACTATGTTCATGTACATTATTTTTTGTATATAATAATTAATATACTTTCTTGTCATTATTGATACACTGTAAATAGTTTTTTAAAGTACATATAATGTTTTTAGTTATTTTTAATTAATAATTCTATTTTATTAAATTAAGGTATTTTTGAATTAAATAATATTTTAATAAAATATTATTATTATTATTAAATTAATTTTTATTAAATATAAATGATCTTATTATTTTATGAATGCAATTGTAATTTTTATTAAGGTTTGAAATCCATTTCTGTCAAAACCTGTGAATTTTCGATAAATGTCGGTTTTTATTTTAAAAGTGAAAAGAAAAATATTTAGAAAAATATTTAGAAAAAATAAATGTTATTTTTGGAATCAGAAAGTCGAAATTATCCAACAGTGAATTTTTCATAATTTTCTGAACCAGTCAAATTTTTGGGTAAAAATTAAATACCGTTTAAATATATAATGTGTTTTATGACACCATAATGAACCAATAGTGATCTAATAAAATACTATAAGCTTTATGTTCGGCCAATATATTTTTTACCATTAAAATAATGTGATTTTGGGTTTTTTTACTTACTTTTCAAAGCATTAATGGAACCCTCAAGACTTATTAAACACCATGTCTTTTTAAATTAATTTTCATGGGAGTGTGACTCACCTCCACATAAGAAACCCTTTATTTTAAAAAGTTCAGACTTTGGCCTTATAAAATATTATTTTACACTTCCCTTTTCCAAAAACCATGGGCAAAAACCATGGGATGGTTTGTGTTTTGGATTAATTTAATATAAGGGGTCCCAAACCTAAATAATAAAGAATTCCCTCACCTTTCCTATATAAACCCAACCAAGATCCCACTTCCTCCTCACTCAAAGCCTTTGGAGTTCATCCAACCTCTGGAATACTCTTTCTATAATCCTCCCAAGGTTCCCCAAGCTCCCAAGAAGCCTCTCACAAGCCTCTCTCAAGCCTTTGGAAGCACACTTCCAAGTAAGGGTTTTTTCTTCCTTTCTCATTTTTTTCCAATTTTATTTAGGTTGTTTTGCCCTTTTAATTTCAATTATGAATGTTGGGGTATGGTTTCTCACCTCCCTCATTCTTCCCTCTTTATTTTTTAATGATGGGATACCCCTTTATCTCTCATTAAATTCCTCCCATGTACACTTGTTACTATACCGAAATTCCGAAAGGAACTTCTCTCTCCTCTTTTACATTCACACAATACTTTTGTATCATTAATCTAAATTCCATTAAAATTGTTGGGACATATATCTATATGACCTCCTTACTGTCCATTACTTGTAAATATGATGAGTAACCCCTTTCCCTCTCATCAAACATTTTTATGAATTCTTATGTCACGCTGTTACGCTGCCGAAATCGCACAGATTTTCTCAGCCAATGTCATTGTGTAGTGAATACTATGACCATTTATCCATCAAGGGTATTCACCTTTATGAAAATTTACTTATTGATTATAAAGTTTCATGTATGAATTCCACATTCCTTTATTGTGGAATAAATGATCATGTTTTATGAATCCATGTTTTATGATCCATGTGGCACACTTATGCATGAAATGAAATGTTTAAGAAGGTTTCACCCTTATAGCGCTCCAATGCATTGGGTAAAGTATAGTATCATGATACGTCTTGTGAAATGAGTGTTGAATCATACTAATTAAAGTTCAATGAGGGTTTACTCATGCTTCATGTGCAATGAGGGTTTACTCATGCTCCATGTGCAATGAGCCTTGGCTCATGCTAATTCCATGTTAAGTGTTGTTGCCACATTTCCATGTTATGATTATCATGTTGTATCATGCCTTTATGTTCATGTTTCTCTTATGCTATATTGATATGTCTATTGCCTAACATGTATTTTACTCCTCATTTTATTCCATGTGTACTCCCTTACTAGGATTTATAGCTCACCCTTTTCTTATGCATGTCCTCAGGTTATCCCATACAATGCTAAGTACGAGGGAATGTAGTGGTCATGTAAAGGAAGTTTTCAATAAAGATATTTCATTTCATGTTTTAAGTTTTTATGTAATGATACTAAGCCCCAAAGACACTAAACCTCTCGATCTTCTTTGTTTTATCAAGAGATGTTTTATGTAATAAATCTTGTTTATGTTTGTAATAAAAGCAGGGTTGTCATAGTTGGTATCCGAGGATAGGTTTAGTTATTTTTTGGGATTAGGATTAGAAAACCCTAGTAAAGCCTTAGATACAAGACTATGTACAATAAATACGTCCCTAAGTTTTAGTGAGTATTTATTAAATGGTTTATCAAGCAAATACATCCCTATCTAGATATGAGCAGGTAGAGGCGGCTCTGGCACAGATGTATCCTAGGGGTAAAACCCAAAAACACCGCTTTGAGCTAGACTCGAATGGGAACTGGTGCACGACAACGGACCTTGCTGCACTCTTGGTTACGACACTCCAAGGGGATATTCTTTGGTAAATTCACAAGCTTAGTATGAACCCTTATTAAGGGAATTAAAAAAAATCCCCCTAAGAATATATGTTAGAAGGAAGATCATGAAAAGCCTAGATTAAAGCCTATAGACTCATGATTTAAGGAAATAAAAGTTTATTTATAAGTCATCAACTTTTTTCTTTGGATTACCCTTTATGTGTTACCCATAACTTTCCTTTTATTCCTACCAATGGACGGTAATTGGAGGACTTGGGCTAACAACCGTTGTGAAGATAAGTGTGATGACGGTACTAATGAGATGCCCAATCCAATGGGAGCGGGACTAGCGAACTTTGTCATGCTTCTCTCTCGGTTAACTCAAGTTTTGAATAGAAACATGGGTCAAAAGGAACGTTCACCCCCCCCCCCCCCAAGAAAGAACAAGTCTCTATCAATAGCTTAATGAGACAAAGGCCTCCTACTTTTAGTGGATCATCTGATCCCATGATCGCTGAATAATGGATCGACTCCATTGAAAAGATATTATCCATCCTTCAATGTTCTAAACAAGAGAAGGTTCTCCTGGATGCTTATCATATGGAGTGTGAAGCTGATCAATGGTGGACGTTGATCAAAAATACTAAGCATGAGGAGGCGATCAAGGAATTGGAATGGAAGGATTTCCAAAAGATTCTTTTCAATAAATATTTTCCACGCACCCTCCGGCTTAAGATGGAAAGGGACTTCCATTACCTCAAGAAAAAAGATGAAGAATCTATTGGTGCGTACGAGGAAAACTTCACAAGTCTTGCATGATATGATTCAGGCTTTGTCATTACCCCTGAATGCAAGGTTGACCACTTCTTTGGTGGGCTGAAGCCTAGCCTGCAGAAACCAATGGTGATCTGTGACTTCGACAGCTATGAGAAAATTGTCATATGTGCCCTCAAGGTCGAAATGGAGATTGGGGAATCACATGGGTATCAAGGGGATAAGAAGCGTAAGGTGGACTTCAATTCTGGTGGTCCGATGGATAAATCCAATGGTGCTAAGAAGATCTAGCACCCCACTTTCCAAAAGTGCAGAAAGAAGCACCCTGGAAATTGCCTTAAGGGGACGAGAAAATGTGTCAGGTCTGGAAGAGAAGGGAACCTAGATGTCAACTGTCAGCAAGAAAGACCCATGGCTACGACAGAGGAGAGTAATGCTCCGTTCAAACCACAATGAGTTTTTCAATGGAACAAATGCAAAGAATCGGGTCATTTTGCAAATCAGTTCCCTAATCCAAGGGTTTTCGGAGGCAACCAACAACCTCCAAGGCAGCAAGGAAGAGCTTTTTCCATCACTTCTACCGAAGTGAACCCTGACAATGAAGTGGTGATAGGTACGCTAGTTATTCATTCAAGAATAGTGAACATACTTTTTGATTCAGGTTCTATGCATTCTTTTATATCTCAAATGTTTAGTAGAATAATCCCATCAACACCAAATATCATGGAAGTGAAGATGTCGGTGAGTACGGAAAATGGGGCAATCATTTCATCCCATGAATATAAGTCCTCCCCTGTTATAATTTTTGGATTGAATTTCCCAACGAACCTCGTCATACTCCCTCTGTTGGAATTTGATGCAATTATTGGCATGGATTGGCTTTCCTTATATAGAGCCAACATAAATTGTTGGGAGAGGTAAATCACACTCCATATGGAGAATCTACCCACGATTCTTTACAAGTGTAAGGAGGAAGATGAATCTCCTTTAGCTCCATCATATCAAGCATGTATATTACTACTCTATGAGCATGCATATCTGGCTCAGATGATTGAGTCCAAGGAAGAAATCATCCTTGAAGAAATGCCTATTGTGAGGGAATTCATGGAAGTGTTCCCTAAGGAACTCTCTGGTCTTCCTCCTAGAAGAGATGTTGAATTATCAATTGAACTTATACCCGTGGCTTTACCAATATCCAAGACTCCATAGAGAATTTTTGTTGTAGTGCTTGAAGATCTGAAGAAACAACTATAGGAGAATCTGGATAAAGGGTTTATATGCCCAAGTGCTTCACCATGGGGTGCACCAGTCCTCTTAGTCAAGAAGAAGGATGGGTCAATGTAGCTTTGCATCGATTATCGTGAACTTAAAAAAATCACGATAAAGAACAAGTATCCTCTCACAAGAATTGATGACTTGTTTGATCAGCTGCATGGAGCACAATACTTATCCAAGGTAGACTTGCGGTTGGGATATTATCAAGTAATAGTGAAGAAGTAATATATTCCCAAGACTGATTTTCGCACAAGATACGGGCACTATGAATTCATAGTAATGCCTTTAGAACTCACTAATGCTCCATCAATCTTCATGGACTTAATGAATAGAGTCTTTAGAGATTACCTAGACAAATTTTTGGTAGTCTTTATAGATGATTTTCTAATATACTCCAAAACCAAGGAGGATCATGAGGAGAATTTAAGAACTGTACTATAGACTTTGCGCAAGGAGAAGCTCTATGAAAAGTACAGCAAGTGTGAGTTCTGGTTGAAGGAAGTCTCATTCTTGGGCCATATCATCACAAGCAATGGGATATCCGTGGATCCCTCCAAAACAGATGCAATTGAGGGATGGTCGAGGCCAACATCGGTAACAGATATCCGTAGCTTTTTGGGGTTAGCTGGATATTATCAACGATTTATGAGAAATTTCTCACGATTGTCCAACCCTATTACCAAGCTAACTCGAAAGGGAGTAAAGTTTTCTTGGAGTGATTAATGTGAAGAAATCATCATGGAGTTGAAAAGGAGTCTTATAACTGCACCCGTGCTCACTTTACCCACAACTGGGGAACTTTTTGTGGTCTTCAGTGATGCTTCGAAGAAGGGCTTAGGCTGTGTGCTGATGTAGAATGATAAAGTGATATCCTATGCCTCAAGGTAGTTGAAAATCGATGAGGGAAACTATCCAATGCATGATCTGGAGTTGGCGGCAGTGATATTTGCCTTGAAAATCTGGCGTCATTATGTCTATGGAGAGAAATGTGAGATATATACTGACCAAAAGAGTCTTAAATATATATTCACACAGAAAGAGCTTAATATTCACCTTAGAAGATGGATAGATCTCATCAAGGATTAGGACTATTCAATACATTACCACCCTGGGAAAGAGAATAAGGTGGCAGATGCCCTAAGTAGAAAGGACCCAGCGATTCTACCAATGATGAGAATTGAGAGGGATCCAATCTTCTTAGAATTGATGAAGATGGACATGACAATCATAAAGAATGGAACATCATCAATCCTTTCAGAAATGATTGCTCAACCATCTCTTTTGGAAAGGTTAAAGGATGCTCAAAAGGAGGATGTGAGAATTCAGGAAAAATTGGAAGCTATCAAAAAAGGGAAATCCTATGAGTTCAATGTTAATGAAGAAGGAATTGTGCGATTTGGGAAAAGACTATGTGTTCCATCGAGTCTGGAGCTGAAGAAGGAACTTTTGGATGATGCACATAGTTCAAATTTCTCTATTCACCTAGGGAGCACAAAGATGTATCGAGATCTCTGAGAAATCATTTGGTTAGATTATATGAAGAAGGAGATCGCTGAATATACATCAAAGTGCCTGGTGTGTCAGCTAGTGAAGGCATAGAGGAAGAAGTCTAAGGGGATGATGCAACCATTGCCCATAAAAGAATAGAAATGGGAGAACATCACCATGGACTTTGTCACCAGACTTCCAAGGACATCCAAAGGCAACAATGCAATCTGGGTTGTTTTGGATCATCTAACAAAGACTGCACACTTCATTTCTATTTAGGAGGATTTCTCTTTGGATCAACTGGTAGGGATATATATAAGGGAAGTGGTAAGGTTTAATGGAGTACCACTATCTATTGTGTCTGACCAAGATCAAAGATTCACCTCTAAGTTTTGGAAGAGTCTTCAACATGCTCTGAATACTGAACTGAACTTCAGTACGACCTATCATCCTCAAACTGATGGCCAATCCGAGCGGACTATCCAAACACTTGAGGACATGTTGTGAGAATGCTCAATGGACTTTAAAGGAGGATGTGATCAACATCTTCCTCTGGTTGAGTTCTCTTATAATAATAATTTCCACTCAAGCATCCAAATGGAACCATATGAAGTCCTGTATGGGAAAAGGTGCAGAACACTAGAATGGTGGGATGAGGTCAGTGGACGTAAGCTGCTTGGACCAAAAATGGTCGAGGAAATTGTGGAGAAGGTGAAAACCATTCAGCATCATATCAAGGAAGCCTGGAGTCGACAGAAGAGTTATGCAGATAATCGTCGATGAGACCTTGAGTTTAAAGTTGTAGACATGGTTTTTCTACGCATATCTCCATGGAAGTAGGTCATGAGGTTTGTAAATGAAGGGAAGTTAAGTCCTAGGTACATCGGCCCCTTCGATATTCTTGATCGTGTCGGGGATGTGGCCTATCGACTAGCACTTCCACCTACCATGTCCAAAGTGCATGATGTCATTCATGTATCCCTCTTAAGGAATTATATACTGGACCCTTCACATGTATTCTCTTCTGAGGTAGTGCAATTGGAAGATGATCTTTCTTATGAGGAGCAACCAGTGAAGATCTTAGATCATAGAGAAGATGTTATACGAAATAATACAATGCCCCTTGTCAAGGTGTTGTGGAGAAACTATAAGTTTGAAGAAGCGACTTGGGAATCAGAGGAAATGATGATGCTGAGTTACCCACATATATTTTAGTGTGGGAAAAGGAAAATTTTGAGGGCAAAATTTCTTAAGGGGGGAATATTGTAACGACCCAAAGTTTCATTAATGGAAATCCCTCTTGATCTGATTAAATTATTCTTTATGTTTATATAAAATGTCAACTTTTTTGGTTTTATGTTATGAATTTTGACCCTTTCTAATATAGTCGTTGAACAGTGATCACATGATTACTATAAATATAGGGCTTTAACAAACCCAATTTAGTCAGACAAAGGAAGCGATGGCCTCATCCAGTAGAATTTCCCCATACGAAGCCCATTTGTCAGAGCTTGGAAAAGATGTGGCATCCTTGGGCTTCGCTCTTGACCAAGCCCAAGCTGAGCTTCATCATATCAAGCTCTAACGGGACTGTCTACGGGAGAAGTGAAGTTGATAGAAATTACCACTCGAGAGATGTTATCCGAGCCACCCCAAGAGTCTTTCATCATCGCACACCTTACCCTTAGGTCTTATGTGGATGTTTTAAGGGGTTATGTAACAAATAAATAGTACTATGTTCATGTACATTATTTTTTGTATATAATAATGAATATACTTTATTGTCATTATTGATACATTGTAAATAGTTTTTAAAGTAAAAATAATGTTTTTAGTAATTATTTAATTAAGAATTATATTTTATTAAATTAAGGGATTTTTTAATTAAATAATATTTTAATAAAATATTATTATTATTATTAAATTAATTTTTATTAAATATAAATGTTCTTATAATTTTATGAATGCAATTGTAATTTTTATTAAGGTTTGAAAGCGATTTCTGTCAAAACCTGTGAATTTTCGATAAATGTCGGTTTTTATTTTAAATGTGAAAATTAACATATTTAGAAAATTATATAGATAAAATAAATGTTATTTTTGGAATCAGGACTTTGAAATTATCTAACGGTGAATCTTTCATAATTTTATGAGACAGTCAAATATTTGGGTAAAAATTAAATACCATTTAAATATATAATGTGTTTTATGACATCATAATGACCCAATAGGGATGTAATAAAATACTATAAGCTTTATGTTCAGCCAATATAATTTTTACCATTAAAATAATGTGATTTTGGTTTTGTTTGACTTAATTTTCAATGCATTAATGGACCCCTCAAGACTTATTAAACACCTTGTCTTTTTAAATTAATTTCCATGGGAGTGTGACTCAACTCCACATAAGCAACCCTATTATTTTAAGAAGTTCATAATTTGGCCTTATAAAATATTTTTTTACACTTTCCTTTTACAAAAACCATGGGCAACAACCATGTGATGTTTTGTGGTTTAGATTAATTTAATATAAGGGGTCCCAAACCTAAATAATAAAGAATTCTCTCACCTTTCCTATATAAACCCAGCCAAGATCCCACTTACGCCTCACTCAAAGCCTTGGAGTTCATCCAACCTCTGGCCTACTCTCTCTAGAATCCTCCCAAGGTGCCCCAAGCTCCCAAGAAACCTCTCACAATCCTATCTCTAGCCTTTGGTAGCACACTTCCAAGTAAGGGTTTTTTCTTCCTTTCTCATTTTTGTCCAATTTTCTTTAGGTTGTTTTTCCCTTTTAATTTAAATTATGAATATTGGGGTATGGTTTCACACCTCCCTCATACTTCCCTCTTTATTTTTGAATGATGGGAGAACCCTTTTTATCTCATTAAATGCCTCCCATGTACACTCGTTACTATGCCGAAATTCTGAAAGGAACTTCTCTCTCCTCTTTTACATTCAAGCAATACTTCTGTATCATAAATCTAAATTCCATTAAAATTGTTGTGAAATGTATCTATATGACTTCCTTACTGTCAATTACATGTAAATATGATGATGAACCTCTTTCTCTCTCATCAAACATTTTTATGAATTCTTATGTCACGTCGTTACGCTACCGAAATCGCACAGATTTTCTAAGCCAAGGTCATTGTGTAGTGAATACCATGACCATTTCTCCATCAATGGTATTCACCTTTATGTACATTTACTTATTTATTATAATGTTTCATGTATGAATTCCGCATTCCTTTATCATGGAATAAATGATCATGTTTTATGAATCCATGTTTTATGATCCATGTGGCACACTTATGCATGAAATGAAATGTTTAAGAATGGTGCGCCCTTATAGCGCTCCAATGCATTGGGTAAAGTATAGTATCATGATACGTCATGTGCAATGAGTGTTGACTCATTCTAATTCATGTGCAACGAGGGTTTACTCATGCTTCATGTACAATGAGGGTTTACTCATGCTCCATGTGCAATGAGCCTTGGCAGATGCTAATTCCATGTTTAGTGTTGTTGCCACATATCCATGTTATGATTATCATGCTTTATCATGCCTTAATGTTCATGTTTCTCTTATGCTCTATTGATATGACTATCTCCTAACATGTATTGTACTCCTCATGTAATTCCATTTTTACTCCCTTACTGGGCTTTATAACTCACCCTTTTCTTATGCATGTCCTTAAGTTATCCCATGCAATGTTAAGTATGAGAGAATGCAGTGGTCATGTAAAGGATGTTTTCAATAATGATGTTGTATTTCATGTTTTATGGTTTTATGTAATGATCCTAAGCCCCAAAGACACTAAACCTCTTGATCATCTTTGTTGTATCAAGTGAAATTTATGTAACAAATCATGTTTAAGTTTGTAATAAAAGTAGGGTTGTCATAAACATGTCCTTTATCCATGATCAATTCAAAATATACTTAGGGAATTCATCATGTAAAGGATGTATATAACCTCAAAAAATATACATAATAAATCTAGAAACTAAAATTATAATAGGAGAGGATGTTGATTCCTAGAACACCATAATATACCCCTGTAAGGGTTTTGTGTAACACCCCAAGTTTCCACGGTTCACTTCTCTTTCAATAATGCAATAGCTTGCATTGTATGCAAGTTCACAATTCTGACACACCAAGACAAATCAAAGTAGCTGTTATGAATAGTAATACCCACTTTTTTAAATTTTATAAATTTTAATATTCAAATTAGACTTGATTTTTGGATTTGGAATATCGAAATTATCCTATTTTGAATTTTTCGTTTTTTTTCTGAGAACTTCCAATTTTTTATGAATAGTGTAAAATACTAAACTTTAATTAAAAACATTTTTTTTAACAAAAATAATTTATAGTGATAAATTATATTATTTAGTGGTTTTAAAGTACAATTAGAATATATATTTACCATTTTATTCAATGGTGGTCATTAGAATTAATTTCACTTTGAAATTAGAGATAAACAATTATCAATCTTTTGATTGATATTCTTTCTTAAAAACATGCTATTTGTTTTGACAATGGGAATTAATTAAAAAATTAATTAATGAAACTTATATGTTTTTAATTTTTTAAAATAGGCAAAATCTTTGAATTTGGAATATCAAATATATCTTCGGGTGAATTTATGGTATTTTTCTGAAAAATATCAATTTTTGATGAATAGTGAAACCACTAAGTGGTAGTTAAAAAACTGATTTTTTTGTTTAAATGCAATTTTAACTCTTCTATGAATTTAATTTCAAAAATCAGACATAAATGGTTGTAATTATGAAGTAAAATGTGGTTCAATAGGATGAAAATAACTTTTGGTGAATAGTAACTTTTGAGTTTTATTAAACGCGAATATAGGTAATTAGAGGAATTTAAGGTAAAAATAATGTTATAATAGTATTAAATTACCTTGACACATGTCCTACTATTATTTTATGACTCATGTCTGACCAAGACAATCCATGGGTCAATTTGTGGAACCCCATGGATCCACTTGGGTAAGGTAATGACATTAATACCTTTTATTTAAAGTAAAAATAAAAATGTCACAAACATGTATTGTTTTACTAAAACAATTTTTAAAAGGGGTTATACAAGTTATATTTTCGACTATAAATATCCATTGTATAGATAATAAGACTTCATACATCATGGTTATTTTTTTTTAATTTTTGGGCATTAAATAAATAAATTTATTTATCACACCATGATGATGCGGTGATTACCTCATTAATGAATGATTTAAATAAAATGAAAAGATAAGGTAAAATATAAGACTCAAACTCGTATAAAGCCTATTGGATGGGTGGATTTCGAACACTTATCACATTATCCTAGAAATATATCATTTTGGGACCTTTAAAATACGAAAATCATTTCATAATAATGTAACATTTCATGACTTTCCAAGAGTGCCCCTCCTCTACCCTTATAAAAGGCCCCCATCTCTACAACATTATTCACACCTTAAAAGCCATTTGGATCAGCCAAACTATTCCCGAATACTCTCTAATCTTACCTCTATTTCTCTTAGAATCCTCAATTTGGTCATAATTCTTCCCAAGGAAGCCTTTTCCTCAAATCAAAAAGAGTTACCCGATTTTAAGGTAATGTCTTCTCTTATGTTCTTTTGTTTTATTTTTCAATTTCCAACCACTTAAAATCTTTTTATTACTTTATTTTGTAAAAAACCAGTATATTTAATATACTAGGATGTTTTTATGAGAATTATTTGATTTACGCTTACAGACACAGTCATCTAATGGTTAAAGAACATACTATTTTTGTGGGTGGCGAATTATTGCCTCAGAAAACGATGATTGTTCAATATTCTTTTAACGCCTCTCATGGTGGCCATTAAGATATCACTATATTTATATATGATATATATTATGTTTATTTTTTCCTTATACTTATGTATTTTTCATTTATGGAATACCTTTATGATTTCCATTATGGTTAAACGCGATAATTTCATTTTAGGAAAGTGATTTGAATCGTTAATTCCATATGTGGGATGTATAAAGGATGGAGTTAATGATATTATATATGATATTATACTGGAATTATAATATACCTTTATATCATTGTGATTTCATTCCATTAAATATGAAATATAAATGAAAGTAGCGTTCATGAATACATACGACTTACCGTCTCCATGAACGGTGCATTTCATTTCGTACCTGTAAATGTTATGTAATATTATAAATGCATGTATATAAGAGATATATATGATATATATGATATCTACATAATGAATATAATTATGGATATAATGGATATTTTACCACATGAACAACTTGTAATTATAAGTAGTTTATTTTTGACTCAAGTACCAAAGATCGTCAAAACGACCGTTATTAACTTAAATAATTACATAATGTTCATAACATGGTAATAAGTGATATAAAAGGAATAATTAACTTTAAAAAGGTTATTAAGAAAGTATAAATTAACTATAGTTTATTATTTAGGAGATTAAAGAACGATCGAGTCAAGTCGGACACGAGGTAAGGGACTTCGTCTCAATCTCCTTTCATTGAGGCATATTTTATTTTATACACAACATTCTTTTATACGGTGTATAAAACCATTTGAATTTTACTTTTATTAAAAAGTAATATTTTTATACGAAGCATTTTTACTAAACAAAAAAAGGAATGTTTTGTCTTACATATGCGGTGACAACAACTTCTCTGCCGCTGTGACCATTATTTGAGTTTCAGATTCCTCTAAAATCCATAACTTTTTTTAAATGAAAAATAAATTCAATGTTTTACTTTTCTTTTATTTTGGTATTGAAAATGGTTTTGATAATTTTTTTGTTTTGTATTGATATCTTGTGATTGAAATGTGGAAATGTTATGTTTCCTTTATGTATGTTTTATGTGATACTATTATGTTATGGTTCTTGGGAATTGTTTATGATATGTTTAAACCTTTTCATATAAGGAATGCATTGGACTTAGTAAGTGATGGGTGGAGCCTGCTATAGCTCCTAAATGCATCGGTAGGTCTCATGAGACAAACTAGTGTCTTGGCACAAGGCCTTGAAAAAATCTTATTTGTAGTCTTGGCACAAAGCCTTGACTATGTGGTCATGATAGTCTGGAATTATGCATTCTATCATTATGAAAGTGATTATTGATATTGCGTGTGATTATTCGACTAGTAGAATATTCATGTGAATAAGTAAATGTCATTATTTAATTTTATTTTTCCATATTATGCTGAAGTTCAAGTTTAAAAGGCTTTTGTTTCAGTTATGCCTTAAATGTTTATGTTTATTTATGAAAGTTTTCTCTATATTGTTATCCTTACTGAGCATCTGAGCTCACCCCATTCAATGTTTTAATTTTTCCAGGATGTGAAGAATTATTTTATGAATGAACCGTAGGGATAGTTTGAGGTGATATGAAGATAGGATGTTATTGTAGTTTTTCAATTTATGATGTAATGTAACATTTATGAATGTATCTAGTGTTTCCAAGGCTACTAAACTAATCGGTCTTTCAAGACATGGTATTTTGTTATCATGCCAATGTTACGTAATAATGCACCATCACTGGGTAACTGGGTTTTGGGCATTACAGTTGGTATCAGAGGAAGTTTAGTACTAACCTTGGAAGTTAGATTTAGATAAACTCTCATTAGAGCACATAGCCCTAAGATAGACTTTGAGGATTAGTATAAAAGAAATTACTAGAATTTTTGTATTATAGAGATTTTGTGTGTTTTCCGAGCAATACATCCCTGCCTGGATATAAGCAGGTAGAGGTGGCTCGGGCACAGATGTGCCTAGGGGTAAAACCCAAAAACACCACTTTGAGCTAGACTCGAACGGGAACTGGTGCACGACAACGGGCCTTGCTGCACTCTTGGTTACGACACTCCCAAGGGATATGCTTAGGATAATTCTCATTTTCTTTACAAACCATTATGAAGGGTTTATGAGTATATACTTACTCAAAGAAAATATTTCTTTTTATGATTATGGATTATATCCATAAATAGATCAATTTATGTTAAGTGTTTTACAAGTATGGAATTATGTATTTTGATTCATGAACTGATCTAGGTTATGCCAATGTTTAGAAATAGTGCCTAGTGGAAGGAATGGAAACCGTATCAATACACACACTCCATTTAGGGATTTCCCTCCTTCTCTAGATAATTATAGTGGATCTGGTGATACAACTGGTGCTGATCATATTATCACCATACTTGGACAACTCACTCAGGTTATTAATAATAACCTTACCCATTTGGAGCACCCTGATCCGCAACATGGAGGATCAATGTTAGACCACTTCATGAGGCAACAACCACCAACATTCAATGGGAGAAAAAATCCCTTAGTAGCTGAGCAATGGATAAATTCCTTAGAGAAAATATTCCATGCCTTGGGGAGTAGTGAAAGGGAAAAGGTTATCCTGGTAGTTTACCACCTCACTAGAGATGCTGATCAATGTTGGTCATTGATTCAAAATAAAAACGAAGATGAAGAAGTATCATGTATGGAATAGAGAGAGTTAAAAGATCTTTTCTTAGAAAAATACTTTCCCCGTGACCATTGAGCAGATATGGAATGGAAATTTCTGAGTCTGAGGCAAAAGGAGGATGAGAATGTCGCAAAGTATGAGTCTATCTTTACAAGGTTAGCGAGGCATGCTGCAGATTATATACGTAACCCAAGAAGTAAGATTTACCATTTATTTGATGGGTTTAAACCATTTCATCGTTGAGCATTAGTATCACAATCTTTCTCAACGTACGATAATATAGTCTCGTGTTCTATCAAGACCGAAAAAAATTCTCGAAATCTTATGACAATAAAGTAAATCAAGAGAAGAATAGAATGGCGGAACAAGAGAAATATAATGGAAAAAAGGGAAATAAGTATTTTTCATTATGCGATAATTGTGGGAAGAATCACCCCGATACTTGCCTAAAAGGAATGGGAGTTTGTTCTAAATGTGGAGAAAACGATCACTAGGCTCGTGATTGCAAGGGAAAGAAAGAGGCTGTCAATGTTGAATGCTAAAATTTTAGAGAAATAGGGCATTATGCAAATGAATGCCCTAGGAGACAAGGAAACTTACCTCAGAAAATGCCAAGGGAGCCAAGCCAATATTCTGTTGTTACTACAGTTGAAGTGGAATAATTATTGTATTTGCATTTTTAGACTCAAGAACTATATTATGGTTATAATAATAATGTGATATATATAAGCATTGTACTGCAGTACTTGTTGTTTACATTAAGGTTTTAATATGATGAAGGTAATCATATTTTTAGTATGTGACAATAAGAGAAACATTACTTTGTTTGGGGAATCTGATGACTTGATTTTGGAATTTAGAGAACTTTTAGAGAAATTCTGGACAGAGGTATTTTGGATAACTATAATGGTTGGAATGGATTAAGTTTAACTTTGGAAGGTATTTTTTAACGTTAAAACATTTCTGAAGATTATTTTTGGAATATTATAATACTATAGTTTTAGGAAAAGGATAACCTACAGGTCGGGGGATAACCCGTCGCGTCGGACGAAGTTGTAGGAATAGAACCCACAACCATAGTGCGACATGCCTTTATTACCTACCACTAGCCTACAGGATGTCCATGCTTATCAAAAAATAATTTTCTTAATCTAAATGGTATGTGTTAACATTTGGAAACTTGTATGATTAGGATAAATATAATATTTTTGAATTCTATTACCTTTTGGAGTGAAAGATAGGTTTGTGGTAAAAATATATTGAAGAATGAAAGTCTACATGACAAGTAAGTATATTTCCTTACATTCTTAGTAAATCTCCAAAATGAATTCCTCAACTTTATGAAAGGTTATTTAAAACAAAAACGTTGTTGGTTAACTTTTCCAACTGGGCAATCAAAGACCGTTTAACCAATCAGAAGCTTGTAATTTTCTTGTAGTTAACATCCTCCTAATACTGTTTTCTACAACTCTCCATCAGACTTTGATGGTTTGTTTCTCCTCCATATCCATTCTTTCATAGAATCCTATTATGGGCTATCTCAGGTGACCTTTGTACATCTCTTTCTTTCTTTTAAAGTTATATTTTTATTAACCTTATTTCCGATGTGGGTTTTCCACAATGGTATTTGCTACTTTCAACCTTTTATATTCAAAGAACAATTTCAAATTGCGAGGATGAAATTTACTGAAGCATGTGAGAATGTAACACCCCAATCTTCCCTGGTACACTTCTCTTTCAATAATGCAATAGCTTGCATTGTATGCAAGTTCGAGATTCTAAGAAACTGCGGCAAATCAAAGAAGTTGTTATAAATAGTAATACCGACTTTTTGAAATTTTATAAATTTTATTATTCAAGTTGGACTTAATATTTGGATTTGGAATATCAAAATTATAATAATTTGAATTTTTCATTTTTTTCTGAGAACTTCCAATTTTTTATGAATTGTGTAAAATATTAAACTTTAATTAAAAACAAATTTTTTAATCAAAATAATTTATAGTGATAATTTATATTATTTAGTTGTTTTAAAGTATAATTATAATAAATTTTTACCATTTTA
The DNA here is from genome assembly GCA_963277665.1 of Viscum album. Classification (NCBI taxonomy): domain Eukaryota; kingdom Viridiplantae; phylum Streptophyta; class Magnoliopsida; order Santalales; family Viscaceae; genus Viscum; species Viscum album. The sequence continues at coordinate 37,552,946 of OY728141.1, read as the reverse complement.
TCCAATGGTGGTCATTAGAATTAATTTCACTTTGAAATTAGACAGAAACAATTGTCAATCTTTTGATTGATATTCTTTCTTAAAAACATGCTTTTTGTTTTGACAATGGGAATTAATTATAAAATTAATCAATGAAACTTATATTTTTTTAATTTTTTAAAATATACATCATCTATGAATTTGGAATATAAAATATATCTTTGGGTGAATTTTTGGTATTTTTCTGAAAAACTTCAATTTTGATGAATAGTGAAACCACTAAGTGGTTGTTAAAAAACTGATTTTTCATTTAAATGAAATTTTACCGATTATATGAATTTAATTTAAAAAATCCAACATACATGGTTATAATTCAAAATTAAATTGTGTTTCAATGGGATGAAAATGATTTTTCCTGAATAGTAGCTTTTGTGTTTTGTTAACCGCGATTAGAGGTACTTAGAGTAATTTAAGGTAAAAATAATGTTATAATAATATGAAATTACCTTGAAACATGTCCTACTCATATTGGATGACTCATGGCCGACCAATGCAATCCATGGGTCAATTTTGGGACTCCATAGATCCACTTGGGTAAGATAATGACATTAATACCTTTTATTTAAAGTAAAAATAAAAATGTCACAAACATGTATTGTTTTACTAAAACAATTTTTACAAGGGGTTATACATCTTTTCGACTGTAAATGTCCATTGGAAATATTAAAAGATTTCCTACATCATGGTAATTTTTTTATAATTTTTAGGAATTATATAAATAAATTTATTTATCACACCATGATGATGTAGCGATTACCTCATTAATGAATGATTTAAATAAAATGAAAAGATGAGGTAAAATCTAAGACTTAAACTTATCTAATTCCTATTATATGGATGGAGTTATAACCTTTATCACCTTATCCTCTAAATATATCATTGTGGGACCTTTAAAATATGAAAAACATTTCATAATAATGTAACATTTTATGACTTTCCAAGAGTGCCCCTCCTCTCCTCTTATAAAAGGCCCCCACCTCTACCACCTTATTCACACCTTCAAAGACATTTGGCTCAGCCAAACTCTACCAAAATACTCTCTCAACTTCCCTCTCTTACTCTTAGAAGCCTCACTTTTGGCTGAAGTCTTCCCAAGGAAGCCTTTGGCTCAAATCAAAAAGAGTTACCCAATTTTAAGGTAATATCTTCTCTTATGTTCTTTTGTTTTATTTTGCTTCTCCAACCCCTTAAATTCTTTTTATTATTTTCTTTTGTAAAAACACCAGTATCATAAATATACTAGGATTTTGTTATGAGAAGGATTTTATTTACACTTACACACACCTTCGTCTAATTGTTAAAGAAGATACTGTATCTGTGGGTGGTGAATTACTGCCTCACGAAACGATGATTGTTCAATCATCTTTTAACACCTCTCATGGTGTCCATTAAGATGTCACTATAATTATATATGATATATATTAGGTTTATGATTTCCCTATACTTCTGTAATTTTCATTTATGTCATACCTTTATGATTTCCATTATGGGTAAACGGGATAATTTCATTTTGGGAAGTGCGGATTACCGCCCCCTCAAAGTGATTTGAATCATTAATGCCATATGTGAGATGTATAAAGGATGGAGTTCATGATATTATATATGATATTATACTGGAATTATAATATAACTTTATATAATTATGATTTCATTCCATTAAATATGAAATAGAAATGAAAGTAGAGTTCATGCGTACGTATGACATACCTTCTCCATGAACGATGCATTTCATTTCTTACCTCTAAATGTTATATAATATTATAAATGCATTTATATATTTGATATATATGATATATAAAATATCTAAATCATGAATATAATTCTGTATATAATGGATATTTTACCACATGAACAACTTGTAATTATAAGAAGTTTATTTTTGAGTCAAGTACCAAAGATCGACAAAACGACCATTATTAACTTAAATAATTACATAATGTTCATAACATGGTAATAAGTGATATAAAAGGAATAATGAACTTGAAAAAGGTTCTTAAACAAGTAGAAATTAACTATAGTTTATTATTCATGTGATTAAAGAACGATCGAGTCCAGTAGGACACGAGGTAAGGGACTTCATCTCAATCTCCTTTCATTGAGGAATATTTTATTTTATACACAACTTTCTTCTATACGGTGTATAAACCCCTTTAAATTTTACTTTTACTAAAAAGTAATATTTTTAGACAAAGCATTTTTACTAAACGACAAAAGGAATGTTTTGTCTTATGTATGCGGCGACAACAACTGCTCTGCCGCTGTGACCATTATTTGAGTTTCAGCTTCCTCTACATGCCAAAACATTTTTAAATTAAAAATAAATACCTTGTTTTAATTTTCTTTTATTTTGGTATTGAAAATGGTTTTGATAAAGTTTTTGTGTTTTATTGATATATTTTTATTGAAATGTGGAAATGTTATGTTTCCTTTATGCATGTTTTATGTGATACTATTATGTTATGGTTCTTGGGAATTGTTTATGATATGTTTAAATCTTTTCATATAAGGAATGAATTTGACTTAGTAAGTGATGGATGGAGCCCGCTATAGCGCCTCGATGCATCGGTAGGTATCATGAGACAAACTAGTGTCTTGGCACAAGGCCTTGACAAAATCATATTTGTAGTCTTGGCACAAGGCCTTGACTATGTGGTTATGATAGTCTGGCATTATGAATTCCATCATTATGAAAGTGGTTATTGATATTTCATGTTATTATTCGACTAGTAGAATATCCATGTGAATAAGTAAACAACATTATTTCATTTTATTTTGCCATATTATTCTAATGTTCAAGTTTAAAAGGCTTTTGTTTCAGTTATACATTGCCTTAAATGTTTATGTTTATTTATGAAAGTTTTCACTATATTGTTATCCTTACTGAGCATCTGAGCTCACCCCTTTCAATGTTTTAATTTTTCTAGGATGTGAAGTAGTATTTTAGGAATGACCTGCATGGATAGTATGAGGGGATATAAAGGCAAGATGTTATTGTAGTTTTCATTTTATGATGTAATGTAACATTTATGAATGTATCTAGTGTTTCCAAGGCTACTAAAATAATATGTCTTTCGAGACATGATCTTTTGTAATCATGCCAATGTTATATAATAATGCACCGACTCTGGGAAACTGGGGTTGGGGCATTACATTTTGGCCACATTAGGTTCATATTTTTGAGAGGATTTAGTAATTAATCAAAATGGGGTAAGATAAAAAATAAATATTAATAACACAAAAATATGGGATCCACGTTCTAGATGGTGGTAATAACCAGCTGGTTGGTGTGCCTATGAATAATTTCATTCATTTTTCCTCAACCATTAGTTATTTGATGGCTTTCTAATGGTTGGATGATGCATTCCACTACCCAGTTAGTGTCCATGTTTCTGACACCATGTATCCTTTTAAGTCTCCAACCTCCATAGGAAAAAATCTAAGACAGGTTATCCCATAAAACATGCCTATAAATTTGAAAAAGAAGATAAGATGCATCAAAATTTAAAAAGTAACACACCTTGAAAAAAACACACATGTTACAATCATCCCTACATATTGGATTCTCATTGTTGATAAGTTTATATAGTGGACTCAATCAAGAAGTTTGGGCCACTATGAAAGAATTTTATCCTTAATATCCCATGTACACTCTTTATTTTATCCATTATACCATAGGAATCTGACCAATTTCCTCATCTTCCCCTACAACACTTTCTCACTTTTTTCTATCATCTTCATTGTGCACTCCAAAAATAACATTCGATATCTACCTTAATTTCCTTCCAGTCATTCACATGTGTAATATTAGTCTGGTACCTTTGAATCCAAGAGTAATGAAACACATCATTTATTCCTTGGTACCATGGATGAAGATTTAAATGGTATACCATTGTAATAATATGTTTAGTAATCGTGAATGATCCAAAAAAAACCACAACACTACCTTCCCTTTCATTCATAACCACTTATGTTCTAATTGGGGAGTCACCAACAAGAAAAACCTGGTCACCCACAAAAAATCAAAGGGTCACCTCCCCATATATTTTCTTACTCTTTCTCTAAGGGGTTACTAGATACTTATAGATCAACTAAACTCTCTCATAGTTATCTTATACCATACATGGTCCCACAAACTATTATAGCACTTGCCTCATGTCAAAAATGTGGCGAGCAACACAACCGACCATAAAGAGTCTCAAAAGATGAAATATGAATTAAAGCCTATAATTTGTTTATGGAAACTATATCATGTATATATGGTCATCCCAAACTTAATTAAAGTATAGTATTCAAGCCCATAGTTTATCCTCTAAAATATTTATCATATTTTTTAATATTCCATCATTCTATGGATGATATGATATGCTCAGTTTCGCCAATGTAATGAAAGAAAATTTTAAGACTTACTAGAACCATGAGATGAATTGAATGTTTCTAGCTGATAAGATTCTCAGTGTATCTTCATTAAGGTATAGAATCTATCATACATACATATTCCCCAACCCATCTATTAAAAGAGTCTCTTGAATCTGTATTAATTGAGAGAGTTTCATCAGCTGATGGACTATCACCCAAATGGTATCACATCTACTTAGGGTCTTAGGTAACACCATCAGGTCCTCTATCATCACATCATCCCACTTCCACATAACAATGGGAAGTGTATGGATAAACCCAAGAGGATTCTGATGATCCACCATTTTCAAAGAGCACGTAAGGCACTGTGAGACAAAACCGATGATGTATCACTTCATACATTACCACCAAAAATGACATTGAATGTCATGATAAATAGTTTTAATCCTAGTTATATATACCATTTTTAATAATGAGAGTCTCCCATGATTCTCCTCCCTCAAGAATGTTGGAACAACTAATCTCTAATGAACATGGATCACATCTCTATCATCTAAGGACCACCTCAGAATAGAATCATCTTCTTCCAAGAATTTCCACATAAATAAACACTCATGATTTAAATCATTGATTGTATTAAAATAGCCTAAAAATGAATACATTGTCACTAAAGTTTCACATATCATTACTCCATACTTTGATGCATCCACTAGCCACGCATATATTAAATGGTATCCTTCCTATGAATAATTCTCTCTTGGATCCTATATCTATGGAGTTTTCCTAATATGATTATTTTAATTGAAATAAAAATTTTGAAAAGTTTATTCTATATAAAATTCAAATTAAAGTAGATACTCTACCCAAAGCCTATATCTTATATTTATATCCCAATATGAGAAAATGTATTATAGGTTCTTGTGGCTTGTGTAGATGAAAAAACACTCACCAAAGAGATAGTGTCACCAATACATTAGTGCATAGAATAATTATAACAACTGTAATTTATGTGTTGGATAGTTTCTCTCAGGGAATCATAAATGACATGATCTATAAGTAACCACCAAATACCCATATGTCTACATACATCCCAACACAACACCTATGGATTCACAAAATATTGTGTATCTGATCCCAAGATCTAAAATCCTCAAAACATGGGTTGTTTTAAATTTATTCTTTAGTACTAAAATGACCTATTTACACTAATTAGACCACTCAAAATCGACCCCATGTTTTCAATACTATCATTTCTACTACAAAATGGGATAATTCATGGATGAAGTGTCAATTGTACCCTACAGGACTAAGGAATATCTTGATATCAAACACATTCCTAGGATGTTCCCTAGATATCATGGCATCTTCCTTCTCTGAGTTCACTGAAATCCAAATCTAAAAAAATTAATATCTAATAAAATTCACCTCTCGAATCCATAATTGATAATTCAACATTTTTTTCATAAATTTTAATCTCCCAAAGTATTCTCAAAACTATCTCAATGTATCTAGCATTTGTAACTGATCTTGGATTATATTAGGATATCATACAATACTAAAATGTTTAAGGAGTTAGGAAATTGAAGTAAAATCTTGTTCATGAAATATATAAACACTGATAAATAATTTGTAAGCCCATAAGGCAGGAAAATATACTTATATAGTCTATATATACTCTCAAATGTCATCCTGGAAAAATCCTCCTCTCTAACGAGTAACTGATGGTATCCTGGATAAAGATCAATCTGGGTGAATCATTAGACACCACATAAATAATCAAACAACTAATAAATCCTTTATAAAAGGTATAAATTTTTAATTTCAACTTAATTTAACTTCCTATAATCCATAAAGAGTCGTAGACTATAATCTGTATTTGGGGAAAACAACATCGAGGATCCCCACAGAGATATCCTAGTTTTGATAAATCCCTTCATCTTGAAATCCTATAGTTTCATAGTTAACTCACTCAATTAATTTGGTTCTATATGATAATGTGATATAAATATAAGTTTTTCCCCATGCTCAATATCAATATCAATATTAAAATCAATTCCTCTATCTAGACGAAGACTTAAGAAGTCATCTGGGAAAATATTTGTATAGAGATCAACCACTGGAGTAAAGATAGAGTGGTATATTTCTTATTCTTCTATAATATCCTAGAAAAAAAAATATTTCATTATTTGTTAAATATAACTCAATTTATGTCTCATCCTTACTATTCTAAGATCTCACTCACTATTCAATAAGAACCTCAATCATTTGGACATGATGAAAGACACACTTATTTTGTAACAATCGATATGAGATTGATAATCAATCATGTAACGAACACGGTGGGCCTAAATCCCAACAAACTTGGTGGGACTAAAGCCCAATGTACTCGTATATACCCAAGCCTAGCCCTCTGGAAAATAACAGACCCCCGCCCACAAGAAGATAACAGGCCCCCGCCTCAGACTATCCCAGATAACAGGTGGCATGAACTCTCCCCTGCCTGACGTGCATTTAAATCACCTTCCCCACAAATCGAACCCATGACTATAGGCTTAAAGGACAACTGGGAAGTGTTACAGGTACCAACTGGGTCATAGCTCTGTTGGTACATGTAACGCTTCCCAATTTTCATTTAAGCCAATGTTCATGGGTTCGAGTTGCAGGGGAGGCGATTTAAATCCTCATCAGGTAGGGGACAGTTCATGCAACGTGTTATCTGAACCTGTCATAGGTTGAGGCATGTTATCTGCCTGAGGGTGGGGGTCTGCTATCTTCTATAGGGCTGGTCTTGGGTGTGGCTGAGTTTGTTGGGATTTAGGCTCATCGGGTTCATTACTTAAAAGTCACCTTTTATGTAATGAATCTGGTGGGCCTAAAGCCCAAAGAACTCGGGCACGCCCGAGCCCATCCCTCTGGGAAATAGCAGACCCCCAGTCGCAGGTAGATAATAGGCCCCACCTCAAACTATCCTAGATAACACATTGAAGGAACTGTCCCCTACCTTAGGAGAATTTAAATCTCCTCCCCCACAACTCGAACCCATGAAAACAAGCTTAAATTCCAACCGGGAAGTGTTACGAGTACCAATTTTTCGATTTCTTAGTTGGTACACGTAAGGCTTTTTTTGTCCTTTAAGCGTGTGGTCATGCATTCAAGTTTCGGGGGAGGTGATTTTAATCCTTTTCAGGCAGTGGAAAGTTTATACCGCATGTTATGTGGTACAGTCTGAGGTGGGGGCCTATTATCTGCCTACGGGTGGGGGTCTGTTATTTTCTAGAGGGGTGGGCTTGGGAGTCATCGAGTTCATTGGGCTTTAGGCCCACTGGGGTCATAAAAAATGATCATGTCCATTATAAATACCACATAAAAATTGGTCATCTCGAAGAACATGAATTACCATAGATTTTCGTAGATAGAAACAAATATGGGACCTTTAGGGAATCATTGTAGAAAATCTACACTCTTTTCAAGAGATATGTTAAGTAAGAGTAACTTATAAGTTAATATATTTAATAAATCTAGGTCAATGACAACTTGATAAAATTTGAAATAATTGGACGATCTTATGTAAAAAAATTATTGAATAGAGGTAATAAATACCACTACAATATCTATAGAGACCCGAAGCCTGACAAACATTGACATTACATTACATTTGCATAATACTTAGTACATAACAAAAACACACACACAAGGACCGTAATAATTTAGTGTCTTTGGAAACTCAGAATATAATCCTCTAATCCTGGTGAAAGATCTTCAACATCTCCCATAAAGATCTTCCTTTTTATTATACCTAAAACCTTTCTTTATATCCTGGGGAAAAGAAAACATAAAAGGGTGAGCTCAAATACTCAGTAAGGGTAAACAAAAGAAATATCAATCACATCATATTCATAAGAACATAACATTTTGAAAATCTTAACCTGGAAAAGAGAGCATAATTTCATAACATGGGATAAATCATAGTAGTGAAATGAAATCCCAATAATCATAACTTAAAACATGAAACATTTTGGAATACACACATAATCATAGAGAATCATTTCTTGTTAGTCAAGACTCATTGTCAAGACTATCTTAGTGGACAAAGAACCTTTCTGAACTGAGTCACCCTCGTTTCAGTCCTGTTTCACTGAACCGGTATAACCTACCATTCCAGCCATTTCTATCTCATGAGATATAAAATCTTTACCCAATGCATTGGAGGGAGATATAGGTCCCACCCATCTCATAATGATACCATTCTTATGTGTGCCACAAAATCATAAATCATATATCATTGCGTAACCAATGTAATACAAATGGGACTCTTAAACATCATGACATCATAACATAATCCATAAACAATTGATATCATTTCATCATAAGAAAATTGAATCCATTTAAATCATAGAGAAATTTTACTTGAAACATACACATATGAAATAATGTCATCTTAGATGTAAAATAGTTTTGACAAAACACTTGAAATGAATTCTTGAGGAAAATATCCTTTCTTCTTTAAAATCATGTTCTTTTCACAAAATTCCATGAAATTTTAAAAGATAAGGGTTTTATTGAAAATAATCATGAAATCTTGTAGAGGAAGCTTCTTGAAAATGAGGCGTTATGAAACCGTAAAAATCCGTTCACACCGTATAAGTTAAAAATAACATTCTCCTCGTACTTTTGTCGGAAAAGTCACAAAGTACCTTATATGGTAACCAAACGAAAGATTTCATTCATACAATGTGGTAAAAAGTGAATAAAGGGAAAAATGACTTTAAACATCCATGGAAAAATGGTAAACATTTTATGAAATAATTTTTAGAAATCATGGTCATGGATGATAAACGTAACCCCAGTAAATACTTACGTATATGCAATCTCGGATAAAAATGAGATTGAAAATTTATCCCTTACCTTAGGTCCGATTTTCTTCGTAAGTGTCTGAACCTCCTGTATAATGATTTAAATAATTTCATTTACTTATTACAGAATCATATTCATTGTTATGATATCATATATGGTTCACTTATGACTTTATATTACCCGTTCTTTTGTAAATTCCATGTTAAAGAGCGTTTTGGGTAAAATTGTTTCATTTATCGTAGGTGTTTGGACTTGTTGTTATTGACATTATTATTACTTATATCATGATTTACTTACTTCCAGAATATAAAATATGATTTATATATCATATATATTCAGTATATATATATATATAATAGATAGATAAATGAAATGAAACACACCGTTCATGGAGACGGTAGTCCGTACGTACGCATGAACGCTGTTTTCCTTTCCTTATTGTCTTGAATGGAAGTAAGTAGATGACATATATATATACATAAATCCGGTAGATTTACCATGTCATATATTTCATTATTATTGCTTATATACTTTATAATCATTCTTAAATGGTTAACATGGAGAATGAATCTCATCACGTCGTGGAGACGGTAGTCCGTACGTACGCACGAGCGATGATATCATTTCCATAATTATTGAATTGAATTGGAGTGGATGATACAATATATCAGAATCATTATTATGTTATAATAACTATGTATAGTTATTCTTTACACCATAATACCCATCCATGTAAGGTGTTGGTGGAAAAACAGATTACACCACGGCGTGGAGACGGTATTCCGTACGTACGCACGCGCGGTGATTTCATTTTCCGTAGGATGGATAGATGGTGAATTAGAATTGTTTCATACTTATAATAAAATATCAGTATATGAGTGATACTGATGTTATTACTTCATAATGAAACAACCTAAGAATAAGAAGTGGAAGAAGAAATAAAGGTGAAAGAATTGGTAACAGAAATTACCTCTTCTTTGAAGCGCCTCTTTGAGACCTCCTTTTAGGGCACTAAAATTGGTCTTTGAGGAAGACCAGAACCTCTAGGATGTTTCTAGGGAAGTGGAGAAGAGATTTTGTCATGGTTTGGCTGATCTTGAAGGCTCAAATTTGTGTGAGGAAGAGAGGGAGGAGGTGTCCTTTTATAAGGGAGGAGAGGGGCACCTTTGGAATAACTAAAAATATTATTTTATTATAAAGTCAAGTTCGGTTTTAAATAGCTCCAAATTGATTTATTTCGAGGATAAGGTGGAGATGGGTATAAATCCTCTCATCCAATAGAATTTAGACAAGTTTAGGTTCCTATTTTAACCTTATCATTTAGATTTAACATTAAGTTAAATAATTTTACTTTTACCATGTCTTCTTGTGTTCTTACACTATAAGGTTAATAAACTTACTATATCAAGGCAAACGAACCCCAAGTTGTTTATTATTAATATATATATCCTTATCTAAGTCATTTGACCGAACCTTAGATTTTTAGGAATTAAGTAACAATTAATAATATAATATTTGTTTTAAAAATTAATTTATGTCAATTTTGACACTATTTGGTACATGATTTTTATGAAATTTTTAACAGAATGATAAGTTCAAACCAAGTTACTTAAATCAACAATAACATGTCATATTAACCTAGAAAATTAGTTTAAGTCATAAAAAGTCTCAAATTACATTTATTAGGGCATTTATAACATCAATTATGTTAATATTTTCTTAAAAAGGTAATTACTGCATCATTGTTGTGTCATAAATAAATTAAATTATTTAAAGTATAAAAATTACAAATAAAATACCATTATGTAGGAAATCGTTTTATCTTTCTAATTAATATTTATAGTCTAAATTATATTATGTATAACCCTATATTAAAAATGTTTTAGTAAATAAAAATTGATTTTAACTCTTTTAACTGTTCTTTGAATTAAATAATAATAAATGTCCTAATCTAATCCAAGTGGGACTAAATGGTCATATTTTATTCCTAAGCTTTTTTTGGTCTAATTAAACTTATCCAATAGAATTTGGACTTGTGTTAGGGTAATAATAATATCATTTTTACCCTTAATTACCCTATTTACTTTTAACCGTGGTAAATAAAAGTAAAAAGTTACTATTCACCAAAAATTATTTTCCTCTCATTGAACCAAATTTTACATACTGACATCAACCATGTCTCTCGGATTTTTGAAATTCCACTCACAGAAGCGGTAAAATTATGTTTTATGAACAATTCAGTTTTTTTTAACTACCACTTAGTGGTTTCACTATTCATCAAAAATTGAAAGTTTTCAGAAAAATACCAAAAATTAGGCCTAAGTTATATTTGATATTATGAACTCAAAAATGATTTCCATTTTACCAAATTCAAAACATATCAGTTCCATAAATTAATTTAAAAATTAATTCCCGTCATCAAAACAAAAGGCGTGCTTTTAAGAGATAATAACTATCAAAAGATTGACACTTGTTTATAACTGGTTTAAATGTGAAATTACATCCAATGACCAACATTGTATTAAATTGTAAAAATATATTATAAATATACTTTAAAACCACTCAAATTAATAATTTATCACTATTAATTATTTTGATTGAAAAAGTTGTTTTTAATTAAAATTTAGTAATTTTCACTATTCATCAAAATATGAAAGTTATCCGAAAATCACCAAAATTTCACCCTAAGCTAATTTCGATATTCCGAATCCATAAATGACGTCCATTTTGAAAAATAAAATTTACAAAATTTCAAAAAGTGGTCATTACTATTCATAATGGCCAGTTTTAATAATATCTTAATAGCATATCGTTGTTTAGCGAAACTTGGTGTTGCGTACAACACACGCTATCGTGGAAGGTCGCAATTGAGTGTAATTGAAGCCAGGTTAGAGATGTGTGTTGTGAAATCTCCTTTTTGTGTAGCGTATAACACAAGACATTAATGAAATTAAAAAGAATATTTTTCATAAAATCTTGGGGTGTTACATTCTACCCCCCTTAAAATGAATTTCGCCCTCGAAATTCATCGGGGTTATAAATGGTTTACTATTCGAAAGTTTCTTTAATCGAAATCCACATCGTAAATAGGAATACCAAAACCAATCTTTAAAAACAAAAGTATGAAACGTAACGGTTACCCAAATAAACTAATCACTGGGTTTCCACATAGGTGAAAATATGGATATGGAAGAGAAATATAACCATCATGTTCTGATGGAGAGTGGTAGAGAACATGGCTATGGAAAAGATAGCAATCACAAATCCATAAATTTGTGACGATCTAAGGTACCATCTGATTAATCAGATATAAGAGCACTAGGACAACATTTTTGGTTTTCAAGATCGTTTCCCTAAAGTTGAAGAATTTGAATTAGAATAAATACTTACTTTATTTTGGTAAAATCTCACTGTTGTTCGTGCCTTCAACAATTTCCACTTCATCTCTTAAATAAATGAAGTTGAATTTGTTATTCGTGAAGTGTTAGTATGACAGGTCATTCCATCTGTCTCAAAAAAAGGTTAGAAAAAGTTATTAAATATACATAAGTCATTCTTTAGTGAGATTAATCATATATGGTTCCTAAAATGGACTTATACTTCATATATCATACCGCTTAATAAAATAAAACTAGTTTCTACTAAACAGGGACTTCTTGTAGGCCAGTGGTAGGCGATAAAGGCCAGTCTCACATCGGTTGTGGGTTCGATTCCCACGGCCTTGTCTGACGAGATGGGCTGTCACCCGTCCTGAAGGTTGTCCTTTTTCTAAAACTATATTACTATAACATCCCATCAATAATATCGAAAAACTTCTATCCTTAAACAATACTATATTATGTCCAACATAATCCATTCCAATCTTTAGGCTTATCCATAATACTGCAGTCCACTCTCATAATATAGTGAAAACAATTACCAGAGATTTAATACCATCGTTGATCCCCATATATCATAAGATATGTCTTGTTGGTCACATTCCAATCATGTGAATACCTTAATTATGTATTCTCTTGAAAAATGAATACCAATTAAACCTTAGTGAAAACATGAATGCTGTCAAAAGTTAACTCTTTCCACATACCAAAATCCAAAAATTCTATATACTCAAACCATGATATCACTTAGTCCTTATATCAATCATGAGCTCATGAATACTGTCAAACATTTCATTTTCTCTTTATCACTTCATTATGCGCATATCATCCACTTTCCAAAAATATTTCAATCACTTTTTTATCCTAGTTACCAGTATCATATAACTATTAAGAACCAATACATAGATATTCCAAAATTCCACAATACCATAAATGAGATTCCATGATACTATTTTGAAATCCCATTACATAAACACTTAATCATTCCACCACATCGTTGTCATATTCGACATCGCCAATAGTGATCGCATTTGACTTCCCTTTGTCCTTTGCCTTAAGCGGTTGCTCATGTCGATCATCACTAACCCTTGGATTAGGGCATTTATTAGCATAATGCCCCATTTCATTGCACTTGAAGCATTGAAGTGTTGGTGGTGCGTTCTCTACAGTGTTTGCTTTATTCACATCATTAGAAACCCTTTTTCCATTACATCGACACTCAGCTACTCGATGACCTTCTTTTCCACAATTAAAACATTTTCTAGTCCCTTTAAGACAATCTCCACCATGCTTCTTTCCACACTTTGTGCATAAGGAAACATTCATCTTTGTTTCACCATTATTCTGAGATTTATCCTTGAACTCCATCTTTTGTTTCTTGTCAAAACCATGAGATGGATATGTAACACCAACTTTCATTTCTACCTTGATAGCACAACGCACAATTTCTTCATAGCTACTGAAGTCTCTTATAGCTAATGCCCTTCGAAGACTTGGTTTTAAGCCACTGAAAAATCGATCAACTTTACTTTCAGGTTGGATGATAATGCCAGATGCATAACTTGCAAGTCTTGTAAAATTTGCTTCGTATATACCAACAGATTCATCATCCTTCTGCTTCAGCTCAAGAAACTCCTTCTCCATCTTTTTTCGAAGAATACAATGGAAGTACTTATTGAAAAATAAGTTCTTGAAATCATCCCATTCCATGGACTCAATTTCATCTCTTGGCCTCGTATTCTTGATAAGACTCCACCATTGATCAGCTTCACCTTCCAAACGATATACTGCTAAGATGACTTTATCATGTTCAGAACATTGAAGAACTGAAAATATCTTTTCAGTAGTATTGATCCATTGTTCAGCAACAAGTGGATCAGAAGACCCACTGAAAGAAGGTGGACGTTGCCTCATGAAGGACTCAATAGAATATTGTTCCCTTCTATGCTTATTTGGAAGTCCATAATGATTCATAGCTTGTGTAAGTATAGCAATAATATTTTGCACTACATCTCCCATAACATTTTTTTGTTCAGGAGGGCAATCATTGCATTGTCCATTGCATTGATCAACACGGTTCCTTCGGGTTCCAGCCATCGTCTAAAACCCAAAAATAATAGTGTGAGAGGCAACAATAATGCTAGGAAAAAAAACATAATAAAGGGAGAGTACCTTCAATATCTAGCATCTTAGGTTTAATTATATGATCGTTAGCGTAATTCTAGTACTATAACCTATACGTATACTTAAACTTAGGGATATCCCTAAACATACCTTAGAAATATCTCTAGGGATCTCACTAACATTTTCGCATCCTAGTTTCCAAAGGTTGACTAAACCTTTCCTCTGATACCAACTGTAGAGACCTGAAGCCGGACGTACATTTACATTACATTACATTTGCGGAATACTTAGTACATAACAAAAACACACACACAAGGACCGTAATATTTTAGTGTCTTTGGAAACTCAGAATATAATCCTCTAATCCTGGTGAAAGATCTTCAACATATCCCATAAAGATCTTCCTTTTTATTATACCTAAAACCTTTCTTTATATCCTGGTGAAAAGAAAACATAAAAGGGTGAGCTCAAATGCTCAGTAAGGGTAAACAAAAGAAATATCAATCACATCATATTCATAAGAACATAACATTTTGGAGATCTTAACCTGCAAAAGAGAGCATAATTTCATAACATGGGATAAATCATAGTAGTGAAATGAAATCCCAATAATCAAAACATGAAACATTGTGGCATACACACATAATCATAGAGAATCATTTCTTGTTAGTCAAGACTCATTGCCAATACTATCTTAGTGGACAAAGTCCCTTTCTGAACCGAGTCACCCTCGTTTCAGTCCTGTTTCACTGAACCGGTATAACCTACCATTCTAGACATGTCTATCTCATGAGGTATAAAATCTTTACCCAATGCATTGGAGGGAGATATAGGTCCCACCCATCTCATAATGATACCATTCTTATGTGTGCCACAAAATCATAAATAATACACCATTGCATAACCCATGTAATACAAACGGGAATCTTAAACATCATGACATCATAACATAATCCATAAACAATTGATATCATTTCATCATAAGAAAATTGAATCCATTTAAATCATAGAGAAATTTTACTTGAAACATACACATATGAAATAATGTCATCTTAGATGTAAAATAGTTTTGACAATACACTTGAAATGAATTCTTGAGGAAAATATCCTTTCTTCTTTAAAATCATTTTCTTTTCACAAAATTCCATGAAATTTTAATAGATAAGGGTTTTATTGAAAATAATCATGAAATATTATAGAGGAAGCTTCTAGAAAATGAGGCGTTATGAAACCGTAAAAATCCGTTCACGCCGTATAAGTTAAAAATAACATTCTCCTCGTACTTTTGTCAGAAAAGTCAAAAAGTACCTTATATGGTAACCAAACGAAAGATTTCATTCATACAATGTGGTAAAAAGTGAATAAAGGGTAAAAATGACTTTAAACATCCATGTAAGAATGGTAAAAATTTTATGAAATCATTTTTACAAATCATGGTCATGGATGATAAACGTAACCCCAGTAAATACTTACGTATAAGCAATCTCGGATAAAAATGAGATTGAAAATTTATCCCTTACCTTAGGTCCGATTTGCTTCGTAAGTGTCCGAACCTCCTGTATAATGATTTAAATAATGTCATTTACTTATTACAGAATCATATTCATTGTTATGATATCATATATGGTTCACTTATGACTTTATATTACCCGTTCTTTTGTAAATTCCATGTTAAAGAGCATTTTGGGTAAAATTGTTTCATTTATCGTAGGTGTTTGGACTTGTTGTTCTTGACATTATTATTACTTATATCATGATTTACTTACTTCCAGAATATAAAATATGATTTATATATCATATATATTAAGTATATATATATATATAATAGATAGATAAATGAAATGAAACACACCATTCATGGAGACGGTAGTCCGTACGTACACATGAACACTGTTTTCCTTTCCTTATTGTTTTGAATGGAAGTAAGTAGATGACATATATATATACATAAATCCAGTAGATTTACCATGTCATATATTTCACTATTATTTCTTATATATACTTTATAATCATTCTTAAATGGTTAACATGGAGAATGAATCTCATCGCGTCGTGGAGACGGTAGTCCGTACGTACGCACGAGCGATGATATCATTTCCATAATTATTGAACTGAATTGGAGTGGATGATACAATATATCAGAATCATTATTATTTTATAATAACTATGTATAGTTATTCTTTACACCATAATACCCATCCATGTAAGGTGTTGGTGGAAAAACAGATTACACCACGACGTGGAGACGGTATTCCGTACGTACGAACGCGCGGTGATTTCGTTTTCTATAGGATGGATAGATGGTGAATTAGGATTGTTACATAATTATAATAACATATAAGTATATTAGTGATACTGATGTTATTACTTCATAATGAAACAACCTAAGAAGAATAAGTGGAAGAAGAAATAAAGGTGAAAGAATTGGTAACGGAAATTACCTCTTCTTTGAAGCGCCTCTTTGAGACCTCCTCTTAGGGAACTAAAATTGGTCTTTGATGAAAACCAGAACCTCTAGGATGTTTCTAGGGAAGTGGAGAAGAGATTTTGGCATGGGTTGGCTGAGCTTGAAGGCTGAAAGTTGTGTGAGGAAGAGAGGGAGGTGGTGTCCTTTTATAAGGGAGGAGAGGGGCACCTTTGGAATAACTAAAAATATTATTTTATTATAAAGTCAAGTTCGGTTTTAAATATCTCCAAATTGATTTATTTTGAGGCTAAGATGGTGATGGGTCTAAATCCTCTCATCCAATAGAATTTATACAATTTTAGGTTCCTATTTTAATCTTGTCATTTTGATTTAACATTAAGTTAAATAATTCTACTTTTACCGTGTCTTCTTGTGTTCTTACACTATAAGGTTAATAAACATAATATATCAAGCCAAAAGAACCACAAGTTGCTTATTATTAATATATATATCCTTATCTAAGTCATTTGACCGAACCTTAGATTTTTAGGAATTAAATAACAATTAATAACATAATATTTGTTTTAAAAACTAATTTTTGTCAATTTTGACACTATTTGGTACATGATTTTTATGAAATTTTTAAAAGATTGATAAGTTCGAACCAAGTTACTTAAATCAACAATAACATGTCATATTAACCTAGAAAATTAGTTTAAGTCATAAAAAGTCTCAAATTACATTTATTTGGGCATTTATAACATCAATTATGTTTATATTTTCTTAAAAAGGTAATTACTGCATCATCGTTGTGTCATAAGTAAATTAAATTATTTAAAGTATAAAAATTACAAATAAAATACCATTATGTAGGAAATATTTTTATCTTTCTAATTAATATTTATAGTCGAAATTATATTACGTATAACCCTATATTAAAAATGTTTTAGTAAATAAACTTTGATTTTAACTCTTTTAACTCTTCTTTGAATTAAATAATAATAAATGTCCTAATCTAATCCAAGAGGGCCTAAATGGTCATATTTTATTCCTAAGCTTGTTTTTTGTCGAATTACACTTATCCAATAGAATTTGGACATGTGTTAGGGTAATAATAATATCATTTTTACCCTTAATTACCCTATTTACTTTTAACCGTGGTAAATAAAAGTAAAAAGTTACTATTCACCAAAAATTGTTTTCATCTCATTGAACCACATTTTACATACTCACATCAACCGTGTCTCTAGGATTTTTGAAATTCTACTCACAAAAGCGGTAAAATTAAGTTTTATGAACAATTCAGTTTTTTTTAACTACCACTTAGTAGTTTCACTGTTCATCAAAAATTGAAAGTTTTCAGAAAAATACCAAAAATTAGGCCTAAGATATATTTGATATTATGAACTCAAAACTGATTTCTATTTTACCAAATTCAAAACATATGAGTTGCATTAATTAATTTAAAAATTAATTCCTGTCGTCAAAACAAAAGGCATGTTTTTAAGAGATAATAACTATCAAAAGATTGACACTTGTTTATAACTGGTTTAAATGTTAAATTACATCCAATGACCAACATTGTATTAAATTGTAAAAATATATTCTAAATATACTTTAAAACCACTCAAATTAATAATTTATCACTATTAATTATTTCGATTGAAAAAGTTGTTTTTAATTAAAGTTTAGTAATTTTCACTATTCATCAAAATATGAAAGTGATCCGAAAATCACCAAAATTTCACCCTAAGCTAATTTCGATATTTCGAATCCATAAATGATGTCCATTTTGAAAAATAAAATTTACAAAATTTCAAAAAGTGGTCATTACTATTCATAGCGGCTAGTTTTAATAATATCTTAATAGCATATCGTTGTTTAGCGAAACTTGGTGTTGTGTACAACACACGCTATCGTGGAAGGTCGCGATTGCGTGTAATTCAAGCCAGGTCAGAGATGTTTGTTGTGAAAGCTCCTTTTGGTGTAGCGTATAACACAAGACATTAATGAAATTAAAAAGAATATTTTTCATAAAATCTCGGGGTGTTACAATATCCATATATGTTCCCTCTCCACTACTAGCTAGAACATCATCCATCATATAAATCATGACTATCATTGTAGAAGGCCCAACATCCATGGTGCATTACTTTCATGGTTATACAATATCTATAAGTATAGTGTCCTCTAATGAGTACCCAAACTATATCCTTGGGTCACATCCCAGGTCTTCTCCAAAAAACATACAAGATCATATCTATATCTCCCTCAAACAAAACTGAGGAAGATTTCCCATCTTACCGCATCCATGAACGATAATCAATGGTCTCAAAAAAAATTGTGATAATTTCAACTCTTTCAATAGTTGAAACACATAGGAATTACTCATTCAAGGAATTGGTAGAAGAAACTATAATTTAATTCAACTATCTTCCATTTTTATGTTGTAACTCATCAACCTTCCACTCACGGACACTAAAAGACACACCTACCATAGCATCTAAATATCCACCAGCTAACCCACCAAGAACTATAAGTAAAACCTATAGTTATTTCATCATTAGTAATTTTTTAAAAGGCACAAGCCTTATAAATAACATGTGTGCATGTCACTAAGTAAATTGCCAAACCAGTAATCTTATCTCTAGAAGATGGTAAATCTAAAACATCTTTTCATTCTATTATTTATTCTCAACCAAAATAAGAGTAAAGTGTAAAATTTATATAAAATGATATAAGTATGAAGAAACTGACATGGTTACCTACTAGAGATCTATAAAGTGTTAAGATATTTTCATTTTCAATATTTTTGGAAGGCACTCTTCATAGAATAGGTCCATGAAGGCTTGTTAAGTAAGAACCTCATGCCTACCTATCCATCAAATGATACGCCACCAACTTTTGGTGTGTACCTAAAGAATAAAGACTTAACGTCTCACCTTTCTATACCCAGAAGTCTCCCCCAATTAAAAAATTACATATATGATTTCAATCAAATATTAAGTATATTTAGGACTGACAATTCTATGGAATGTTGGTGTATGATGATGCTGAAAGACATAATCATAAGTCCTTTATCCCCCTCTTCCATGAGAAAAAATAGTTTGTTAAACTATGAGTTTGGGAGGGTTCATTTACTAAACCTCTAGAATAGGTTTGGGATCATTCTAAAGTGAATACTTATGTCAAACCAATGGTGGAATAGGTGGACCCTACCTTGGAATATTTTATGTTGGATTTTTCTAAAATTTCAAATAAAATAAAATGCCTATGATAACTTTATTATGGAAATAACTTTAGTAGTTAAAAGGAATACATGAGGGAAGTTTATTGGAAGGAATATATGAAGAGAATACCACAAACAAGGTATAACCCTCATGGTTCTACCCGAGGCCCAATCCTAGTCCTCTATACCTACATGTAATTCATAATCATATACATACAAAACATTATTTTATTATCAAGTTTAACTATATAATGATAAATATATGTCACAATAGTAGAGAATACAAATATATTGTTAAATAATGTGAAAATATTAAGGAATTGAATTATGAAACAAGTATACAACAACCAATAAAAATATATATAATACATGTGATCCTACGTGCCCATCCATGATGAAATAATTCACCTATGTTCATTAAAACTATAATAGAGAATCATCACCCCTAACTTATAGGTCAACGACACATGAAATATCCAATAATATTGATGTTCCCCTACCCAAGTTCCGCACATCTTAGATCATTTCTACTATAACCCAAAAAGAAAATAAATATGGGAACCTTGGTCCATTGATACCATTTTGTAATACACCAAATGGACTCACCTAGTACTAGCCAATGTCCCACATAACCTAATTTGTGTGTATCCCCATACACAACATGCTTCCAACTAGCGGTGAGGGTCTAAAGCAACATGGGGAGACTATACCCTTGGTAATCCTAGAAATTACGGATTAATAAATCATAAGTACATGGTAACCAAAAAACCTAATAAAAGGTAAAGTGAATAAATTTTGTAACAAATTTCACATCATGTCACACTATCACAATCAAATGGATCCTTAATATGGTATATAAATAATTACATCTAGAAGGAAAAATAAGTAAAAGAGTTATGTAAACCACCAATATTCTATCCTAATATCACATATATCTCTAAGATCCCAGCTCTTTAGAAACCTACCACGGGTCCCTTTCCCTTCCCTAGATCCTTGATCTTGAATTCTAGATGTGCATCGTGTTTCTTATTTAGGGTTTGAGTATAAACCTTTTAGGATACACCAAATGAATTCCTAACATAATTTATCATGTATATAGAAGTGTATGACACAGTGGAAAGTAAAATTTTCACAAAATAATATAACCAAGAAAACACCAAGCGAAGGTCCACTATCCAAACATCCATAGGACACTTTCATACCTCCATTGTATCCATACTCGTAGAACTATCATAATTATAGTTTTTTATGAACCAACCTCACTGTCACCTTAGAAATATCTAAACAGAAACAAGGAAAATGAATCATCGGTTAGGCCATAGGTCCATCAATCCCCGTCTTTACCATGTGTCAGGACACAAGATACTCATGACCCTGCCTATATCTTGGTCCAGGAAACATGGATGTCATATCCCTATAATGATTGTGTCCAAGACACATGGAATCTTTTTCCCTACATTTCATTGGATAAGAAAACCATGTAGTTTTACCCATACCCTATATCTTGGTCCACCATCATCATTAACGCAAGTTGCACAAGATCCCCCTCTCAAGTTAAACCAATCCATGATGGTTTACATATCATTTTACACTAGAAGGAAAACCTCCAGAATCCATACAATTACACACAATAGGGAATAACACATTTTGAAACAACATCACATATCAAGCATGAATAATTAGTATCCATAGACTAACATATATATACTCGGGCTAATCGAACAAAAACTTGTAATCAAAATTCATCATGGGTCTCTACACTAGGAATATATACACAAGACATCTTATTAAATAAAACTATATAATGTCCCAATATGGTATGGAATTTCAACATTTTGCAAGATGGGGTCAATTTTGAGGATCCACCAAGAAACAATAGTCATATAAAACACATGAAATATAATTCACTATAAAAAATTACAATATATCATACTAGGACCTCTAACATTGTACTTCTAGAAATATATCAACCCAAGAGATGAGATTCCTAATAAAAAATGAATCACCATCAATAGTTGATCTAGTATTGATTATGGAGAGACACTAGAATATCATGATCTAACATGGATTTATCAATCGATCATGAATTCTCCATTAGATAAAGATAGATATTCAATGATCTATCTAACATGGATTAGATCCATGATCAATTCCAAAAAATAAGATTATTTTGACTATAAATGATAGATCAAACCACAAACAATTCCTTAAATCAATCTTGACTTGAAAATTCCTATAAAAGGAAAAGGGGGTACATAGAGAATCATAAAAGAGATCTCTAAGGTGTTCTTCCAACATGAGTGATGGATTTGGTAGTGGGTTTTCTATGTAATTTAAATGGTGTAGAATAACATATATTTTATTAATGACACCCAAGTCTGGGTTCCATCGACATGCTGGTGAACCTCATCAGTAAGCTGATGGGATCCATACATGTTTAGATCCCTCTACTACCACCACCAGTTTTCAATTGTATTCCACTAACTAGTCGAAGGATTTATTTCAACCATAGTGAATAAAATTAATTCTATAACCTTTATAGAAAAAAATAGGATACCCCTTATCCCATAAAAACAGCTCTAAATGAGAAAAACAAGAAAAGATACATCATAATTTTTAAATAAACATTCCATGGAAAAAATAATGGATATTATAGTTATCATATTAAAACAAAATAAGTTTATCATGTAAAACATTAGAACTAATTTGAAAATAGAACCCAAGAATTTTGTTAAAGTAACACAATATTTTTGTCTAAATACAAAATAAAAAAATAAACACATGAAAATATTACATCCCCAAAAATATTGAATAATAGTATTCATGTTAATTTCTAGAACTCCCTTTATAACTGTGTAACTTCCTCATAATTACTTCTCACCATTTGGGTCCCCATTAAGAGAAATGGGAGGATCATATGGATATTCACCATCATCCTTTATCATCCTATGGGGATAAAAATCTCTGTAATGTATATGGTCAAAATAATAACACTCATACCCTCAAAAATGATTTAGTTTCACACCATTAGTTAAACTATAAATTGATTTTCCTATAGTTTCAATAAATAGGAGTAATGAATATTGGTTTTTCCACACATATTTTATGTTACCACTTGAAGCATGGTTTTTAAAATGTAAATAGATTTATATCAACTGTGAAAGTACTAATGTTTTATTAGCCACTTGAATTTCTCCCCATATGCTTTGGATGTCATGTACGTTCATCATTATGAGATACTTTCAAAATACCATGTTATAATCTTGACTCTGATCAATTTTATATTCTAAAAAAATCACGTATTTTGGGCCTCAAAATGGATAAAATAGGAATATTCTTATTCTAGATGTTTTCTCCAATACCCACAATAAATCTGAACCTAATAGATGGGATTTTTTTTGAATGTGAATACCAGTGCACATATGTGATTTTTCTTCCATATAGTATGGCCCATTTTTCTTTAACTTCATATTAGGCTCTCCAAACTACCTCCACCTATAATGAAAAAAACCACTTATTAACATTATATGACATTAATTAATTGAGTCATATGTGAATTTAAAATAATTATTATGTTGGTAAATTAAAATAAGAAAGTAAATTTAAAACAGTGGTATAAGAATGGAATAGAATAGTGGATCACTATTCAATGACATCCCCACGCCTTAACATTTTCACTCCGTAGAAAACTCGCATGAAATTATTTTGAGAAAATTATGATGATGTAAGAATGAATATTTTCCCCAGTCTATAAAGATTTAACATCCATAGGTAATTCATTTAATGTTAGAAAAGTGAAGAAATCAAGAACCACTCAATGGATTAAATATCATTAAGTCTAAAAATGAGTTTCTCATAAATTATATCAGAAAAAAGGTCAAGGAGATGCATGATGGTAATACTAGAAATAAAATTCAAAAGTTAACCATTCCTATCAATCCATGTGTGTGTGTGTAATAACTATTTCATGCGTATTCTTCCCCTTTATATTCAATAAATGGATGGAATTTTAAAAAAAATCATCTTACCTAGTTATTTTCAACCAAACCTACCATATTACATTTTCATTAGAATTTTAAAACCCATTAACTTAATAATTCCCAAAAATAAAACCTTTTTGTCTCAAATTATATGTATTTTGAATTTTTTGAATTTTTTTTAAAATATTTTTTTTCAGACATAACTTTAGGTATTAATTTTTAGTCAATTTGGTAAAATTATTAAATTTATTAGATAATAAATAACCATATGGAAACCCAATTTTTATAATCCTACTAATATTAACATTGCTTTTAACTAGCTTCACTTAATTAAAAAATTCACATTTTTTAATTTTGTGAAATGATGTAAGGATATTGAATGACATAATTTTTTTTAAAAAAAAAATTATATAGTATTAACATCTAAAAGGTTTTATAAAAATACAAAATATTATACCATTATAAAATAACCAATTTTACAAAAAATAACTATTAATCAAAAATCCAAACTAATAATAACATGTTATTTGTGAAATAAATTTTCTTTAAAAGTTGAAAAAAAATTAAATTTAGAAATTCAAAACAGATTTACATTAAATTAATAATTATATGTGAAATTAATATAATTTTTTTGCTAAAAAGGTGAAACAATAGAGGAAAATTTGAAAAAGTAAAAAATCATGAAAATACCATACAATAAGAAAAAAATGGAGATATATAATGAATAAATTTGAAATAAAGAATAAAAATAAACATATAAAAGTTGTGATTATTTTATAAAAGTATCCCCCAGCACCACAACAAGAATTTTAATTTTCCTCATTATAATGAAAATTGAATATAATATGGGAAATAAGGATTTATCCTAGTGGGTTTAAAATATAAAGGGGTTCATGTGGGTGGAATTACTCTTTAGGGGAATTTTTAAGCGTTTATTGTAATGGGTTTGGTTTTTTCTAATTGATAGTGAACATAAGTTAGTTGTGTTTATTATTAATACACACAACTTTAAAGGATAGACATTTTTGATAGTGCGTGGGCCAAAAAATATATAACTAAGCTTAACTAAGAATAAATATAGTCTTGAATTTTATATAATGAAATTTTCCTCAATTTTGAACTTATGTGATGGATGAGGCGATCATGGGGAACCTTGGTTTTTTATTTATAGATTTGGGAGATATCATTTGAGACTTGTTTTATTTCAACCAATTCATAGTAATTTCTTAAATAACCTCCACCTAATATTCTATAATAAAATTTTTTATGTTCTAAAATTCTCGATGATAATTCTCAATTAGAAGGTGAAAAATACTTACAAATATTAAGTAATAAGGTGCATGGATATGGGAGTTTTAAAATTTCAATGGATGGCCTAAAAATTATCATCGAGTCTAAGACTCCAATAATTTGTACTTGGCAAGGTCATTTTCAAGGATTTTTTTTACCTCATTTTTAGAAACATTGAATTTCTTATTGTTTTTGGGGTGATAAGATATATAAACTTGTGGTTTATAAAATAGTGATGAAAAATTAATTTCTTTTAATGATTAAAAAAATGTGAACCCGGTTTAGGAAGGATGAACCTTGTAAATCCAAACCTACAAAACATTTGGATTATCAAAAATTATATATCTTTCTTCGATTCATCATCCCTTGAATCATGTGATTATACCTATTTATATAAATTAACCATTACATGAAAAATTTACTAGATTCCTAATGAATTTAAAAATCACCACAAAAATTCAATGCACAAAACATTAAAAATTCCCTATAATAGAAAGCTTTTTTTTTTGATATTGAACTTATTTTTGAGATTTTCCATGTCCTTTATCAATAATAATGGTCTCCACAAAAATAATGTGAATCTTAAAAAATTAAACAAAATGACCCATAAACAAGAACCTTGGGTGAAATATCTTCATGACCAAAGTAAACACAATATAAAATAATGTGATATAACTTATGGACGAACTGAAACTCATTATGGGGAACAAAAATAATTAATAATTTGTTACTACATATTTTTAAAAGGTGATGTTCACCCAAAATATACAAAAAATATTTATTTTTAATATGCTTATATTGGATTTTATGAAAATCATTGGGAATTAAATATACTAAAAAATAATTTATAATGTCAACATAACATGGAATAACATCACACACACTATAAAAATTATCATTGGAAAACATTTCATTTATCATAATAAAAGTGTATGATTTAGTATATGAGGGTGTAATGATACTACTGATATTATTATTCACCACATTCGCAACTCCTTTAGTTTGCCTAATTTATGTAACACCCTATGTTTATGTGAACTATTTTTTTTTCAAAAAATAATTTTCATTGAGATATTTTATTTCACTAAGTCAAACATTCCTTTGACATGACACTAACTTGGCATGTGCTACATGACACTATTTTGGATTGCATTGCATTCATCACTGACCTCACATGTATTAAAAGCAACACCAAGGGTAAAAACGAATAGAATAACACAATTCATTAAAATATATTTACATTATTATAAAAAACATAATATATTATATGTGTTTTAATGAAAACCACACTTAGTTATCTTGTGTTACACTCAAGATCGACTTTCTTCAATAGCTTACACTACACTCAAGACTAAATATTACAAGGAAATGATATATTATTAAACATTATTATTTAATATAATATGATAAAAAATAGACATTAAATCAATATTTATGAATATTATTAACTAACTTATGAAAAAAAAATTTATATAAATATAATATGAAGTCATTGGTTACCAATTAATTATAAATTAAAGAAGACCCAAATGAATTTTAAAATAAATATTATTATTTTCATTATTAAAAAGAACTTTTTTCTTTATAAAATAAATTATTTAAAATTAGTGAATTATTTTAATAAAATATATATTACATATTCAATAAAATATTTTCGATATTCACCCATTAGGTTTGATATCTATAAGATAAGAACAAACCCAATTTCATACATAAAAACCAATATTTTTATAAAGGCACATTAATCACCTTTCAATGGATAACTTAATTTAAATTTTAATTTATACACTTTTATTAATTTAAAATGTAAAAATAATGTTCATTTTATAAATTTAAACATAAAAATTAATTTATGGGGATTTTTTGATATTTTTGTGAAATATTTCATTTTTTAGTGAATAACGAAAAATACTGCATTTTAATTTAAAACATCTTTTTCCACTAACTTATTTATATTGATAAATTATATTAACAATTAGTTTTAATGTGTATTTATATAACATATAAATACATAATAGAACTCAATTAAGTTCATTTGAATTAATTTAATTTTGAAATTAGATATAAAATCATTTTTAACATTGCAACATTTTCACTAAAAAACCCTCTCTCTGGACACATCTGTGGGATTTAATTTTAGAATAATTTTTCCCATTTATGTAATGGTAATTTAGGAAAAATTTATTCCATATTTTTAATAAGTCTTATTTATAATGTGTAATATGGTCAAATTATTATTTTATCCAAAATATTAGTGAATGTAATTAAAATAAATTATAGTGATTAAGAGAAAAATTAGCCTAACAAAGGACTACACCATATGCATAAGTCCCATAACAACCTATAAAATTGTTTAAAAGAACATTTAAGGATATATATATACCCTATTGACCTTTTTCTAAAACTTTAATAATTACTGGATCCACTTTTAATATGAAGACAATGGGTGGAATTCTCTCTTCAAATATTTACAAGTGTGACAGTCCTCCCCCACTATAAAAATGGCTACATTCTTCCCACATCCGCACACTTCCAAATACCATAGTATCAATTAATATATACTAAAACATCCTCCAAAATTCTGTACCTTCCTAATTGAAGGATCAATTTTTTCATAAATCGTTTCAATTAATCACTTTGGTGAAAACCATAAGGAGTTACCTAATTAAGAGGTAACACCCTCTCTCAAGCTCATTTCTTTTATTATCTTTCTCAACAACATAAATTATTATAATTACATTATTGTATAAAAAATATTTTAAATATACTAGGATTTTGTTTATATTAATGTATCAACTTTCACTTGCACACACCTCCATCTAATGGTAATGAACATAAAATTTATGTGTATGGTGAACTGCCGCCTCACAAAATGATGATTGTTTGTTTTTACTTTACCATCTCTCATGGTGAGAATTATGATGAAAACTGTATTTATATATAATATATATGATATTTATAATGTATTTAATCTTATTTAATTCTTTTACAACACATATCTTTGTAGTTTTTATTCTTTTTTAATATGATAATTTCATTTGAGGAAGTGCGGTCTACCACCCCCTCAAAGTGATGTGATTTGTTCGCACACTAAATGGAATGTATTTAGGATGAGTTTAGTGAAATTATATGATATATATGATATAAATTTTTTAATTTAATAATGATATATATACATATATATATATATATTCATAAATTTATTTTACATTCATTCTTTCAATATAATAATTAAATGGAAACAACATTCATGTGTACGTACGACATATCATCTTTATGAACATCATATTACATTTCATACATATATATTATATATATTATATAAATTATTATAATAAAAACATATTTAATATGAAATATATTTATATAATATTTTACATTCTATAAATAATGATATAATTATAATTCCCAAAGATATAACAAATTAAAACACATGTGATATACAAAACATATATTAACCGAAGTGAAACCATAACATAGAATTGTTAACAAGTGTGAAATATGAAGTCATAACAAAACCATTTATGATATTAGATATAAGAATATGGATCTATAAAATATTTATTACAAACAAAAAATTATTATAAAGTATTTTCTAATGTTTATGATGAGATTCAAGACACATGTTATGGTAATTTCATTTCACCTTTTATTACCGTGAGATAAATTCCTTATTCTCCACTAACTTTTATTATTTGGTATTTAAACTAAAATTTTAATTGTTATATAATGTATCTTATTTATTTAATGATATTATAATATTTATGAACTTTTTTTTCTTACATTGGTAGTATGATTCTAAGTTACCAAGTAGTGAGAGTCTATTGAAACAATATCATCATTTATCGAGATTATTTATGATTATGTTTGAATTGCTGACATCTCAGGATCCATCTCTCAATAAATCCAATTAATTATATTCTCTAATTTTTTACATGATATATTCATGAATTATTAAAAAAAATTCACTCTTTGGTACTTATGATAACTAATAATTGTTTTAAAAAAAATATGAATTTATCGCTCCTTTTGGTCAGAAATTTATGTTCTTTCCAAACCATGATTTCTAAAAATGATTCCAATTTTTTTTCATATGATGTTAAAGGAAAGTTTTAACCATTTATAACCTCTATATTCTTAGAATTAACCTTCTTATAATTTTCTTATCAAGTCACTTTTTCAGAACTTTTAAGGTAAAAAAGAATGTATGACACATATAGACTTACACCATTATGACCATCATTTCCTTGAAGCTTCCATTGTACATTTACATGATTATTTTAAAGGAAAATTATTTTCTTAATATTCTATAAATTTATTGTTTTTAAAGTTGTTTTCTATGGAAATGGTTTTCAAAAATATTTTATGGTTTTTCAAATCATCCTTTAAAATATTTCAAAGCCATTTTCAAAGAAAAAGGTTTTCAAGAAAGTTTTATGTTTAATAAATTTTTTAAACATTTTCATGATTTCATTATATGTTTTCAAAGAAAATGTTTTAAAAATTATTTCAAATAATTATTTATAATCTTTCAAGTTTATTTTCAAGGAAATGGTTTTCAAACGGTTTTCTTTTTTGAAAAAAATTCAAAGAAGAATGGTTTTTTTCATCAAGATGTATTTTTAAAAGATCTTTCCAAAATATTTCTCATATAATATGACATTAATTGGTGTTACTCATGCCTTTATGGAGAAATGATTATATTTATGCACTCATATTCTTTATAGGAATGGTTAATGTTTTCATGTAATGATTTTTATCAAAAAAAATTCTTTCATAGGTTATATGTTTTTGAAACATGCTTCTTTTCACAGGTTGTGATTATAAGACCTACCTATTTTCCATAGGATATTATATGATTACATTTTCATGATCCCAATATCATTTCATTGGTTACGATATGATTGTTTTTTATAATCTTGTAGCACTCATATGTATTTTTTTTCTTAGGTTGGATCTATATCTCCCTCTAATGAATTGGGTAACAATGGTTGACTTATGAGTATATATGTTATACATGAATATGACTTCATGTTCATAATGTTATTCTTGAATCTGATTAAATGTTATAAATGTTACACATCGACCTAGTTGCATTTCCATTAGTTTATGCATGCACCAGATTACATGTTCATAATGTTAGGAGTGATCCTTCTTAAATTTTCATCATGTATTGAAAAACCTAGTTTCATGTCCATAATTTTATGTGTGAACCTGATTACATGTTCACGATGTTATAGATAACCTGATTACATGTTCAAATTTTTATACATAAACTGGGTTTTATATCCATAATGTTATGCATGAACCTGATTACATGTTCCCAATGTTTTGCATGGACATGGTTTCATGTCCATAAGTTGATGTGGGGGGCTCATTTAATGTCCATAACATAATGAGTAAAACTATATATACTTATACATGTTCACAATGTTATAAACCAATGTACATGCCACAAATTCTATGTCTTATTCCTATGTTATGATTTCATGAATTATGCTCCTAATTATCTTATGGTCCATGTATTATGAACTACCAATCATTATTATGATCTATAATATGTATGTTATGATGTTCAAATGTAATGCTCAATCTCTATACCATTTTTTTCATGTTATGATTGCACATTTTCTTTATTATTTACCCTTACTAAGCATCTAATCTCACCCCATTATTTTGTTTAATTTCCTCAGGATATGAAGAAAGGATTTAGGTATTAGTACTAAATGTGTAGATCATTATGGAAGATGTTGAAGATATTTATCCATGCTAGAATATTTTGTTTCCAAGCTTCCAATTACATTAAAGTATTATGGTCCCTTGGCATGTATTTTTATAAAGTACCTAATATTAATCTTAAATAATGTAATATCCATGTATGTTAAGTCTGGTTTACTATATTTGGAATCAAAGGAATGGTTTAGTCATCCTTTGGAAACAAGGATTATAAAACCTTAGTAAAATACCTATGGGTATTTCTATCAATATGTATAGGGATATCCTTAAGGATAAGTATACAGATAAGGAATTTATAAGAAAATATATTGGATTTTTTGAAAAGGATAGAGAGAGCTGTTTCCTAGAAATATATCCATGTTTGGATACTAAAAGTGGTTGTGGATCTGGTATAGATGTACATCATAGTAACAACTCTGAAAATATGTTCTAGGCCTAACTCGGGGTAATCTAGTACATGACAACATGTCTTGATACACACTTGGTTTAACACTCACAGGGGATATGATTTGGGAATTCACAAACTCTTCATAAAACATTATTATGGATTTAAATAGGTGTTTTCTATGAATAACATAGGATAAAACTAAGGGATCATATATTAAAAAGTATGTGTCACCATTTATACTTATTATAAGAAACTTTTTTTGATTAATATTGTTTCCATCTTTGATAACTGTTTATCACACTATGCTTTTTGGTTATAGTCAAATGTTAAAACCCTGAGGAACCATTCTAATGGGGAATGTAGTTGAAAATAAAATGGGTTTTTACCAGAGAAACCTTATTCTATGGGTGATGAAATGAGAATCCTCATTTAGATGATTTCTAAATCTATGAATCATAGAAAATATCCAATCGAGCAAAGGAGGGAACAACACTCCATTGAGTCTATCATAAGGTAGCATCCTCTTTATTTTATTGGTTCTATTGATCTTTTACTTGCTAAAAATGGATCAATACCTTTGAAAATATATATTATATTCACTAATTTTTAGATAATGAAAAGGTTATGTTAGTTATCTACCATCTGGAAGTTGAGGAATATCAATTGTGGAAT
Organism: Viscum album; assembly: GCA_963277665.1. Classification (NCBI taxonomy): domain Eukaryota; kingdom Viridiplantae; phylum Streptophyta; class Magnoliopsida; order Santalales; family Viscaceae; genus Viscum; species Viscum album. The sequence goes on along the minus strand of OY728141.1, from coordinate 37,520,494 downwards.
ATTATAAATAATACTATGTGATCAGATAAAATTGACTCCATTGATTGGAATTAATTTAATAACATATTTTTCAAAAAGTACGTTCCATGTATTATTCATAAGAATATAAATAAGGAATTCCTAGAGAAAAATCTTAGGGATGATTAATTTTTGGGATCCTATAAAGAAAATTTTAAAATAATTTCTTGGTACTCATCTGGTATTATAATTCTTCCTAAATGTAAGATTGATCAATTTTTGAATAGCTTGAAACTAGATCTATAAAGCAAGTTTCCTATAAGAGAATTTGGCTGCTATTATGAATTTGTTTGATGCGTAGTAAAAGTAGAAATGGAAGTTGAAAAAATCTTGGTTCTAGTGACAAGAAAAGGAAAACCGAGTTCTATGGAAAATCCACTGATATGTCACATGGAGAGAATAAAATGTTTCTAACTATTACTTGACAAAAATGTGGTAAAGATAACATAGTTGAGTTCCTAAATGAAATAATTAGGTGTTTCAAGTGTCAAAATCCTGTACATCGAGAAAACGAGTCTATAAATGATGGGAAGAAGATATTCAATTATACTAATAGAGAGATATCTCAACTAAATGCACCATCCAAACATCCAAGTTTAAAGTGTAATGATTTTGGGAATTATGCAAATAAATTCACCAATCCAAGGGCTAATATGGATGAAAATACCCTACAAACACTGAACACAAAGGTCAAAGGGAAATCATATGCAATCAAAATAAATGAAGTGAGTCCTGATAGTTAGAGAAAACTTATCCTTTCCCCTATTAGTTAGAAATTTCATGTTTTATTTTGTATGAATAAACCCTATTAAAACTTAATTTTTCATCTATCAGTGAATTTTCATGTGATTACATCCCTCTACATGGATTTTGAAAAAATGAAATCACCTTTTATGTTCTATTGCTGCAAGTATGAACCCAAGTATCCTATAAATGTTTTCTCTCATAAGAAAATTTCTTAAAGAGAGAACTACATTTTAAAATGGTTCTAAGGTTAAAAATTTATTGAATGGTATATGAAAAAAGTTTTTTATTAGGTTTTAGAGATTATTTTATGTTCTCACCATATGAGGATATATGAATATTGGGTAACCATTTCTCACCAATATGTTATGTTTAAATGTGAGGGTACATGTGATGATTTATTATGTATCCTATGATCTGTTGTCTCTTTTGGAATAAAACATTCACCTTCATTTCATAGAACTATAAATTAAGGGGAAATTTATCAAGGCACAACAAGTGGTGCGACTGTGCAAAGATCATGTAAGTATTTCTTCTCATGTAAAATATTCCAATTTTTGGAAAAAGTCTTGAAAATAAAGATGTTTTCAAGTTATCATCATTTTGATAATATAAATGACCATTTTTAGGCCTCATAGTTTTATGTAATTTTGAATGACAACTTTCTTCTAACCATGTTCTTAATATGTAATGCCCCGACCCCAGTTACCCAGTGTCAGTGCATTGTTACTTAACATTGGCATGATCACAAAAAATCATGTCTTGAAAGACCGATTATTTTAGTAGCCTTGGAAACACTAGATATATTCATATGTCTTACATTGCATAATAATGTAAAAAAAACTACAACAACATCTTGTCCTCATATCCCCTCACTCATTCCCTGCATTTCATTCATAAAATACCTTTTCACGTCCTGGGAAAAATTAAAACATTGAAACGGGTAAGCTCAGATGCTCAGTAAGGTTAACAATATAGAGGAAAATTTCATAAATAAACATAAACATTTAAGGCAATGTATAACTAAAAAAGCCTTTTAAACTTGAACTTCTGAATAATATGGAAAAGATAAAATTAAATAATTTCATTTAATTATTCACATGGATATTATACAAGTCTAATAATCACATGAAATATCAATAACCACTTTCATAATGATGGAATGGATAATGGCAGACTATCATAACCACGTAGCCAAGGCCTCGTTCCAAGACTACAAATAAGATTTTGTCAAGGCCTCGTGCCAAGACACTAGTTTGTCTCATGAGACCTACCGATGCATAGAGGAGATATAGTAGTCTCCACCCGTCACTTATTAAGTCCAATGCATTCCTCATACGAACAGGTTTAAACAGACCATATACACTCATATTAAAACTATCATACGAAATGTCAATAACTTCTCCACAAACCATGAATGGTATAAAAATTACACATCCACAGTTGAACATATCACAAAAACCTCAATATAATATCTATGTTTTGTATCATAATAAACCAACTTCAAATAAGCTTAAAATCCATCAAAAAATGTTGACATAGATGAAATCAAAACTATTTGAGAGAAATATCTCTATTTTTTAAATCATTAAAACATCACATAATTATAAAATAAAACATTTACTTTGAAAATATCTTTATAATCTTGTAATGGAAGCTTCTACAGTTTTATAATGGTAGAAAATAGCTTCACCCGCCGTATAAGTTAAAAAAGACATTCTTACCTTAATTTTGTCGAAAAGGATAAAAAGGAACTTGTTTGGAAAATAACAGAAATATTACTTTATAAACTTCTTATAAAAAGTTAAACAAGGGTAAAAATGAATTTAACCCATAGTCTGTAAAATATTAAGAATGATTTGAAATACATTTTTAAGAAACATGGTTGTGAATGATAAAGAGGTCCCGGTATATAATTACGTATAAACAACCTCAGATAATGAAGAGATTGTGAAATAAACACTTACCTTGTACATTTCCTTAGTTAAGGGTAGGTTAACTTCCTTTATAATGGAGTAATAATTTTAATTAAACCATTCAAAAATCATATACATTAATATGATATCATATATGATCTTTTAACATTGATTTGTTAATAATACCTTAGTATTATAATTGTTTCCGGTGTTAATGGATTCATTTTTCTTTATATTATTTATTATGTGAGCCATATTTTTTATGGATGGAATGTATATAATTCATATCCTGAATGATATCATGTCTCTAAAAATTATTTTGAATCATCAAATAAAATTTATTCTTGAATGGATATGATGGGGAATGAATCTCATCGCATTCGTGGAGATGGTAATCCGTACGTACACACGAGCGACACTATCATTCTTTTGATATTAAAATAATATATAATTGGATGTTATATCATATATACAGAATAATTATCATGTTATATTTATTATTTACATGAATTACACATCATTATTATACCCGTTTAAATAATAATGTATTGAAAAACAATTTTCACCATGACGTGGAGACGGTAGGTCATACGTACGCATGTATGATGATATGTCATTCAAAGGATGGATAGAATAATGAATATGGATATACCATATTTATAATAACATCACAGTATATAGAAGATACTGTAGTTATTATTTTATAATGGAAATAACAATGATATAAGAAGTTGAAGAAGAAAGGTACTTAAAAGAGGGTGGTGAAAACATTACCTCTTCTTCATGTTCTTCCTTTTGATTTGATCAAAAGGGATCCGTAGGTTTGATTTATGACTAAATAGGGGCCTATAGGATTAAGGTGGCATATTTGAGAGGGTATTTGGGCAGAGTTTGGCCGATCCAAAAGGCTTTGAAGGTATGAAGAACTGGTTAGATGTGGTGTCCTTTTATAAGGGGGAGGAGGGGCTCTTTAGGAAAAATATAAAGTATTAATTTATAATAAATTCATATTCGGTTTATAATGTCTAAAAAGTGTATTATTAAAATTATAAGGTGGTTATGGGTCGAAAAACACACAAAAAATAGATTTTAGATAGGTTTGGTTCACTATTGTAACCTTATCTTTTAGATTTAACTCTTAGTTAAATAGTTTGACATCTACTGTGTCTCTATGTATTTTTATATTATATAGTTAATAAACTTACTATATACTTCCAAGAGACCCCCAAGTGGTCCATTAATGATACAACTATCATTATATAAGTTTTTTGGAAGAACCTTATATTTTTAAGAATATAATATCAATTAATAATATAATATTTGTCTTAAAAACTCTTTTATGTCAATTTTGACTCTATTGGGTATTTTGTTTTTGATAAATTCATAATATCATTATTACTTAGAATAAAATTTATATAACCAATAATAATATCTCATAGTAACCTATAAATTTATTGTAATTCATAAAAAGTCTCAAATTACATTTATTTGGATATTTATAATATGAATTATTTTAATATTTCATTAATTAGGTAATTACTGCATCACCATTGTGTTATAAATAAATTAAATCATTTAATGTCTAAAAATTATAAATAAAATACAATTATGTAGGAAATAGTTTCATATTTCTAATTAATATTTATAATCTAATTTATCTTATTTATAACCCTATATTAAAAATGTTTTAGTTATTAAACAATGATTTTTACTCTTTTAACTCTTCTTTGAATAAAATAATAATAAGTGTCCTAATCTAATCCAAGTGGACCTAAATGATAATATTTTATTCCTAAGGTTGTTTTTTGTAGATATACACTTTTCCAATAGAATTAGGACATGTGTTAGGGTAATATTAATATCATTTTTATCCTTAATTACTCTATTTACTTTTAACCGTGGTAAATAAAAGTAAAAAGTTACTATTCACTAAAAATTATTTTTATCTTGTTGAACCACATTTTACTCCTTTATATTAACCATGTCTCTCAGATTTTTTTAAATTCCACTCAATGAAGTGGTAAAATTATGTTTTATGTGAATTTCCATATTTTCCTAGGAGGTGGGTAAAAGACGGTGAAAAGTTCAATAAAAATTTTATATATCTAAAATTATTCTAAACTAACTGCAATGAATTACATTGAACTTATATAGGTATTATGTAACCATTTTGAACTTAATTAAACTTAAATAAAATAAACAATTATTTAAATAAAAATTTGGCTTGAAACTATAACTCAGTGTTTTTTCACTATTCATCAAATATTGAATGTTTTTAGAAAAATACCAAAAATTCACCCTAAGATAACTTTGATATTACAAATCCAAAAATGAAGTCCATTTTGAAAGATAAAATTTATAAAATTTTAAAAAGTGGGTATTACTATTCATAATGGCTAGTTTGATTGGTTGTGGTGTGTTTTAGAACTCGAAGTTATGTACAACACACGCTGCTGTATTATTCAAAGAGAAGCATACCGTGGAAGCTTGGGGTGTTACATTCTCCCGTCCTTCAAATAATTTCATCCTCAAAATTTCTAGAATACTACTACATGAAAAGACTCGGGTGGTTCTTCATTATATTTTCCTCGGGTTCCCATGTTGCTTCTTCCATCTTATCATTTCACCACAAAACTTTTACCAGACGAGTCGTCCGGTTTCTCAGTACTTGTTCTCTCGTATCAAGAATCCTGGCGGGCTCTTCGCAATAAGACAGATCGAGTTACAGTTCTAATTCCTCGTAAGTAAGTACATGCGTTGGGTCAGGCATGTGTTTTCTCAACAGTGATATGTGGAACACATCGTAAACTTTGGAGAGACTTGGTGGCATTTCCAAACGGTAAGCTACAACCCTAATTCGTTCTAGAATTATGAAATTCCCGATGTACCTAGGACTCAATTTACCCTTTTTACCTAAACGTATAACTCCCTTCAGTGGAGATACCTTCAATAAAACATGATCTCCTACCTGAAATTCCGAATCCTTCATTCGGTTATCGGCATAGCTCATGTTCCTACTTTGAGCTTCTTTGATGTGGTTTTGTATTACCTTCACCTTTTCCATCATTTCCTCCACCAATTTTGGGCCTACGAGTTTTCTTTCACCAACGTCATCCCAATAGGTTGGTGTGCGATATCTCTTTCCATACAATACTTCATATGGTGCCATCCGAATGCTTGAATGGAAGCTATTGTTTTGGGAAAATTCTACCAGAGGTAAATATTGATCCCACTTCCCTTGAAAGTCAAGTGAGCAGGATCTCAACATGTCTTCTAATGTTTGAATAGTTCGTTCTGATTGTCCATCTGTTTGAGGGTGGTAGGCAGTGCTCAAACGAAGATCAGTATCCAAGGCCTTCTGAAGACTCTCCCAGAATCTTGAAGTAAAATGGGGATCACGATCAGAAATAACCGATAGGGGTACTCCATGATGTCTCACAACTTCATTAATATATAGTCTTACTAGGCGTTCGAGTGGTAAATATTCTCTTATAGCAAGAAAATGTGTTGACTTGGTAAGATGATCAACAATAACCCATATTTTATCATTCCTTCTAGGAGTCTTCGGTAGACCCATGACAAAGTCCATCGTAATATTGTCACATTTCCACTCCAGTATGGGAAGAGGTTCCATGACTCCTCCAAGATGTTGCCTTCTAGCTTTCACTTGTTGACAAACCATACATCTTGACACAAAATCATCAATTTCCATCTTCATGTTTTCCCACCAAAAACGTTCCTTCAAATCTCTATACATGTTGGTGATCTTAGGGTGTATAGAGAAATCGGAGCTATGAGCATCATCTAACAATTCCCTTTTTAGATCAGGTATATCGGGAACACAAAGTCTCTTCCCAAATTTCAAAATTCCTTCTTCATACATAAAGTCTCTCAATCTCCCATCATTCACAGCATTAATCTTCTTTTGAAACTCTTCATCACCGGTATGAGAACTCTTTATCCTTTCTAGTAAAGATGGTTTGGAAACCATTTGAAAAAGTATCAACGTTTCACCTTCCATGGTAATTCCCATATCCATCTTCACTAGATCCATGAAAATAAGATCCCTTTCAATTATCATCATGGTCAAAACTCCATGATCTTTTCTACTCAAAGCATCTTCCACCTTATTTTCCTTCCCCTGGTAGTAGTGTATCGTGCAATCATAATCCTTGAGTAGTTCAAGCCATCTCCTTTTCCACATATTATGTTCTTTCTATGAGAAAATATACTTCAAACTCCAGTGATCATTATAAATCTCACATTTTCACCATAGAGATAGTGTCTCCAAATCATTAAATAAAAGATTTCAGCTGATAACACAAGATCATGAGTAGGATTGTTTTGTTCATGAATTTTCAGTTGTCGTGATGCATAAGAAATTACTCGATCATTCTGTATAAGGTCACAACCAAGTCCATTCTTCGATGCATCACTATAAATAACGAACCCATAATTTCTCGATGGTAGATTCAATATAGAAGCATTGACTAATCTTCTCTTCATTTCTTCAAAACATTCTTCACACTCTTTTGTCCAAACAAATTTAACCCCTTTACGTGTGAGCTTCGTTAATGGGTTAGCCAATCGGGAAATGTTCTGGAAGAAACACCGATAATAAACTACTAAGACAATAAAACTATGTAATTCGGTTATAATGATCGGTGATGTCCATTCTTGGATTTCCCTTGTCTTATACGGAACAACAACGATTCCATACTTAGAGACAATAGGACCAAGAAAATAGATCTCCTGAAGCCAGAATTCACACTTGCTGAACTTCCCATAAAATTTATGTCTTCCAAGAGTCTTCAAGATAATGCTCAAGTGATTTTCATGATCTTCATAGATTTTGTAATATACCAAGATATCATCAATAGATACCACCACAAAATCATTGAGATATTACTCGAAAACACTATTCATTAGATCCATGAATACAGAGGGTACATTAGTCAATCCAAAAGGAATTACTGTAAACTCGTAATGCCCGTACCTGGTTTGAAATGTTGTCTTCGGAATGTTTTCCTTCTTCACACACAACTGATGGTATCCTGATTGAAGGTCAATCTTTGAAAATTATTGAGCTCCATGAAGTTGGTCAAATAAATCATCAATGCGAGGTAGGGGATACTTGTTCTTTATTGTTATAGCATTGATTTCCCAATAGTTTATACATAACCTCATAGATCTATCTTTCTTCTTAACAAAAAGGATATGGGATCCCCATGGAGAAACACTAGGGAAAATAAATCCCTTATTACTAAATTCCTCTAGTTTTTCCTTAATTCCTCTAATTCCATAGTGGTCATTCTCTAAGGGGTCTTTGATATAGGCCTTGAACCAAGAATTAAATCAATAGAAAACTCAATTTCTCATTCTAGAGGATGTCTAGGTAAATCTTCCAGAAACACATCTACATATTCTTTTACAATAGGTACATCCTCTATTTGAACATTCCTTTCCTCACCCACAGTTATTTCATTCTCTTCCTCCTGGATAATTGAATTTAGTTGAGCTACTGGGGGTGGATCAAGATACGAATTAGGTGGTGACAATTCCTCTCTAAAGATAAGGTTTTCCTTATCATCATCATAAAAAATCGTAGCCTCCTTCTTATTACAATAAATCTTTGCATCATGGTTCGAAAGCCAATCCATACTGAGGATTATATCAAATTCAATCATGGGTATGACGATGGGATCTGCAGATAATGATCATTTATGTGCTCTAATGGGGACTGATTCACAAAACTTTGTTGCAATGATACATCCCTTAGGAGTTTTGACTGACAACTCCCTTGTTAAATCAAATTGGAAATATATAATTTTCTTAGAAAACGAGGAATATATGAAACAATGTGATGATCTAAAATCCAATAATGCATTGGTTAAAATTGATGAAACCATTAAATTACCTACCACCACGTCTTCTGGAGCTTCAACCTCAGTAGTAGTTATAATATAAGATTGGCCTTGATCCCTTGGCCTTTTCTATGGTATGTTCCCCTGACGCTTAGAACATTCATTTCCATAATGCCACATTTCTCTACAATTATAGCATTCCACATTGACAACAAATCTCTTTCCCTTGAAATCATGAGCTTGATGTCCTTTTTCACCACACTTGTAACAAACTTCCTTTCCATTCAAGAAAGTACCGGGTTATTTCTTCCCACATTTACTGCAGGATGGATAATCAACCTTTCCCTTCTTTCCTTTATTTCAATTTCTATAGTGGTCAGCAGATCTCTTCTTATCTTGATTTTCCTTAAAGTCGTAATATGTAGAGAATTCATTTTCTGTCTTGATACCACATGAGACAATATCTTCATACGATGAGAAAGATTTTATGACTAATTCTCGACGGAGAAATGGTTTTAACCCTTCCTAGAAATGATCAAACTTACTTCTTGGGTTATGTATATAATCTGCTACATGCCTTGCTAACCTTGTAAATATAGCTTCATACTTTGCGACATTCTCATCCACCTTCTGCCTCAGACTCAGAAATTGTCTTTCCATATCTACTCGATGGTCATGACAAAAGTAGTTTTCTAAGAAAATCTCTTTAACTCTCTCCATTCCATATTTGATACTTCATCATCTTATTTCATGTTTTGTATCAATGACCACCATTGATCAGCATCTCCAGTGAGGTGATAAATTTCCATGAAAACTTTTTCCATTTCACTACTCCCCAAAGCCTGAAATATTTTCTCTAGGGAACTTACCCATTTCTCAGATACTAATAGATTTGTACTCCCATTTAATGTTGGTGGTGGATGCCTCATGAAGCGATCTAACATTGATCCTTCACGCTGTGGATCAGGGTGCTCCACACGGGTAAGTTTATTATTCATAACATGACTAAGTTGTCTCAGTATGGTGATTAGCTGATCAGAACTAGTTGCATCACCATCTCAACTATAATTATCTTGAGCAGGAGGGAAATCCCTACATGGAGTGCGTGCATTGATATGGTTTCCATTTCTTCCACTAGGGACCATTTCTAAACAATGGAATATAATAGATTAGTTTATGAATCACAATACATAAATCCAAACTTGTAAAACACCTAACATGAATTGATAAGTTTATGGATATAATCTATAATCATAAAAATATTTTCATTGAGGAATTATATACTCATAAAACTATCATAATGGTTTGTAAAGGAAATGAAAATTATCCAAAGCATATCCCCTGGGAGTGTCGTAACCAAGAGTGCAGCAAGGCCCGTTGTCGTGCACCAGTTCCCGTTTGAGTCTAGCTCAAAGCGGTGTTTTTGTGTTTTACCCCTAGGTACATTTGTGCCAGATCCGCCTCTACCTGCTCATATCCAAACTGGGATGTATTTCTCAGAAAACTCACAAAATCTATACAACACCAAAATTCTAGGAAGTTCTTCTATACAAATCCTCAAAGTCCATCTTAGTTCTATGTTCTGTAATCATAGTTTATCTAAATCTACCTTCCATTGTTTGTACTAAACTTCCTCTAATACCAATTGTAATTCCCCAACCCCAGTTGCCCAGAGTCAGTTCATTATTACTTAACATTGTCATGATCACAAAAGATCAAGTCTTGAGAGACCGATTAGTTTTGTAGCCTTGGAAACACTATATATATTCATAAGTATTACATTACATCATAATGTAAAAAAAACTACAACAAAATCTTGTCTTCACATCCCCTCATACATTCCCTATAGGCCATTCATAAAATACTTCTTCACATCCTGGGGAAAATTAAAACATTGAAAGGGGTGAGCTCATATGCTCAGTAAGGATAACAATATAGTGGAAACTTTCATAAATAAACATAAACATTTAAGGAAATGTATAACTAAAACAAAAGCCTTTTAAACTTGAACTTTGGCATAATATGGGAAAGATAAAATGAAATAATTCCATTTACTTATTCACATGGATATTCTAATTGTGGAATAATCATAGGCAATATCAATAACCACTTTCATAATGATGGAATACATAATTCCGGACTATCATAACCACATAGCCAAGGCCTCGTGCCAAGACTACAAATAATATTTTTTCAAGGCCTCATGCGAAGACAATAGTTTGTCTCATGAGACCTACCGATGCATCGAGGACCTATAGCGGGCTCCACACGTCACTTATTAAGTCCAATGCATTCCTCATATGATCAGGTTTAAAAATAATATAAACATTCGTATTAAAACTAGCATAATAAATGTCAATAATTTCTCCATAAACCCTGAATGGTATAAAAATAACACATCCAGAGTCAAAAATATCACAAAAACTTCAATATAATATGGAAGTTTTGTATCACAATAAATCAACTTCCAATAAGATTAAAATCCATCAAAGGATGTTGACATAGATGAAATCAAAACTATATGAGAGAAATATTTATTTTCTTGAAATCATTTATAAGTAACATAATTATAAAATTAAACATTTAATTTGAAAATATCTTTATAAACATGTAAGGGAATCTTCGATGGTTTTATAGTTGTGGAAAATATCCACACCCGCCGTATAAGTTAAAAAAGACATTCTTACATTAATTTTGTCAAAAAGGTTAAAAAGGACCTTGTTTGGAAAATGACAGAAAGATTACTTTATAAACTTCTAATAAAAAGTCAAAAAAGGGTATAAATGAATTTAAACCATAGTTTTTAAAATATTAAGAATTATTTGAAATACAGTTTTTAAGAAACATGTATGTGAATGATAAAGAGGTCCACGTAGATAATTATGTATAAACAACCTTGGATAATGAAGAGATTGTGAAATAAACCCTTACCTTGTAATTTTCCTTGGTTGCGGGTAGGTTAACCTCCTGTATAATGGTTAAATAATTGTAATTAAATTATAAAATAATCATATACATTAATATGATATCATATATGAACGTTTAACATTGATTTGTTAATAATACCTTAGTATTATCATTGTTTCGGGTGTTAACAGATTCATTTTTCTTTATATTCTTTGTTATGTGAGCCATATTTTTTATGGATGGAATGTATATTATTTATATCTAGAATGATATTATGTCTCTAAAAATTATTTTTAATCATCAAATAAAATTTAGTCTTGAATGGATATGATGGGGAATGAATCTGATCGCGTTCATGGAGACAGTAATTCGTACGTATGCACGAGCGAAAATATCATTCTTTTGATGTTAAAATAATATATAATTGGATGGTATATCATATATAAAGAATCATTATCATGTTATATTTATTATTTACATGAATTAAACATCATTTTTATACCCATCCAAATAAAAATGTATTGAAAAACAATTACACCACGACGTGGAGACGGTAGGCCATACGTATGCACGTATGGTGGCATGTCATTAAAAGGATGGATAGAATACTGAATATGGATGTACCATATTTATAATAACATCAAAATATAAAGAAGATACTCAATTTATTATTTTATAATGTAAATAACAAAGAATGAAGAAGTTGAAGAAGAAAGGAACGTGAAAGAGGGTGGTGAAAACATTACCTCTTCTTCGGGTTCTTCCTTCTGATTTGATCAAAAGGGCTCCTTAGGTTAGATTTATTACTAAAGAGATACCTCTATGATTAAGGGGGGATATTTGAGAGGGTATTTGAGCATATTTGTGCCGAACCAAAAGGCTTTGAAGGTATTAATAATTGGTTATAAGTGGTGTCCTTTTATAAGGGGGAGGAGGGGCTCTTTAGGAAGAACTTAAAGTATTAATTTATAATAAATTCATCTTCAGTTTATAATGTCTCCAAAGTGGATTATTAAAATTATAAGGTGGGGATGGGTCGAAAAACACTCAACCAATAGATTTTAGACAGGTTTGGGACACTATAGTAACCTTATCTTTTAGATTTAACTCTTGGTTAAATAGTTTGACATTTACCATGTCTCTTTGTATTTTTATATTATATAGTTAATAAACATTCTATATACTTCCAAGAGACCCTCAAGTGGTCCATTAATGATACACCTATCATTATATAAGTCCTTTGGCCGAACCTTAGATTTTTAGGAATATAATATCAATTAATAATATAATATTTGTTTTAAAAACTCTTTTATGTCAATTTTGACACTATTGGGTATTTTGTTTTTGATAAATTAATAACATCATTATAACTTAGAATAAAATTCATATATCCAATAATAATATGTCATATTAACCTATAAATTTATTTTAATTTGTAAAAAGTCTCAAATTACATTTATTTGAATATTTATAATATCAATTATATTAATATTTCATTAATTAGGTAATTTCTGCATCACCATTGTGTCATAAATAAATAAAATTATTTAATTTCTAAAAATTACAAATAAAATACAATTACGTAGGAAATATTTTTATATTTATAATTAATATTTATAATCTAATTTATATTATGTGTAACTTTATATTAAAAATGTTTTAGTTATTAAACCTTTATTTTAACTCTTTTAACTCTTCTTTGAATTAAATTATAATAAATGTCCTAATCTAATCCAAGTGGACCTAAATGATAATATTTTATTTTTAAGGTTGTTTTTGGTCAAGATACACTTGTCCAATAGAATTAGGACATGTGTTAGGGTAATATTAATATTATTTTTACACTTAATTACCCTATTTACTTTTAACCGTGATAAATAAAAGTAAAATGTTACTATTCACAAAAAATTATTTTTATCTTATTGAACCACATTTTACTCCATTATATTAACCATGTCTCTTGGATTTTCTAAATTCCACTCACCAAAGTGGTAAAATTGAGTTTTATGTGAATTTACAAATTTTCCTAGGAGGTGGGTAAAAGACGGTGAAAAGTTCAATAAAATTTTAATATATCTAAAATTATTCTAAAATAACTGCAATGAATTATAAAGAACTTATATAGGTATTATGTATCCATTTTTACCTTAGTTAAATTTAAATAAAACAAATAATTATTTAAATAAAAATTCAGTTTTAAACTATAACTTAGTGTTTTTTCACTATTAATCAAAAATTGAATATTTTCAGAAAAATAACAAAAAATCACCTTAAGTTAATTTCGATATTCCAAATCCAAAAATGAAGTCCATTTTGAAAGATAAAATTTATAAAATTTCAAAAAGTGGGTATTACTATTCATAACAGCTAGTTTGATTGGTTTTGGTGTGTGTTAGAACTCGAAGTTGCGTAGAACACACACTACTGTATTATTCAAAGAGAAGCATACCGTGGAAGATTGGGTTGTTACATAATCACTCTCTATCATAACATCATAGATAGATTTATCTTCCATGTCAATGTTTTTTCTTTTCGCCAATATCATCCTTTTTGGAAACCTAGTTATGTGTTACTTTGGGTGATCATTATGTTTCCTAATTTTCTTTTTAAAAGTAAGTTTAGTATTAATTTTTATAATGTTGTATTCTATGAAAGGAAATTTTAAATATAAAACCATTGATAACCCAGATGAATTTCGAGGGAGAAATTCACTTTAAGGGGGGAATAATGTAACACCATGAGTTTTTGTGAACTAATTTTTTTAGAGTAAAATAATAATCATTGAGGTATTTTATTCCAAAAAATCCAATATTCCTTTCACATGACGCTGACTTGGCATGCACTACACAACACAAACATGGATTGCGTTACATGCTTCAGCAACTCGGAATCTGTTACACACAACTTGAAATGAAAAAAAAATAATAGAATAACTCAGTAGTTTAAAATATATTTACTACCATAAATATATATAATATATTTTATGTCTTTTGATGAAAATCACACCTAGTTATCTTATGTTACACAGAATAGATACTTTCTTCGATATCTTACACTACACATAATACAAAATATTACATGATAATGATATATTATTAAAAAATTATTATTTTATATAATAAGATATAACCAAGACCTTAAATCAGTAGTTAAGAATAGTATTTACTAAAGTATGAAAATATATGGTTTATATAAATATAAAATTAATTCATTGTTTAATAATTAATTATAAATGAAACTAAGAAACAAAAAGAATATTATTATTTTCAGGCTTTCAAAAGTGTTTTTTCTTGATAATCTAAATTCATTTCAATTAGTGAGTTATTTTAATGAAATATATATGTTAAAAATTCTTTAAAATACTTTTTACATACATCTATTCGGTTTATAGGCATAATATAAGAACAAACCCAATTTCACACATAAAACTGACTATTTTTTAAAGGAAAATTTATCGCCTTTTAATGGAGAACCTATTTTCAATTTAAAATTTTACACATTTATTGATTTAATATGTCAAAATAATTTACATTTTTAAAATATAATTATCAAAATATGTTTAGGGTGATTTCTGGATATTATTCTGAAACATTTCATTTTTTTAGTGAATAATGAAATATATTACATTTTAATTCAAAACTTCTTTCATGTATAATTTATTTAAATAGATAAATTAGATTTTAAATTATTTTTAATGTGTAATTATATAATATATACATAAAAAATACAATTTAGGTCATTTTTAGCAATTTCATATTGAAATTGGATATAAAAGCATTTCAAAAGTTTCAATATTTTCACTAAAGAAACCCACTGTCGAGTCACATCTGCAGTATTTAATTTTAAAATAATTTTTGACACTTTTGTGATGGGAAATTAGAAAAATTGATAAAAATTTTAGAATCATAATAATATA
Organism: Viscum album; assembly: GCA_963277665.1. NCBI lineage: Eukaryota > Viridiplantae > Streptophyta > Magnoliopsida > Santalales > Viscaceae > Viscum > Viscum album. The sequence continues at coordinate 37,505,129 of OY728141.1, read as the reverse complement.
TAATGTTTGATAATGTAAACATATTTTTTGACAAAAAATTATTAGTTAATGTGATAAGAATTAATTGTAGTGATTAAGAGAAAAATTAGCGTAACAAAGGACTAAACCCTAAACATTAGACCCAAAATGACATAGAAACTTTTCCAAAAGCTATTAGATGGACATATATCTACCATATAATACCCTTTATCAATTTTTATCATTATTTAATCCACATTAGACATAGAAAATTTGGCTGTAGTTCTCTCTTCAAATACTTACAAGAGTGCCACTCCTCCTCCACTATAAAAATTGATCATTTCCTCCCACTTCTTTACACCTCCCAAACCCTTATGTTCTTCCAATATATGCTCATATATCCTAAATACTTATTAAATTTACTTATTTAAACCTCCATTTCGGCATAAATCCATAAAATAATTCCATTTGGTGAAAACCAAAATGATTTTCCTGGTAAAGTGGTAACACCCTACCTCAAGCTCATTCCATTTATTTTCTTTACCCACCACATCAATTCTTTTTATTACATGATTTTATAAGAAAAAACATTATCCTAATTATACTGTGTTATTTTAATTTTTATTTTTATACCTAAAAATACACACACATCCATCTAATGGGTAACTAACATACTGTTTTTGTATACGAAGAACTACCACCTCACAAAATGATGATTATTCATTTTTCCTTTACCACCTCTCATAGTAGAAATTATAGTAGAAACAATATATATATATATATATATATAACATATTTGATATTTATAATTTCTTTAATCTTATTTTATTCTTTTAAAACACATATCCTTATACGTTCAATTTTTTTAATAAGATAACTTCATTTGAGGAAGTGTGGACTACTGCCCCCTCAAACCGATATGATTCACTCACACACTAAATAAAATGAATTAAGGATGGATTTAATGAAATTATATGATATATATGATATAATATTTATAATTGATTAATTATATATATATATATATATTTCATTTTAATTCTTTCATTCAATATGCAAATTAAAGGGAATCACAGTTCATGAGTACGTACAACCTACCGTCTCCATGAACGGTGTAGTTCATTTCATACTTATATACTCTTTAAATTATTATAATAAATATATACAGAATATAAATGATATATATATCTTGTTTTTTTTACTTAAATATGTATATATGTATAAGAACCAAATATATAACAAATTAAGACACATGTGAGGAACAAAGAGGATATTACCCGAAGTGAAACCTTAAAATTTAATTGTTAACAAGAGAGTAATATAAAGTTAAAATAAAACCATGTATGAAATTATCTATAACAATATGGTTTTTTAAAATATTTATAATAACATTAAATTAATTATACATGATTTTTTAACGATTATGATAAGATTCATGACATATGGTTAGGTAATTTCATCTCACATATTATTATTATGAGGTACTGGCCTTATTCACCACTCACTTTTATTGTGTAGTATATACACTCCAATTTGAAATGTGATATAATGAATCTTCTTATTTTAATTAAATTATATGATTAATTTAATTTAATTTTCTTAAATTGAATGTATGATTCTATATTACCATGTGGTAAGAGTCTACTAAAACAATCTCATCATTTATCGAGATTGTTTATGATTATGCTTCAATTGATGAAATATCATTATCCATATATAAAAAAACCTTTAATTATATTTTCCTCTAGTTTTACGTGATATATTCATGTATTAGTAGCATTTTTCCACTCTTTGATACTTAGGATAACTAAGAATATTTTTTAGTGAAAATTCGACTTTATTTTCCTTTCGGACTGAAATCTATATTCATTCAAAACCATGATTTTTGAAAAACATTTCAAAATTTTTTACATTTATCATATGATATTAAAGGAAATTTTTACCCATGTATTACCTTCTATAGTCTTATAAGTAATATTCTTTTTATTTTCCTATAAAGGAACTTTTTAGAAATTTTAAGGTAAAATAATGAATGTTTGGCACATATAGACTTAACATCATTGTGACTATCATTTAATTGAAACTTCCATTATATGGTTAAAAGTTCAATTTAAAGGAAAATTTTTTCTTAATAATTGGTAAATTTATTTTATTAAATTGGTTTCCAATGAAAAATATTTTTTAAAATGTTTTATGGTTTTTCAAAGCTTCCTTTAAAATATTCTAAATATATTTTCAATGAAAATGGTTCTCAATAATGTTTTACGATTAATAAATGTTCTAAAAAATTCATGCATTATTTATAAGTTTTGAAAGAAAAATGTTTCCAAAATTATTTCAAATATTTATATATAATTTTTTAAATTGTTTCAAGGAAATGGTTTTTAAAAGTTTTATGTTTTTAAAAGGAATTTTTCAAATGATAAAGGATATATTCTCAAGAAGTGTTTTTAAAAGATATTTCAAAATTATTTTCCATATAAGATAAAATCTATTTGTGTTACTAATTCCTTTCTTGGGAAATTATTCAATGATTTGATTCATCCTTTTCTATGAATGATTAATGTTTCAATAGAGTTAATCTTATTACATGTTCATAATGTTATACATGGACCTGGATGAATGAACATAAGTCTATGTGTGAACTTGATTACATGTTCAAAATGTTTTGCATGAAACTAATTACATGTTCAACAAGTTTTACTTGGCCCTGGTTTTATGTTGATAATTTTGTGTCTGAACTTGATTAAATGTTCACAATGTTATAAAGAGATCTAGTTTTATGTCCATAAGTTAATGATAGGGCATGATTTCATATCATTAACTTAATTAGTAAACTTGTTTCTACTTATACTTGTTAATAACATTATAAACCAGTGCACATTTCACAAATACCATGTCTTATTACTAAGTTTTTATTTAATAAATTATGCACTTAATTATCTTATAATCCATGCCTTATAAATTAAAAATATTTATTATGATCTCTAATATGAATGTTATTGTCTTCAAATGTTATGCTTGAGTTCCGTACCGTTTTGGTCATATTTTTCTTATGAATTTCCTCTATTTACCCATACTGATCATATGATCTCACCCATTTCTAATATTTCATTTACCTAGGTTTTGAAGAAAGGTTTTAGGTAGTAGTTTTAAAGGTGTACATCTTTACCAGAGATGTTGAATATCATTTTCCAGGATAGAATATTTTGTTTCCACGTTTCCAAAGACACTAAACTATTATGAACCTCGAGCAGGTATTTTTGTAATGTTCGGAATATTCATCTAAAATGATGTAATATCCATGAATGTTAAGCATAAGTCACTATATTTTATATATTTAATTACAAAAGGAGGACAATCCAATGATTAAGATATGGCCTAGATTTAAATTTCTTTAGGAGATAGTGAAGGGATGAATAGTCAAAATACACATTAACATCAAACCCTAAAAGGTAAGACATGAATTTATCATGGAAAAATAATTGAAAGAAATTATTTTTCATCTATAGTGTAGTTTTCATAGAAAATTTCCAATGTGTGTGAGATATAATAATAACCCTTCTACATTGTTTGATAATTACACATGAGATCTAATGGTAAATTTCAACAAGGTTGTTAGATAATTAGAAATGAAATTATAATTCATTTTATCAAATTATATTAATAATCATGATATTTATCAAACAAAAATTCATTATTTTTGGGATCAATTGGGTGATGGAAAGGTAAATTTTACTAAATTAATGAATTAAATGGTGATAAAATATCATCTAATTTAAGAAATATCATATATCCCACATATTTATATATATTAGATATAAATAAATGAAATTAGATTTTGATTTATCTACATGAATACCATCCCAAAAAATGAAAGTTTCACATATTATCCCTTATTATTCTATGAAATAAAATTTATAATAATTTAATAAATTGTTATTTTCAACACAATGATGAAATTCATCACATATTCCACTAAAAAACTCATAAAAAAAGATTCCATTAATAGTGAATCATCCATTAAAATTTCCATCAATTTTTTATGATAATTTAGAAAATATTAACTATGTATAACAAAAAAGAAACTAGAGCATTTTAAATTTAGTTTAATGCTCTTATATATACATGTTTCATAGAATTAAGTGAATATTTTCTTTTATTTAACTAATAAAAAAATCAATATCTGAAAATATCCAAAATTCCCATTAAGGAAACAATAAGAATAATTCCCTCATTAGCCTCCCAAAATTTTGGCCAATAAACGATAATGGGAAATGATATTTTCTTATGTAATGGTTTAGTCAATTATAGTCTATAAAAACATGCCAACAATTCTACACATTGGTCGGTACCAATTAATTATTGTCATTTTAAAATCATTTTTGTCCACTTATCTTAGTAAAACCCTTCACGAGACTTACTCAATGGTTTTTAAATATAGGATAAATGATTATAGTCTCCAAAAATTAGGTTCCATCACTTTTAATGGAATAAAGGAGGTTTAGGTTCAATATCTATTATTCTTACATAACTATTTTTGCCGCATCATTTATTAATATATGATATATTCAAATTAATGAAAAAATACTAGGAATATTGTCGAGTATCTGTACCAATTATTTTTCATAATACCTAAAATGTTTAATCAATTTCAATTCATTCAGTATAGGGAGAAATCTATAAATAATAATGAGAAACTTATTTACATTATCAAGATAATAATATTTATGATTTTATGATAGTGGTTTTGATTATTGATTTTCGGGTTTTTGACTAATGGTAGAGGATAATAAAGAGGGAATTATATGAGAACATATAACTTCTCAATAGTGGTATCCTCAAATGAGGAAAAATATTTTACAAGTTGATCATAATAATCGATGGTAATTAAATCCTCAATGTACCTAAAATAACTAATAAATAAAAATTCATGTAATTTTTTAAAAATCATTAAAAAATTTAAAAAATCAATCATTTACTAGAATTTTTATCAACGAAAAAACCTCGAAAAGGGGTTCTTATGAAATAAATTAATTTTATATAGGTATATTTAGTTCATTGATTAAATTAACTAATATAGAAGAAGTTTATTCTAAGGGTTGTATCATGGAATCAAGGATGTTAAATTGGAAAATATCACCACCAAAATCAACATATAATGTATCAGTATGAACATTAATTACAGCTCTTTTTGTTTTCACAAATTTTGTCCCTAATATTATTGATACATTTGTATACATCCTGTCATCTTCCATTTTGACCATATAAAAATATATTGAAATAATTATGTTTTCGACCCTAATAAGTACATCCTTTATCACATCGATGTGGTTTTCAATACGTTATTTTTCTAGTTAAACAACTATTTTTGTAGTATTATGACCCATAACCTACAATTAATATAATATAGTGTGAGGCATGAAATTTATCAAGAAACTAAAATAAGGTATAGTTTTAGAAAATAAGAACCCTTATAGAATTTAGAATGTATTTAATTCCTTGTATTTAGTTAGAAGTAATGATTAGATCAATGTAGACATGATCCTCCATAAGATCACAATTTCATCCCCATTATGAAAATGTTAACATCTATCGAAATATTTATGGAAATTGGAAAATCATGGAATTTTCATTACATTACCAATCAATGGTATGTTTACCTTCACTTTTTTTAATCTTTCCAGGATTTATATTACAAGTTCATATTCTTTTTGTATCCCTAGTTATATAAATATTTTAATTAATGGGAGAGGAATTTCTAGGCTAGTGGGTATATCGGTTTCAATTATATTTATTTTAATGGTAATTCTCTATAATAAATAATTTTCCTAATATTTTTAGGGATTGTTTGAATGGATGTTTTCTCAAGAATGGATGAATCTAATAGATGGGTTATTGGTCGATTCAATTTTCCCCAATTTTATGGGTGACGAAACCATCATTTTCTTTATCCATAGGGCTGAATATATGTTAGGGAGAAAATTTTCCTAACCCAAGAATTTCAATCCACCCTCCCACAATGTTGATGAGTCGACCTAATTAGGATGTTTGGTCTTGGAGGGAAGATAAGTTTTTTTTTTCAAATTAAAAATTATTTATATCCATCTATTTACTTGAAAATAAAATGTGGGATTTGGTTCGGTATGGGATGGTTGGAATTATCTTTAACATTATTGTGGATCATTGGGTTGGGTGGATGATGGATACCCTACCCCAAGTTTTTCCATGACTTATGAGGTTGGTAAGACATCCCCATTTCCTATAAGCATGGTTTTCCTTATTTTTTGAGTATGAAGAGTGGTTATGTTTATTCCATTAATTTTGATTGATAGGGTCCACATGGAAAGATTACCACACATCTCTCGAAAGGTTCTTCTAACTATGGGAATTGGTTATGATATTTTGTACTGATGGAATAAATACCAAAATGAATTAGAGGATGAGGTTTGGATTTACCATGATCATGTACATGTCATCGTATTTGGGTACTTACCATTTTACACTCAACGTACACAATCTTATCAAAATAATACTCCATTAATGAATAAATCCTTTTATTATTGAATTTGACTTTTGACCAAACTATTAAATATTAAGAGCCATATTTTTAATAAGAATACCCAGTGTGGTTGGAGTTCTATCTAATAAATAACTATATAAATAAACATTGATCATACTAAAATCCATATGGATTATTTCATCAAAAACATATTTTATTAATAATTGATTACTTATTTTTTAGTGTGGAAATTTTTTTTATAATATTTTATAGTGTTTACAATATTCATGAAGTGTTTCCCTCTAAAATCTAATTATTTCACATAATTAATTTCATATTATTTCAGTTTAGGAGGTTGGGAAATGTTTTTCAAGAAATGGAATTCCATGTCTACCCAACTTTTAATTAGATTGTTTATATAATAATACTAGTATTTTGTTGTGTTTTATAAGGAAAATAGAAAAGCTATTAAATTAATAAGTTCCTCACCCACTCCAATGGTTTCAATTTTGAGTATAAATTAGTAAATTCCTTTTTGATTTTTTGTGGTTCATATCTAAAATATTCATTTAATTTATGTAACAAATTAATTGTACCAAATTTTATATTTATGTTAGGTGTTTCCTTAATAATGATTATGTATGTGGGTTTACAAGTTACATTTGGTAAACTTAATTTATTTAAAGTATTATTTTTTCATTATTTTATAAAATTAATTTAAAATTAAATTAAAGCTTCAGAAGAATAAGTGATTCAATGATTATTGATTTTTTCACATCCCCCTTCAGTCTTTTGATTTAGGAGCTTTAGTGATGGTGGTAAAGAAACCTCAGTGGTTCTGTTTTGAATAGTTAAATTTTCCCTAGATCAAGATTCTTAAAAAAAAGATATACGAATATAAAAACAAAAAACATAAAATTATCTAGTATAATGGAATAATGAAAGGGAAAAGGAAATTTTTAAAAAAATACACAAATATCATATAAAAATAAAAACATTAAATGTCAGCTCTCCCAAGTAAAAATGCCGAAAATTGAACTCAATATCATGAAGAGTCAAATTAATTGATTTTAAATCATTAAATATAGTCTAAAATATAATCTAGATCATCATTCAAGGACTTTGGAAGGTGTGATAGTGCCTATTTTTAAAAAAAATTATAAAAAACAAAATTACTTGGTTTTGAAAATGATTTAACATAAAAAATGGCAAGAAAATGGCTTAAGGATTTTGTATATGAAGCAGTTTTTAAAATTGGTCAGAGAAATTGATCTGTATAAGGTTATTACAATACATTTTGAGTTTATTTCATTTTGATATTCATTTAGGTTTAGTGTAATTATTTGTATTTGATTAACCAAAATCTCAGTTACCCTGTAGCTCCTTAAATCAATACACATAGACATAAACATTCATGTATCCATAATTTAACCAATTTTCACCTAGATTTTATAAATTAGGGACTACCAGTCACATAATAATTTCATTATTAGGGGATATAAATTAAATATTATGTTTTTTATTTGTAATAATGTAATTTTAATATAGTAATTTATAAAAAAATCGGTTAAGTGAACACATTAATTTTATGAAATTAAATAAATATTATTTTCTAATTGGAAAATACATTACACAAAAAACACATGAAGTGATAAAATCCAAAAATTATAGAAAAATAATATAAAAATTATTTTATATAACTAAATTCTTTAGTTTTTTTATTCCTCACAGTTACCACCCATTATTTAACTTTCTATCAAGAAAAATAAGAATCATTTATTGTTTTTTTCGCTATCCTTTCTCTCTGAATGAGAATATGGTGATATAGAATGTTTAAGTTTATGATAAGAATACTTATAATATAAATAATGATAGAATTTATTTCCCTTTTCCATTCTTAAAAATAAGGGACCCATAGTGATAATTTATCGGTAATATATAAGGTGGTTTTTACACACCTATTTCTTTATACTAATTATAGCTGAATTTTGGGAAATTAAATAGACTTATCTTAACTTTGAATAAAATATAGAATTTTTTAAGTCATCTTTTTATTTTATCATAGATATATTATTATAAATATTTCAAAAATACCAAGTTATAATCTTTACTTTGATAATTTTCAATTTTATAAAAATATATGTTCATTTGGACCCCAAAATAAATGAAATAGCCTTAGGTTTATTCTAAATATTTGAATCCCATGTGATTATGGATCCACCCACCAAAATTTATACAACTTCAATTTTTATATATTTTATAATATGAATATTAACACACATGTGTTGTTATCCTTGCAAGTAGTTTGGCCCTTTTTGTTTCAACATCATCTGGGGATCTTCTAATCACCTCCACCTATAATTAATATATCAAAACAAATGAAATTTTTATTTTTAATAGTATCTAACCCCAATTAATTAAATATTATAAGAATTTAAATTGATTATAATTTTAGAAAATTACATTACAAAAGTAGTTTAATGTTTTTTTATAATGGCGGAATAGAACAATGAATCATTATAGGATCATTATATGCCTGCTTAGATATTATATATTAGAATATGGAGTTATATCCATGGTATTAATACATTATCTTCCTAATATATTAGTTGATTAATGTTTTAGAGTGAGTTATTTTGAGAAAGAATATTTGAATAATATCTAGTTCAAGATTAGTATTCTAATGTTGAATACATATGTTTAGGTGGTGAAGAAAAAAAAGATGGTCAGTAGATTTTTATCTTGAATGAGTCATCGTAAAGTGTTTTGTGAATATATTTATAACTTGAGTGGATTTATGAGAATTATTTTTTTGTCTACATGATTTCATTGGACTGAATATTATAATATGATTTATTTATCAATACATTCCTAATCATCATTGGATAGTATTTTATGTCTATATAGTAGGGAATGAGGATTTATATGGTTCTCCTATGATGATATAGGTTATATCAAATCTATATCTACACATTGATAATATTTTTAAAAAGAAATAAAAATACATTTTTATGGTGGGAAATACTCTATTTTAGTTTTTGAGACATAATTAACTATATCCTCTACAAAAAATAATTTCAACAATGGTCATAACATCATATGAAGGGATAGTTACAATAGAAGAAACAATATCAAGGTTGATATCCTTTCAGATAAATGTTTTACAATATATCATGGAGAGGTCTGTAGTAGTTTTGTGGACCACATATATGGGTTCCACAACCATAATAAATCTTAGTCAGTGGAATACTTCATTTTGTGTGTGGAAGAAAATCATAAAACATCAAAGATAACTAAACAAAATCTTACCCACCCATAAAACTAAAAACACATAAACCCACTAATTCCAAGGTAAGTCAATTTTTTTATTCTAATTTGGTATGGTTTGGATGGTGTGTTTAATTTTTTAAATCATGTTGACCCAAGCCACCCACCCTAATTATAAAACAAATTTTAGTATTAAAATTTGATATTTTTTATGAAATTGAATTAGGTATAACTAATTTTTGATATGCATTACTTCATTATTCAAATTATTTGAGTTAATGTTAATATTGTTAAAAATTATTACATTTTTTACATGTTGTGTAATATAATGATCTCCTTTTAAGAATGATTTATTTTTAAGGATTATGAATTATATTTATTTATTTATGTTATTATAACTTTGTCTCATCAAAAAATAAACCCACCATTATACCAAATCAATCCACCACAATGAGTTTCTTCACCAATCTAATAGGAAATATGAAATATAGATATTTAAATTGAACAAACCCACCCATTTAAATTCCCCTAGGCACCATGGTTATAAAAAAAGTAGATTCATATTGATGATAAATTCATGAGATAGAGGTATCTAAGGTGGATGAATTAGATGTGGTGAAAGGTAATTTATATTTTTACTCCATATTTTTTTAATCATTTTTAAACATAGGAACATCATATTATTTTATTACCCTAACTATTTTTTAGGGTTGATTCTTTCTATAAATAGGTTACATCAACCATTGGTGTTATCAGCACACATTTTAGGCTATTAGAGGATATTAGAGATTTATTGTATTTTGGAGTTACATATATAGTGGGATAAATTATATCGAGACATTATCTAAATATATATGAATCCATATGATTTTATCCTTGGAATGTATTAGTTATTTTAAATTTGAGTATTTTTATTAATGAAGAGTAGCTTTTTATGGTCTAATAAAATTAAAATTTAATTTTTTGGAGATTAGGATAGTTATGTGAATAATTGATGGAATAAAACTATGCAAATAATATAACAATTGGATAGTTTAGTGTTGTGTGTATAAAAGTCTTAATTTTTAGATCTTTCTAGAGTTTTAATAGAGTTCACAATGGGTTTTCAGAATGAATTCATGAATTTACCTCTATATCATGAAGTTGACTTTAGTATTGAATTTATTATTGGTATAGTTTTAGTATTCTTATCCTCTTATATGATGGAACTATGTAAGATTCATGAATTAAGGATTAAGATAAATGACATGTTAACGAGTCATTTCATTTGGAATACTTTGTAACTATTAGATAAAATAGTTGTATTCACTATGAATGTGGATAGCTGTTAGATACTATAAATTTATTACAAATGGATGAATTAGATAATAATGAAGAATTGTTATCCTCTATAGAAGATTTAAGATCCCTTCAACCAGTTGATAGGTGAAATTTTGTTTTTTAAAACTGATTTATGATTTTGATATCTTCAATTGAGGATTTAGGATGAGGATATTTCATAGAAAATTTTTCAATGTAGGTATAGACAATATGAGTATGTTGTGTTGGATTTCAATAGAAAACAGGTTGAAAATACTGATGAGATTAATGCATTGGACATTTTCACCATATCCTAATCATTTTTTCCAGGTTTTGAAGGATGATATATCGGTGCATTGAATATAATATGAGGATCTTATATACCATAAAAGAGTTTTTTTATAATTATTATGTGTGAATAAGTTTTATATAAATATGTAGAAATTTTCCTTTTATTCATAAAAATTTCATTTTCTATATAATATTATTTTTTTCTTGTGATATTGGTGTAGACCAAATGAAGTTCATTACATTGAAACCACCAAAGAATGTGTAAGTTTTATGTATTTTATTTTAATTAGTATTTTATTATATGATTTTCATATCCAACATATCTTGGATATTGACCCATTTATCAACACAAACTCAAAAGAGTAAAACCTTAATTTAGATAAATTAATTTCATGTAGCTTTTAAATGTCTAATGCATAGGTTAACTATTGTAATCACTATACAATTAAAAGGGGAGTATTTTATGAGTTTTTCTATTGAAAAGAAAACTAGCCTGAGTATACCTTACATTTCACCTGATCTGGACCACCATATTGCTTCAAGCACACCTACCCAAATTCCATAGGCTACCGACTATGGGTGATGGTTAAAAAGGTATATTGGGGATACTATACACTTTGGGATGAGTGTGATAATAACAGAAATAAATGAACTAATACATGTCTGAAAACATCATATTAATCACTATAATTCAATAAAATAGATGAATTCCAAAATAAATGAAATGTATCATATATTCATTCATACCAAAGTCATGAAAAAATTATAATAACCAGAATTTAACTTATTGAATTGCAGTCAAACTCCAAAATTATTTAGAAATCTATAAACAACCATAAAAAACAACCTTTCTTATTTCTTATCATATCATGTGAAGTAGATATCTCATTGATAGAAGGAAAATATTATACCATACTTGGTGGGAAAGAAACAAATTAGTGTATTTTATCACATCGAGTTACAATCATGATGTGGCCTTTGTTTCATTTTATAGTACGGACTCCCTACCCCTAGGGTGTGTCAACATTATGAGTGGATAATCTCTAGGACTCTATTTTTTTAGAACCTATTAACCCTTGATGTGATATCAAGCTGGTTGGTCTCTTCCCAAACAGATCTTGTATAATTTTTCCCTATTTAATAAAATAAAAAAGAATTGTATGTGTGTAAAAAACATTAGGATACACTTCCAACATTGGGCCACACCACATACCAAATATCCATGATGCTCAAGATGCACTAGCCCAATTCTGAGACACCACATGAGAGGATCCACTCAATCATGAAAGACTGGGCCTCGTCCCCATCCATCATATAACCAGTAATCCGACCTAAAAACAAACATCGGGTATGCCCACACACCGAGATACAAATACTTGGGGTGATAAATTAATCTTAGTAGGCCATCAGCAACAGTGGACCTAAAATATACTATCATAAGAATTCCATGCACATGTGATATTCCCATGCTAGATGAAAAATAATAGGACCTAGTATAAAAGAAAAAAATTCTTAAATATTAGAAAAATCACAAGTAAAACATCCAACTATATGTTCTATCATGACACACAAGGTAAATCATCCCCTTCTATTGTACCCATTAGAGGATTTACAACATGTGCCTCACCCATTCAGACAACAACTATAATGTCCACCAGATCTACACTAGAGCTTAAGGATGTCTAAATGAAATAGGTACAAAAGTATGACCCTAAGGTATTACCAAAGTAATCCACATGAAAAAAATAATCTAAGAGGATATAAGACACTAATAGCATGATATGAACTAGTGACATGAACGTCTAGGTAAAAAAAACCAAAAAACTAATAAAGTCAAAGGTCCTACAGAACAAATAGGTCCCGATCTATAGACCCTATAACGAGGTATCCATAAATAACCATAGTATTTTAGAGTGTCCACATGGCCAAGAATCACAATGGCATCCATGGAGCAAGAAACCTACTATGTCAGTGCCTCAACACCTTAAGATCAAGAATACACACTATCTATGGTTTCACACTATACTTGATGAGGGATTTCGCATACCCATATCATCCATTATCTTGCTAATACCATCTAACAATAGCCAACTGGTGGAGGTTAGAACCAATTCATAACTCATGGACAATGCACGATCTAAGAAATGCCAAGTATATCTTATTAGAAAACAAAGACGTAAGTAGAACTACCTCAAACAACATTGACCAGAACCAATTGAATATAGAACGATCCAACATTGAATCTACCATCCAAAAATCTAAACTTTAGACATTTATCTACTCTTGGAAAAAAAATAATGAGGCATCTTCCATAACCTTGGATCTCAACATCCAATGAATATCCACCAGGGGTTCTCAATGACCCACCTCAAGGAAAAACCAAAACTCATGACTCCCATAGTCCCTAGGGTCATAGAATAAAATTATTTTCTTCTAGGGACTCCGCTATTGCACCCAAGATCTTATTATATTCCCATATGAACATATTAAAATATCATAAATTCCATTTAAAAAAATAAGAAACCCTAAACGGTGTTTCACTAGCTCATCCAAAATCAAGGGACACACCTAGTGTAGAATAACCCAAATAGACCTTCATATCCCCCAACTGATCCTCGATCAAAATAATTCCCAACATACAACCAAATTAAAAGCCCTCAAATAGGGAAATTCATAAATTTCATCATGACAACAAAAAAATTGGACCCTCCAAAAGGGATACTAAGCATAATCTAAGCCATGCCACATAGGCATTCTTGACCACTGAATCTAGAAACCACTGATCACCTGATTAGGAACCAACACATAAAGTAATCATCAAGTGTTCCTCATATTCATCTCAATAACTCAATATAACCTAATCATAACTTCCATCACATGGTTTTAACCCACCCTAAAGGCTCCAATAGCTCCAATCCTTAAATAGGGAAGCTAAACCTCAACTACTCTAACCAAAAGTAACTGGTCCCAACACGTACAGCCAAACCATGGTCTCCCTTGAGATACTACTCTATCCCATATTAAATAATCTTTCCAAATAACCAAAAATAGATATCTATGGAACACTTTATCAAATCTAATCGCCATGCTCACAACCCTCGCCCTAGCTTCACGGCTTGCTACCCAACCCCCAAGAGGAAGGTGAACCCTAACACCAAAGAAAGTCATCCTAAAAAATTATTACAGTCCAAATCACCATATATATGGACTCTAAATGTTGAAAATAATCTTTTTTTGTGATATACATGAAAAAAATTCTTAGAATGGGACAATCACAAGTCTAATTTTAAAACTAGTAGAATAGTTAAAAAAAATACTAGGGCACAAAAACTAAAAGACATGCATATGGAGTATATGGTGTGTATCCCCAAAGGACCCCGAGTTATTTGTCTTAGCCCACCCGGCTTCTACTCTTTCAAAGTACATGGATTATGTGCTTTGTAGACCATGTGTACCCACACCTGGGTATCTTCTCATGTACCACAACCCCCACTCGTCATGTACACTACTGAATACATGGTGTGTATTTCCCTATACACGGTGTGTACCCCACATGGTCCCCTGACCATGTATTTGGATATATACCCCCATAGAGAGTATGTCCAAGCATATTACATATCCCTTGGTTTTCTACCCTATACAGCCATGTCCATCGATGCTCCTTGAGTCACCAAAACAAATTATATACCCTCGATAAATAGTGTATAGTCCCAAAAAACATATTACAAAAACAGGAAGAACATACGATGTGTTTTATTTGAACCACACATTGTGTACATTGGTTTTCACAAATAAAAACCCCAAAAATGGCCTAAAACCCCAATTTCTCCCTGATTAAGAGTATACTGACCCACCAGGGGTCCCGAAAAACCCAAACATGACTTTAAAACTGAAAAAAATAATATATTTGTTTTTGTGGGATAGAATATAAAATGTGACTACAATTGGGTAAAAACCAACTGAGATTCACACTGGATCCACAACACGCACCCACCATGCCTTGATCTACCTTTGTAAAAGCTCACTAGGTGGTGCCTCCACCTCCATCTCCCTCTACTCTCCTTCTAACACTCTCTTTTAGATATTCCTAAAGAGAAAATCCCCCACTGGAATATGTAATAATACAAAGAGGTGGATAGGAAAAAAGGTAAATTATAGAAAATGGGAAGAAAAAAAATAGGCATGGGCCTATTCACAGAGCCAGACAGAAGGTTGGGCCTCACCTAAAAAAACTACTAATTCCGTACTCAACTACAAAGATGACATTTTAATCCCATTAATTATTTAAAAAATATTTCTATACGAACATTCACCAATACATTAATATTTAAATAATTAAATATTAAATATTTCATGAAAAAATGAATTGTTTGGATTCCCCAAAAACTCATTTACTAGGGTAAACACCCTATTCCATGATAAATAGAATGTACAAAAAATTATGAGATCAACTTTTTTGAGAAAATATAATTTATTCCTGAACCACTAACATGATCAAAAAAGGTAAAATTCCACCTAATTTACACTACGTTTAATGACCCATGTCATCACGAAATCCCCGCCATAAAAGATTCTTTCTCTCGAGAACCCCTTGTTGACTACCAACGACCAAGATCTCACCCAACAAATAACAAATCCAATTCTATTTCAACCATCCAATGACCAGTCTTACAACATCTACTCTTGCATAACATGAGAGACATTCTACCACCATCGATCTGATGCTCCCCACCATTATAGTATCTTTATAATTTCCCCACTATGCAAATAGAAAACCACAAGTCATGTTCTATGTCCATCATGGAATGAAATGGATTGACATAGACATCCCGTTCACACCTAAGAACCATCATAAAACCCATTAACCACCATGATCAACAACCAATTAGATGAGTCTCAAAACCTCCAACATCCAATAGTGCACTCCCCACCATTATTATTTTATAAAACTTTTTGGAATAAGAATTAGGACTCACACTCATGCTGGAAACTTACTGACAAAATAGGCTAAGATTCCTATCACCACTGAACATTCTCTTTATATAGGTCACTTACAACAAACTGGATCACCCTCAATACTACTCATTAACATTAATCCATATACCTCATTACAAGATCAACCACATGACGACCTTCCACTTAGTCATAAATTAAAAACCATAAGATTCCAACCACACTTCCACTGTGCAACACAAGGAGTAAAAAAACATGTTTGGCTAGGGTTCCAACCATACCATCCCTTTCAAGCCAACCATAAGATAGGGTTCACTCCCAGTACTACACTTCTCAAACACTAACCATCATCATTTATAGTCATATCCTAGCCATAATAGCCCAGCTAAGGAATATCGTATATGCCCACCCAAGCCATCGGTGAAGAAAGACACATGAGGCCCACTACATGACTTGGTAGACAACATGTGTAAATAATAAATCACTTACAAGGAATGTTAACAAAAGACATTGTGGTACCACTAACTTAGAAAGACCTGATCCTGGCCCAAATATCCCTCAAGAATCCTTAACCTCATCAATCCACCAAATGGGAACTAACATCCCATTACCAATCCACAATTTTCTCCATAAAACCCTCGAAGAAGGGAATGCATCTCCAGCACTGGAAAACCTATCTCCAAATGATCCACCTGAAATTTCATCAGAAGAAAATAAATACATGTGATTAGGTTCAGTATAATTCAACCATGTAATTATATAAGAATACATTGTATGAGTAGTTGCTGATACATTATACAACTAAACCTTCATCATTAGTAAAGAATCATAAAAATTCATATTACTTGTGAATTATATGTCCTAGAATAATGCATGAGAACTAGACTCTTTTCCATGGACAAAGATCCAAAAACTAGAATAATCAATAAATCCCCAAAATCAAGTGCATCAGACTATGTGAAATCATAACCCATGAAAAAAGAATCTAGGAACAGAAATCCCATGCCCTATAAACATAGAATTAATATTCATAAAGGTGTTTGGGAGACACTAGTCTCACATCTATCATAAGTTATAACACATTCTTGTAACACGTATCAACCAACTCCAAAATCATAAAACTATAAATCCTTTAATATAATGTTGTAAAAAATATTTTGCGTTGACCTAACATGTCACTCGATCTGGCTCGCCACAAACACTCAAGTTTTTCACCCTAAATGGAAAAGGATTTCGACTAGTGGAGAGATTCTAAATGATTCAATATGAAGACTATAACCTCAAGTAAAAGTGAAATAAAATTATAAATGAAAAAACTCATACACAAGGATAAGCATCAGATTAATCACCATAAATAAAAAACAAAGTCATTATATAACAAACAATATGAACAATACATCTATACAGAACCAAAAAATAAAAAATTTGAAATAGTGGATTTCCCACTAGGCTGACCTCATATACCAAATAAGCAAAATAAAAATGAAATACAACAGGCTCCACTACAAAAATCAAAAAACACCGCATATCAGGTATCCATAACACTAAAGTCGAACCAGCTCGATCATGAAACTCCACGTGAGTGGCTTCTCTCAATCAAATAACATAGGTTCAAGACCCCGTTAATCATGAAACCTATGATCCAACTTGAAATCACACATCAGGTATGAATGCACACTGAGGTGAATGTATAAGGATGAAAAATAAATCTCAGTATCACACACCCAATGGTGGACCTATAATCTACTATCATAATAAATTCATGAAGATGTGATATTGCCATACTAGTTGAAACGTAATTATATCTTGAACAAAAGAAAAAATGTATAAAAGGGTTTAAGAAACAAAAAAAAATTTGACTATGGGTTATAACCTAACACCCTAGGTAAATCTACCCTCACTCTGGCCCGCTCTATAGGATTTACAATATGTATCTCACCCAGCAACATGATAACCGACACATCTTAAATATCTACACTAGATATCCGAGATGTATAAATGAAACAGGCTCTAAATCTGGACACTAAGACATAACCATGGAAATACCCAATAAAAATAACATCTACTAGGATCTAGGACTCTAAATAAATTATCTAAAATCCCGAAAATTACATTTTGGTTTACAAAAATAGAGAACCTATCAGTCTCAAAGGTCATGAATAATTAATGGGGAACTAGTTATATGCCCAATAAAGAGGGATTAATAAATAATTCTAGGCTCATAATTCATCCATGGGGCCTATATCAAAACTGCATCTATGGAACACAAATCCCTCTCCTTGTGTGCCTCAGCACCTCATAATCCAAAAACTATCATAGTTTGGGTGTCATAAAAAATATATCGGGGGTTCAGTCATCCAAGTTATACATTATCTACCTACTACCATATGACTTCTACTAAGTAGTGTAAGAGATAACTAGATCACAACTCATGGTCAATGTTCGACCTAATAAATACCAAGGGTATCAATATTATATTAAATTCATAAGAAGAACTAACTCAAACAACACGACCAATATACAGCTGAACATGGGATGATCCCACCTCAAAAAAACTATTCTAATAACTGAACTAGATGCATTAGTCTAATCATGGACAAAAAATAATGAGGCCTCTTTCATCACCCAGGATCTAAACATCCATTAAATAAAAAATATAGACTCTCAATTACCCACCTCATGGACAAACAAAATGTTGGGACCCCCACGATTCCTTTGTTCACATCACAAGGAGACATCCCACTAGGGACTCCTCTAATGAACACAATATCTATATCCATTCCCATTGAAAAATCCAAAAAATTCCAAATCCTTAATAAATAAAAGGAAAAATGATGGGGTTTTCTTTATGAACATCCAAAATAATATGACATTCCCTATGTAGAACAAATCAAAAATCACTCAGTGACCTCCAAATGATCCTTGATGAAAAAAAACACCCAACATAGATCCAAATCCCAAGACCACTAATAAGGGAATTCAAAATGGTTCTTATGAAAACCTCAAAATGAAACCCTCTAAAATGGATTATCATCACAACCCAAACCGTGACACATTTCCATTCTCAACTTCCAACTCTGGTATCGACTAATTACATGACCAGGAAACATCCAACAACTCTTTCCTTAATATTCCTAATGAATTATCTCATTAACTCTAGAAAAACTAACCATAACTTTATTTTTTAAGATGTTAAAATAGTCTACAGTTTATAACATCTTTGATCCTCAAACATGAAATCTAATACTCAACTTCTCTATCCTCAAGCATCCTATCTCAGCAGGAAGGGGCAGACCAAGATCTCCTAAATGATACTAATCAATCTCATCCTATGAAATATATCTAAAGAAACTAAAATAGTTCACCATGGAATACTTATCTAGGCCTTGCAGCTCACAACCCAACCCCTAGGAATAAAATGAATTAAAACCTATAGAAAAATCCTCCGGCTAAAATATCAAAGCTAAAAACACTATAAAAAGTCCATTAAACACCAAAAATATTCCACCATCTCAATATATGTGAAAAAACTCATAATAGAGTACTCAAAAGTACAATTCTAACTCAAAGGTTAAAAATAGGACAAAAAAATCAGGGAAGAAATTGTATCTAATGTGTACTTAGGTTACACAACATGTAACCCCAAAGTTCCCCCATGTACATGTCATTGAGGCCACTCAGCATGTATTATATCAATTTAAATAGTGTGTATACCCAGTAAACGGCGTGTACACCTACATGGATATGATACCACATAATACTTCCCCAAAAATGTATGTACACTACAAACTACATAGCGTGTACTGCACTATACCTAACATGTAACCCACATAGGGTCCCTATCCATGTACCCAAATTTTGGGTCTAGAAAATCATAATACAAGTCCTCAAGTTGTGTACCTCACATGAGGTATGGTTTTGTGCTCTACACAGACATGTTCCCCCAGCATACCCTGAGTCACCACTACATGGAATGTACCCCTATTAAATGGTGTGTAGTCCCAAAAACACATCTTCCCCACATGTGAGGAAATTATGGGGTATTTTCTTTGAACCAAATTTTGTGCACACGGGTTTCCCCAAATATAAAACCCTTGAAACAGATTGAAACCCATGTTTTTTCCCAATTAACCCAAAATGGACCCACTTGGGGTCTCCAACAACTCAAATAGGTATTTAAAACATAAAAACAAAAAAATATTGGGATTTGTGGAAAAAATAATTAATCGGCCCCTTCTTGTGGAAATTCCTGAATCTTCACACTGGATCCACGCTACAGACTCGTTGACCCTCGATCTACCTCTAAAGAACCTCCCTGGGCACTGCAACAAACTTCATCTCCATTTTTTACTCCCTTTACATAACTCATCCAAAGACCCCCAAATGTGGGATTCCCCATGGGTTTACAATAAAATAAAAAGGGGATTAGATAAAATAAAAAGTAAAAAAATAAAAAAAATAAAAATGGATGAAAAATGAAAGGAAAGGAAAATTGAAAAGGGATATGGGCCTACCCCCGATGCCCGATGAGAGCTTATGTATCAAAAAGGAAAAAACGCCACTATAGACTCAATCATGGAGATGGAATCTCAATTAAATAATCCATTTAAAATATATCACTAAATGAACACATATGAGTAAATTAATATTTAATTAATTATATATGAAATATTTTTGAAAAAATTGAATGTATTGGATTTCCACCAAACTCTTATCAAAGGGTAAACACTATATTTAAGTTCCAAAATAGTGTTTAGAAAAATTATTTGAGATCATCTTAGATGATAAATTTCTATTTTCCCTCAAACACTCTAGAGAATAATTTTTTTTAAAACTCCAATTATTTTTACAACACATTGCGACTCAGTGCATCAAAACTAAGATACCTCATATATATGATTGGGTAATATATTGACATAGGATAGAGAATTCATAGCCTTGGATTATAGGAATATACCCCACATGATAATAACTATATTACCTAGGATTTAGAGCTACTATTTTTTGGTCTTTACATTGAATTTTAAGAGTCACTATCTATTGGGTAAGCGCTTCATGGTCATCATAGAATATATGATCTTATGATATATATTTTTCCAATGAGTCCCTAATTTGAGATATAAGATATTAATTTATTTTCTGTGGGATTATAAATTTCAAATAAAATATTCTCTTGGAATGGGTAATATGGTGAAATATTATTTTAGTTTTAAATAACATTGAGATGAATCTTTATAAGTTGATAATGAATAAAATATGATGAGGTAGTTAGAAACTTTTAATCATTATATAGAGTAGGAAGACAGACAAGCTTACTTAAATAAAATAATGATTTAAAAATTATTTGTTGAAGTTAGATATAATTTTTTATAAGGGTGGTATATATAGAATTATACAGAGATCATATTTTTTATATAAAAGATCTAGATGGATGGTATACCTTTCAAAATTAATAGGTTATATTTTGAAGTAGGATATTTTTTCCATAGGGTATTTGTGATGATATTATACATGAATATCATAATAATCCATTGTTTATACATCTTGTATTAGAAAATAAATATCATTATATAAAAAAATTATTCTAATTAGGTTTAAAGAGAGTGAAGTAGAGTTTATGAGAATGTATCTTACATGTTTTCTACAAAAGGATGGGAATCAGGTTTCAGCAGGATTGTTGTAGTGATACAATAAACCAAAATATAAGTGAGAGTATATATATGTGTATGACATGATTAATTTACCAATTTTAACCTATATTATATGATTATGTCTAGGTAGTTATAGATAGTCTTATAAGTTCAACTCATTTTTATCCATTAATGGGCATAGGTAGATAGAGTCTTTGACTAATTTACTACTAACAAAAATAGTGATGTAACATGAATTATTTTAATTTTTCATATTTATTCAAGATGTTTAGTTTACATTGAATAAGGTTTATGGATTTTCAATATAACATTAATACCCAATTATTCCAAAGTATTTAATTTTATCGATAAAGTGGTCGTATGATTGATATAATTATCTAGACCTTTGTGTATATATTGTGAGCATGCATACCAAACATTGGTTGATTATGGGTGGAATATATATATTTTTGGAAATTATCTTAAAATAATATTTACCATTCATTTATTGATATATAACTATACAAGGATATGTACTGGGTGTCATATAGTTCTATTTTTTTAGGGTTAATATCATAGAGAAAATGGTTATTAGACATGATTTTGTACATTATATGATGGAGAAAGTGTGGTTGATCATGGAGTGTGTGAGGTTAACATAGTAAACATAAACTTATGTATTGAAAATAGTCAAAGTTAATTAGAGTTTATGTTTGGGTATCATGTCATATTTTTTGTGAATTTTAGGAATCTAAATCACTACTTCAAAAAAGAAAGTAAGTTGTGATGCCCTAAGAAGGATTGGCCACTGAAAGCGGGTGACTCAGTGGTATTTTTATAAATTTTCCCTTTTAAACTCAACATACTAGGCTTGTTACTATTTTTATCTAATCAATATAATCTTATTGACTCAAATTTTATGTAATAATAGTAATATAAATAATATATCATAGGATTTACAAAGATAGTCTAGAATATTTTACTCCTTATCATGATTAGTCAGTCCCATAAATCATGGATTCTTCCACTGTATACGAAAGTAGTTACAACCAAGTGTTATCCCAATCTAATAAATATAAACTCAAACTATGTTCAAGATTCCAAAGTCCCTATATAATACATAACTCATACAATAATGTATTTTACAACAAATAAAGGCCTCCTTCTTTTACAAATGATTTATGCACCTCACAATAATTATATTCCTAAATTAATAGATTGGGTTAGTCTAGTCTACTCACAAACACTTTAAATTTTGTATTACCAGGTATTCCACATAACATAGTAATCCAACTTTCTTAGATTCACATATCTTCAAACAATTTGGTTCCCCCCATCATATAGAATACTTGGACACATATGTCTCTTCTTTCTTGGATGGATCTAAGCTTCAAATCCTTTCTTCTCCTTTTGATACTTTACAGTATTGGGTCATAATTATTTTGATTCTATATATTTCATCAGAATGTAAATAGTATCCAACTAATAATTACTTATTTTTATATATCTAAAATACCCACAAAACAATATCATGAGTATTTGTTTCCAAAATGGAATTCTGTCAACACATAATCTTTGAAAATATTGAATCTCATATTTTAAAACAATCAAAGGGTTTATGATTTATATTATCAATAAAAATAACTTAAATTATTATTTAGAATCCTATTTTCAAATCCCATAAGACTTGGGACTTCTTTCCCTACAAAATATTTAATATATTAAAAAATCCATCCCATTAAATCCCTTATATTAAACTCCTTTGAATTATCCACATGTTCATAGTACTATGTCATGGAAATCTACTATTTATATTGTGAAACTCATATCATACATTTGTATATTTCTTGTACGGTTTCCTTAAATCTTGATTTGGATTACATTACACTTGAGAGATGGTGATATTTGAGTCCTTGAAGATAATCTTATGTAGCATCATCATTTTTTAATATCCATTTTTTCAGAATGTTGATTATGAATTAACAATCATCTCATAAGACCTAAGAATAGTTTTTAAGTCCCAATCAAAAAAGATAATTTATCATACTAAATTCATATCATATAAGTTATATCTCTCATTATATACATCATGATTCCTTATATAATTCTATAATCATATGATATTCCCTATCATATGAAGTCTTACTATTATATGAGAATGATGTATCTTATGAAATGGCCTATGAATGGGATTCTAATATCACATAAGATCTATATTTATTATGAGATATCCTATCATGTAGGAACAACCTATCTTATGAAATCAGCAATCATATGGGATTCCCATATTCTACAAGCTCTTCCTTTCTTATAATTTTTTTTAGCATCACTAGAATTTTTCAACACCAAGAAAAACATATATGAGATTTTCCAAAGCCTTATTATTCACTTTCACTAAGCTCAAAACATCATCCTAAGGTATTACTTAATCTGATACAACAACTTCTATGTACATTATTCCTTGTATGGTCACTCACATTATTGGATAATGTTTCTTCTATCTCCCAACTATCCCACTCTTCTCTCCTTTATTATAAATTGTTGTGGATAGTACACACAACTATATTTACTTATCTCTGGGTTGAATATCTCTAAATCAATCATAATAATTAATTTCCTACATTGTATAGAATCTATTCAATTAATTTTTCCAAGATTTATCTTCAATTTACTTTTACATTCAATCAAGTAAGTACTTCCATAAACTTCATAAAGATTTTCAATCAAAGAATCTAACCTAATTTTTAAAAAATAATATTCAATCTAATGTGCACAAAAATCTCCCCCCTTTAGATTTTTTGTCAAAACCACCAATTTCCCTTTATGTGAATAAATTTAAATTTTCTCCTCCTTAATTAAAATACATAAAAATAATATATATTAGGGTCTTCTCATCTCACCAGGAATATTTGAAACAATTTTCTTCTCCTTTGTTCAGATTTCAATAATAGCTTGTTCTACTTGAGAAAATAATGATACCACATGATTTTTTTACAAAGTTACTTTAGTTAAACAACTCTAAGTGTAAATGGTCTAACCCCGGGTAGAAAACAATATTATATAACCATGGTGATCAATGTTATCCACAAACCACCATGTATGTAATACAAGACACATAAATTCATTTTAGATGACATTTGAATTGGATTTATTCAGAAGGGTTTAACCTGAACTGAACATAGTAAAACCATTAAAAAGATCAAGTGAAAGACACAAAAACTCCCCTTGTCTAACTTAAAATGATTTACCATTGATTACAAGCTCCAAATAATTTAAAATAGATAGCATGGAGTATTTACATACCACGGCTCTCTTTTTCTTAAATCCTATAAATTCTATATTTTCATGAAATACTTGAATTTGATAGTGTCAATTCAATTCTTACCCATCTCATGGAATGCACTCTTCTTATTATTTACTTCCCAATTAAAAAAATATTTAAAGTATTAATTTATTTTTTATCTTTGATTGAAAACTCCATTATCCTTCTTCAATTCCTTACATGTTAGCACAAAATAAATAGGAACTAAAGGAATAAGATGGAACCACTTTATTTCTATGTTGAAACAATGGGGCTAAGGCTTTACTCTAAAATTAGGCCTTTCATTTCTCAAAATATCAACATAGGAATTATTCTTCATGTTTCATTTTTAGTTATGATTCCCAATAAGATGCATGTTCATCTTTTTTACATAAACTATTTCCACATGTGGAGTTTTTTTATTCACCTCAGTCATCAAGGAAATTTTACTTCTTAATTAATTAATTTTATTCAATAATAATTTCATTGGGATGGTAATATTTTTATACAATATTTTCTTCCATACCCATTCTATCCAAACCATTCTCACTATTTTTCTTAACCTTTTAGATTATCACTAGTGAAAAAACTTCCATGTGCATCTTAAATCTCTTTTGAAAAAACAAATTTTTCATTCCACTAGAAATAATTTTGGAATTGTCCATTTATTTAGTTAATGAAAATTAGTCCAGCCAAACTATCAAGAACACTTTCTTAACATGATTTAATTCGTTATATTTTTCAAATGAATTATTTTTAGTCTCAAAAAAATATGACTTTATATATTTTTTAATCTGAAAATTTATTCCTTTCATAGTATAGGTAGCTTCTCCTTGTAGCCTAGTAATGAATTCTTCATCCTTAATACCTTGTTATCAATATATTCCATACATATCTTCTAAATAATCAAATATTTTTTTGATTATATGGATTAGTTAAATATTTGGTTTTGTATTTTCTTTTCTAAGAATTTATCCTCATCAACTCACCATATATCATGTTAATTAATTCCACTTTTTTGGAAATGATATATTATACAATAAATAGTATTCATTATGTCCACACATTCTAGAACACCAAAAAAAGTATATAGACTTTTATCATCTACTTTGACTCTATATCATTCCAAAAAACAATTAGAGAAATCCTTCTTCAAACAAAGATTGATTTTTCATAAGTCACAATGGTGTTCTTGGTATCTTCTTCTCTTCCTTTGATGAGGAAGAGTATCTATCATTTTTCTTCTCAGTTCAAATAGTTTCATGATTTATTTTGACACATGTATTGTTGTAAATAATAGATTTAAATGATAATTGGATAGGTAATGTTTCAACATTCTATTGGAATCCTTAATCTCGCTATCTTGAGAAGATTATCTATTATCCTAAGCTAGTATATTGAAGTATTCTCTAATATTATTCAATTCATATAGAGCACTAATAAAATGGATTTTGAATCATAAAAATACTCATATATTATAGCTAATTGATCTTCAAAATCTGTCACTACCATTTATTTCTCATATTCTCATATATTTTACTTCATGATCTAATCAACATAGCTTACTTCCCTTTTAACCAGTTCATCATATCCTTCATTTGGTTTTTTCCATATTTTAGCTGACTTATCTACTCTTTATTGATATTTGAAATCATCTCAATTTTGGATTCTAACTCACCTTTCAATTTACACTCATTTTCAGTTCATTATATATCTGTGTCACTACATGTGGAATCCAAAACTCTCTCAACATGAGCTAAAATGTTGAATCTTTAAAATAATTTATTTCGTGATGAGTTATCTTGATCCACTTTATTCATTAATATCCCTTTCTTGTTGTTTGAATATTTTTTTCTTGTTATATTTGTTGTGTTTTTATTCTTCTTCATCTGAAATATATTAAATATCTTTCATCTTTGCATATGTAAGTTCAAAATTCACAAATATATTATAATTGTAAAACCTTAGTGTCTAGTTTCCCTTTCCTTTCACATTACCTTAATAAATATTTTTTTAAAAATGACAATAAAACTGTTAAAATACTCATTAAATTCATCATCATTAGAATCTATTGATTTAGAAACTTCTTTATCATTGAATTTACCTTTTCTTGTATACTTAAAATCCATTAATCTTTTTTAATTATTCATGAAAACTAGGGTCTTTCTCATCACATTATATTTGATAATTTTGTTATGCTCACCCAATGAAAAATATATAAAATCTTTAAATGCAAAAACATTTTTTATCAAATACATTATTAAAGTTTCTTATAATATTTTTTACAATGTTAGAATCATCAGCTTCTCACCAAACCCACTAATATTACTCACTATCTCATTGACTTGAATAATAGTCTCAAATTTTTTAATCATAATCCATCATTATGGTTCTAAGTCTTATCCAATAGAATTTATTTGGATTTTTTTAACATTTACTTCATAACTACTCTCAATTATCACAGATCTCTTTATAAATGTTATGATATGATAATTTTGTAACTATTCTGATATAGACCTAAAAAAATCACTATTTTTCTTTGATATTATCTTTAAAATTTTATTATCCATAAAATACATAGTTCCTTCCCTAATAATTGGTGTAAAACCTATAGTGGTTATAGCATCCCATTTTTTTATCACATAAACATTCATTACATTATACAAAACCGAGGATCTTTAAGGTTTAGTGTCTTGAAAACCAGGAACTTAAAACATGAAAACATAAAACATTGTTCTTAAACACTTGAAAGGATTCTCCTTATGTTCATCCTAGGTTCATTACTGCATCTCAAAACCTTGGGACACACATCAAAAGAAAGGGTGAGCAGAAGGCCTAGTAAGGGAAACAATGGGAAACATTTAACATGTGAACTTGAGATACATCAACAATGTCATTAAAATGAACTTTAAGGAATGAGAAAGAAATAATGGGGAATATCATGATAAAAATAACGTATTTAATAACTTGAAGATTTGGATACAACATTTTACAAATAAAATAATTTCCGTTTCACCAAGGTCCATCCCCATGGTGTCAATAAAATTTACCAAGGTTATTCACCAAGGTATCAGTCTAAATGGTCATCTCTAGAGATTAAGTATTTACCCAATGCATTGGAGAGCTATCAGGGCGCACCCTTAAATTTTCCTTTATTATCATGTGAGCCACATATATCATCATAATATATTTCATAAATTACCCATATCGCATAAAATAAATTGGTCTCCTTTCATAATCAAAACGTTTTAAAAACTACTTGAAAGACATGATATTTATGTCACTTTAAACCCACAGAAAAGGAAATCGGGTTTCATGTATGTAAATCCCAGAATTTAAAATAGAACATTTTGATATATATATGTGAATACCCCTGTAGAATAAAAAGCTTTGAGTATTCACTTAATAACATAAATTAATTTGAGAAAATGAGAGAGGCATTTTGAGAAAAAAATTCTACACTATAATGACTATGTTATAGGGTTTTAGAAAGCATTGAAAAGAGAGGGTACATGGGTCACCCAGTCATAAATGATCCATAAAACAGTAGAGGGACATAATATAAATGGTATAAGAACATGGTAATACAATTTTAAAGATATACCATATGAAATAAAAAACATGGAAGGAAGACAAAAATAAGATTTCACTTATGAAAATTCTGCAGCCTAACGGTGTCACTTAAACTTCAACAAAAAAATTAATTGACGAGGTAAAATAAGTTCTCTCATCATATGAACATAAAATATCAGTATGATAGATATATATATCATACCAAAACATAATAAAAAGTAACTTTAAAGACTTGATATGAATGTAGAACTTTGAAAAATGAGAAAGGTGAAAGAATCCCTAAAAAATTCGGCAGCCTAACGGCGTCACTTAAACTTCAACAAAAAATGAATTGACGAGATCAAATAGGGTCTCTCATCATACGAAAATAAAATATCAGTATGATAGTTATAGAGATCATACCCCAACATAAAAAGGAACTTTAAATACTTGACATGAAAGTAGAACTTTGAAAAAATGAGAAAGGTGAAAGAATCCTTTAAAAATTCGGCAGCCTAACGGTGCCACTTAAACATTCTTAAAATTAATTGATTAGAGAAAGAGGGGGTCTCTCATAATATGAACATGGAAAGGGAAGTAAGAGTAATATAAAATAACATCCTCCAACATAAGAGGACGGAGAATAAATGAAATGACATAAAAGAGATTACTTGAAAAGAAAGAGAGAGGTAGGATCCCTTACCTTAAACGTAACTCTTAAAACTAAAAGATTGGGACCTTGAGAGACTTGAGGGAACCTTGGGAGTACTATATGGGAGGTAAATAGACCAGAACATCGTTGAGGATGATTTTGGAGTCGAATGGATGAGACGATGGCTTGGTATTTATAGGGAAAGTGAGGGGACAAGGCATTAATGGCCAAGGGACACCTCATTGGTGGTTTTGGAAAAACCATGGGCTTTCCCATGGTATTGGCCACTTGGGACACCTCATACCTTATCATACTATTCATAAGTCGACCATATTGATTACATACTTAATAAATCATTTAATGATGTCATTAAACACCCGTAACTTAAAAACTGGGTTTTCACTATTCATTGAAAATTCAACATTATCTGAAAAATCACAAAATTTCACCATAAACAAATATTGATGCTCTATTTTCAAAAATGAACTCCATTTTAGAAAAATAATTTTCTAAATATTTTTAATTTATTTTTTAAATGAATACACCATTCACCAAAAATTCATTTTTTTCAGAAAAATCGATAAAATTTACCTTAACATAATATCAATGCTCTGAGTTCAAAAATGAAATCCATTTTTTAAAAAAAGTTTTCTAAATATTTTTAATTTTAATTTTTATTTAAAAAACATTATTCACCCGAAAAAACTAATATTTGACTAATAATTTATGAAACCATTATTTAACCATTTTATTGAATCACATTACTTAATCAAGGTTCCTAGATTATATTAATACTTTCTTTAATTTAGATTACTAATCCATTTGGTCACATTACTAATCCTAAGCATAAAATCACTATTCATAATTTACTAGTCATCAAAAATTAAGTTGATCTTATTAGACTCTAAATTTCTTACTGAACATAATTGTAGAAGACCATTTTTTGAAAATCATTACACAATTTTAATTATTGAAGGTTTACATAAACATTTTTTAAAATATCCTTTCTCTAAAATTCACCAAAAATATTCATACTATATTTATCCAGACATTTGAAAATTCATAAACTTCTTCATAAGAAGAAATAAAAATTTTTATTTAAAAAAAAGATTACACAAGGCAGTTACGGTCTCCTTACATAGCCCCTTATCACACCAGTATAGGACCTAAGTGTAAGGTGTGCTAAGGTGATAGAATCCGAGGGAGGCTCGGCCAACATCACACGAGTAGTAATTTCTATCAGTTTGAACTTCTCACGAAGTCGATTCCGTTCTAGCTTCACACGATGACGTTCGGCTTGGGTTTGGTCCAGAGCAAAGCCCAGTGGTGCTACCTCATTCTCAAGTTCTATTATATGGGCTTCGATCGGTCCAAGACTACTGAGTGAGGCCATCGAATCTTCTTTCTATATTATTTAACAAAGATCACTTGTATTTGGAGACAATATTTGAAATGTTTAGTTTCCAGTGGTCTTATTGACAAATGGTCATATAACAGTCGAAACCCAACGGTCTCATTTTAATTATACTCATGTTATCAAAGGAAACAATTTTGTTTAGTATAAAAGGTAAAATAACACACAAAATTAGGAAACAAGATTTATTCAAAATTTCAGGTTGTTACAATCTTCCCCCTTTAAGAAATTGTGTCCTTGCAATTTTTAAAATTGGGTTTTGAAATTTCATTAAAAGTGCCACATCGGAAAAAGATTCAGTAAAACTATCACTTTAAAAGAAAAAAGGGAAGTACAAAGGTCACCCGAGTTAACCCACACTAGGATTATATGTAGGAAAACATGGACAAGGAGGAGAAAACAAAGGGTCATGTTCTGAGGGAGAGTGATAGAAAACATGATTCGGAGAAAGCTAACCACGAGAAAATCACAAACTTATGATGCATGTAAATGGTCTTTGATTACCTAGTAGTAAACGTAAACCAACAACATTTTTGTTTTACGTTCCTTTTCATAATTTTTATGAATTCATTTAATACATAGAACAAAAACATAAGGAAATATACCAACCTTCAAGTAGAGTTTCATCCTTTAATAAGTTTCTACCAAAACAAATATTGTAACACCCCGAGCTTCCACGATACGCTTCTCATTCAATAATGCAATAGCTTGCATTGTACGCAACTTCGAGTTCTAAAACACCGCGACTAATCAAAGTAGCCGTTATGAATAGTAATAACCACTTTTTAAAATTATAGAAATTTTATATTTCAAAATGGACTTCATTTTTGGATTCGGAATATCAAAATTAGCCTATGTTGAATTTTTGGTATTTTTCTGAAAACTTCTATTTTTATGAATAGTGAAAAATACTTAAAAACAACTTTTTTAATCAAAATAATTTATAGTGATAAATTATACTATTTAGTGGTTTTAAATTATAATTAGAATATATTTTTACAATTTTATCCAATGGAGGTCATTAGAATTAATTTAACATTGAAATTGGACATAAACAATTGCCAATTTTTTGATATAAATTGTTTCTTAAAAACACGCTATTTGTTGTGACAACGGGAATTAATTATAAAATTAATTAATGCAACTTATATGTTTGGAATTTTGTAAAATAGACATCATTTTTTAATTCGGAGTATCAATTATAGCTTAGGGTGAAATTTTGGCATTGTTCTGAAAAACTTCAATTTTTGATGAACAGTGAAACCACTAAGTGGTAGTTAAATAACTGATTTTTTGTTTAAATGAAATATTACCACTTATGTGATTTGATATTCAAAAATCCGACATACATGGTTGTCATTAAGAAGTAAAATGTGGTTCAATGAGATTAAAATAATCTTTTTGTGAATAGTAACTTTTAAGTTCTTAATCGCGATTAGAGGTAATTAGTGTAGTTTAAGGTACAAATAATGTTTTAATAATGTGAGATGAGCATGACACTTGTCCTACTCCTATTGGATGAGTCATGGCCGACCAAGACAACCCATGGGTCAACTTGGGGACCCCATGGAGCCACTTTAGTTGGAAAATGAAATTAATATATATTTATTTAATGTTAAAATTAAATTGACACAAACATGAGTTGTTTTACTAAAACAGTTTTTAAGTGGGGTTACACAAGTCCCAATTTTGACTATAATTATTCATTAGAAAGATAAAAAGATTTCCTACATCATAGTATTTTTTTTATAATTTTTAGACATTAAATAAATTAAATTATTTATGACATCATTATGATGCAGCGATGACCTCATTATTTAACGATTTAAATAAAATGAGAAGATAATGCAAAATCCAAGGCATACACTTGTCCAAAGCCTATTGGATGAGGAGATTTCGAAACCTTATCACCTTATCCTCGAATTATATAAGTGTGGGACCTTTATAATCCGAAATGCATTGTGAAATAATGTAACATTTCAATCTTTCCAAAAGTGCCCCTCCTCTCCACTTATAAAAGGCCCCCACCTATCCCACCACATTTACACTTTCAAGCCATTTGGCTCGGCCAAACTCTGCCCAAATACTCTCCCAACTTCCCCATATTACTCCTAGAAGCCTCACTTTGGGCAGAACTCTTCCCAAGGAAGACTTTGGCTCAAATCAAAAATAGTTACCTGATTTTGAGGTAATGTCTTCTCTAATGTTGTTTTGTTTTATTTTTCTTCTCCAACCCCCTAAACTCTTTTTATTCATTTCTTTTGTAACAAAACCAGTATCCTAAATATACTAGGATGTTGTTATAAGAAAGATTAGAGCTACACTTACACACACCTACATCTAATGGTTAAAGAACATACGGTTTCTGTGGATGGAGAATTTCTGCCTCACGAAACGATGATTGTTCAACACTCATATAACACCTGCAAAGGTGGCCATTAAGATGTAACTATTTTTATATATGATATATAATATGTTTATGTTTTACTTATGCTTCTGTATTTTTCATTTATGGCATACTTTATGATTTCCATTATGGGTAAAACGCGATAATTTCATTTTAGGAAGTGCGGACTACCGCCCCCTCAAAGTGATTTGAATCGTTAATGCCATATGTGGGATGTATAAAGGATGGAGTAAATGGTATTATACACTATATTATACTGGAATTATATTATACATTTATATCATTATTATTTCATTCCATTAAATATGAAATAGAAATGAAAGTAGCGTTCATGCGTACGTACGACTTACCGTCTCCATGAACGGTGCATTTCATTTCTTACCTCTAAATGTTACGTAATATTATAAATGAATGTATATACTGGATATATAAGATATATATGAAATATAATCATGAATATAATTCTGGATATATGGATATTCTACCACATAAACAACTTGTAATTATAAGAAGTTTATTGTTGACTCAAGTACCAAAGATCGACAAAACGACTGTTATTAACTTAAATAATTACATAATGATCATATCATTGTAATAAGTGATATAAAAAGGATAATGAAATTGAAAATGGTTCTTAATAAGGTATATATTAAATCTAGTTTATTATTCAGGAGGTTAAAGAACAGTTGAGTCAAGTCAGACACGAGGTAAGGGAACTTCTTAACCCAATTTCCATTCTTTGGGTTAATCTCCTACTTTCAAATTATGTCATGATATTATTATGTCCTATCTTGTATTTTTACTTTCTTCATGTGTACCTATAGTGAATACACATAATAGATCTATTTTATTTTAAAAATGATCTTTTTAAGGACTTCGTCTCAATCCCCTTTCATTGAGGCATATTTGGTTTTATACACGACTTTCTTTTATACGGTGTATAAACCCCTTTGACTTTTACATTTATTCAAAAGGAATATTTTTTTATACGAAGCGTTTTGCTAAACGACAAAAGGGAATGTTTTTATTTCCGTACTTATGCGGAGACAACGACTTCTCCGCCACCGTGACCATTATTTGAGTTTCGGCTTCCTCTACAAGCCATCTTTTTTTAATGAAAAATAATACAAAGTTTTAACTTTCTTTTATTTTGGTATTGAAAATGGTTTTGAAAGAGTTTTTATTATATCAATGTGTTGTATTGATATCTTGTGATTTAAATGTGGAAATTTTATGTTTCTTTTATGCATGTTTTATGTGATACGATTATGTTATGGTTTATGATATGTTTAAACCTATTCATATGAGGAATGTATTGGACTTAATAAGTGACGGGTGGAGCCCACTATAGCTCCTCGATGCATTGGTAGGTCTCATGAGACAACTAGACATGGAATTGGCCGAGGCCCTTTCCCAATTTGATTTATGGTTTTGTCCGAGGCCTTAATCATTTTAGACGTCTTGGCTGAGGCCTTGACAAAATGTTTCAGAATGTCTGGCATTATACATTCCATCATTATGAAAGTGGTTATTGATATTTCATGTGATTATTCGACCAGTAGAATATCCATGTGAAGAAGTGAATGGAATTATCTCATTTTACTTTTGCCATATTATGTTGATGTTCAAGTTTAAAAGGCTTTTGTTTTAGTTATACATTGCCTTAAATTTTTATGTTTATTTATGAAAGCTTCCGCAATATTGTTATCCTTACTGAGCATCTGAGCTCACCCCTTTCAATGTTTTAATATTTTCCAGGATGTGAAGAAGTATTTTATGAATGACCTACAGGGATAGTCCGAAGAGGATAGAAGTGTGGACTACGGAGACTATGTTATTATAGTTTTTCACTTTGTGATGTAATGTAACATTTATGAATGTATCTAGTGTTTCCAAGGCTACTAAACTAATTGGTCTTTCGAGACTTGATCTTTTGTGATCATGCCAATGTTACTAAGTAATGCACCAGCTCTGGGTAGCTGGGGTCGGGGCGTTACAGTTGGTATCAGAGGCAGTTTAGTACTAACCTTGGAAGCTAGATTTAGATAAACTCTGATTAGAGCACATAGACCTAAGATGAACTTTGAGGATTAGTATAGAAGAACTTCCTAGAATTTTGGTATTATAGAGATGTTATGAGTTTTCCGAGCAATACATCCCTGTCTGGATACGAGAAGGTAGAGGCGGCTCTGGAACAGATGTACCTAGGGGTAAAACCCGAAAACACCGCTTTGAGCTAGACTTGAACGGGAACTGGTGCACGACAACGGGCCTTGCTGCACTCTTGGTTATGACACTCCCGGGGGATATGCTTAGGATAATTCTCATTTTATTTACAAACCACTATGAAGGGTTATGAGTACATACTTCCTCAAAGAAAAAATTTATTTTTATGATTATGGATTATATCCATAAATAGTTCAATTTATGTAAAGTGTTTAACAAATATGGAATTATGTATTTTGTTTCATA
The DNA here is from genome assembly GCA_963277665.1 of Viscum album. NCBI lineage: Eukaryota > Viridiplantae > Streptophyta > Magnoliopsida > Santalales > Viscaceae > Viscum > Viscum album. Next base: position 37,469,431 of record OY728141.1, on the reverse strand, counting down.
AACTAATCTAGTTTATGCCATTGTTTAGAAATTGCGCCTAGTGGAAGGAATGGAAACCGTATCAATGCACGAACTCCGTGTAGGGATTGCCCTCCTGCTCAAGATAATTATTGTGGATCTGGAGATAAAACTGGTGCTGATCAACTTATTACCATACTGGGACAACTCACTCAGGTTATGAATAATAACCTTACTCATATGGAGCACCCTGATCCACAACGTGGAGGATCAATGCTAGATCGATTCATGAGGCAACAACCACCAAACTTCAATGGGAGTACAAATCCTATAGTAGCTGAGCAATGGATAAATTCCTTAGAGAAAATATTCCATGCCTTGGGGAGTAGTGAAAGGGAGAAGGTTGTCATGGCAGTTTACCGCCTCACTGGAGATGCCGATCAGTGGTGGTCGCTGATTCGAAACACAAAGGAAGATGATGACGTATCGAATATGGAATGGAGGGAGTTCAAAGAGCTTTTCTTAGAAAAATACTTTCCTCGTGACCATCGAGCAGATATGGAAAGGCAATTTCTGAGTTTGAGGCAGAAGGAGGATGAGAATGTCGCAAAGTATGAGGCTAACTTTACAAGGTTAGCGAGGCATGCTGCCAATTATATACGTAACCCAAGGAGTAAGATTGATCATTTCTTTGATGGGTTAAAACCATTTCTCCATCGAGCTTTAGTATCACAATCCTTCTCATCATACGAAGATATTGTCTCGTGTGATATCAAGACAGAAAAGGAATTCTCTAAGTCTTATGACAACAAAGTAAAGCAAGAGAAGAAGAGAACGGTGGAACAAGAGACAGATAAAGGGAAAAAGGGAAAGAAGGATTTTCCATTATGTGATAATTGTGGGAAGAATCACTCTGGTACTTGCCTAAAAGAAATGGGAGTTTGTTATAAATGTGGAGAAAAGGGTCACCAGTCTCGTGATTGCAAGGGAAAGAAAGAGGCTGTCAAAGTTGAATGATACAATTGTAGAGAAATGGGTCATTATGCAAATGAATGCCCTAAGCGTCAGGGAAACTTACCTCAGAAAAGGCCAAGGGATCAAGGCCAATCTTATGCTGTGACTACAGTTGAAGCGGAATAATTAATGTATTGGTGCATTTGGACTCAAGGATTATTTTCTGGTTATAAGAATAATGTGATATATATAAAGATTGTACTGCAGTACTTTTTGATTTCAGTAAGGTTTTAATATGATTAAGGTAATCATATTTTTAGTATGTGACAATAAGAGAAACTAATCTTTGTTTGGGGAATCTGATAAATTGATTTTGGAATTAAGATACCTTTTAGAGAAAGTCTGGACAGAGGTATTTTGGATAACTATAGAGGTTGGAGTGGATTAAGTTGAACCTTGGATAGTAAATTTAAGGTTAAAAATTTTCTGGAGATTATTCTTGGAATACTATAGTTTTATGAAAAGGACAACCTGCAGGGTGGGGCATAACCCGTCGCGTCGGAAAAAGCTGCAGGAATCGAACCCACAGTCATAGTGCGACATGCCTTTATTTCCTACCACTAGCCTACAAGATGTCCCTGGTTATTACAAAATAATTTTACTAATCTAAATGGTATGTGTTAAAATTTGGAACCTTATATAATAAGGATAAGTATAATATTTTTGAGTTCTATTACCTTTTAGAGTGAAAGATGAATTGAAGGATGAAACTCTAATTGTCAAGCATAAATATATATATACATATCTGTTATTCAATGAATAAATTAATTCTTAAACTTTATTAAAGGGATATTAAAACAAAAAAATGTGTTATCCTAATACCTTATGTCTTGTTGAACTGATGATATTTTAAATCAACATAGATTGAAGGCTTTGAGGCCCACAATTTGATAGTTGATTGTGATTGATGACCTCAATCACTCCCTACAAATATTTATGTTTTTCCTCCAATTATATGTCTCTAATTGCCACCAATGTTCTCCTTATCGAGATCATAATTTGGTGGTGACTTTCTTATTTCCATTTCCCTCTTATTAAGACTAAATTTTATTAACCTTATTTCCGATGTGGGTTTTCCACAAAGGTATTTTCTCTTTTCAACCTTTTATTTTCAAAGAAAAATTTCAAATTGTGAGGACGCAATTTATTGAAGGAGGGGAGAATGTAACACCCCGAGCTTCCACGATACGCTTCTCATTCAATAATGCAATAGCTTGCATTGTACGCAACTTCGAGTTCTAAAACACCGCGACTAATCAAAGTAGCCATTATGAATAGTAATAACCACTTTTTAAAATTATAGAAATTTTATATTTCAAAATGGACTTCATTTTTGGATTCGTAATATCAAAATTAGCCTATGTTGAATTTTTGGTATTATTCTGAGAACTTCTATTTTTATGAATAGTGAAAAATACTTAAAAACAACTTTTTTAATCAAAATAATTTATAGTGATAAATTATACTATTTAGTGGTTTTAAATTATAATTAGAATATATTTTTACCATTTTATCCAATGGTGTTCATTATAATTAATTTAACATTGAAATTGGACATAAACAATTGCTAATCTTTTGATATAAATTGTTTCTTAAAAACACGCTATTTGTTGTGACAGTGGGAATTAATTATAAAATTAATTAATGCAACTTATATGTTTGGAATTTTTTAAAAAAGACATCATTTTTTAATTCGGAATATCAATTATAGCTTAGGGTGAAATTTTGGCATTGTTCTGAAAAACTTCAATTTTTGATGAATAGTGAAACCACTAAGTGGTAGTTAAATAACTGATTTTTCGTTTAAATGAAATATTACCACTTCTGTGATTTGATTTTCAAAAATCCGACATACATGGTTGTCATTAAGAAGTAAAATGTGGTTCAATGAGATTAAAATAATTTTTTGGTGAATAGTAACTTTTAAGTTCTTAATCGCGATTAGAGGTAATTAGTGTAGTTTAAGGTACAAATAATGTTTTAATAATGTGAGATGAGAATGACACTTGTCCTACTCCTATTTGATGAGTCATGGCCGACCAAGACAACCCATGGGTCAACTTGGGGACCCCATGGAGCCACTTTAGTTGGAAAATGACATTAATATATATTTATTTAATGTTAAAATTCAATTGACACAAACATGAGTTGTTTTACTAAAACAGTTTTTAAGTGGGGTTACACAAGTCCAAATTTTGACTATAAATATTCATTAGAAATCTAAAAAGATTTCATACATCATAGTAATTGTTTTATAATTTTTAGACATTAAATAAATTAAATTATTTATGACATCATTATGATGCAGCGATGACCTCATTATTTAACGATTTAAATAAAATGAGAAGATAATGCAAAATCCAAGGCTTACACTTGTCCAAAGCCTATTGTATGAGGATATTTCGAAACATTATCACCTTAGCCTCGAATAATATAAGTGTGGGACCTTTAGAATCCGAAAAGCATTGTGAAATAATGTAACATTTCAATCTTTCCAAAAGTGCCCCTCCTCTCCACTTATAAAAGGCCCCCACCTCTCCCACCTCATTTACACTTTCAAGCCATTTGGCTCGGCCAACCTCTGCCCAAATACTCTCCCAACTTCCCCCTCTTACTCCTAGAAGCCTCACTTTGGACAGAACTCTTCCCAAGGAAGCCTTTGGCTCAAATCAAAAAGAGTTACCCAATTTTGAGGTAATGCCTTCTCTAATGTTGTTTTGTTTTATTTTTCTTCTCCAACCCCCTAAACTCTTTTTATTCATTTCTTTTGTAACAACACCAGTATCCTAAATATACTAGGATGTTTTTATAAGAAGTATTCGAGCTACACTTACACACACCTACATCTAATGGTTAAAAAACATACGGTTTCTGTGGATGGCGAATTTCTGCCTCACGAAACGATGATTGTTCAAAACTCATATAACACCTTAAAAGGTGGCCATTAAGATGTCACTATTTTTATATATGATATATAATATGTTTATGTTTTACTTATGCTTCTGTATTTCTCATTTATGGCATAATTTATGATTTCTATTATGGGTAAAACGCGATAATTTCATTTTAGGAAGTGCGGACTACCGCCCCCTCAAAGTGATTTGAATTGTTAATGCCATATGTGGGATGTATAAAGGATGGAGTAAATGGTATTATAAACTATATTATACTGGAATTATATTATACATTTATATCATTATGATTTCATTCCATTAAATACGAAATAGAAATGAAAGTAGCGTTCATGCGTACGTACGGCTTACCGTCTCCATGAATGGTGCATTTCATTTCTTACCTCTAAATGTTACGGAATATTATAAATGAATGTATATACTGGATATATAAGATATATATGACATCTAATCATGAATATAATTCTGGATATAATGGATATTATACCACATAAACAACTTGTAATTATAAGAAGTTTATTGTTGACTCAAGTACCAAAGATCGACAAAACGACTGTTATTAACTTAAATAATTACATAATGATCATATCATTGTAATAAGTGATATAAAAATGATAATGAAATTGAAAATGGTTCTTAATAAGGTATATATTAACTCTAGTTTATTATTCAGGAGGTTAAAGAACGGTTGAGTCAAGTCAGACACGAGGTAAGGGAACTTCTTAACCCAATTTCCATTCTTTGGGTTAATCTCCTACTTTCAAATTATGTCATGATATTATTATGTCCTATCTTGTATTTTTTCTTTCTTCATGTGTACCTATAGTGAATACACATAATAGATCTATTTTATTTTAAAAATGATCTTTTTAAGGACTTCGTCTCAATCCCCTTTCATTGAGGCATATTTGGTTTTATACACGACTTTCTTTTATACGGTGTATAAACCCCTTTGACTTTTACATTTATTCAAAAGGAATCTTTTTTTTATACGAAGCGTTTTTCTAAACGACAAAAGGGAATGTTTTTCTTTCCGTACTTATGCGGCGACAACGACTACTCCGCCGCTGTGACCATTATTTGAGTTTCGGCTTCCTCTACAAGCCATCTTTTTTTAATGAAAAATAATACAAAGTTTTAACTTTCTTTTATTTTGGTATTGAAAATGGTTTTGAAAGCGTTTTTATTATATCAATGTGTTGTATTGATATCTTGTGATTGAAATGTGGAAATTTTATGTTTCCTTTATGCATGTTTTATGTGATACGATTATGTTATGGTTTATGATATGTTTAAACCTATTCATATGAGGAATGTATTGGACTTAATAAGTGATGGGTGGAGCCCGCTATAGCTCCTCGATGCATCGGTAGGTCTCATGAGACAACTAGAAGTGGAATTGGCCGAGGCCCTTTCCCAATTTGATTTATGGTTTTGGCCGAGGCCTTAATCATTTTAGACGTCTTGGCCGAGGCCTTGACAAAATGTTTCAGAATGTCTGGCATTATACATTCCATCATTATGAAAGTGGTTATTGATATTTCATGTGATTATTCGACCAGTAGAATATCCATGTGAAGAATTGAATGGCATTATCTCATTTTACTTTTGCCATATTATGTTTATGTTCAAGTTTAAAAGGATTTTGTTTTAGTTATACATTGCCTTAAATTTTTATGTTTATTTATGAAAGCTTCCGCAATATTGTTATCCTTACTGAGCATCTGAGCTCACCCCTTTCAATGTTTTAATATTTTCCAGGATGTGAAGAAGTATTTTATGAATGACCTGCAGGGATAGTCCGAAGAGGATAGAAGTGTGGACTATGGAGACTATGTTATTATAGTTTTTCACTTTGTGATGTAATGTAACATTTATGAATGTATCTAGTGTTTCCAAGGCTACTAAACTAATCGGTCTTTCGAGACTTGATCTTTTGTGATCATGCCAATGTTATGAAGTAATGCATTGGCTCTAGGTAGCTGGGGTCGGGGCGTTACAAATATTTTCTCTAAACGATGAGCATTCAAAAACACTTGGTCTCATCAAAACACAAGAATCATCTTCTTGAGAGTCACGTAATCTACAAAAGATTAACTATCAATTTCTTCTATCTTCAGACATTATTCCAAAAATTGAAAGGGTAAGGTAAAACGACTCTTCAAAAAGAAAGAATCCCATAGGAAGGGAAACTACTTTTAAATCATCAAAGTTCCATGCTACTACCAAAAGTGCATCATAGACCATTCCATAAATAACTATCCTTAAAAATACTCAAAATAAACCAAACTAAGATTGAAACCCAATTATAAGAACGATCTCATAACATATTCTTCCAAGATAGACTTTATCGTTCATCTTCAAACAACATCAACCACTCTTATCATCTTATAACAAAAGTAACTAACCTAACCACATTTTCCCCAACATAGGTTAATCATTTCCATATGTAACCTAAATTACTATAAGTTCGCCTTAAATTCATCGATTCATTAAAATATAAGTCAACTTTTACTCCTCAAAGAAAATACCATAGTAATCTATTTACCTTGATCAAATAGGGTTCCCAAAATAGTGAACATCTTCCAAAATAATAATCATCTTTTAATCCCCTAATAATCTCTGTCATATTAATACGGAAATCGTCACATTTCCTATCACATTGGTTGTTGGGACATGTTCTTCCATTTCCCGCCATTAACTAAGAAAAGAAAGTACAATTAGGGGCTTAAATACTTATCCAATAATCATGAAAAGGAACTTAAAACATAGAAGGATAACTTATAAAATAAAATTATACCCTAACATGTGATCCCCTAGGTTCGAAACTAGGTTATCCATGATCATATATTCTTATGTGGATTTTTATTTTATTTTATCTTTGTTCCTTTAATAATGGTTCATACTAAGCTTATGAATTTACCAAAGCATATCCCCTGGGAGTGTCGTAACCAAGAGTGCAGTAAGGCCCGTTTTCGTCTACTAGTTCCCATTCAAGTCTAGCTCAAAGCGTTGTTTTCGGGTTTTACCTCTATGTACATATGTGCCAGAGCCACCTCTACCTGTCGTATCCAGACAGGGATGTATTTGCTTGGAAACCCCTTACTCAATACTCACCAAAATACCAGGAAGATTTCCTGTATTTAAACATTTCTATAGGCTTATTCCTAAAATTTTCATATCCTAATTTCCATAAATAACTAAACCATCCTTTGATACCAACTATAGCATCCCACCTTTTTATCACATAAACTTTCATTACATTATACAATACCGAGGATCTTTAAGGTTTAGTGTCATAGAAACCAGCAACTTAAAACATGAAAACATAAAACATTTTTCTTAAAAACTTTAAAGGCTTCTCCTTATGTTCATCCTAGGTTCATTACTACATATCATAACCTGGGGAAATACATCAAAAGAAAGGGTGAGCAGAAGGCCCAGTAAGGGAAACAAGGGTAAACATTTAACATGTGAACTTGAGATACATCAACAATGTCATGAAAAAGAACTTTAAGGCATGGGAAAGAAATAATGAGGAATATCATAATAAAAATAAGGTATTTCATAACTTGAATATGTGGCTACAAAATTTTACAAATACAACCATTTCTATTTCACCAAGTTCTATCCCCAAGGTGTCAATAAAAATTAACAAGGTTATTCACCAAGGTATCAGTCTAAATGGTCATCTCTAGAGATTAAGTCTTTACCCAATTCATTGGAGCGCTATTAGGGCGAACCCTTAAATTTGACTTTATTATAATGTGAGCCACATATATAATCATTAAAAATTTCTTGAATTTCCTATATAGCATAAAATAAATGGGTTTCCTTTCATAATCATAACGTTTTAAAAACGGCTATAAAATCATGATCTTTATGTCACTTTGAACCCACGGAAAAGGAAAACAGGTTTTATGTATGTAAATCCCAGAATTTAAAATAGAACATTTTGATATATATGTGAATACCCCTGTAGAAGAAATAGATTTTAGTATTCACTTAATAACATAAAATAATTTGAGAAAAAGTGATAGGCATTTTAAGACGAAAATTATGCAGCATAACAGCTATATTATAGGGTTTTAGAAAACATTGAAAAGGGAGGGGACATGGTTCACCCACTCATAAACGATCCATAAAACAGTAGAGGGACATAATAAAAAGGTTATAAGAACATGGTAATTAAATTTGAAATATATACCATATGAAATGAAAAACATGGATGGAAGACAAAAATAAGATTTCACTTATGAAAATTCGGCAGCCTAACAGCGTCACTTAAACTTCAACAAAAAAAATGAATTGATGAGGTAAAATAGGGTTTCTCATCATATGAACATAAAATATAAGCATGATATATATAGATATCATACCAAAACATAATAAAAAGTAACTTTAAATACTTGACATGAAAGTAGAACTTTGAAAAAATGAGAAAGGTGAAAGAATCCCTAAAAAATTCAGCAGCCTAACGACGTCACTTGGACTTCAACAAAAAATGAATTGATGAGATTAAATAGGTTCTCTCATAATATTAACATAAAATATCTGTATGATAGATATTAAAATCATACCCCAACATAAAAAGGAACTTGAAATACTTGACATGAAAGTATAAATTTGAAAAAATGAGAATGGTGAAAGAATCCCTTAAAAATTCGGCAGCCTAACGACACCACTTAAACATTCTTAAAATTAATTTATGAGAGAAAGAGGGGTTCTCTCATCATATTAAAATGAAAAGGGTAGTAATAGGAATATAAAATAACATCCTCCAACATAAGATCATGGAGCATAAAAGAAATGACATAAAAGAGATTACTTGAAAAGAAAGAGAGAGGTAGGCTCCCTTACCTTAAACGTAACTCTTAAAACTCAAAGGTTGGGACCTTGAGAGACTTGAGGGAACCTTGGTAGGACTCCTTCAGAGTTAAAGAGACCAAACTTCATTGAGGATGATTTTTGAGTCGAATGGATGAGAGGATGGCTTGGTATTTATAGGGAAAGTGAGGGGCACGACATTAATGGCCAAGGGACACCTCATTAGTGGTGTTGGAAAAACCATGGGCTTTCCCACGGTATTTGCCCATGGTATTGGCCACTTGGGACTCCCCATAACTTATCATACTATTCATAAGTCGACCATATTGATTACATTTTCAATACATCATTTAATGATGTCATTAAACACTCGTAACATAAAAACTATATTTTCACTATTCATCGAAAATTTAACTTTCTAAAAAAAATACCAAAATTTCACCTTAACCCAATATCGATGATCTGATTTCAAAAATGAACTCCATTTTATAAAAATAATTTTCTAAATATTTTTAATTTTAATTTTTAATTAAAAACCCTATTCACCCGAAAAAACTAATACTTGACTAATAATTTATGAAACTGTTATTTAACCATTTTATTGAATCACATTACTTAATCTAGGTGCCTAGATTATATTAATACTTTCTTTAATTGAGATTACTAATCCATTTGGTCACATTACTAATCCTAAGCATAAAATCACTATTCATAATTTACTATTCATCAAAAATTAATTTGATCTTATTAGACTCCAAATTTCGTACTGAACATAATTTTAGAAGACCATTTTTTGAAAATCATTACACATTTTTAATTATTTAAGGTTTACATAAACATTTTTTAAAATATCTTTTCTCTAAAATTCACCAAAAATATGAATACTATATTTATCCAATCATTTGAAAATTCATAAACTTCATCATAAGAAGAAATAAAATTTTTTATTTAAAACAAAGGATTACACAAGGCAGTTACGATCTCCATACATAGCCCCTTATCACACCAGCATATGACCTAAGTGTAAGGTGTGCTAAAGTGAGAGAATCTGAGGGAGGCTCGGCCAACATCGCACGAGTAGTAATTTCTATTAGTTTGAACTTCTTGCGAAGGCAATTCCGTTCTAGCTTCAAACGATGAAGTTCGGCTTGGGTTTGGTCTAGAGCAAAGCCCAGTGGTGCTAACTCCTTCCCAAGTTCTGTTAGATGGGCTTCGATCGGTCCAAGACTACTGGGTGAGGCCATAAAATCTTCCTTCTATATTAATTAACCAAGATCACTTGTATTTAGAGACAATAATCGAAACGTTTAGTTTCCAGTGGTCATATTGACCAATGGTCATATAGCAGTCAAAACCCAATGCTCTCATTTTAATTATATTCATGTCATTAAATGAAATAGTTTTGTTGAGTATAAAAAGTAAAATAACACAAAAAATTAGGAAACAATATCTATTCAAAATTTCAGGTCGTTATAGTGGTAGTATCTCTTACCTTTAGGACAACTGATAGAAGATTGGGTGAAATTATATTCGTCCAGTTATAGTAGTTCTTAACATCAAAATTTGTGACACCTCATATATTCAAAAAAATTAAATTTTCTATACATAATAACTTTTTTAGATCTTTAGAGAGAATTTTTATTTTCTATGATGCAACTTCTGAATCCCAAGGTTGGATTGACCACTAAGAGGGGTGAATTTGTGGTGTTATTTTAATAATTATTCATTTATAACTTAACCTATTGAACTTATTAAGTTCATAATCCACTGAACATATTATCATTGGATCACCATATCAGCATCATTAACTAAATATCCATTGTGATGTTTTCATAACAATTTTTTTTATGACCACCCTTTTTTTAGAATTTTTCTGTTAAAATGGTGAGAAAGAGATGCTAAATGTTTTTAAAAGAGTTTTTTATATGATGTTTTATAGGAGGTGTCAGAATATTTTTTCTAACATGTTAAGAAAACATTCTTAAATTCAAACAATTCTAAGTTGATATAATGTTCTTAAACTCATAAAAATGTCATGATCCAAGATTTTTTTCAGAGAGGTAGTTTTAGGTTACTAGACTAAGGGTAATAGAAATAGTTATTTTAGATATAGACCACAAAAAAGACGATCAGAAATAGAGTTATAGATGTTATTCTCTATATAGACTAGGAAGATAGTGTGAAGATGGTGATTTAGAATTATAAATTCTATAGGGAAAGAAGGGATACTTTTTTACTAGACTCATACCACAAAATGAAATTCACTAGATATACCAATGCTAATGTTATGAGAAAAATATTCATTTAATTTCAAGGTACTGAAGTCTATGTAAATGTATTGGAATACCATGAAAATTTAAATCCCTTTTTGAAATTATGTAATGGAAACATAATTCTAGAGACTATAGATTCTAGATGGAATATAATTGATTTTACTATATAATTTTATTATAACAAGCTCTTGTACCAATTTGTTTCAAACTATACGAAGAACAAAAAGAAATGATTCCCAAATATATAGAGCATGAAATTAATCACTTGAAAAAAATTATTCTATGATAAAAGTACTTAGAAGTTTTATAAATGTTAAAAAAAGTCAATGGACCGAGTTTAATGAATATAGATAGCTTAAGTTACTAGACTAACTATTTGTATGATTGTTCAATTATAAAATATTTTTTACATAGTGTATGAAATTTGAGTTTGAAAAGACATGAAGATCAATATTTAATGTAGTCCATCATATAGATTCTATCAGATGAAGATCCATCAGATGAACATCTATCATATGGATGAAAATTATCAAAATCATTAAACATATGATTTTAAGAAGTGTTTTTAGAACAGTGTGAGTTGGAGTAGGGTTCACCATTCATATATGTTCTAATAATTAAATAAATGATATATTTTATGGAACCAATATGGATTAAAAATATATAGTGGAGTTTTTAAAGAATTCATTGGAAAAAATTCCACCAGATTGATATTTTGAGAATCCTTACATAACATTGTAGAGAGCAATTACCATGAAAAAACTAAAATATTCTATCAACATTTATTCATCTAGAATATATAAGGATAAGTATATAATTTCCTAAACACTAGAGTTAAATAAGTTCAAAAAAGTTTGGAATCATTGTATGTTTCATGAAGGTTTATGATTATTCTAGAATACAACATAATTATTTAAAATATTTATATGAATTTAACAATGTTTGAAGATTAAATTGAGTTCCTTCATTTTCCACTTCGAGTGTACCTATATGATTAGTGTTAAATATAAAACCCAACTAAAATTGTTAATCCATATATAAAAGATGACATTCTAAAGTTTTTTAATGATATAAGTTTCCAACTTGATTGCTTGAAGATGAAAGGAACCTTTCATAGTAATTAGATAAACAGTTCGGTTCTTAGCTACCAGATAGTGGAATAGATCAGATATTGGACTGAGTAGTAGGATATACTATATAAAATAAAGATTCTAGGAAATGTTTTAGGCCCAATATTTTTTTTATCATATGGAATATATTCTAGAAAAGTAGCATGTTTTCAGTTAGTCAGATCAAATAGAGAATATTGGATGAATTTTGGTGCACATATTTGGAGGAAAAGGAAATGATGAATTGCAGATGAAACTATAGTGGCATGTAGAAATAAATTTCTAATATTTTTTCCTTGGAAACATAATAAATACATTTGTAACTGAAGGGAGTTAGTATACTCATTTATGTTGGGAGATAAAATGATCCTTGTGGAATTTGGATCATGTTTTATTCACTTATTTTTTATATTGAGTTTCTATAGTCTGATAGTATATACCATGGAAGGGATATAGGCACTCACACTAAGGAATAACTTTTTAAATATTGTGTGAATTTCAATAATTTATTATCATTTCATTATTGTGATTGTTTTATAAAATTTTTATAAGGATAGAACTATAATAAGTTACATGGTTTAATTTTGTAGAATTTCAAATTGTAAAAGTTCACCACTAATTCATGCCCCCCCTTATTAGTACTCTTCATGTTCCTAAGGAACATGTAGAGGTAACAGTTAAGGTTCCCTCTATTAATCCTTATAATGGAAAATAAAAAATTATGGATTAATTGAGGTAATCCTACCTTTAATGGAAAAAATATGAAGGTTGGAAAAATAAAATAGTAACTTATCATCTCTCTCTTGGACTATAGATAATTAATGCAGATATAATTGGGATTCCACCGATTGAAAATATTTATCCTCTTACATTAGATGAAAAAAATAAATTTTTAGGTTTATGAGAAATCTAGAAATATTATTGAAATTTTTTTATCAGCAAAAAATCATATGAAGGTGATGGGTATCAAAACAACCAAATAAACATGGTAAAAACATGAAATTAACTCTAAGGGAATCACTAAAGTGAATTAATCAAAGTTAAAATTCTAGTGAAGTAAGTTTGAATATGTCATAATAGGGCATAAAGAAACTACTGATGGGTGCTTTACTAGAGTTAATAAAGTTATTTTTAACATTATAGGGTTTGGATATTTCCTGGATAATTCTTTCATTGTTAAAAACCCATTAGAAGCTTCCCTAACCAGTTTTACTATAAAATCTTTGTCTAATAATACGAATATTATTTATATATTAATGAGTTAAGTAAATCTATTTTTTATTATGATATGTTGAACTAAATATCATCTAAAAAAATAATTGATTAAACGTGTTTTGAATCTACGAGAAAGCTTAATATTTACGATATTGATAATAATATTTTTGAAATATATGATTCAGAAGGTAATTAATATAATAAAATGAATGAAAACATCATGACCACTTTCTCAAAAAAAAATAACAGAGTGTTAGAGGAAATTATTGAGAAAATTACCACTTAAATGTATTGAGTGTAGAAGAATTTTGAATTTATCTATGAATTTACCCCCCAAAAATTAAATAATATAAATATGATTTTCAAGAAAAAACTTGATGTAGGATATAGAAAAAACATCTAAGATAAATAAAATATACTAAAAGTAAGGGAAGAATTTCTTAGAGCACTGTAATTATATTGAGTAAGAAAGTTGAGTAAGACAATAAAAACAATAAATATTAATAATATGAAAGTTTAAGTAAGTTGAAAACCTTATTTATGATTATTGAGATAAAAGAATATTCATTAAACCACAAAGAATAAGGAGGGGAACAAACTTATAGAGAATATCATATGAGATCATAACTTATGGCACATCTTGAGAAAAATAAAAAAAAGAATTAAATAAATATAATGTATATATAATGTGGGAAAATTATTGTGGTAAAGTAATGTATTCTTAAATAAGAATATGTCTACATTGAGGAAAATATATACTGAAAACTAAATTTTTTAGAACAAGGAACAATTTTATAAGATCTCAGTACAAAAAATTTTTCTAAAGAAGATAAGGTTTTTAAAAATCAAACGATATTTCATGATTTTTAAAGAACCTTAAAGATGATCATTGAAATTTTAAACAAGGATTCATAGGTAAAATCTAAACCCTCTTGAGATTTTAAGAAAACTATTCCCAAAAATTAAGTGTTATATTTCCCTTCTAAAAATAAAATTTCATCCAATTATTCTAACCATGAATATGTTCGAAAAATGTTAATAAATATTTGGTTGAGAAAGGATGTGAGAAATCTATCACAATAAAAAATGTTAAAAATAACCCATGAAATAAATATTCCTTATGATAGGGAGAAAAAAACATAGAAATATGTTATAAACCTCAATAAGTTTCCTATAGGTAATGATCCTAATTTTACAAAAGACAAATATTTAGAAGATTTTTTTTTGAGTTAAGTTATTTATTGGAACAAATATGCTAACTATTGGACAAGAAATCCTCTCCTTATAAATAGGCATCAACTAAAGGAGTTAAATACATTAATAAAAGAGATAAAATTTCCTCATGCATGGGAATAAAGAAAGGAAACATCAAAATATGATAAAAATTTTCTAATGAAAAATTATTTTGGTTTCCAATTGGAAAATTGAGGACTATGTTCCCAATATGGTCACTTTTCAATAGAATTTTTCACAACACTTCTAGGAGAAATTTCTTATTCCAGGAAAGAAAATGAAGAAGGAAACTATAAAGTTGATGAAAGAGCCTTTGTTGTTGAGAAAAATCTAAAATGTAGTAAAGGTAACAAACATTGGATTCTTGATAATGTTTGTTCCTTATACATGATAGGTGATATAAAGATCTCTAAATATATTAAATAACATGAAATAAGCACAATTAATTTTGAAAAATATATTTATTTAAATTAAATGGAATAATAACTACTAATATTGAATCTTAGAAACTAAAATTAAAAGAATTTTTTTCTGTTGATGGTATAAAAATAAATTACTTAGTGTTAGACAACATTATGACAATGGTAAGGAAATTATCATCAGTAAATATTATTTTATCATTAAAAGTATATAAGAAGGAAAAAATTACCATGGTAGAAATAACCAGTGGAAAACTCTTTCAGATTAGAGATCTTCATAACTCATGTTACTTAAGTTTTATTGATAAAAATAATTTATGTAATTGTAGAATTTGGAGTTAGAGATAGAAATATATGAGAACGCTTTCTAAGAAAAATGATATTAAAATCATACCATCATTGAAAAGAAAATAAGATGATGTTTTTACAACATATTAGAAATAGAATATGGTTACTGGAAGGCATATTAGAGTTTAAATCCAATCCATGAGACCACTTGAGCTCATACACTATGATCCTTTTGGGATGATGAGACATCAATCGAAAAAATTGATTTATTTACTTTGTCACTTTTATTAGAAAATTTATTTGGATGGCCAATATAATTTTTATGAAGCATAAATTAGAGGATGTAAAAATGTTCATATTTTTTAAGAGAGAAATTAATAGAGATATGGGTGTTTATGTAAATATTTTAAGAATTGAGAATATAAAGGAGTAGAAAAGAAATGATTTCAGTCAATATCTATAGAAATAAAGAATCAAACACTAATACATAAATCTATACACTAATTAATAAATTGTAGTTTTAGGAAGAAAGAATATAATTTTATTATAAATGAGAAAAATTATGCATGATGAATATAAACTTTCTAAGGTTTTTTTGAGATAATATGTTAGTACCTGTGGTCATGTATAAAATAGATATTTTTGTGGATAGTACCCAAATTAACTTTATATGTGATTTGGTAGAAGAAAAAACCGTTAGTAAAATATTTCAAATTTTTTGGGAGTCTTTTTCTAATGGCATTCAAAAATTTGGATCATGGAAAGTTAGATGAAAAGGATAGGGATGGAATTTTCATTGGAAATAAATGAAATGATTTACAAATGTTTGAATAAAAATATAAAAATTTTGGTGCATTATTATGATGTGAGAGTTATTGAAAACTAAAATTCATTAACAAAAGTTATTAATAATGTTATTTAAGTTTAGTTGAAGACTTATAATGGGAATAAAAGAAGTGAATATAAATTTGATCCAAACCTTGTATATAGAGATGTATATGAATCATGCGGTTAATAAATTGAGACATTAAGAAAATAAATAATATAATACACTATAGAAATAGTTTGTATCTAAAAATCATTAGAATTATTAAAGGTTCAATTAAAACTAGATGAATTTTGACTTTATAGAATCAGACAACGCTTATCTCATAGGTTGAATAAGAATCAGTTTCATAGGAAGATAGACATAAAGATCATTTAAATTATATGTATAAAGACTTACATTAGATTAAAAATAATGAGACCTGATATATTCTTACTTGAATAGTCGGTATGAATTCTATAGGAATAAATTAGGGGTTCATAAAAAAGATAAATAAAGATAGAAAAATTTTGAGAAAAAAAATCTCAGCTTGTTTGAAAATTTTACTCATAGGTGGAAGGTTTTGATGTGGAAGAAAAAGTTTACCCCATTTTAATCGTTCAAAATATGACAATGTATTTGGTAAAATCTACACATAATTGTTACAAATTGTATCATATGGATATTAAGTCTTAATTCTAGAATAGAGAAATTGAATAATTTTTTAATGAGAAACCTAGTGGGTTTCTACTTGATAAAGATATAACCATGGTGTGTATGTTGAAGTAAGCTCTATACATGTTGAAAAGAATTCCTTGATCATGGTACTCTAAATTTAAAAATTAAATAAATAAATAAATAAATTTAAAATGAAAATGTTTATAACAACCTTTATGTTAATGTAAATGACCATAGGTACCCGTATTTGTATTGTTTACATTGATGATATAATTTTTTCAGGTGATAATAAATTTTTTTGAATATTTTTCATAAGATAAGAGTGAAAATTTTCAAATGTCAATGCTCATGGAATTAAAATTATTTGTTTTCATACAAGTTCAATATAAGGGAAGATGTATATTTTTATCTCAAGATAAGTATGTAAGGGAGCTATTTTAAAAGAATGGATTGGAAGATTCCAAATACATTTCTACTCCCATTTTAATTATCATTAAGACAAGTAAAGATAAATATAGGAATAATATGAATTAGAAATTATTCCAAAATTTTAATGGAATATTTATCTATCTTATAGATTGTGGACTAAACATTATATATGTTATCACATTGTATGAAAGATATCAGAGTTATCCAAAGGAATCACATTTGATTATAGAGAAAACAATAATTAGGTATGCTAAAGTAATATCATATTATGGATTATAATATTAAATATGTTGTGACATGAACATTATTGGATACACTAATGTCAATTAGGCTAGATATTTTATTGATATAAATTCAACATCGGGAAGAGAATATATCTTTGGAAAATTTTTTATAAGGTTAAATATTATGGAATATAGTTCTATTACTTTGAGTACAATGGTTGAAAAAATATGTTGTCGCCGCCCATTATTGTACACAATATTTTTAGATAAAATCTTGCAAACCATTGAATATTATTTTTGATAATTTAAGTGTTAATGATATTTCCAAATGTCATGTTCAAAATTTTAGGTTAAAGAACATTGATATTATGTTTAACTTCATAGAAGATATAGTCATTGTTGTAGATTTTATACATGAGTGAATATTAACAAACTATCAAATAAAATATGATTTCACCAAATCAATGATAAGAGATATTAGTGGAATTGAGGCTGAAAATTCATGTTCATCCTCTACCAATGAATTACTAAATTTATTAAGGAACACCCCCACCATGCATTTTATTATGTTGTTAAAGGGGGAAAACTTTATAAATAAGTGAAAACTATTAATATTCTTAATATGAGTTTCTAGTTACCATAAAAAGTTGTTGTGAAAATTTGAGAGATGGAAAATGGATAGAAGATAAAATTATGTTCAAGTTTATCTTAACATGTCCAAAACATTTTTTTCACCGTGTTATGATATTAATTAAACAAAATTACATTATTTAGTAGTGGGGTTTCATGTTAAACTCTTTCAAAAATATTTTTATTTGATAAACAACTAAGAAATATAAAAATATTTGTTTAAAATATTATGAAACATTATCATGAATGTTGATAAAAAATAAAAAAGGGGATATTGAATATCCTATGTGATGTTTTCATAAAAATGTTTTTAATTTTTGAAAAAACACTGTTTGTTGAGAATATTTTTGTTAAATAGGTGATAAATAGTTACTTAATATTCTTAGGAAATTGTTTCATATGAATTGTTGGGTTAGATATATGATGTTTTTCCTTAACAAGTTATGAAAACTTTCCAAAATAATATGATGTTAAGAAGATATCACGTTCCTAAAATCATAATGAAATTCATGATCAAATATTTTGTTTAAAAGGGTTTTTTGAGGTAACTAAATTAATGTTAATGTATAATTTTTTTCAAGATGCAGACCATATGGTGAAAAATGGATAAAATTTCGGGATATAGTTCTCTGAATGGACTATACACATAGTAAGTATATAGATATGTAGTAGTATGAAGTCCATTGAGAAGTAAGTATAGCTTTTTTGTAATGTCCCAACCCTAGTTACCTAGATTCGGTGCATTATTACATAACATTGGCATGATCACAAAAGATCAAGTCTTGAAAGACCGATTAGTTTAGTTGCCTTGGAATCACTAGATACATTCATAAATTTTACATTAGATCATTACATGAAAAACTAAAACAACATCTTGTCTCCATATACAACACTCATATCCCCTCAAACTATCCCTACAGGTCATTCATAAAATAATTCTTCACATCCTGGGAAAAATAAAACATAGAAATGGGTGAGCTCAGATGCCCAGTAAGGATAAAAATATAGCATAAAATTTCATAAATAACATAAAACTTTAAGGCAATGTATAACTAAAACAAAATCCTTTTAAACATGAAATTCATCATAATGTGGAAGAAATAAAAAAGAAATAATAATTTTTACTTATTCACATGGATATTCTACTAATCTAATAATCACATGAAATATCAATAACCACTTTCATAATGATGGAATGCATAATTCCAGACTATCAAAACCACATACTCAAGGACTTGTGCCAAAACTACAAATAAGATTTTGTCAAGGCCTTGTCCCAAGACACTACTTTGTCTCAAGATACTTACCGATGCATCAAGGAGCTATAGCGGGCTTCACCTGTCACTTATTAAGTATAATACATTACTCATATGAACAGGTTTAAATATAAAAAAAAATTCGTATTAAAACTAGCATACGAAATGTCAATACGTTCTCCATAAACCATGAATGGTATAAAAATAACACATCCATATTCAAACATATCATAAAACCTTCAATACTATAGGGAGGTTTTTTATCATAATAAATCAACTTCAAATAAGGTTAAAACCCATCAAAAGATGTTGACAAAGATGAAATCAAAACTATTTGAAAGAAATATCTCTTTTTTTGAAATAATTTAAAATACATATAATTATAAAATAAAACATTTAGTTTGAAAATATTCTTATAATAATGTAAGGTAAGCTTCGATAATTTAATAATGGCCAAAAATAGTCGTACCTGCCGTATAAGTTAAAAAAACATTCTTACCTTAATTCTGTCGAAAAGGTTAAAAAGGACTTTGTTTGGAAAATGATGGAAAGATTCCTTTATAAACTTATTATAAAAAGTCAAACAAGGGTATAAATGAAATTAACCATTATTCTTGAAAATTTTAAGAATGTTTTGAAATACATTTTTATGAAACATGGATGTGGATGATAAAGAGGTCCCAGTAGATAATTACGTATAAACAACCTGAGATAATGAAGAGATTGTGAAATTAAGCCCTTACCATGTACTTTTTCATAGTAGATTGTATGTTTAACTCCTGTATAATAGTTAAAACATTTTTATTAAATTATACAAGAACCATATACACAATTATGATATCATATATGATCTTCTAATAATTCTTTGTAAATAATATTTTAGTATTATCGTCGTTTCTGGTGTTAAATTTCTCATTTTTTTATATGTTTTGTTACATAAGCCGTGTTTTTTTATGGATAGGTTGTATCTTCTTCATATCCCAAATTATATCAAGTCCTTAAACATTATTTTTAATCATAAAATGAAAATTAGTCTCCAATAGATACGACGGGGAATGAATCTCATCACATTCGTAGAGACGGTAGTCCGTACGTATGCATGAGTGACAATATCATTTTTTTTTATTTTAAAATAATATATAATTTAATGTTATATCATATATACAGAATAATTATCATGTTATATTTATTATTTATATAAATTACACATAATTATCATACCCATCCAAATAATAATGTTTCGAATAACAATTACACCACGACGTGGAGACGGTAAGTCATACGTACGCACGTATGGTGACATGCAATTCAAAGGATGGATAGAATACTGAATATGGTTGTACCATATTTATAATAAAATCAAATTATATAGAAGAAGATGGATTTATTATTTTATAATGGAAATAACAAAGAAAGAAGATGTTGAAGAAGAAAGGAACTTGAAATAGGGTGGTGAAATCCTTACCTCTTCTTCGGGTTCTTCCTTTTGATTTGATCAAAATGGATCTTTATGTTGACTTTATGATCCAAATAAGGCCTCTAGGTCGAAGTTAGGGAAGTTTAGAGAATATTTGGGAAGGTTTTGGCTGATAAAAAAGTCTTTGAAGGTATGAATTTGAGGGAAGGGGGAGTGCCCTTTTATAAGAGGGGTGAGGGGCACCATAGGAAAAACTTAAAATATTATTTTAAAATAAATTTATATTCGGTTTATAATGGCTTCAAATTGATTTATTTCGAGTATAACATGGTTATGGGTCTAATGCATCTCAACCAATAGGTTTTAGACAAGTTTAGGTTTCCATTTTAACCATATCATTTAGATTTAACTCTATGTTAAATAATTTAACTTTTACCATGTCTTCATGTATTCTTACACTATATGGTTAATAAACTTACTATATATTTCCAATATAACCCAAATTGGTTAATTAATTTCATATATATTATTATATAAGACTTTTGGCTGAAGCTTAGATTTTTAGGACCATTATATCAATTAATAATATAATATTTGTTTTAAAACCTATTTTATGTCACTTTTGACACTATTTGGTATTTTTTTGTTAAAATAATAACTGCATGATTACTTCAAAAAAATACATTAAATCCCTCTTAATATATCCTATTAGCCTAGAAAATACGTTTATGTCATAAAAACTTTGAAATTATATATTTTTTAATATTTATAATACCATTTATTTGATTCTTTCATTAATAAGGTAATTATTGCATCATTATTGTGTCATTAATAAATTTAATTATATACTATCTAAAAATTATAAATAAAATACCATTATGCAGGAAATATTTTTAAATTTCTAATTAATATTTATAGTCTAATTTATCTTATGTATAACCCAATATTAAAAATGTTTTAGTTATTAAACTTTGATTTTAGCTCCTTTAGCTCTTCTTTAAATAAAATAATAATAAATGTCTAAATCTAATCCAAGTGGACCTAAAGGGTCATATTTTATTCCTAAGGTTGTTTTTGGTCGAATTAAAATTATTAAATAGAATTAGTACATGTGTTTGGGTAATAATAATATCATTTTTACCCTTAATTACCCTATTTAGTTTTAACCGTGGTAAATAAAAGTAAAAAGTTACTATTCACCAAAAATTATTTTTATCTTATTGAACCACATTTTACTCCTTGATATTAAATTTTTTTCTCATATTTTAGAAATTCTAATCACTGAAGTAGTAAATTTTGTTTTATATGAATTTGCAAATTCTCCTAGGAGATTGGTAAAAGACGGTGAAAAGTTCAATAAACTTTTTTATATAACTAAAATTATTATAGACTGACTTCAATGAATTACATTGAACTTATATAGATATTATGTATCTATTTTTACCTGAAATAAATTTAAATAAATTAAATAATTATTTAAATAAAAATTTTGTTTTAAACGATAACTCAGTGTTTTTTCACTATTCATCAAAAATTGAACGTTTTCAGAAAAATTCCAAAAATTCACCCAAGGATCATTTTGATATTTTGAATCCAAAAATTAATTCTATTTTAGAAACATAAAAAATTATAAGTTTCATTTATTAATTAAAAATTAATTCACATTGTCTAATTTAAAAGGCGTATTTTTAAGGAATAATAACTATCAAAAGATTGACACTTGTTTATGTCCAATTTCAAAGGGAAATTACTTACAATGACCATAATTGGATTAAATGGTAAAAATATAATATATTTATACTTATATACCATTAAAATTTATAATTTAACACTATAAATTATTTCAATTAAAAAAGTTGTTTTCAGTTAAAATATAGTATTTTTTACTATTCACCCAAATATCAAAGTTATCAGAAAAACATCAAAAATTCATCGAAACTAATTTTTTATGTCTTGATTCTAAATAAGAGGTTTATTTTGTCAAATTGAATATATAAAAGTTTCAAATATTTAATTTAAGAAGGGTTCACTATTTAAAGGCTGTAAAAGTGCGTTTTTGAAAAATACTTCTTTTATTTGAAAAAAAAATGAATTAGTTCTTACATTATGTCTAAGAAATTCATAATATGGATTCTAAAATTATAAGGATTACATAAAGTTCAAAATTCAGTTAACACTATTCATAACCACTTTTGAACGACTAGTTTAGTAAGTCGTGATGTGCTTGAACTCGGTGTTGCGTGTAGTGAAAGTTATTGCATTACTTTGAAGAAATAACAAACTATGAAATCTTGGGGTGTTACATTCTTCCCTCCTTCAATAAATTCCATCATCACAATTTGAAATTGTTCTTTGAAAATAAAAGGTTGAAAATAGAAAATACCTTTGTGGGGAAACCCACATCGGAAATTGGGTTAATAAAATTTAGTCTTAATAAGAAAATAAGTGGAATGAAAAAGTCACCACCCAATTATGATCTCGATTAGGAGAACATTGGTGGAAATTAGAGACACCTAATCGGAGGAAAAATCTAAATATTTATAGGGAGTGATTGAGGTCATCAATCAAAAACAATTGTAGAATTATAGTCCTCAAATCCACCAATATATGATGATTTAAAATACCATCGATTCAAAAAAACGTAAGGTATTAGGATAACACATTTTTGGTTTTAGGATGCCTTACCTAAAGTTTAAGAATTTATTTCTTCAAAGAAAAAGAGGATAAAAAATGTATACTTGTCAAGTAGAGTTCCATCCTTTAACTAATTTCTACCACAAACTCATATTTCAATCTAAAAGATAATAGAACTTAAAAAATATTCTATTTATCCTATTCATATAGGGTTCCAAAAAAATAAATTTATAATTCATCTACCAGACCCTTTAAAAAACTATATTATTCAATCTGGGATATCATGTGGGTCAGTGGTAGGTGATACACCCTAGTCTCCCTTCGGTTACGAGTGTAAGTCTCACGGCCTTGCCGGACGCGATGGGTTGTCGCCCGACCTCTGGGTTGTCCTTTTATGGAAATCCAAAAATAATCTCAAACTAGAATGATCCAAAATACTTCTGTCCAAACTCACAATCCAAAATTTATAAGGAAGGTAAACACAATGAAGATCCTTTTTTCTGCGTAATAACATGTGAACACCTTCATCATGTATTCTTTTAAAACACTACAATATCCCGAATTACCAATATAAACCATCTCTTATTCCAAGATCACTACCTCATTATCAAGACCATATTAAGGATTACCTTTCCTTCAACCATTTATTTTCCAAAAAGTGTATCTTACTATTAAGTCACTTTTCTTAGAACCATATAATCTCAAATACTCAATAAAATAGTACTGCAGTATAATCCTTATTTATCTCCATAATTCATGTAACCATTATATTGTTGATACAAGACTCAAATGAAATGATTTTATAATAACAACATAAGAAAACTAGTCATTCTTCTTCATCTGAGGTAGTATCATAACTTGATTATTATCCAATAACATGATTTGTGGTATATACTTGTAACGCCCCGACCCCAGCTACCCAGAGCCGGTGCATTACTTCGTATCATTGGCATGATCACAAAAGATCAAGTCTCGAAAGACCGATTAGTTTAGTAGCCTTGGAAACACTAGATACATTCATAAATGTTACATTACATCACAAAGTGAAAAACTATAATAACACAGTCTCTATAGTCCACACTTCTATCCTCTTCGGACTATCCCTGCAGGTCATTCATAAAATACTTCTTCACATCCTGGAAAATATTAAAACTTTGAAAGGGGTGAGCTCAGATGCTCAGTAAGGATAACAATATTGCAGAAGCTTTCATAAATAAACATAAAAATTTAATGCAATGTATAACTAAAAATAAGCCTTTTAAACTTGAACATCAACATAATATGGCAAAAGTAAAATGAGATAATGCCATTCACTTCTTCACATGGATATTCTACTGGTCGAATAATCACATGAAATATCAATAACCACTTTCATAATGATGGAATGTATAATGCCAGACATTCTGATACATTTTGTCAAGGCCTCGGCCAAGACGTCTAAAATGATTAAGGCCTCGGCCAAAACCATAAATCAAATTGGGAAAGGGCCTCGGCCAATTCCACGTCTAGATATCTCATGAGACCTACCGATGCATCGAGGAGCTATAGCGGGCTCCACCCGTCACTTATTAAGTCCAATACATTCCTCATATGAATAGGTTTAAACATATCATAAACCATAACATAATCGTATCACATAAAACATTCATAAAGGAAACATAAAATTTCCACATTTCAATCACAAGATATCAATACAACACATTGATATAATAAAAACACTTTCAAAACCATTTTCAATACCAAAATAAAAGAAAGTTAAAACTTTGTTTTATTTTTCATTAAAAAAAATATGGCTTGTAGAGGAAGCCGAAACTCAAATAATGGTCACGGCGGCGGAGAATTCATTGTCGCCGCATAAGTACGGAAAGAAAAACATTCCCTTTTTGTCATTTAGTAAAACGCTTCATATAAAAAAGATTCCTTTTGAATAAACGTAAAAGTCAAAGGGGTTTATACACCGTATAAAAGAAATTTGTGTATAAAACCAAATATGCCTCAATGAAAGGAGATTGAGACGAAGTCCTTACAAAGATCAATTTTTGAAATAAAATAGATATATTATGTGTATTCACTATAGGTACACATAAAGAAAGTAAAAATACAAAATAAGACATAATAACATCATGACATAATTTGAAAGTAGGAGATTAACCCAAAGAATGGAAGTTGGGTTAAGAAGTTCCCTTACCTTGTGTCCGACTTGACTC
This sequence comes from Viscum album, assembly GCA_963277665.1. NCBI lineage: Eukaryota > Viridiplantae > Streptophyta > Magnoliopsida > Santalales > Viscaceae > Viscum > Viscum album. Next base: position 37,443,903 of record OY728141.1, on the reverse strand, counting down.
AACCGTTATTTAACCTCCTGAATAATAAACTAGAGTTAATATATACCTTATTAAGAACCATTTTCAATTTCATTATCCTTTTTATATCACTTATTACAATGTTATGAACATTATGTAATTATTTAAGTTAATAACGGTCGTTTTGTCGATCTTTGGTACTTGAGTCAAAAATAAACTTCTTATAATTACAAGTTGTTCATGTGGTAGAATATCGATTATATCCAGAATTATATTCATGATTTATATGTCATATATATCTTATATATCCAGTATATACATTCATTTATAATATTACGTAACATTTAGAGGTAAGAAATGAAATGCACCGTTCATGGAGACGGTAAGCCGTACGTACGCATGAACGCTACTTTCATTTTAATTTCATATTTAATGGAACGAAATCATAATGATATAAATGTATAATATAATTCCAGTATAATATAGTGTATAATACCATTTACTCCATCCTTTATACATCCCACATATGGCATTAACGATTCAAATCACTTTGAGGGGGCGGTAGTCCGCACTTCCTAAAATGAAATTATCGCGTTTTACCCATAATGGAAATCATAAAGTATGACATAAATGAGAAATACAGAAGCATAAGTAAAACATAAACATATTATATATCATATATAAAAATAGTGACATCTTAATGGCCACCTTTGAAGGTGTTATATGAGTGTTGAACAATCATCGTTTCGTGAGGCAGAAATTCGCCATCCACAGAAACCGTATGTTCTTTAACCATTAGATGTAGGTGTGTGTAAGTGTAGCTTGAATACTTCTTATAACAACATCCTAGTATATTTAGGATACTGGTTTTGTTACAAAAGAAATGAATAAAAAGAGTTTAGGGGGTTGGAGAAGAAAAATAAAACAAAACAACATTAGAGAAGACATTACCTCAAAATCGGGTAACTCTTTTTGATTTGAGCCAAAGGCTTCCTTGGGGAGAGTTCTGACCAAAGTGAGGATTCTAGGAGTAAGAGGGGGAAGTTGGGAGAGTATTTGGTCAGAGGTTGGCCGAGCCAAATGGCTTGAAAGTGTAAATGAGGTGGGAGAGGTGGGGGCCTTTTATAAGTGGAGAGGAGGGGCACTTTTGGAAAGATTGAAATGTTACATTATTTCACAATGATTTTCAGATTCTAAAGGTCCCACACTTATATAATTCTAGGATAAGGTGATAAGGTTTCTAAATCTCCTCATACAATAGGCTTTGGACAAGTGTAAGCCTTGGATTTTCCATTATCATCCCATTTTATTTAAATCGTTAAATAATGAGGTCATCGCTGCATCATAATGATGTCATAAATAATTTAATTTATTTAATGTCTAAAAATTATAAAACAAATACTATGATGTAGGAAATCCTTTTATCTTTCTAACTAATATTTATAGTCAAAATTTGGACTTGTGTAACCCCACTTAAAAACTGTTTTAGTAAAACAGCTCATGTTTGTGTCAATTTAATTTTAACATTAAATAAATATATATTAATGTCATTTTCCAACTAAAGTGGCTCCATGGGGTCCCCAAGTTGACCCATGGGTTGTATTGGTCTGCCATGACTCATCCAATAGGAGTAGGACAAGTTTCATGCTCATCTCACATTATTAAAACATTATTTGTACCTTAAACTACACTAATTACCTCTAATCGCGATTAAGAACTTAAAAGCTACTATTCACCGAAAAATTATTTTAATCTCATTGATCCACATTTTAATTCTTAATGAAAACCATGTATGTAGGATTTTTGAAAATCAAATCACAGAAGTGGTAATATTTCATTTAAACGAAAAATCAGTTATTTAACTACCACTTAGTGGTTTCACTATTCATGAAAAATTGAAGTTTTTCAGAACAATGCCAAAATTTCACCCTAAGATATAATTGATATTCCGAATTCAAAAATGATGTCTATTTTACAAAATTCCAAACATATAAGTTGTATTAATTAATTTTATAATTAATCCCCGCTGTCACAACAAATAGCGTGTTTTTAAGAAACAATTTATATCAAAAGATTGGCAATTGTTTATGTCCAATTTCAATGTTAAATTAATTCTAATGACCACCATTGGATAAAATGGTAAAAATATATTCTAATTATAATTTAAAACCACTAAATAGTATAATTTATCACTATAAATTATTTTTATTAAAAAAGTTGTTTTTAAGTATTTTTCACTATTCATAAAAATAGAAGTTCTCAGAAAAATACCAAAAATTCAACATAGGGTAATTTTGATATTCCGAATCCAAAAATGAAGTCCATTTTGAAATATAAAATTTCTATAATTTTAAAAAGCGGTTATTACTATTCATAACGGCTACTTTGATTAGTCGCGGTGTTTTAGAACTCGAAGTTGCGTACAATGCAAGCTATTGCATTATTGAATAAGAAGCGTATCGTGGAAGCTCGGGGGTTACATTCTCCCCTCCTTCAATAAATTGCGTCCTCGAAATTTGAAATTTTTCTTTGAAAATAAAAGGTTGAAAAGAGAAAATACCTTTGTGGAAAACCCACATCGGAAATAAGGTTAATAAAATTTAGTCTTAATAAGAGGGAAATGGAAATAAGAAAGTCACCATCAAATTATGATCTCGATAAGGAGAACATTGGTTGCAATTAGAGACATATAATTGGAGGAAAAACGTAAATATTTGTAGGGAGTGATTGAGGTCATCAATCACAATCAACTGTCAAATTTAGGGCCTCAAAGCCTTCAATCTATGTTGATTTAAAATATCATCAGTTCAACAAGACATAAGGTATTAGGATAACACATTTTTTTGTTTTAATATCCCTTTACTAAAGTTTAAGAATTAATTTATTCATTGAATGAGAGATAGGTATATATATATTTATGCTTGACAATTAGAGTTTCAACCTTCAACTCATCTTTCACTCAAAAAGATAATAGAACTCAAAAATATTATACTTATCCTAATTGTATAAGGTTACAAATGTTAAACAAACCATTTAGATTAGTAAAATTATTTCTAATAACTAGGGACTTCCTGTAGGCTAGTGGTAGGAAATAAAGGCCTGTCGCACTATGATTGTGGGTTCGATTCCTGCAGCTTTGTCCGACGCGACGGGTTATGCCCCACCCTGCAGGTTGTCCTTTTCATAAAACTATAGTATTCCAAGAATAATCTCCAGAAAATTTTTAACCTTAAATTTACTATCCAAGGTTCAACTTAATCCACTCCAACCTTTATAGTTATCCAAAATACCTCTGTCCAGACTTTCTCTAAAAGGTCTCTTAATTCCAAAATCAATTTATCAGATTCCCCAAACAAAGATTAGTTTCTCTTATTGTCACATACTAAAAATATGATTACCATAATCATATTAAAACCTTACTGAAATAAAAAAGAACTCCAGTACAATCTTTATTTATATCACATTATTCTTATAACCAGAATATAATCCTTGAGTCCAAAAGCACCAATATATTAATTATTCAGCTTCAACTGTAGTCACAGCATAAGATTGGCCTTGTTCTCTTGGCCTTTTCTGAGGTAAGTTTCCCTGACTCTTAGGGCATTCATTTGCATAATGACCCATTTTTCTACAATTGTAGCATTCAACTTTGACAGCCTTTTCTTTCCCTTGCAATCACGATCCTGGTGACCCTTTTCTCCACATTTATAACAAACTCCCATTCCTTTTAGGCAAGTACCAGGGTGATTCTTCCCACAATTATCACATAATGGAAAATCCTTCTTTCCCTTTTTCCCTTTATCTGTCTCTTGTTCCACCGTTCTCTTCTTCTCTTGCTTTACTTTGTTGTCATAAGACTTAGAGAATTCCTTTTCTGTCTTGATAGCACACGAGAAAATATCTTCGTATGATGAGAAGGATTGTGATACTAAAGCTCGACGGAGAAATGGTTTTAACCCATCAAAGAAACGATCAATCTTACTCCTTGGGTTACGTATATAATCGGCAGCATGCCTCGCAAACCTTGTAAAGTTAGCCTCATACTTTGCGACATTCTCATCCTCCTTCTGCCTCAAACTCAGAAATTGCCTTTTCATATCTGCTCGATGGTCACGAGGAAAGTATTTTTCTAAGAAAAGCTCTTTGAACTCGCTCCATTCCATATTCGATACGTCATCATCTTCCTTTGTGTTTCGAATCAGCGACCACCACTGATCGGCATCTCCAGTGAGGCGTTAAACTGCCATGACAACCTTCTCCCTTTCACTACTCCCCAAGGCATGGAATATTTTCTCTAAGGAATTTATCCATTGCTCAGCTACTATAGGATTTGTACTCCCATTTAAGGTTGGTGGTTGTTGCCTCATGAATCGATCTAGCATTGATCCTCCACGTTGCGGATCAGGGTGCTCCATATGAGTAAGGTTATTATTCATAACCTGAGTGAGTTGTCCCAGTATGTTAATAAGTTGATCAGCACCAGTTGTATCTCCAGATCCACAATAATTATCTTGAGCAGGAGGGCAATCCCTACACGGAGTTCGTGCATTGATACGGTTTCCATTCCTTCCACTAGGCGCCATTTCTAAACAATGACATAAACTAGATTAGTTTATGAATCAAAATACATAATTCCATACTTGTTAAACACTTTACATAAATTGAACTATTTATGGATATAATCCATAATCATAAAAAGAAATGTTTTCTTTGAGGAAGTATGTACTAATAACCCTTCATAGTGGTTTGTAAATAAAATGAGAATTATCCTAAGCATATCCCCCGGGAGTGTCGTAACCAAGAGTACAGCAAGGCCCGTTGTCGTGCACCAGTTCCTGTTTGAGTCTAGCTCAAAACGGTGTTTTCGGGTTTTACCCCTAGGTACATCTGTGCCAGAGCCGCCTCTACCTGCTCGTATCCAGACAGGGATGTATTGCTCGGAAAACTCATAACATCTCTATAATACCAAAATTCTAGGAAGTTATTCTATACTAATCCTCAAAGTCTATCTTTGGGCTATGTGATCTAATCAGAGTTTATCTAAATCTAGCTTCCAAGGTTAGTACTAAACTGCCTCTGATACCAACTGTAACGCCCCGACCCCAGCTACCCAGAGCCGGTGCATTACTTTGTAACATTGGCATGATCACAAAAGATCAAGTCTCGAAAGACCGATTAGTTTAGTAGCCTTGGAAACACTAGATACATTCATAAATGTTACATTACATCACAATGTGAAAAACTATAATAACATAGTCTCCATAGTCCACACTTCTATCCTCTTCGGACTATCCCTGCAGGTCATTCATAAAATACTTCTTCACATCCTGGAAAATATTAAAACATTGAAAGGGGTGAGCTCAGATGCTCAGTAAGGATAACAATATTGCGGAAGTTTTCATAAATAAACATAAAAATTTAAGGCAATGTATAACTAAAACAAAAGCCTTTTAAACTTGAATATCAACATAATATGGAAAAAGTAAAATGAGATAATTCCATTCACTTCTTCACATGGATATTCTACTGGTCGAATAATCACATGAAATATCAATAACCACTTTCATAATGATGGAATGTATAATGCCAGACATTCTGATACATTTTTTCAAGGCCTCGGCCAAAACGTCTAAAATGATTAAGGCCTCGGCCAAAACCATTAATCAAATTCGGAAAGGGCCTCGGCCAATTCCATGTCTAGTTGTCTCATGAGACCTACCGATGCATCGAGGAGCTATAGCGGGCTCCACCCGTCACTTATTAAGTCCAATACATTCCTCATATGAATAGGTTTAAACATATCATAAACCATAACATAATCGTATCACATAAAACATGCATAAAGGAAACATAAAATTTCCACATTTCAATCACAAGATATCAATACAACACATTGATATAATAAAAACACTTTCAAAACCATTTTCAATACCAAAATAAAAGAAAGTTAAAACTTTGTATTATTTTTCATTAAAAAAAAGATGGCTTGTAGAGGAAGCCGAAACTCAAATAATGGTCACGGCGGCAGAGAAGTCGTTGTCACCGCATAAGTACGGAAAGAAAAACATTCCCTTTTTGTCGTTTAGTAAAACTATTCATATAAAAAAGATTCCTTTTGAATAAACGTAAAAGTCAAAGGGGTTTATACACCGTATAAAAGAAATTTGTGTATAAAACCAAATATGCCTCAATGAAAGGAGATTGAGACAAAGTCCTTACAAAGATAAATTTTTAAAATAAAATAGATATATTATGTGTATTCACTATAGGTACACATAAAGAAAGTAAAAATACAAAATAAGAAATAATAACATCATGACATAATTTGAAAGTAGGAGATTAACCCAAAGAATGGAAGTTGGGTTAAGAAGTTCCCTTACCTTGTGTCCGACTTGACTCAACCGTTCTTTAACCTCCTGAATAATAAACTAGAGTTAATATCTACCTTATTAAGAACCATTTTCAATTTCATTATCCTTTTTTTATCACTTATTACAATGTTATGAACATTATGTAATTATTTAAGTTAATAACGGTCGTTTTGTCGATCTTTGGTACTTGAGTCAACAATAAACTTCTTATAATTACAAGTTTTTCATGTGGTAGAATATCCATTATATCCAGAATTATATTCATGATTTAGATGTCATATATATCTTATATATCCAGTATATACATTCATTTATAATATTACGTAACATTTAGAGGTAAGAAATGAAATGCACCGTTCATGGAGACGGTAAGCCGTACGTACGCATGAACGCTACTTTCATTTCAATTTCATATTTAATGGAACTAAATCACAATGATATAAATGTATAATATAATTACAGTATAATATATTGTATAATACCATTTACTCCATCCTTTATACATCCCACATATGGCATTAACGATTCAAATCACTTTGAGGGGGCGGTAGTCCGCACTTCCTAAAATGAAATTATCGCGTTTTACCCAGAATGGAAATCATAAAGTATGCCATAAATGAGAAATACAGAAGCATAATTAAAACATAAACATATTATATATCATATATAAAAATAGTGACATCTTAATGGCCACCTTTGAAGGTGTTATATGAGTGTTGAACAATCATCGTTTCGTGAGGCAGAAATTCGCCATCCACAGAAACCGTATGTTCTTTAACCATTATATGTAGGTGTGTGTAAGTGTAGCTCTAATCCTTATTATAACAACATCCTAGTATATTTAGGATACTGGTGTTGTTACAAAAGAAATGAATAAAAAGAGTTTAGGGGGTTGGAGAAGAAAAATAAAACAAAACAACATTAGAGAAGACATTACCTCAAAATCGGGTAACTCTTTTTGATTTGAGACAAAGGCTTCCTTAGGAAGAGTTATGCCCAAAGTGAGGCTTCTAGGAGTAATAGGGGGAAGTTGGGAGAGTATTTGGGCAGAGTTTGGCCGAGCCAAATGGCTTGAAAGTGTAAATGAGGTGGGAGAGGTGGGGGCCTTTTATAAGTGGAGAGGAGGGGCACTTTTGGAAAGATTGAAATGTTACATTATTTCACAATGCTTTTCGGATTCTAAAGGTACCACACTTATATAATTCGAGGCTAAGGTGATAAGGTTTCGAAATATCCTCATCCAATAGGCTTTGGACAAGTTTAAGCCTTGGATTTTTCATTATCTTCTCATTTTATTTAAATCGTTAAATAATGAGGTCATCGCTGCATCATAATGATGTCATAAATCATTTAATTTATTTAATGTCTAAAAATTATAAAAAAAATACTATGATGTAGTAAATCTTTTTAGATTTCTAATGAATATTTATAGTCAAAATTCTGACTTGTGTAACCCCACTTAAAAACTGTTTTAGTAAAACAACTCATGTTTGTGTCAATTTAATTTTAACATTAAATAAATATATATTAATGTCATTTTCCAACTAAAGTGGCTCCATGGGGTCCCCATGTTGACCCATGGGTTGTCTTGGTCGGCCATGACTCATCCAATAGGAGTAGGACAAGTTTCATGCTCATCTCACATTATTAAAACATTATTTGTACCTTAAACTACACTAATTACCTCTAATCGCGATTAAGAACTTAAAAGTTACTATTCACCAAAAAATTATTTTAATCTCATTGAACCACATTTTAATTCTTAATGACAACCATGTGTGTCGGATTTTTGAAAATCAAATCACAAAAGTGGTAATATTTCATTTAAACGAAAAATCAGTTATTTAACTACCACTTAGTGGTTTCACTATTCATCAAAAATTGAAGTTTTTCAGAACAATGCCAAAATTTCACCCTAAGCTATAATTGATATTCCAAATTCAAAAATGATGTCTATTTTAAAAAACTCCAAACATATAAGTTGCATTAATTAATTTTATAATTAATTCCCGCTGTCACAACAAATAGCGTGTTTTTAAGAAACAATTTATATCAAAAGATTGGCAATTGTTTATGTCCAATTTCAATGTTAAATTAATTCTAATGACCACCATTGGATAAAATGGTAAAAATATATTCTAATTATAATTTAAAACCAATAAATTTTATAATTTATCACTATAAATTATTTTTATTAAAAAAGTTGTTTTTAAGTATTTTTCCCTATTCATAAAAATAGAAGTTCTCAGAAAAATACCAAAAATTCAACATAGGCTAATTTTGATATTCTGAATCCAAAAATGAAGTCCATTTTGAAATATAAAATTTCTATAATTTTAAAAAGTGGTTATTACTATTCATAACGGCTACTTTGATTAGTCGCGGTGTTTTAGAACTCGAAGTTGCGTACAATGCAAGCTATTGCATTATTGAAGAAGAAGCGTATCGTGGAAGCTCGGGGTGTTACAATACTTATGAATGGGATATTGATTTGCACAGTGTCTCAACACCTTGAAGATGAATCATTTTACATTTGAAAACTTTTTCTTACCCTTGCAATCACGTATTTGGTGTCCATTTTCTCCACACTTATAAAAAACTCCCTTTCCCTTCATGAAATTTCCAGGGTGTTTCTTCCCACAGTTATCACATATCGGAAAATTCCCCTTTTCCCTCTTCGCTTTATCCATATTTCTCTCTTACATTCTTTTCTTATCTTGCTTGCCTTCAATGCCATAGGACTCAAAGAATGATTTAATTATCTTATTAACACATGATATTATTTCTTCATATGTTGAGAATACATGGGAGAATATTTCCCTTCTAAATGTTCGCTTAATACAATGAATTATATGACCCTTCTTACTCTTTGGATCATACGTATTGTTGGTGTTCACATTATATCTACTGGGTGCCATTTCTGTACAATAGTATAAACTAGGTCAGTTTATGAATTGCAATGAATAATTCCAAACATGTAAAATACCTAATGTAAATTGAACAGTTTATTGATATAATCCATAATTATAGAAATTTTTTCTTTGAGGAAGTATATACTCATAAACCCTTCATAATGGTTTTTAAAAAAATTATAATTATCCTAAGAATATCCCCTAGGAGTGTCGTAACCAAGAGTGAATCAAGGCCCATTGTTGTGCACCGGTTCCCGTTTGAGTCTAGCTCAAAGCAGTGTTTTCAGGTTTTACCCCTAGGTACATCTATGCCAGAGCCGCCTAAACCAGCTCATATCCATACAGGGATGTATTTCTTGGAAAACTCAAAAAATCTCTACAATACCAATATTCTTGAAAGTTCTTCAATACTAATCCTCAAAGTCTATCTTATGTCTATGTTCTCTAATCAGAGTTCATCTAAATATATTTTCCAAGGTTTGTACTAAACTTACTATGAAAATAACTATAACAATCTGACCCCAGTTACCAAGAGTCGGTGCATTATTACATAATAATGGCATGATCACAAATGATCAAGTCTCAAAATACTAATTAGTTTAGTAGACTTGGAATCACTAGATACATTCATAAATTTTACATTACATTATAACATAAAAAACTACAACAACATCTTGTCTCCATAGACCACACTCATATCCCCTCATACTATCCCTCTAGGTCATTCATAAAATACTTGTTCATATCCTGGGAAAAATAAAACATAGAAAGGGCTGAGCTCATATGCCCAGTAAGGATAACAATATAACAGAAACTTTCATGAATAAGCATAAACATTTAAGGTAATGTATAACTAAAAATATCCTTCTAAACTTGAACTTCAACATAATATGGCAGAAATAAAATAAAATAATTCCATTTACTTATTCACGTGGATATTCTACTAATTGAATAATCACAGGAAATATCAATAACCACTTTCATAATGATGGATTGCATAATTCCAGAATATCATACCCACATAGTCAAGGCCTTGTGCCAAGACTACAAATAAGGTTCTGTCAAGGCCTTGTTCCAAGACACTACTTTGTCTCATGCGACCTACCGATGCATCGAGGAGCTATAGCGGGCTCCACCCATCACTTATTAAGTCCAATGCATTCCTCATATGAATAGGTTTAAACATAACATAAGCATTCATATTAAAACTAGAAAACGAAATGTCAATACTTTCTCCATAAACCATGAATGGTATAAAAATAAAACATCCATAGTCCAACATATCACAAAACCTTCAATACTATATGGACGTTTCGTATCATAATAAATCAACCTCAAATAATCTTAAAATCCATCAAAGGATGTTGACATAGATGAAATCAAAACTTTTTGTGAGAAATATATATTTTTTTGAAAACATTTAAAAGCCATATATTTATAAAATAAAACATTTAATTTGAAAATATTATTATAAGCTTGTAAGGTGAGATTTGATGATTTTATAATGGAGGAAAATATCTGTACCCGCCATATAAGTTAAAAAACATTCTTACCTTAATTCTGTTGAAAATGTTAAAACAGACCTTGTTTGGAAAATGATGAAAAGAATTCTTTATAAACTTCTTATAAAAAGTAAAAAAAGGGTTTAAATGAATTTAACCCATATTCTATAAAATAGTAAGAATTGTTTGAAATACCTTTTTAAGAATCAAGGATGTGGATGATAAAGAGGCCCCAGTAGATAATTACGTATAAGCTACCTCAGATAATGAAGAGATTGTGAAATAAACACTTACCTTGTACTTTTCTTTAGTCGATGGTATGTTAACCTCTTTTATAATAGTTAAAACATTGTTGTTAAATTATAAAAGAACCATATACATAATTATGATATCATATATGATCTTCTAATAATTCTTTGTTAATAATATTTTAGTATTATTGTCGTTTTGGGTGTTTACTTACTCGTTTTCTTTTATATGTTTTGTTACATAAGATGTGTTTGTTATGGATAGGTTGTATATTATTAATATCCAGAATGATATCAAGTCCTTAAACATTATTTTTAATCATCAAATGAAAATTAGTTTTGAATGGATACTATGGGGAATGAATCTCATCGCGTTCGTGGAGACGGTAGTCTGTACATACCCACGAGTGACAATATCATTCATTTTATGTTGAAATAATATATAATTGGATGGTATATCATATATACAGAATCATTATCATTTTATATTTATTATTTTCATTAATTAATCATCATTATGATACCCATCCAAATAATAATGTTTTGAATAACAATTATACAACGGCGTGGAGACGGTAAGTCGTACGTACGCACATATGATGACATGTCATTAAAAGGATGGATGGAATTCTGAATATGGTTGTACCATATTTATAATAACATCACATTATATAGAAGATATTGTATTTATTATTTTATAATGGAAATAACAAAGAAATAATAAGTTGAAGAAGAAAGGAGCTTGAAAGAGGGTGGTGAAAACATTACCTCTTCTCTAGGTTCTTCCTTTTGATTTGATCAAAAGGGATCCTTAGTTTGGATTTATGATCAAACTAAGGCCAATAGGTTTAAGTGATGGAAGTTGAAAGAATATTTGGGTAGGTTTTGTCTAAGACAAATGGATTTTAAGGTATGAATTTGAGAGAAGGGGGAGTGCCCTTTTATAAGAGGGGTGAGGGGCACCTTAAGAAAAACATAAAATATTATTTTATAATAAATTCATATTCAGTTTATAATAGCTCAAAAGTAATTTATTTTGAGGATAAGGTGGGGAAAGGTCTAAATCCTCTCAACCAATAGATTTTACACAAGTTTAGGTTTCCATTTTAACCTTATCATTTATATTTAACTCTAAGTTAAATAATTTATCTTTTACCATGTCTTCTTGTATTCTTACACTATATGGTTAATAAACATACTATATACTTCCAATAGAACCCAAATTGGTTCATTAATGTCATATATATTATTATATAAGTATTTTGACCGAACCTTAGATTTTTATGACCATTATATCAATTAATAATATAATATTTGTTTTAAAACCTATTTTATGTCAATTTTAACACTATTTGGTATTTGTTTATTGTTAAAATAATAACTGCATTATTACATCAAAAAAATAAATTAAATCAATCCTAACATGTCAATTTCTCCTATAAATTTCATTGATATCATAAAAACTTTGAAATTATAATTATTTTAATATTTATAATACCGTTTATTTGATTCTTTCATTAATAAGGCAATTACTGCATCATCATTGTGTCATTAATAAATTTAAATATTTAATCTCTAAAAATTATAAATAAAATAAAATTATATATGATATATTTTTAGCTTTCTATGAATATTTATAGTCTAATTTATCTTATTTGTAACCCTATATTAAAAATGGTTTAGTTATTGAACTTTGATTTTAGCTCTTTTAACTCTTCTTTAAATAAAATAATAATAAATGTCTTAATCTAATCCAAGTGGACCTAAAGGGTCATATTATATTCCTAAGGTTTTTTTTGGTCGAATTAAACATTTTAAATAGAATTAGGACATGTTTTAGGGTAATAATAATATCATTTTTACCCTTAATTACCCTATTTACTTTTAACCGTGGAAAATAAAAGTAAAAAGTTACTATTCACCAAAAATTATTTTTATCTTATTGAACCACATTTTACTCCTTTATATTAACCGTGTCTCTCATATTTTCAAAATTCTACTCACAGAAGTGGTAAAATTATGTTTTATGTAAATTTACAAATTCTCCTAGGAGATGGGTAAAAGACAGTGAAAAGTTCAATAAAATTTTTATATATCTAAAATTTTTATAAACTGACTCCAATGAATTAAATTGAAATTATATAGATATTATATATCTATTTTGACCTAAAAAAAATTTAAATAAAACAAATAATTATTTAAATAAAAATTCGGTTTTAAACGATTACTCAGTGTTTTTTCAATATTCATCAAAAATTGAACGTTTTCAGAAAAAAAAAATAACCCTTGGATCATTTCGATAATTTGAATCCAAAAATGAATTCTATTTTACCAAATTAGAAAAATACAAGTTGTATTTATTAATTTATAATTTATTCCCGTTGTCAAATTTAGAAGGCATATTTTTTAGAAATAATAACTATCAAAAGATTGACACTTCTTTATGACCATTTTCAAAGTGAAATTACATACAATGACTAGAATTGAATTAAATGGTAAAAATATAATCTATTTATACTTATATACAGTTAAAATGTATAATTTAACACTATAAATTATTTTGATTAAAAAAGTTGTTTTCAGTTAAAATATAGTATTTTTCACTATTCACCCAAATATCAAAGTTATCAGAAAAACATTAAAAATTCATCGAAACTGAATTTTTATATCCTGATTCTAAAGAAGATGTTTATTTTGTCAAATTGAATATATTAAAGTTTCAAATATTTAATTTAAGAAGGGTTCGCTATTAAAAGGCGGTAAAAGTGCATTTTTGAAAAATACTTCTTTTATCTCAAAAAATGAATTAGTTCTTACATTATGTCTAAGAAAATCATAATATGGATTCTAAAATTATAAGGATTATGTAAAGTTTAAAATTCAGTTAACACTATTCATAACCTCTTTTGAACGACTAGTTTGGTAAGTCGTGATGCGCTTGAACTCCGTGTTGCGTGTATTGAAAGTTATTGCATTACTTTAATGAAATAACATACTATGAAATCTTGGGGTGTTACATTTTTTACCAGATGTAGACCACTGGACATAGGTTATTGGATGGAGTAGAGTTAAAGTTATCAGATATATATTTTTTATAATTCATTGTTCTGAAAGCTCTGTATAGGTAAAGGAATCTTGACTAGGGGTAAATCACTAATTATCTTTATTTAAAGGTTTTCGATGTCTAGTGACTAGAGATACTGGATGAAACATAGTTGATGTTATTGGAAAAATTTTATTAATGAAGATTATGTTTTTGATTTTTTAAAATGATTATGATTTCCAAAATGAAAAAAGTGAAAATCTTTAGATAGTTGAAGTTGTAAACATATAGAGAAATTCTTATGTCATAGGATTATTCAGAAGTTCCAATAATGTTAGATCATATCAACAGCTCGAGTGTAATGAACATAAATAGATAAATTTACTGAAAAGATAGTTTGTATCATTATTTGAGTGAAAATTTATTTATTACTTGTTTCAGGAAGTTAGTGGTTGAAAATAATGAGAATAACTGCTCAAGGAAGGTCATCGGATTGAATCCATCAAAGTTGGATCCACCATACAAACGTATATTAGACGGATGGGTATCAGATGAACATTTTTGATGTCATCAGATGGGAAATACTAAGAAGTATATTTTAACTAGAGTAGAGATGATTTATGTTTACATGGATAGATACTTTAAAAAAAATTATTCGTTGATAAATTAGATGAAAGTAAGATAGATTATAACAGGAATGAGGAGATTCAAAAGAAGTCAACTGGCAAACATTCCACCAGAAAAATATTTCAAGAAGATTTACATAACTTTTTAAAACCCAATAATAATGATAGTTATAAAATAGTCTATAATTGTTTTATTTTCTAGTTTTTATAATAAGAATTTTATAAATTCATTAACACATATGTTAAGAATGTATATAAAAGGTTGAAATCACTGTTTGTTTCAGAATGGTTCAATATTTCTATAGAATACTCTATAATATTTGAGAAGATTTCATCGAATTCAGCTAAGATGGAAAATTAAATTCAGTTCCCATATTTTACACTTTTATAAAAAATATATAAATGTGGTAAATATAATAACCATACTGACATTGTTTATACATGTGAAAATGTTGAAACACTGATGTTTTAAATAGTATGAGTTTCCAACATGATTGGTTAAAGAAGAAAGGAACCTGTCAAAGTAATCAGGCAGAGGGTTTAGAGTTGAGATACCGCACATAACAATGCATAATATAATTGAAAAATTAGTCATATATAGTATATCAAACATATTTTCCATGAATATTTTAATATAATATATTTTTTATTTGAAAGAATATAGGATAGAAAAGTAATGCAGTTTTAGTGATCTTAATTGAACTGAGAATACCAAACGATGGTAGGCACAATAGATGAACACATATCAAATGAACAAAAATAGATGGAGGTATTCTAGATGAACTTCTAGTGGCATGTGGAGATATTTTTTTAATATTTATTTTTCCTTGGAAATATAAGAAAACCTTTTGTAACAGTCAGTATATTTATTTTTATCCGGATAAACAAGAACTATAATTAGAGTTAGATCTAGTTATATTCACTTTATATAAACATTTAATTTTCATGGACTAATGGGAATATCCATGTAAAGGATATTGGTTCTCACAATGAGTCTAAACTTTGTAAATCTTGAGTTTCGTTCATTATTTTCTTATGATTTCATGCTTGTGACTTTTTTTAAAAAAGTTTACAAGGATAAAAAATCTAATAAGTTCCATGGGTTAATTTTAATAAATTTAAAATTGTAAAATTTCACCACTGGATAACCCCCAAAATTAGTTCTCATGATTCTAAGGAACTTCATTAAAAATAGAAATCACATCACATTAAATTTTCTAGGTTTGGAAAGAATATCCAACTCCATGAAATGACTGTTTAGTCCCCCCAATCAGGAATTATTCTGTTAAATTCACTAGTGATTACAACCATGGATCACCCCAAACATATCAAAATAGAGTCCAACTATGTTTCATATTCTATATTATAATAAGAATAAATAATTTTCTACTATAATATATGATCTAAAAAATAAAGATCACCTTCTACTCTATGTGATATCTGTATTGACCGATATTGATCTTCATATATGAATACATCATGTCAATATGGTAATATCATGCAAAAATTTAAGTTGGTACACCTGAGAATTATTTAGAACATGGTGTTTCATCATGCTCAACTTTTTAGATCTTTACACAATATGGTTCTTCTTAGCACTTTGAATACTCAGGAAAATATGTCTCTTCCTTCACGGATGGCTCTCAGCTTCGAAATCCTTCTATCATAAATACTTTGAAGTATTAGGTTATTTACACTCTGTAATAAATTTTATATATTACTTTCAGTTTCATATAATTTTGAACTAATCATATCTTATTTTTAACCATCTTAAATACTAACATAATAATAGCATGACTATAAGTTTCCAAAATAGAATTTTGGAAACACTATAATCTTTGGTAGTAGAGAATCTGATTTTTAAATCAATCAATGGATTCTAAATTTATCACCTTATTCAAAATTATTTTAATTATTAGTCACTATCCTCTTTAGAAATCCCATAATACTGGGGAAATTTTATTCCTCATGTGATATTTAATATTGAACCATCTTCCTCCCATGAAATCCCCTTCATTAAAATCCTTGAATTTATCTTTGTGTGAATCACATTGTGACTTGGAAATCTATAGTTTGGAATATAGAACTCATATTAGACTCTATAATATAACTCATTGGTTCATACCTTGATCTAAATTTATATCATCACCTAATTGAAATATCATGATATTTGAATCATTAATTATTGGATTAAGTAGCATCATTAAATTTTAATCTCCATTTATTGGGAATATTAATTCTGAATTCTTAGTAATCTCATTAGATATAATAAATCCTATGAAGTCCATATCATTAAAGATAAATTATCATATGAAAATCTTATTGTATGATTTTTATCATTCGATCTATTATATTCGATTTTCTTTACTAATAAATTTAGTGATCATATGAGATTACTTATCATGTGAAATCATCATATCATATTAGAATTGTGTACCCTGAAAAATATTATATATTACTAGATTCTAAAATCACATATGCTCTATATATTCTTATGATATTTTCTATCCAGTAGGAATATCCTCTCTTGCAATATTTCCTATAATATTGGATTATTATACCATACAATCTATACCTTTCTTATGAAAATAGATACAGTATCTCCAAAATTTTAAAACCCCTTACAGAACATCTCCTACTTGTTCTAAGACTCCCTTATTCGCTTTATCTCAGATCAAAAAAATCATCCAAAGGTATTAATTCATCTGGTACAACAACATCCATGTACATCACTCCTTCTATGGTTCGTCATATCATTTTCTAGTGTTCCTTTAATATCCCAGTTAAGCATGCCCTTCTCTCCTTTATTGTAAACTGTTGTGGATAGTACTCACAACCATCATCACTTGCCTCAAAATTTAATATCAACACACAAATAATTATAATTATATTTTTTTAATTATCATTAATCTATCCAAGTATATTTTCCAAGCTATAACCTAAATTTCATTTTCCATTTAATCCTGGTCACTCCCAAATCATCTCCCATATAGCTTATCACACATATTCATGTCATCGTAAACCAACAATGAAACTCAACTAATTAAAAATAAATAAAATTCAATCTAATGGGAATAATATATGTTACCAAAAATATTATTTAGTCTTTTTTTGTGATGAGTGTATTTAGAAAAGTAAATTATCGATTAACACTTCCCCCATAGTTATAAAATATTCATAATGTTTTTTGTGTTTCATAATTAAGGGAGTATATCTATGAATAATATCATATGGATAAATGTTGTAATCAATATCTAGAGTAATATATGATGTTTTAAAAGTATATTATTGATATTTATGATTTCAAGGATAATTTTCTATGTGGACATGTTATTACTCAAGTTCAAGTGTGATGAAGACATAGTGACATGGAGGAGAGAACATAAGGGTTGGAGCATTAGATGTGGGTGAATAAAATTGGGTTATTTTATTTTCATTATTTATTATTTTATTTTATGATTTAAATTTGGTTTTGTTTATCATATTTGTGTATGGTAGGTTTTGAAATTTTATATAGTTATTATTCTTCTTTTCTAAATACATGGTTTGAGAATAGATAATTTTTGTTTATTTTTTCAAGGATATAAATTTTAAATGGTCAATCTATTGTAGAGGTCTAGAATTTATTATTGGGAGTTTCTCAGGATTCTAGGGTCATTTTTTAGATTTCATAATTTAAGAGAGAAATATTAATTTTGATATAATTGATAGTTCTAGAATGTTTTTTCCAAGGTGACATTGAGTTTGTGTATTCACCCTAAGATATATATTTATCAATATTACGAAATGGTTGAGTTTTATATATTTTTTATTGTTTATAGAAATTTTTTGTTTATTATTAATTAATTTTTAATCGCATTTTTTTAAAGATAAACATTAAATATTTTAGATATTTGATAATGGGAATTGTGTATGTTAATAGAAAGCCTCACTTCTCAACTATATATATATTCTTTACTCAAGTTGTATTAAAATTAGAAGGTTAAAATTAATTATGGGATGATTTTGTTTAAAATATATATTTTTAGATTATACATTTAATTTATAAAGGGGTAGGGGTTGTCATATTTCTCACAACTCAAAATCCACTTATCTTCATCAGTAGAATCCGCTTGAGATCATTGTTGTATGAGATTCATTAATAATGAATAGTAGTTGAATGGTAAAAAATATTAGTGGATGGAGTTGGTGATATATTAAGGTGGATTAAGAGGTAGGAGAATCTAATCCATTACTTTAAATAATTTATTATTAAATCATATTTTTTTTACATATTACATAATGAATTCATAGTGGTTGGGAAAAGATTTCAGATTTAGAATGATATGGTTCTTGAAATGTTAATCACGTTATTCATTATTATTCATAAGGTAAATATATTTTTATGTGGTTTATTATAATATTATTACATTTATGATGATATAATGGGTTATATGATGATTTTTTTTATTTGAGAAAGATTATGTTTTTCCTTAATGTGGTCATGTTGTGGTGTACCAAATTTGGCATGGTGGAATATTGATTATACACTACTATATCTATTTTGATTTCAATTATTGAAAATTAATTATTGGGTTCTATCTTTTTGAATATGGAGTTATATATAGTATGGTTTTTAACAAAAAATTCTATATAAAATTATATCTCTCCTAAGAGTTATATAGGGTTAGTACCGAAATAGCAAGGGGAAATGTCACTGGATATTAATGTTTCACTTTATTAACCTATCTATAAGAGGGTTTGTTAAGGAAAAAAATGAGTGTAATATAGTTTGTTTAGATTCATAAACTTCTCCAAAATATTTTGATTCTATCTAATGAATGTTTTTTTGTTATATTGGTGGTAGATATTTTTGGAATTTTTTTATAAAAGACATTTATTGTTCAAAGGACCCTAGTAGTTTAAATTGATATGTAATAAATATGTTGAGATAAACTAGTGGATCAGGTTTTTATAATGGATAATACCTTGGATATGAGGATGATTTGTTTTTTTCCTTAGTACCTCAATGTATAAAACCATAGGAAGAGGAACGTTCTTCTATTTCTGTGGTATGTCCAACGATTTAGATTCACTTTCTAATAGTGGTATGCCTTGAGACTTTATTAGAAATGTGTCCATTATTTGTCTTATACCAACCCAAGTTTGATAAGACAAGTTATTTACAATATTATTATGCTATAACTATGATAATTATTTTTGGTGGACTTTTGATCAAGGATATGTTTTCATCGAGTTACATTTCTTATGAATTATCTTCATCGACTAATGAAAAAAAATCATTATAAAACCAAAATTTGGGGGTGGTTTCCTATATTGTGATTGGTTTGTGATTCTTATTAATACTTTTTAGAATCCATCTCATCACATTTTTTATCATTGAATGAATAATTTTTGATATTTCTGATTTTGTTTCCCCTTATTGTAAAATTGGAACATTTAACCAAATAACCCAGTTTAATAGTGGTTTGGTATTTCTATCATAAAATTAAATATAATAATCAAAAGGGAAAATTTATTTTTTAGGATTATATTGGAAATGGGTAAAAGATTGTACAGCTAGATATATTTCTAGATCAAAATATTAGACATTCAAGTGGATCTTTCATAATGAAGAAGTTTGGGACAAGAATAATTGACCCGACAATAGAATTTAGTGCATAGAAAGGGATTAAAGGGTAAACATGATCCGATTTTAAATTATATGAAATTTTAAATATAATCCCAACAATAACACTAAATATAAAGTCAATATTCAACTAAAAAATTAGTCATTGATGCATAAGAAAATGTGGAGATCAATTAAAAGATGACAGCTCACCTACCCAAGTCAGAACAAGACTTTTCTTTGATAAAAATTTATAAATTTTTCATGACAACAATTTAATTACTAATTTTTAAATTTTTCAAATATATGGATAAGTTTGAGTTTATCTTGATGTTTTATTTTTTCCATTTTATTTTTATCCCCTCTCATACATTTATAAACCAGATGTTGAGAAATATAGATTATGTTTCTTACTATAATTTAAAGATAATTACATGTGATTCCTAGCATGAAAACAAAATATACAATACTTTCACTTATTTTTATTGAAATACCCTTATATTTATATTATTATGTTGGTATTAAAACATTTGAATCAATGGAACATGATTTCTCATACAATCATGCATAAATTGAATCATGTGATGATTTGAGTAATTGGTTTCTTCCATTACTTTCAATTTTTTATGAATATTCTTGTGGACTGTTTCATTTGATTAAATCAAAAATTAAACACTCATTAATGTACATGTTTATAGAATAAAATTTTTTAAAAATGATTTAAAATTTTTCATCAAATCACGTCGTTGATTGGATTCCTTAAAGAGTTCAGATCATACATCGATATACTTCCATTAATTTTGACTGGCCATATATAATCAATATGTTTTGATTGATAATACAATAAGTGTTATCCTAGTATAAACACATATAATATGTTGTTTATACATGTTATAGGTGAGAAAATAAGAGATCTATCCCACATCCCTTTAGTGCGATGACAGTTTGGTTTCCAGAGACACTCACATGGGTAAATCAGGATTTCTTTGACTAGTTATTTATTTTAAAAACATAATATTAATACTAGAATTAAAAAAAAATTATCAAATTTATTTAAACTTTTATAAATTTCATAAGGTTCAATATTTCATGCTTGATTAGTATTTTTCTTCCAGGGGAAAATAATATTAGTTTTGTTATAATATAAACCTAGTAAATATAAATTGATTTTGATGTCTTCAATGACATGATCAAAATGTTGATATTTATTTTACTAAAGAGTATGTTATTTTTATTTAGAGTTGATGAATTATATATTTCTCTTCATCTCAACTATTATCTTTTCTTTTTTCCTTTTATTATTCTTTCTAACAAATAGACAAATATTGAACAAGGATCGGGTATACCGACTTGATACAACTTGTTCAGATTGGGATTAATACGGGTAAAAAAGTTTTTTAGTCCTTCTAAGTAGGACTCACAAAGTAATCCTGGCCTTATTTTTTCAAATTGCAATTTTTCATCTCTTTTTTAGTATTTTTTCCATTTTTCACATTTTATCCTTCTTTTCATTTTTATTTTGTTTTTCATATGTTTGTGGGTTAGTTTTTTATTACCTATATCTATTACTCTCTTATTTCATAGTAATAATCATAATTTTTAGGTTACTATAAATCATTGCATGGTCCACTCATATGAAGTCAATATATATAAAAATGACACTAATTTTGGAAAAACTATACTTCAAAAAATTAATGGTGTACCAACATATATAATTCCAATATCCATAAGAGGTAACCTACTCTAAAATTTGGTCTAGTCTTATCCATATCCTCCCCAAAATTAATGGTCATCCATGTAGGGGTGTCCGTGTATTATTCTGGTTTATTTTTGACAAAAAAAAGGAAATAAAAATTTTAGTTATTTTTTTCAATAAAAAATAATTTAATTTATTTTTTATTTGGATTTTAAAATATATAATACATTAATTGGAAGTTTTATTAGATTTTGGTTATAGATTAACCAGGATTTTTATGTTAACATCTTTAGTAAGGATTATTAATATTTTTTAATGATTGGATGATAATTGGAAAGAAATTTATAAATAATAATTGACATGATGGCATGATATCATCCTTAAACGAATATAGAAACCAAAAAAATTGTTAATGGTGACAAAAAATAAAATCAATAAAATGGTTTAGGTTTTGGGTTGGATGCATGAGTTGGGATGATGGAAAACTAAAAAATTATGTATTTTTTAAAATAAGTGTGATCCAATTTAACTGGTGTAGTTTGGTTTGGTAATTGAACTATACTGAAAATTTCAAGGGTTTATTCATTTCACATTATAAACTAAGGAAAAAACTATTATTTGGGTTTGGTTTGATTTGATTTTCAATTTGTATTTGTTTAAATGTATTTATTCCCAACCCTGATTTTGTATGAGGACCCAAAAAATCACTTCAAATATTTACACATTATATTCCCCACAATGAATGCACAACGTGTGCCTAAGGATCTCATAAAATTTAGGGCCTTCCCTTTCTATCTAGATAGAGAAACTAAGGACTGGTTATACTATTTTTTACCACTATCAAGGGTTTTACTAACAATAAAATAATGTTTATAGAAAAAAATCCTTACATTCCATACTGCATCCATTAAGAAATGTATGAGTAGAATTAGGAAATAATAATGACATATACCTCTTTAATATTAACATATATTTAAAAGGATTTATGTTAGTTTTAATTTTTAGGAAATTAGTTACTTGATATCAATTTATTACTTCCATGAGGGACATGACCTCATGGATTGTTGAATAATCAGTACTGAAACTAATAGTTCTCTAGTATATAGATCCTGGATTTTTACTCAATAATTGAAAACTAACATAGATAAAAATTAATAATAATTCATGACATGGCTGAAAGTAACCACTAAATAGGTCCATGATGTAAACATTATTTCACTTGAAAAAAAGTTGAAATTAAACTTGATGAAATACTTGATATTTTTCATCAAATATTTATAGCTCAATGTAATTCGAAATCATAACTTACTCCTTTAAATTATGGTATTTTTATTGATAATAATCATTTCAATGATAAATGTCCCCATCATCCATATCAATCTGAGTCTTGTGCAGTAGTATTCTAAGGAAATTAATTTCATCACCAACCATTATCCAAGAAAGATAGATATAAGAAAAACCATAACCCTAGCTTTAAGAAAAAAAATAAAAAAAATAGGGGAAACTCACGCAACCCTAATCAATCTTGGTACCAACATGATCAAGGCAATAATATGAATCCTCTACCTCATAGGAAAACACATCTAACTTCTCACAGCATGAAACAATAATATTGATAAATCAATGAAAATGGAATCCTAAAACCTCTAGTTCTAAAACAACACTTGGTAAAAAACTGTGTACATTCAATCTGAAGTGAAATAATTTAACACCCCAAGCTTCTACGGTATGCTTCTCTTTGAATAATTTGATAGCGTGTGTTGTACGCAACATCGAGTTCTAACACACCACAACTAATCAAACTAGCCGTTATGAATAGTAATACCTACTTTTTGAAATTATATATATTTTATATTTCAAAATGGATTTCATTTTTTTGATTCGGAATATCGAAATTATCCTAAGTTGAATTTTTGGTATTTTTCTGAGAACATCCATTTTTTATAAATAGTGAAAAATACTTAAAAACAACTATTTTAATCAAAATAATTTGTAGTGATAAATAATACTATTGAGTGGTTTTAAAGTATAATTAGAATATATTTTTACCATTTTATCCAATGGTGTTCATTAGAATAAATTCACATTGAAATTGGACATAAACAATTGTCAATCTTTTGATATATATTGTTTCTTAAAAACACGCTATTTGTTGTAACAGCCGGAATTAATTATCAAATTAATTAATGAAACCTATATGTTTGGAATTTTGTAAAATAGACATTATTTTTGAATTCATAATTTCAATTATATCTTAGGGTGAAGTTTTGGCATTGTTCTGAACAACTTCAATTTTTGATGAATAGTGAAACTACTAAGTGGTAGTTAAAAAATGAATTTTTAATAAAACATAATTTTACCGCTTCTATGATTGGAATTTCAAAAATCCGAGAGACACGGTTAATATCAAGAAGTAAAATGTGGTTCAATGAGATGAAAATAATTTTTGGTGAATAGTAACTTTTTAGTTTTATTTACCACGGTTAAAAGTAAATAGGCTAATTAAGCGTAAATATGATATTAATATTACCCTAAAACATGTCATAATTCTATTAGACAAGTGTAACTCGACCAAAAACAACCTTAGTAATAATATATTATCATTAGGTCCACTTGGATTAGATTAGGACATTTATTATTATTTAATTCAAAGAAGAGTTAAAAGAGTTAAAATCAACATTTATTTACTAAAACATTTTTAATATAGGGTCATAAATAATATAAATTCGATTGTAAATATTCATTATAAAGCTAAAATTATTTCCTACATAATGATATTTTATTTATAATTTTTAGATATTAAATAATTTAATTTATTTATGACACAATGATGATACAGTAATTACCTAATTAATGAAAAATTAGAATAATTGATATTATAAGTACCCAAATAAATATAATTTTAGACTTTTTATGAATTAAACTAATTTTATAAGTTAATATGTCATGTTAGGATTGACTTAAGTAATGTTGTTTGAAGTAATCATTCTGTTATAATTTTCAAAAAAATCAATTATTGAATAGTGTCATAATTGACATAAAAGAATTTTTTAAAAAAATATTATATTATTAATTGATATTAAATTACTAAAAATCTAAGGCTCGGCCAAGAGAATTATATCATGATAGGTGTATCATTAATGGACCAATTTGGGGTCTCTTGGATGTATATAGTAAGTTTATTAACCATATAAAATAAAAATACAAAGAGACATTGTAAAAGTGAAACTAACTAACTAAGAGTTAATACTTAATGATAAGGTTAATATAGTAACCCAAACCTGTATAAATTCTATTGGTTGAGTGGTTTTATACCCATCCCCACCTTAAACTTTAAATAATACACTATGGATCCATTAGAAACCTAATATGAATTTATTATAAAATTATATTTCTAGCTTTTCCAAAGGTGCCCCTCACCCCTCTTATAAAAGGGCACTCCACCTTCTCATTAATTCACACGTTCAAAGCCTTTTGGTTCGGCAAAAATCTACCCAAATACTCTGTAAACTTCCATCAATTCATCCTAGAGGCCTTAATTTAGTCAGAAATCCAACTTAAGGAGCCCTTTTGATCAAATAAAAAGGAAGAACCCGGAGAAGTGGTAATGTTTTCACCGCCCTTTTTCAAATTCATTTCTTCTTCAACTTCTTATTTATTTGGTATTACCATTCTCAAATAATGAATCCAGTATCTACTATATACTGTAATATTATTATAAATATGGTACAACCATATTCATTATTCTATCCATCCTTTTAATGACATGCCACCATATGTGCGTACGTACGGATTACCGTCTCCACGTCGTGGTGTAATTGTTATTCAATATATTATAATTTGGATGGGTATAATAATGATGTGTAATTCATGTAAATAATAAATATAACATGATAATGATTCTTTATATATGATATACCAACCAATTAAATATTATTTTAATATCAAAAGAATGATATTGTCGCTCGTGCGTACGTACGGACTACCATCTCCACGAACGCGATGAGATTCATTGTCCATCGTAACCATTCAAGTACAATTATCATTTTATGATTTAAAAATAATGTTTAAGGACTTGATATCATTCTGTATATTAATAATATAAAACCTATCCATGAACAACATTGCTTACGTAACAAAACATATAAAATAAAATGAGTAAGTTAACACCCAAAACAATGATAATACTAAGATATTATTAACAAATCAATGTTAAAAGATCATATATGATATCATATTAATATATATGATCTTGTATAATTTAATAACAATTATTTCCCCATTATACAAAATTTTAGCCTACCCCAACCAAGGAAAAGTACAAGGTAAGGGTTTATTTCTCAATCTCTTCATTATCCGAGGTTGTTTTTATGTAATAATCTACTGGGATTCTTTATCATCCACATCCATGTTTCTTAAAAATGTATTTCAAAACATTTTTACTATTTACAAGAATATGGGTTAAATTCATTTATACCCTTTTTTACTTTTAATAAGAGGTTTATAAAGGAATCTTTCTGTTGTTTCCCAAACAAGGTCCTTTTTAACCTTTTCGACAAAATTAAGGTAAGAATGTTTATTTTAACTTATACAGCGGGTGAGGCTATTTTCTGCCATTATAAAATCGTCGAAGCTTCCCTTAAAAGCTTATAAGAATATTTTCAAAGAAAATGTTTTATTTTATAAATATATTACTCTTAAATTATTTCAAAATAGAAATCGATATTTCTCTAAAAAGAGTTTTGATTTATCTATGTCAACATCCTTTGATGGATTTTATGCTTATTTGAAGTTGATTTATTATGATACAAAACTTCTATATCGTATTGAAGGTTTTGTGATATGTTTGACTATGGATGTGTTATTTTTATTCCATTCATTGTTTATGGATGAAGTATTTACATTTTGTATGCCAGTTTTAATACGAATGTTTATGTTATATTTAAACCTTTTTATATGGGAATGCATTGGACTTAATATGTGACGGGTGGAGCCCTCTATAGCTCCTCGACGCATCGGTAGGTCTCATGAGACAAACTAGTGTCTTGGAACAAGGCCTTGAAAAATCTTATTTGTAGTCTTAGCACGAGGCCTTGGCTCTGTGGTTATGATAGTCTGGCATTATGCATTCCATCATTATGAAAGTGGTTATTGATATTGCATGTGATTATTAGATTAGTAGAATACCCATGTGAATAAGTAAATGAACGTATTTCATTTTATTTTTTCCATACTACGGTGAAGTTCAAGTCTAAAGGCTTTTGTTTTATTTATACATTGCCTTAAATTTTTATTCTTATTTATGAATGTTTTCGCTATATTGTTATCCTTACTGGGCATTTGAGCTCACCCCTTTCAATGTTTTATTTTTCCCAAGATGTGAAGAAGAAATTTATGAATGACCTTCAGGGATAGTATGTGGGGATATGAGTATGGACTATGATGAAAATATGTCATTGTATTTTTCATTTTTATGATCTAATGTAAGACTTATGAATATATCTAGTGTTTCCAAGGCTGCTAAACCAATCGGTCTTTCGAGATTTTATCTTTCTTGTGATCATGCCAATGTTATGTAATAATGCACTGACTATGGGTAATTGGGGTCAGGGAGTTACAGTTGGTATCAGAGGAAAATTAGTACAAACCTCAGAAGCAAGATTTAGATAAACTCTGATTAGAGCACATAGATTTAGATAGACTTTGTAAATTAGTATAGAAGAACTTCCTAGAATTTTAGTATTGTAGAGATTTTTTTAGTTTTCCGAGCAATACATCCCTGTCTGGATACGAGCAGGTAGAGGCGGCTCTAGCACAGATGTACCTAGGGGTAAAACCTGAAAACACCACTTTGATCTAGACTGAAATGGGAACTTGTGCACGACAACGAGCCTTGCCGCACTCTTGGTTACAACACCCTCAGGGGGATATGCTTAGGATAACTCTCATTTTCTTTATAAATCATTATGATGGGTTTATGAGTATATACTTCCTCAAAGAAAACATTTTTTATGATTATGGATTATATCCATAAATATTTCAATTTATGTTAAGTGTTTTATAAGTACGGAATTATGTATTTTGATTCATAAACTGATCTAGTTTATTCCATTGTTTAGAAATGGCGCCTAGTGTATGAAATGGAAACCGTATTAATACACACACTCCATGTAGGGATTGCCCTCCTGCTCAAGATAATTATAGTGGAGCTGGTGATGCAACTGGTGCCGATTTTCTAATCACCATACTGGGACAAGTCACTCAAGTTATGAATAATAACCTTACCCGTATGGAGCACCCTGATCCGTAGCATGGAGGATCAAGGTTAGATTGATTCATGTTGCAACAACCAACAACGTTCAATGAGAGTACAAATACCTTAGTAGCTGAGCAATGGATAAATTCCCTAGGGAAAATATTTCATGCTTTGGGGAGTAGTGAAAGGGAAAAAGTTATCACGGCAGTTTACCGCCTCACTGGAGATTCTGATCAATGGTGGTCATTGATTCAAAACATGAAGGAAGATGATGAAGTATCAAATATGGAATGGAGGGAGTTCAAAGATCTGTTTTAAGAAAAATACTTTGCTCGTGACCATTGAGCAGATATGGAAAGGCAATTTCTGAGTCTGAGACAAAAGGAGTATGAGAATGTTGCAAAGTATGAGGATAACTTTACAAGGATAGCAAGGTATGCTGGAGATTATATACGTAACCCCAGAAGTAAGATTGATCATTTCTATGATGGGTTAAAACCATTTCTCCATCGAGCATTAGTCTCACAATCCTTCTCGTCGTATGATGACATTGTCTCATGTGCTATCAAGACTGAAAAGGAATTCTCTAAGTCTTATGACTTTAAAGCAATGAAAGAGAAGAAGAGATCTGCTCATTAATCTGGGAATGGAAATAAGTGGAAGAAGGGAAAGTCTGAATATCCATCATGTGGTAAATGTGGGAAGAAACTCCTCGGTACTTGCTTGAAAGGAATGGGTGTCTGTTACAAGTGTGGTGAAAAAGGCCACCAAGATCGTGATTGCAAAGGGAAGAAGGAAGCTACCAATGTTCAGGGATACAATTGCAGGGAGATGGGAAATTATGCAAATGAATTTCCTAAGCGTCAGGGGAACTTACCTCAGAAACGTCCAAGGGATCAAGGACAATCTTATACTATCACTACTATTGAGGTAGAAGCTCAAAAAGACATGGTGGCAGGTAATTTAATGGTTTCCTCAAGTTTAGAAAATGCATTATTTGATTCTGGATCATCGCATTGTTTCATATCTTCCCAGTTTTCTAAGAAAATTAGATATTTCCAATTTTATTTAACAAGGGAGTTTTCAGTTAAAACTCCTAAGGGAAGTATCATTGCAACAATGTTTTGTAAATCAGTCCCCATTAGAGCACATAAATGTTCTTTATCTGCTGATCACATCGTCATACCTATTATTGAGTTTGATATAATCCTCGGTATGGATTGGATTTTGGACTATGATGCGAAGATTTATTATAAGAATAAGGTGGTTACAATTTTTGATGATGATGATAAGGAACACCTTATCTTTAGAGAAGAATTGTCACCACCTAATTCTTATCTCGATCCACACCCAGTAGCTCAAATAAATTCATTTATTGGGGAGGAAGAGAAAGAAAAGACTGTGGGTGAGGAAAGGAATGTTCAAATAAAGGATGTACCTGTTGTGAATGAATATGTAGATGTATTTCTGGATGATTTACCTAGACATCCTCCAGAACGAGAAGTTAAGTTTGCCATTGATTTAATTTCTAGATCAAGGCCTATATCGAAGACCCCTTATAGAATGACCACTGTAGAATTAGTCGAACAAAGGAAACAACTAGAGGAATTGATTAATAAAGGATTTATTCTCCCTAGTGTTTCTCCATGGGGAGCCCCTATTCTTTTTGTTAAAAAGAAAGATGGATCTATGAGGTTATGTATCGACTACAGGGAGATCAATGCTATAACAATAAAGAACAAGTATACCCTACCTCGCATTGATGATTTATTTGACCAACTTCATGGAGCTCAATACTTTTCAAAGATTGAACTTCGATCTGGATACCATTAGTTGTGTGTGAAGAAGGAAGACATTCCAAAGACAGCAATTCGAACCAGGTACGGGCATTACGAGTTTACAGTAATGCCTTTTGAATTGACTAATGCACCCTCTGTATTCATGGATCTGATGAATAGAGTTTTTAAGGAATATCTCGATGAATTTGTGGTGGTATTTATTGATGATATCTTGGTATACTCCAAATGCTACGAAGATCATGAAAATCACTTGCGCATTATCCTGAAGACTCTGATAAGACATGAATTATATGGGAAGTTTAGCAAGTGTGAATTTTGGCTTCAGGAGATTTCTTTTCTTGGTCATATTGTCTCTAAAGATGGAATATCTATTGATCCTTCTAAGACAAAGGAAATCCAAGAATGGCCAGCACCTACGAGTATAACTGAGGTACGTAGTTTTATTGGTTTAGCAGGTTATTATCGACGTTTCATCCAGAATTTTTCCCGATTGGCTAACCCATTAACAAAGCTCACATGTAAGGGGGTTAAATTTGTTTGGACAAAAGAGTGTGAAGAATGTTTCGAAGAACTGAAGATAATATTAGTCAATTCTCCTATATTGACTCTACCATCGGGGAATGATGGGATTGTTATTTATAGTGATTCATCGAAGAAATGACTTGGTTGTGTCCTTATGCAGAATGACAGGGTTATTGCCTATGCATCATGACATTTGAAAATTCATGAACAAAACTATCCTACTCATGATCTCGAGTTAGAAGCTGTGATATTTTCTTTAAAGATATGGAGGCACTACCTCTACGGTGAAAAATGTGAGATTTATAATGATCACAAGAGTTTGAAGTATATTTTCTCACAAAAAGAACTCAACATGAGGCAAAGGAGATGGATTGAATTACTCAAGGATTATTATTGTACAATACACTACCACCTGAGGAAAGAAAACAAGGTGGCAGATGCTTTGAGCAGAAAATATCAGGATGTTTTGAACAACATGAGAATTAAAAGGAATTCAATTTTCATGGATCTAGTGAAGATGGACATGGGAATAACCAGGGAAGGTGAAACATCAATTCTTTTTCAAATGGTTTCCAAACCATATTTACAGTAAGAGTTCTCAGACCGATGATGAAGAATTTCAAAAAGAAGATTAAAGTTGTGAATGATGAGAGATTGAGAGACTTTGTGTATGAAGAAATAATTTTGAAATTTGGGAAGAGACTTTTTATTCCCGAAATACCTGATCTAAAAAGGGAATTGCTGGATGATGCTCATAGTTCCAATTTCTCTATACACCCTGGGAGCACCAAAATGTATAGATATTTGAAGGAACATTTTTGGTGGGACAACATGAAGAGGGAGATTGCCGATTTTGTGTCATGATGTATGGTTTTTCAACAAGTGAAAGCTGGAAGCCAACAGCCTGGTGGAGTATTGCAACCTCTTCCCATACCGGAGTGGAAATGGGACAATATTACGATGGCCTTTGTCATGGGGCTACCAAAGACTCCTAGAAGGAACAATGAAATATGGGTTATTGTTGATCATCTTACCAAGTCATCACATTTTATTTCTATAAGAGAAGATCTACCACTGGAACATCTAGAAAGACTATATATTAATGAAGTTGTGAGCCTTCATGGAGTACCCCTATTGATTGTTTCAGATCATGATCCCCGTTTTACTTAAAGATTCTGGAAGAGTCTTCAGAAATCCTTGGATACTGAACTTCATTTGAGCACTGACTACCACCCTCAGATAGACGGACAATCAGAATGGACTATTCAAACCTTATAATACATGTTGAGATCTTGCTCACTGGACTTTCAGGGTATGTGGGATCAATATTTACCTCTGGTAGAATTTTTCTATAATAATACCTTCCATTCAAGTATTCATATGGAACCAGATGAAGCGTTATACGGAAAGAGATGTCGCACACTAACCTGTTGGGAAGACGATGGTGAAAGAAAACTTGTAGGTCCAGAACTGGTGGAGGAAACGATGGAAAAGATGAAGGTAATCCAAAATCACATCAAAGAAGCTCAAAGAATGCAGAAGAGATATGCCGATAATCAAATGAAGGATATGGAATTTCAAGTCGGTGATCATGTTTTCCTGAAGGTATCTCCATGGAAGGGAGTCATATGTTTTGGTAAGAAAGGTAAATTGAGTCCCAGGTACATCGGACCTTTCGAAATGTTAGAACGAATTGGGGTTGTAGCTTACCGATTGGCAATGCCGCCAAGTCTCTCCAAAGTTCACGATGTGTTCCACATATCTCTATTGAAGAAATACATTCCTGACCCAACGCATGTACTCACCTATGAGGAATTAGAACAGGAACCCGATCTGTCTTATTGCGAAGAGCCCGTCAAGATTCTTGACACGAGAGAACAAGTGCTGAGAAATCGGACGACGCGTCTTGTAAAAGTTTTGTGGAGAAACCATAAGATGGAAGAGGCAACGTGGGAACCCAAGGAACTTATGATGAAGAACCACCCGAATCTTTTCATGCAATAGTATTTTAGAAATTTTGATGATGAAATTATTTGAAGGAGGGGAGAATGTAACACCCCAAGCTTCTACGGTACGCTTCTCTTTGAATAATGTGATTGTGTGTGTTGTACGCAACATCGAGTACTAACACACCACAACCAATAAAACTAGATGTTATGAATAATAATACCTACTTTTTGATATTATATATATTTTATATTTCAAAATGGACTTCAGTTTTTGGATTCGGAATATCGAAATTATACTAAGTTGAATTTTTGGTATTTTTCTGAGAACTTCCAATTTTTATGAATAGTGAAAAATACTTAAAAAATCAATTTTAATCAAAATAATTTATAGTGATAAATTATAATATTGAGTGGTTTTAAAGTATAATTATAATATATTTTTACCATTTTATCTAATGGTGTTCATTAGAATTAATTTCACTTTGAAATTGGACATAAACAATTGTCAATCTTTTGATATATATTGTTTCTTAAAAACACGCTATTTGTTGTAACATCAGGAATTAATTATAAAATTAATTAATGAAACTTATATGTTTGTAATTTTGTAAAATATAAATAATTTTTGTATTCGTAATATCAATTATAGCTTAGGGTAAAATTTTGGCATTGTTCTGAAAAACTTCAATTTTTGATGAATAGTGAAACTACTAAGTGGTAGTTAAAAAACTGAATTTTTCATAAAACATTATTTTACCGCTTCTGTGATTGGAATTTTAAAAATCCGAGAGACACGGTTAATATCAAGGAGTAAAATGTGGTTCAATGGGATGAAAATAATTTTTGGTGAATAGTAACTTTTTACTTTTATTTACCACGGTTAAAAGTAAATAGTGTAATTAAGGGTAAAAATGATATTAATATTACCCTAACACATGTCCTAATTCTATTGGACAAATGTATCTTGACCAAAAACAACCTTATGAATAAAATTTTATCATTTAGGTCTAGTTGGATTAGATTAGGACATTTATTATTATTTAATTCAAAGAAGAGTTAAAAGAGTTAAAATCAAAGTTTATTTAATAAAACATTTTCAATATAGGGTTATACATAATATAAATTCGATTGTAAATATTCATTATAAATCTAAAATGATTTCCTACATAATTATATTTTATTTATAATTTTTAGACATTAAATAATTTAATTTATTTATGGAACAATGATGATGCAGTAATTACCTAATTAATAAAAATTTAGATTAATTGATATTATAAATACCCAAATAAATATAATTTGAGACTTTTTATGAATTAAACTAATTTTATAGGTTAATATGACATGTTAGTATTGACTTAAGTAACTTTTTTAGAAGTAATAATTTGTTATGATTTTCACAAAAATCAATTATTTAATAGTGTCAAAATTGACATAAAAGCATTTTTAAAACAAATATTATATTATTAATTGATATTAAATTTATAAAAATCTAAGGTTCGTACAAGAGACTTATATCATGCAAGGTGTATCATTAATGGACCAATTGGGAAGCTCTTGGATTTATATAGTAAGTTTATTAACCATATAATATAAAAATACAAAGAGACATTGTAAAAGTGAAACTAATTAAATAAGAGTTAATACTTAATGATAAGGTTAATATAGTATCCC
This sequence comes from Viscum album, assembly GCA_963277665.1. Lineage (NCBI taxonomy): Eukaryota > Viridiplantae > Streptophyta > Magnoliopsida > Santalales > Viscaceae > Viscum > Viscum album. The sequence goes on along the minus strand of OY728141.1, from coordinate 37,409,739 downwards.
AAACCTGTCTAAATTCTATTGGATGAGTGGTTTTCGACCCATCCCCACCTTAAACTTTAAATAATCCACTTTTGATCCATTATAAACCGAATATGAATTTCTAATAAAATAATATTTCTAGCTTTTCCAAAGGTGCCCCTCACTCCTCTTATAAAAGGGAACTCATGCTTCTCATTAATTCACACCTTAAAAGCCTTTTTGTTCGGCCAAACTTTGACCCAATACTCTCTAAACTTCCCTCAATTCATCCTATAGGCCTTACATTAGTCAGAAATCCAACTTAAGGAGCCCTTTTGATCCAATCAAACGGAATAACCCGAAGAAGAGGTAATGTTTTCACCACCCTTTTTCAAATTCATTTCTTCTTAAACTTCTTCTTTCTTTGTTATTATCATTCTAAAATAATGAATCCAATATATCCTATATACTTTAATATTATTATAAAAATGGTACAACCATATTCAGTATTCTATCCATCCTTTTAATGACATGTCACCATACGTGCGTACGTACGGCTTACCGTCTCCACGTCGTGGTGTAATTGTTATTCAATAAATTATTATTTGGATGAGTATAATAATGACGTTTAATTCATGTAAATAATAAATATAACATGATAATGATTATTTATATATGATATACCATCCAATTAAATATTATTTTAATATCAAAAGAATGATATTGTCGCTCGTGCATACGTACGGACTACCGTCTCCACGAACGCGATGAGATTCATTCTCCATCGTATCCATTCAAATATAATTATCATTTTATGATTTAAAAATAATTTTTAAGGACTTGATATCATTCTGGATATGAATAATATAAAACCTATACATGTCAAACATGGCTTACGTAACAAAACATATAAAAGAAAACGAGTAAGTTAACACCCAAAACAACGATAATACTAAGATATTATTAACAATTCAATGTTAACAGAACATATATGATATCATATTAATATATATTATTCTTGTATAATTTAATAACAATTATTTCACCATTATACAGGAGGTTAACCTACCCCAAACAAGGAAAAGTACAAAGTAAGGTTTTATTTCGCAATCTCTTCATTATCCGAGGTTGTTTATACGTAATAATCTATTGGGATTTCCTTATCATCCACATCCATGTTTCTTAAAAATGTATTTCAAAACATATTTACTATTTACAATAATATGGGTTAAAGTCATTTATACCCTTGTTTTACTTTTAATAAGTGTTTTATAAAGGAATCTTTCCGTTGTTTTCCAAACAAGGTCCTTTTTAACCTTTTTGACAAAATTAAGGTAAGAATGTTTTTTTACTTATACGGCGGGTGCGGCTATTTTCCGCCGTTATAAAATCATCAAAGATTCCCTTACATGCTTATAAGAATATTTTCAAAGAAAATGTTTTATTTTATAAATATATGACTCTTAAATTATTTCAAAATAGAAAGAGATATTTCTCTAAAAAGAGTTTTGATTTCATCTATGTCAACATCCTTTGATGGATTTTACGCTTATTTGAAGTTGATTTATTATGAAACAAAATATCTATATCGTATTTAAGGTTTTGTGATATGTTTTATTGTGGATGTGTTTTTTTTATACCATTCATTGTTTATGGATGAAGTATTTACATTTCGTATGCTAGTTTTAATACGAATGTTTATGTTATGTTTAAACCTTTTCATATGGTAATGCATTGGACTTAATATGTGACGGGTGGAGCCCGCTATAGCTCCTCGATGCATCGGTAGGTCTCATGAGACAAACTAGTGTCTTGGCACAAGGCCTTGACAAAATCTTATTTGTAGTATTGGCACGAGGCCTTGGCTATGTGGTTATAATAGTCTGGCATTATGCATTCCATCATTATGAAAGTGGTTATTGATATTGCATGTGATTATTCGATTAGTAGAATATCCATGTGAATAAGTAAATGGCATTATTTCATTTTATTTTTTCCATACTATGTTGAAGTTCAAGTTTAAAAGTATATTTTTTAGTTATACATTTCCTTAAATGTTTATTCTTATTTATGAAAGTTTCCGCTATATTGTTATCCTTACTGGGCATTTGAGCTCACCCCATTCAATGTTTTATTTTTCCCAGGATGTGAAGAAGTAATTTATGAATGACCTGTAGGGATAGTATGTGGGGATATGAGTGTGGACTATAAAGAAAATATGTTGTTGTAATTTTCATTTTTATGATGTAATATAAGACTTATGAATATATCTAGTGTTTCCAAGGTTACTAAACCAATCGGTCTTTCGATATTTGATCTTTCTTGTGATCATGCCAATGTTATGTAATAATGCACCGACTCTGGGTAACTGGGGTCAGGGCGTTACAAATAATGGGATAACATTTTTGATGATATAAAGATACAACAATTTTTACAACTTTTTTCTCAACCACTTATCAATTCCATAGACAATGGTAATTATAATGACTTGAAATTTTATAAATGAAATCCCATTTTTAAAGGAGTAAATACCTTATTAAGAAATGAAATTATAGAAAATTGTTGCACATATTTGGTTATTTTAAACCATTATATAGTCTTTAAAATTACAAAGACCATTAATCATAATAATCATTGATAATTTATCCATTGTACAGTGGAAATTAAGATTAATATATTATGGGTTATGATAAAGTCCATTTCTCATATAAAAAGGATGTTATGGCCTCGATAGGTAGTATCATACAGTATGATAACCATTTATAAGAGATTATTGGAGAGATATCATCATGGGAATCTACCCTTGGCCAATCCCAAACCAAGATTTATAAATTTAAGCACAATTCAAAGTGTTTATGGGATAATTTCAAGCTCGTTAAAATCAAAACCCAATCCATGTTTTCCGAACCACTCTATGAAAATATCACCATCACACACCCTTCCCTTAAAAAAATTCTAGTGTAATAAATAGATTTGTATCTAGACCCAAATAGTATGGTTTTTATATTTTCTTTTTAATTAAAAAATGAATAAATTTTTCCCTTTCTAACATTAATTTTTAAATGAGTAAATAATGAGTTTGGTAAAAAAATATATTTTAATATGATGAAACAAAAAAATGTATTTCTGAGAAATATATAGTTTTAATCAAGATAAATTTTTGATGAATTCAATAATTTTTGAAATAAATAACATTTAAATAAAATATTATTATTAAATATTAATTATTAAATAAAAATGATGATATAATTTTATGAAGTCAAATTTAATTTTTATAATGGTAAAAAACCTATTATTGTCAAAAAACCCAATATTGTTCAATAAATAGTTGTTTTTTGTGTAAAAATATAACTTTTCATATTTAGAAATTTATTTTCATAAAATTATTATTATTTTTGAAATCATAACACATAAATTAACCAACAGATAATTTTTCATAATTTTAGGGTGCAATCAAATTTTTGGGTAAAAATTAAATATTATATAAATATACCGTGTGTATTATGACATCATAATGACCCAAAAAGTGATGTAATATATGAAAAAAATGTATCCACGACCAAATATATATGTCCCCATTAAAATAATGAGTTTTCTTGGCAAATTGATTTATTTTATAAACCCTTAACAAATCCTCTAAAACATATATTATATTTTATGGTTTTAAAATCAATTCATTATAAACAGGACTCGCTTACACATCACAAAGGGATTTATTTTAATTATTTCGGTACTTATAATTATAGAATAATGAAACCCACCCCTATTTGGTAGAAACCATGGCAATAAACCATGGAATGATTTTTGTTTTTGACTAATTTTTCAAATAGTGTCCAAATCATATATTCAGAAATTAATAAAGAAATATCCTCTATTTTTCTATATAAACCCACACAACCTCCCATTCCAATTCACTTAAAACCATTAGATAAATAAATTTATTTATATTACATTTATAGAGCTCTTAAAAGGTTCCCAGAAACTTTTAAGAAGATCCTCCCAAACTTTTAGATATTCCATCTCAAGGTAAGGGATCTTCTACTTCTCCCATTTATTCAAAAACTTTCTTTTTGTATTGAATTTTGTTTTAAAATCATTCATGTTTGGATATATTTTTACATATCCATATTATTATACTTAAATTACCAATTAATGAGAGACCCCTTTCACTCTAATTCACCCTTCTATAAACCTTTATGTAAACCAATTATATTGTTGAATTTATCCTATGATTTTCCATGCCAAACATTTGTATAGTGAATACCTATATCCATTTCTACTTAAGGGTGTCAAACTAGTTTTAAATATTCTTTTTTACTAGTAATTTATATGTATTTAACCCACATTTATTAATCTTGATTATATAATATATGACATAAATCCTTATGTTGTATGATCTTTGTGGTAGAAAAATGTGTCTATATGATATGAAAGTAATGAGTGGGCCTAGAATTATAAATCCCTACAATGAATTGGGTTATAGAATTTTATTATGATATTCCATATATTGTGCTTGAGGGTTTATCTTAATAACACTGTTTAATGTTTTATTTTTAGTTAGCCATGGATTATGTTTATGATTTCATGATATATGTTATTGAAACATTTTCATATTTCCTTTATGCTTCCATGTTATATCATACCTCATTATTTAAGATTATGACTCTCACACCTATTTTGTTACCCTGATATGCCTCCTAGATCACATATACTACTTTAAATTAAGATATGATTTGTTTATTTCCTTATTGGTCTTTCTAGATCCCCCATTTTCTACATATATTACATGGTTATCCCATATAGTTTTAGAAGTTTAATAGATTTCAAGATCATGTTGTGAAGTTTTCAAATAATTTTTATATACCCATGATTTTTGTTTATCTCTTATGTACCTAATTACCCAATAGAAATAGGCCTTATTATATTTTGGGGTGGTATTAATTTTACTTTTAATGTAATGAATATTGAAATAAAATTTATTATTTACATCGGTTTTCATATTAATGAATGTTCCATTACACTTCTTAGTAGAAAGGACTTACCTCCTCCTAAAAGTTCTAGTCATGGGAAATATGACCCTAAGGTAAATTATATTCTTAAAAATTATCCTTCTAAATCTTCAAAATATTCATGTGATATTTAAAACCTAAAAAAATATAAAAATTTATTGGGTGTGATCCTAGAAATTATAATACACCTCTTCCATTTACAGAAATAATACAGTCCTAATAAATAAATTGAAATTTTACATGACAAGGAAATCTATAACATATTTTATAAAGATTAATGTAACATTCAACTTTTGGATGTAGTAAAAAAATCCTTAGGATGTAAAGTTCCTTAAGGAAAATTTTACCTACTGTCGATGAATTCAAGGGGATAGGAATGTAAGCATGGATATAAACAAGTTATTATTGATAAAATCATCATTATCATTAAATTAAAAGGATCTAATAACTATATAGATATGGTTTTTTCCTTATAATACTTTGAAATATTTCTATAAACATTTCTAGAGCTAGGTGATAAAACGGTGTGTGATTCTGAGGCCTGTTGTACCCATAAATAATTTTATAGAAATAATAAGAATATTTTATATTTCACGTGCACGATACCTCAATGAAAGTATGATAATTCTTAAAAGATGGATAATTTTAGAAATCTGAGACAATGGTTGAGTGTGAAATGAGATTTTTACCATAGGTGTGACGCAAAATGAGTCAGTGTGCACCATTTGGACTCTTCACTCATTGGCGGTACATTAAGTGAATTAATTAATTATTAAATTAGTTAATTAATTCATTATAGTGAAACGGATAACTCTTTAACATTTTATCAGGGAAACTTTCTCTAGGTTTATCCATATAAACCTTTGGATAAGTCCAAATCTATTCCTCCCTAATATATTGGTGAATCATGTTGGGCGATGGTGAAACTTCAAATCATTGAAGGTCAGGATGCAAAAGATGCAATGAATCCTCTCAAATCATTTGCAGACATGTTCTTCATCAACGGCCGATCCGTAATCAAGGTTGTACCCATCAATTATTGTTTTTATGCCCTTGATAAAATTTAATTGGGTAGATAGATCTTTATTCTTTGATCTGCATCCTTTTGCATCCTTTTCATGTGCGAGTATCGACATATTGATTTAAGTCATTTGTTTTCTATCCTAGGATCTCTATACTTGGTCTTTAGCCAAGAACACTTGGCCAATGATGTTTAAACTATTTTCATGGTACCTTTCTCCCAAATTTATTTTCATTCTCATCACTGGTAGGACCTTGAAATCCCGGTTTAAAATTACCTAATGGTACCGATACCATTTGTATCCCAAGATTCACAGTGGTTTCATGGACAAGGCATAGATCGACCATCCAAGACTGGATTTAGGAATCTTGTGAAGAATGGGTGACTATTTCAATGTTTTAGTATCAAGAAATCTTTACTAGAATCCATGGAAGAGTGTAGAACATGCGATAAACCCCCTAATAGAGAAATTTTCTGTTTTCCTCTGAGCGTTGGTCGTAACAACAAGATCCTTCCTAGATCCAATGTTTTCAGGAAGATTCAAGGTAAAATATGAAGTGGAATTGACTAATTCAATGTGGAAGCCGGATCTAGGATTTCACTAAAACACATGAGAACAGATCATGTTCAAGGATAAACTCATGGCATGTATCTGCCTCAGTTGTGGTGATAGGGTTTTCAGAAAAGTTAAGGATGACATGACATGTAGTCCTCATATACACATTGTGTACCCTATTTCTATTAGACAAACCGTGTGATAGATCACATGCACTAGACATTGTTCAAGAGTACATGGACACAAATTGATTAAATGGGAGAAATATCGTGTGAATCTACATGTACTATACTGAAGTAAATAGACATTGGATGAAGGTACACGAACACAACCAACAATACATGTTCTAGTCCTCGGGTAGCTTGGACACACGGTGTAATCCACCTATGCGGTGTGTTTTCCAACATGTTTGGGAGCTGTGTGATGTCCAGGAACACGACCAACTATTTGGGTGGGACCATACATCATGTGGATCCTATTATATGTCGTGTACCCATTTTTCCTTTTTTAGTAATCTTAATATTTCCTTATCTTCTTTGTTTTAACTTGTATTTTTTCCCATGATTAGCATATCCTGAGTGTTTTTCCACCTTGAAAACGATAGTTCCCTAATTTGTGGATTTATTATGTGATGTAAAAATTTATGGTAATTAAACCTAATTAGGAAATTATCGATGGAGGTAGTGATCAGTAAAGATAACTAGTGATTTTTTGAGTGGTTCTCTCCATTAAAGGTGGGAAGTGGGTCATAGACATCTTTAGAGTGGTACCCACTAGTAGAGCTATGTAGTGGGTCCTTGACCTCATCAAATTGGTACTCTCTTGTAGATATGGGAAATGGGTCTTCGAAATCTTTTGAGTCCTACCCTCCAGTATATATGGGTAGTGAGTCCTCCATAACTTCTGAGTGGTACCATCCAGTTGATTAGGGCAGTGGTTCCTCGACTTCTTCTAAGTGGTACACTCCAATTGAGTTGGGTAGTGGGTCCTCAATGTCGTCTGAGTGGTATAATCTAGTAGATATGGGTAGTGGGTCCTCGAATCCTACTGAGTGGTACCCTTTGGCATAGATTGGTAGTGGGTCCTAGACTTTCAGTTTATGGCCACTCGGTTATGTGTCATATAAACAAGGTGTGGTGATACTTGTATGACCACAACTGGGAGGACGCATTAGATATTGGGTATCATTGATGGGATTTTGGAACATTTTTCTACTCTTATTCCTTAGATGATTTTTGATAAGGATATCTCCTTACTCTCTCATTTGGGAATCTTTAGATGAGAATTTATAAATATACTTCTTATGTATCCACACCTTGTATTTGGTTACTCTTTCTACTCAGATAGATGGAGGAGCATAGGTCATGCCACGTGATTTCCTTGTTTAGTTTCTCATGATTGGATGGATCTACTCTCTTGTTATAGGCAGTGAATAATTTATGGGTAGTTCATCTACAAACATTTTTTATCCCCTTATGCTTGGATTATCTTACTTTAACTCTTTGTTGGGATGAGATGTACTCTTTCATTTTACCGAGTTCAATCTACCATATTTATCTTCTATTGTATCTCTTAATTCTCCCCTTCATCTTTTCTGTTGTATTCTGGTATATTTATACTCACCCCTATATAGTATTTCCGTATACATGTCGTATATTTTTCATACAACATACATGTCAATTGTGACTATAGAGGAGCTTAGGGTCACTTTGTGCTTGGACCGCGTACAATGGTCATAGATGGAATTTACGTTCTAGGATCTCTTTCAACTATTTACATTTCCAATTCTCTATCATGATGGGATGAATTTCTGTTAGGGCATTTATTTTACCCCTTTTTTCCTTGAATTTACACAACAATAATTTTTTACTATCTATAGGTTCATGAATTATTGGTTTAATTTATAATAGGGTTGCGTATTTTATTCTTCCATTGTGCACTTTTGCACCGATATGGCTATTTGTGTGTTTACAAGTAATTTGGTAAAGTACTTCCTAAGTATGTTATGATTTCATAGCTTGTCTTCATCTCCTAGCCTATGGAGGTAGGCTTGGGGTAGTTGTGGCTTGAGCCCAGGCCAGGGTCGGGTTGTGACAAATTTGTATCATAGCAAGTTCATTCCTTGGAACAATTTTTGGATGTATCCCCTTAAGATGATTTGGTAGGGTTTATGGAAAAATTGTTAAATTTTCTTAAGTGTACCTCTTAGGCCAGGGAATCTAGTGATGGTGCGGTAGCCAATATATCCATTCACTAGGACCTTAACTACATTCTTGTCGACTAGGCATGCCGAAACAATTGTGGCATGGATTAATGGTACATGTATCATATAGGATTGGGTATTTGAATGTCCTTATTGAGTCATATATCCATTTTTCTTTATATATATACATATATATATATAATCTTCTAACCACAATACTCCTTGAAAACTTTTGGGATACCTCTATGATGATAGTCATCCAGGAAACCTACTATGGTTTGTGAGGATGACCCTATAAGAAATGAGGCCTCAATTCAGGGTCCATCACACGATCCCCTTCCTCTGGGTGGGAAGGTAAAAACACCTATGCTTGTCAAGCAACAAATCATTTTAGCATAGCAGGTTGAGGATTCATGAAGGCTTAGCGCAATTCGCAAGTTACAATGTCATAGGCCATTGAGGTTCCAGGGTGAGCCAAATCCTCCGGTAACAGAGGATTGGATAGATTCGGTGGTCTATATCTTTAGTCATGTTTGGGACCTGATGGATCTGATGATTTCTCTTACAACTACTCTCTTTTATGGATCATTTTTGCACTGTTGGAGCCTTATTATGTAGATGGATGATGAGTCTACACTCTCATGTTCTGATTTCCAGTAGTGGTTTTGTGAGGATTAATACACTTTATTTTTTTTCTCAATCTTGATCCATGAACTTTCGGATCTAAAAAACATAGGAATGAAGGTGGATGGGTATGTAGCGAGGTGTATAGACTATAAACGGTACTCCCTTCACATGATCTAGGATGGATACTTCTGATCACTGAATATTAAGAAGGAACTCTATAGAGAGATTCATTTTATTATAGTATCCTTGTGTATTCCCACCTATGATGAAGTTTTGGAGTGGGCACTAGTGACCAGGATATTTCCTTCAGAGGGACACTAGATAGCTAGAGTTGACAGTGGGACCATAGATCTGAGTTGTCTTATGTATCTATATTATTCTAGGAACCCATATCTTGGTATATGAGATCATTTCATGACCATACATTGGAATTTGGTCAGATATAGAATAGAGGATCAAAGAATCCTAGATAGGAGAGGTTGTTTAATTATGAATAGAGAGGTCACCTGGTGCATGAATTCCCTACCAAACATGATGAGTAGCACCAATTGATTTATAATAGACCTCCATGGAAGTGGTATCGACGTGATCAAGGATCTCCCAGGCATGGACAGGGGGGTTCTGAGAGAGGAGGTTATAGAAGAGGAGTAGGAAGAGCTATGGGTGGTGTGGACACTTCAATGAGATCCTTCTGCCAATACCACCATGCCTACCACATTAGGCTTAGGGAGATGGCGGCTAGGGCAACGAATAGTTGGATTCATTAGAATATTATGACCCCACAATGCATGGAATGACAATAGGTGAAATCTGTGTGTTTTATACACTTTATTTTTTGTTATTAGAAAGCATTTTCCAGCATTCTTCATCTTAATACACCTGGTGTTAGGGATACAAATCCCATTTGAGGCACTATCTAAGTATATTTATCTTGAGGTTCTTAGAGGGAACACTTCTTATGTATCTTCTATCATCTAATAGTGTGAGCTATCGCTTGTTGGAGAGAGGTTCATGTGGGGCATTTTTTCTTTGTGATGGAACCCTATGACTTCATATTGTGAATGGATTGGATATCCATGATCCAATCCTAGATTGATTATCACTGAAGTCATGTCAGATTCCAATGCAACGATGGGTTGAGATTATCCATTTTCTAGTGAGAGATATCTCATGGAAGGGAAATTGGGTTCTATTAGTAGGATGTTTCAACCCATCACCCATCATTTAAAAAGTATAACCCTGAGTGCAACAGGCTCTTCATAGAACTGAGTTTCTTCATTTCTATAGGATTAGATGGATATCTTCCATGACGATTTTTTAGGACTATATTTGAGACGGGAGATGTATTTTCTTGTTAACATTCATCTTCAGACCAGTATAATATAATTTATGACATATTGGAGGGAACCTAACATGTTTTGGGATCGACAGTGGTAGTTGGAGGATCTTCGAGAGAAAGTTTTCATCAAAACTAGTGTGTCCCCTTAGGCTGCTCTAGTCCTACTCGTGAAAAAGGGGGACATAAGCCTATAGATTTTCATTGATTATCATCACCTAAACCAGGACATGATAAAGAACAAGTACCCCTTCCCATGGATTGAGGATCTATTTCAACTATTCTCAGAAATTGATCATAGGTTTCGCTACCACTAACTGAGGGTTTACAAGAATGATATCAAAAATTTGTCATTCTGATGTCACTAAGGACACGAATAATTTCTAGGGATTCCCTTTGGTGTGATGAATTAACTCGTTGTATTTTTTTATTTAATGAACCAGGTTTTGTAGTCATAATTGGACTAGTTTATTATTTTCTTCATCAAATAAATACTTATCAACTCTGCATCTAATGAGGAGCATGAATAGCACTTGAGTTGGTCCTAGACGTTCTTTGAGATCACCATCTTTACAAAAATCACCTTAAGCTTTAATTTTGGTTTAATGAGGTTCACATTCCAGGGAATGTAATTTATAAGCACGGTTTATCTGTCAATCTAGAAATGATTGATACAATCCTTTCTTGAGAGACACTCAAGAATATGTCAAAGGTGTGGATATTTCATGGCATAGTAGGGTACTGCATGAAGTTTCTAGAAGACTTCTCCAAAATTGTAGCCACAATGACCACCCTCAGGTGGAAAGGGGAGGTGTTTACATAATATAATTTATTCTCGAGGGCCTTTTAGGAGTTAAGCCTTAGTATTATGAGTGATTTAGTGTTGAGACTATCATAACAAGGTGTTGATTTCTCAGTGTATTTTGAATCCTTGAGATATGGGCTCAGTGTCGTGTTAGTGTTGTTGTAGGCAGTTATCACATATGGTTCGAGGAATTTGAGACTCCATGAATGGAACTACGTGACTCATAGCCTATAAATGGAAGAAGTATTATTTTACCTAAGGATATGGATACACTACCTTCTGGGAGATCACTTTTTGGTTTAGTCAGACCATAATAGTCTCATGTACGTCTTCACACTGAGAGAATTGAAACTGAGACAACAATTCTGGTTAGAGTTCCTATAGAACTATAACTTCGAGATATTCTATAATATAGGGAAGGAAAACATTTTATCTAATTATATAAGTAGTAATACCCATGAAAATCTAGTTTAGGAGGCTTCAGAGCAATTAGCTTCCTAGTTTCTAACTGATTCATGCTCAAATTTACCCAAGAGAAGATGGTAGAATGGTCTTTGTAGTCTAGCTTGGGTTGTCGAATCCTCGAAGACCTAAGAAGTAACCTATAGACACGCACATTCTATAGTCTATTTTTGGATTTTAAGTGGACAAATTTGGTTGATTTATGATGGTTTTAAATTAACTCTAAGAGACTTAAGTGAATTCAAATTATGAGAAGGGTTGATCCTAGGTTATTACAAGTGGTGGACTGGATGCATTCTTTTTCTTGTAAAAATATTTCAATTTCTTATATTTGAGATGGGTTAATTTAAAGAGATCAAAAAAAATCAACACTTACTAGTTTAATGCCTACACACTCTAATACTAATCACCTATACACTTGAATGATCAAAGTTTTGAGCACTCCAAGGTAAAGGTTCTTATTATCAATTGAAATGTGTGACCTTAAATTCAATAAGGATGAAGAAGTTTTAAAGTCATCAAATAAAAATCTCATTTAAAAGAAGTGATTATCGATTAATGGAGTGAAAAATAACATCCAATACATGCCATTTCTACTCCCTTTGATCAACCCATAAGTGGGTTAGCCCTCCATTGATCCCATGGTTTCAATGGAAGGGGAAATTAGACTCATGAGGGAGGAATTGCAGAAGTAAAAAAACAATGATTAAAAAACAATCACTCCACCGTTTTGTGATAATTTCACATGGTTTGATATGAAAAAGTTCACAAATTGAGGCAACGGTATCAAAGTTATAAGAAGAATAATATAAAAAGAGAATATGAAGAACTTTTTAAAATAAACTATGGTAATTAAAAGAACTTGAAATTGAAGGAATGCAATTACAACATCAAATTGGAAGCATGACATTTAATGGAAACAAAGATCAAAGACCCTCAACTCCTCAACCACCACTTCCTTATATAGGTATTTTTGAATCCTCGGGTCGATCCATCAATAGTCCATGTCTCCTCAATTAATTTTGGTAGGCCATAGGTGGGTGGAAAGTTGAGGGATAGTGGATTTTTCCACCCTTGACCCGAGGTGGCATCCAGCTTTCATCCACCGAACAGATGTTCTTGGAAGACCTTTTAGATAGCCTAATTAGAGTAGTACATAGAAGAATAAAATGGATCCCCGTATGTCTCCTAACCATCTGTAAAATTTGGGCTAATTCGGAGAAGTTTATTAGGATATATGATTAGATTAGTGGGCTGTTTTTTTGGGCCACAGAATGTGGCCTAGGATTTTATCTCTAACTTCGGCCGCCTAAATAACCACAATGGAAGCAGAATTAGAACATTATCCTGAAGAATGATTTGTTCATATATACGTCTTATAAAATACCAAGAATGTTGGGATTCATTGGGCTTGTAATGTGGGTCCCACATTCTAATCAGTGGTCTAGTGTCCAATCTGCCTTCTCTAGAATTGCTTCCATTCATCTCCAAATATCTCCATCATCCTTTATAAATCCTCCATTGATCCCTAATTGAAAAATGTTCATATTGAAGTGTAGATCAGTTTCTTTAAATATCAAATTAAAATATGTATAATTACATTCCTTAAAATCAGATGAATTATTGGGTACTTTAACTGATGTTCAAAAATGTACCACATAATATTGCATTTTAAGAAGGAATTACAATCATAATGTGAAATGATGTTAAAAGTGTAAAATTCACTAAAATGGTGTTTATGAATAATAAATAAAATTAATATTATATATATTAAAAATTAATATTATCCTCATTTAGTGTCTAATCACACCCCCAACTTGAGTTTTTCTAGTCCCGAGCAAAATGTATCTCACCAATATGAAATTCGAATTCTCTTTTCCAAAAACATTTTAGTACACAGTGATCACCAAAAACCCTTATACAAAAAAATCATGAAATCCATAAAAATATTTTAATACAAGATAGTTTCATAATCAGATCCCAATCCCAAGCTCATTCCTTTGTTCAAATTCATTGCTATATTTTATCCAATATCAATTAAGTATGAAGATGTGTTGTGTATCACAATATACATGGTGGTTCATATTCATTAAAGGGTGAAATGATGGAAGCACTAGGTGGAATCACATTTCAATATTAATATGAGTATTCATTTTTTTAATTGTATTTTTTTTTCAATTTTTCCATGGTAATTGAAATTGCACTCAAAAGAGTCAACCCCTTTAGCGATACTTTGTCGATGAATCCCATGATCAAAGACCTTAGGGCACCAAGTGAAGCCCACATACTCAGGCATCATCTCGAGTCAACTCAGTCAAAAACAAATTCAAATTACCAAAAATATAGATAAAATTACTAACTTTGTGCCAAAAAACTATGGAGTCACGATCCCCAAGTGCCGAAAGCCACTCATTAGGTCATTTCATTGTTCTACGTGCAAATTTATTATTTTTTTAATTTTTTTTGAATACTAAATTAAAAACTAAAATGATCACCAAGCCTATGCTATTTATTTGGGGGACCCCGTTAACTCAAACTAATACCCCATTATCAAAAGGACGTGCGTTTTGATTTTATTTATTTGGATGAAAATATAAAACATGAAATATCACATTAGACAGCCACACATTCCATAAATCAATTCTCATGAAATTATACATGAATTAAAATCAAAATCAGGGCATGCTAAATTATTTTATATTTAGTTTCAAAATGTGCAATGTTTATTACCATGTTCAAAGTTAAATTAATTTTTCCTTCCATTTACACACATTTTTTTCAAATCATTCATTTTTTTAACACAAAAGCATTTTTTTAATTTTCTCTCCCCCCCAACATAATATAACACTATCCCCAGCGTTTGAAAAAATGAAAATTTAGAAGGAGTAGAGGCAGGTAATGGAATTTCAAAAAGGAATGTTAAATATGAGGATTAAGGAATGAAGTCACCTGGTGGTTGAAGTTGAAGTTCTTGTTTCTCTAATTTAGTCTTTTGATATTCATGTCACTTGAAGAGTTCCCTATTAGAAAAATAAAAAATAAAGAAAAAAACAATATATATATATATTTATTTATATAATAAAGAAAGTAAAATATAATTATATATATGCATTATATAATAAGGAAGCACAAAAAGTCATAGGTCAGTGGTCAACGTGCGCCCCTCTCTCCCTTCAGTCTCGGGTTCAAATCCTTGTGGCTTCTCCTATTGTGACGGGGTTTTCCCCATGACCTACGATGCAACCTTTTTTCTATTATTATTTTTTTAACCTAAAAACACATAAAAATAAAATAAAAGAAACTGATGATACATTGTCTTATTTTTAAATTTCTAGGTAAGGTATTACTCAAGGATCACACCACATGACACGGATGAATATGGCACTCCCCTTTCATACCCATCTACACTCATAATAGAAGAATAAGTCAACATTATATTTTTCTTATTAAATATCAAAATTATTAATTAATCCTATTTAAAATATAAAGTTGATTAAAACAAAAAAATGATAGGAAACTTGAAAACCATGGGTTTCCACCCATATAGTTCTTTGTTTAACGTCATTAGCTCGACTTGGACCCCTAATTGATTAATTATTTTCATCATCAAAGGTTGGTTCACAAAATTATTCACCAACTTCATGTTTCTGGAATGATTCATTGAATGGTTTTCCTCTATGACCATTAACTTTAAAGGTTTGACCATTAGTTGGATCTTGAATTTCCACAGCCCCATGGGGGTACACCTTATGCACTATGTATGGACCTGACCATATAGACCTTAACATTCTTGGGTGTAAATGAAGTTTTGAACTATACAAGAGAACAAATTTTCCCGGTTCAAAATGTTTGACGTTGATATTCCTAGATTGGTAGGCTTGTACTCTAGCTTTATTGATCCATGAATTTTCATAATCCTCCATCCTTAGTTCCTCCAGTTCATTGAGATCTAATTTCATTTTTGTTCTGGCCAATGATAGTTCATAATCCATTTTCTTAATTTCCAAAAGGCCTTATGCTCAATTTCAATAGGTAAATGGCATGGTTTTCCATAAACCAACCTATATGGTGACATTCCTAGGATGGATTTTTATGTTATACGATATTCCCAAAGATCATCCAAGAGTCTCTCGGACCAATAATTCCTATAAGGATTGACAGTTTTCTCAAGAATTTTTTGATTTTTCTATTGGATAACTCAGCTTGACCATTAATCTGTTGGTGGAAAGCAGTGGATACTTTGTGAGAAATTCCACACCTTTCCATGAGTGATGAGAATGGACAATTGCAAAAATGAGTACCACGATCACTAATGATAGATTTAGGAATTCAAAATCTAGAGAATATGTTTTATTTTAGGAATCTAATCACAATTTGATGATCATTGGATTTTGTGGGAATGTCCTCAACCCATTTTGAGACATAATCAACAGATAAGAAAATTTAGAGGTATCTCCTTGAGTTTGGGAAAGAACCCATGAAATCGATTCCCTAATAGTCAAAGATTTCAATCACTAAGATGGGAGTGAGTGGAATTTGATTTCTTTTTGTGATGGACCTTACTTGTTGACACCTAAGACAAATTTGAAAAAATGTGTAGGAGTCCCTTGTGATAGTGGTCTAGAAGAGACCACACTGAAGAATATTAGCAGATGTTTTCATAGAGAAAAAGTGACCTCCACATGCCTCACTATGACATAATTTAAGGATGGGCTCTTGTTCAGATTTTGGGGCACACCTCCTAATGACTTGGTCAGGGCAGAACTTATAGAGGTATAGATCATCAAACACATATTGCCTAACATCATAAAGGAATTTCATTCAAGCTTGAGTCCCTAAGAATTTTGGGATGACTCCTGTAACTAAGAAATTGGCTATGTCGGCATACCAAGGGCGGTCACTCACAGAGTATAGGTGTTCATCAGTGAATGAATCAGAAACAGTAAGGTGATTTGAGTTTTCTTTTAATTCCATCCTAGAGAGGTGATCAACTACAAAATTTTCAACACCCTTTTTATCCATGATTGGGAGGTCAAATTCTTGTAAGAGAAGGACCCACCTAATTAGGCTCTCCTTAGTGTCTTGTTTTTGGAAGAGGTGTTTTAGTACAGAATGGTCAGTGAGCACAGTGATGGGGGATCCGAAGAGGTAGGACCTAAACATCTCTAAGGAAAACACAATAGAAAGTAACTTTTTTTCAGTGGTGGTGTAGTTAATTTCGGCATCATTTATGGATTTTCTTGCACAAGAAATGGAATAAGGAGTTTTATCAAAATGTTTTCCTAACACAGCTCCAACAGGAAAGTCACTAGCATCACCCATAAGTTCGAAAGGAAGGTTCCAATTTAGAGATTTCCTAATGGGAGGAGAGGTGAGAGAGGATATGAGGGTTGATAATGAACACTCACATCTTTTTTTCCAAACAAATAGAGCATCCTTTACTAGCAGAGCACAAAGGGGACGAGAGATTGAAATAAAGTCCTTGATGAATATTCTATAGAAACTAGCATGTCCTAATAAAGACCTCTCTTACATGAAATTTTTGGGTGATGGAAGGTGACGAATGATTTAAACCTTGGATATATCAACTCCAATCCCCTACCTGATACTAAATGGCCTATAACTATTCCCTCATTAACCATGAAATGTCATTTTTCCCAGTTTAGGACTAGATTATTTTCTTCACATCTTGATAAGACTCTCTCTAAATTCTTCAGACATCCCTCAAATGTATCCCCAAACATAGAGAAGTCATCCATGAAGACCTCTAAAAAATCCCCTACCATTTCTGAGAATATTCCCATCATGCACCACTGGAAGGTTCCAGGGGCATTGCATAACCCGAAGCGCATGCGTTTGAAAGAAAAAGTGCAAAATGGGCATGTGAATGTAGTCATCCCTTGATCCTCTAGAGAGACCTCAATTTTATTATACCCCAAGTACCCATCTAAGAAACAGTAGAAGGCATGACCTACCACTCTCTCAAGGGCTTGGTCAATGAATGGTAATGGGAAATGGTCTTCTTGGTGAATGAGTTTAGATTCCTATAGTCAATGCAGACGCTCTTTCAACTACTCAACCTAGTTAGAAGAATCTATCCATCCTTATTGGTTATCACTGTGATTCTTTCCTTCTTGGGAACAACTTGGATTGGGATGACCCACTCACTCTCATCCATGGGATATGTGATACCAGCTTTTAACAATTTCAGAAGTTCCTTCCTTATTACCTCCATGAGATTAGGATTTAGTCCCCATTGAGGTTGACAACATGGCTTCGAATCTGATTCTAGGACAATTCTATGAGTCCCGATAAGTGGGATAATCCCCGGAATATCAGACAGGGTCCAACCAATGGCTTTCTTATGTTTACTAAGGACATATAGAAGCATACTCTCATGATTGGATTCAAGAGAAGAAGAAATGACAATAGGATGTGTTTGTTTGTCCCCTAAGAAGGCATACTTGAGTGCAGCAGGAAGTTCCTTCAATTCAAGATCTGGTTGGTTCGAAATTTCAGAAGAATATTGGAACATTGGATTAATATCAATTTTTTCCTAGAGTTTTAGATAGGATTTATTCCCCACAAGTAGAAGTTTCAGCTACTAGATTAACTTGATCAGATTTAGGGAAGAAAGTCTGATTGGTCTCCATGAAATTGGTTTCCTGAATGGTTTCACTGATTGTTGGACCTAAGACTTCATCATAAGAGTAATTTGAAAATGATTCAATCCAAGGAGATAGACATACTTTATGTGAACAAAGGAAATCAATATCATCCTATCTTAAACATCCATCAAATATTCCTTGATGTTCTATGGATTCATTATCAATGCTTCCTATCATGTTTACTTCATGAGTGTCCTCATCACACCCTATTTGTGAGCATTCATTATAGATGTTCAAGTCTAGACTCATGTTCCCAAATTTGATGGTCATGTTCCCATTTTGAACCCGGATAACAGAGTTGATTGTTTCAAGGAAGGTACGACCATGGATAATTGGAGTTTGTTCCTTATTTACTATGTTTGGATGGTTTTCAAGGACAATGAAGTCAGCAGGGTAGATGAAGTTTTCAACCTTTACCAGAACGTCCTTTAAAATACCCTTTGGAACCCTAATTCTTCGATTAGTATGTTGAAGTGTGACAGATGTGGGTTGGTGTTCTTCTAGGCCTAACTAGCAGTACACAGTATATGGAATGAGATTGACACTAGCACCTAGGTCACAAAAGGCCTTGACAACTTTTCTCTCTCCTAGTTCAACATTGATGTAAGGGAAACCTGTGTCTTTCAACTTAGGAGGAATGGTAACTTGAATTGTGGTACTCACATTAGCAGCCAAAAGGACTTGGTTTTTATGTTAAAATTTTCTTTTAAAAGTGCACAAGTCCTTATGGTACTTTGAGTAGGTAGGTATGGTTTGGATTGCATCGAGAAGGGGAATGTTCAACTTGACTTGTGATAAGATTTCCCTCAATGTTTCACTCAATTCATTATTGGTTTTCCCCATCATGCATTGAGGAAATGGTGCTGGTTGTGGAGTTGTTTGTTGAAGAGTTATTTCACTGACAATGTTATCTTGTTTTTCAGTTTGATCATTTGGTTCATTTGAATTTTCATCCAAGTTTTAATATTCAGGTGGGTTCTAAATTATTTTTTCAGGTTTCTCAATTGATTTCACACTTCTTAAAACACTCACAGCCTTTAGTTGTTCATGAGTTGTTTGAGTGTGACTTGACTATCCCCTTGAAGTTGAGGATGGTACCGCCTGAGTAGGCATGGGTTTATTTCCTGTTTTGATGGTTTGAATTTGTAGTTTTAGTGAAGAGACTTCTGAGTTCATCCTCTCCATTTTTTTGCACAGTTGTTCAGTAGGCTTTCTGGAACAATTTGGGTTGGTGCTTGAGAATATTGGTTTATCCCAGGGGGATATTTTAGAGGTGGGATGGTTTTATAAAAATGGATTGGTGGTTGTTGGTATTGTATAGGTTGGTTTTGGAACTGGTTATGGGTTTGGTAGTTTTGTTGGGGGTAAGGATTGTGTCCCTATGGTTGGCTAGGTTGCTGGTTATCTTTCCAGCAGAAGCCTGGGTTGTAACACCCCGAGATTTTATGATAAGTATTCTTTTTAATTTATTTGATGTCATGTGTTTTATGATACACCAAGATTATCTTGTGCTATATACAACACCGTATTAGCTTGCAGTATACGCAACACAATTCTTGGATCGAGTTATACACAATTTCAAGTTCATTTGATAGAAGTTATTCTACGCAATATTGAGTGTATATATATATATATTCAATGTATAAATGAAATATGGTTGGATTTTGTTATATGTAACAACAAAGGAGTTTTTCACTACACGCAACCCTGACTTGGCTTTCATTACACGCAATCGCGACCTTCCTCGATAGCGTGTGTTGTACGCAATACTGGGTTTCACTAAACAAGGATATTTAGTTATAATATTATCAAAAACTAGCGGTTATGAATAGTATTAACCACATTTTGAATTTCATAACATTATTATTCATCTTATAAATTTTCTAAAACATTTTATGTGAACAAATAAATTTTTCGGGTAAAATAAGTATTTTTCAAAAAATGAAGTTTTGGCGCCTTTTGATGGCGCTCCCACTTTAAATCTATTTTTTGATGTGTTTATAAGTTCAATTTTACAAAATAAAATTATTCTTTGGAATAATGATATAAAATTTTACCTTGGATAAAATTTTCATATTATTCTGGTAACTTTCATATTTTAATGAATAGTAAAAAGAAGCTATATTTTAATTAAAAACAACTTTTTTTCATCGTAATAATTTATGTGGTTAAATTATAATATTGAATGGTTTTAAAGTATAAATATAATATATTTTTACCATTTAATATAATGTATGTCACTAGCATTTATTTTACCTTGAATTCATAGGTTAAATCAATTCAATCTTTTGCAATGTTTTAAACAAAAACCCATTTTCTTTCGACAACGGGATTAATTTTAATTTAATTTATGCCACTTTTGTGTATGGAATTTGGAAAAACGGATTCCATATTTGGAATCAGTGGGTCGAAATTCTGTTAATAAGCTACTTTTTTAATTTTGGGCTTAATGAACAGTAACTACGATAAATTTTATTTACCATAGTTAAAGGTAAATCAGGTAATTAAGGGTAAATATAAGATTATAAAATTAACCTAACACCTACAAAAATCCTATTGGATGACTAAAAGTCGACCCATATCACATAATGGTCGGATTAGAATCATTTAATGGACTTTTTTTCCATGAAAATAATTTAATTATTATTAAAACCAAAGAAAGTGACAACATGTCACATTCTTAAATCTTATAAGTATAATAATTTTAATTTAGTGATAAACTTAATGAATATTCGAACATGAATAGTCTCCAAAAATATAATAAAATTATCTACATCATATTAATTAATTTATAATTTTTAGGGATTGAATAATTATCAATAAAGGTGACATAATAGTGATGTTGAAATTATTTTATTAAGAGAAATATCAAATAAATGGTTTTAAAAATATTAAAATAAATATTATATGAACTATTTAATGTGATCTACTAATTTTTATATAAATATGACTTGTTATGAATCTATTAAATCTTTTATTTCGAACATATCTTCTTTATATTGTTTATTTAAATTCAAATAAATGAATAGTGTCAAAATTGACACTATTGTTATTTTATAAAAATAACATATTATAAAATTGTTTAGAAACCACAAAAATATTTAAAAATTATAAATTTAAATTTATATGGTCTAAAATGTCATAAAGAGTCAAATAATATAAAATTCACAACACATATGTAATTATTTATAATAATTTAAAATTTATAATATTATTACAACAAATAAAATTAAATTGATAAATAAGGATAAATCAAGTTGATAATGTTTAAAATAAATTCCTACATGTCTACATTTTATTGGTTGATTATATTACAACTCTATATAATCTAATTTTCAGATATGAGTCATTTTGTAAGTTTTTAAGTGGGGTTTTGATTTAATATAAACTAATATTTCTTATATTTCCAAAGGTGCCCCTCTCCTCCCTTTTAAGAGGGCATCTCCTCCCTCTCTTCCTCACACCAATTTGAGCCTTTAAGCTCATCCAAAACATGTCCATTTCCCTTATCAACTTCCCTAGAAACATCCTAGAGCTCCTGGTCTTCTTCAAAGACCAATTTTAGTACCCTAAGAGGAGGTTTCAACGAGGCGTGTCAAAGAATAGGTAATATCCGTTACCGATTATTTCAATTTTCTTTCTTCTTAAACTTATTCTTCTTTAGTTGTTTAATTATGAATTAATAACATCAGTATCCCTCATATACTTATATTTTATTATAAATATTAAACAACCCTATTTCACCTTCTATCCATCCTACGGAAAACAAAATCACCGCGTGTGCGTAGGTACGGAATACCATCTCCACGCCGTGGTGTAATCTGTTTTTCCACCAAAACCTTACATGGATGGGTATAATGGTGTAAAGAATAAATATATATAGTTATTATAACATCATACTGATTCTGATATATTATACCATCCACACCGATTCTATATTTATGGGAACGATATCATCGTTCGTGCGTACGTACGGACTACCGTCTCCACGACGCGATGAGATTCATTCTCCATGTTAACCACACATGAATGATCATAAAGTTTATATAATGAATAATAATGAAATATATGAAATAGTAATGCTAATATATTTATGTATATATATATATATGTCATCTATTTAGTTTCATTCAATTCAATAAGGAAATGAAAACAACGTTCATGTGTACGTACGACCTACCGTCTCCATGAACGGTGTGTTTCATTCATTTTATCGATCTATAATATATATGTATATGATGAATAGATATTATATATAAACCATGTTTTACATTATGGAATTATGTAAATTAGGATATAAGTAATAATATCAAAAACAACAAGTCGAAACACATACGATAAATGAAATGATTTTACCCAAAACGCTACTTTAACATGGAATTTACAAAAGAACGGGTAATATAAAGTCATAAGTGAAACATATATGATATCATAACAATGAATATGATTATGTAATAAGTCTATGAAATTATTTAAATCATTATACAGGAGGTTAGGATCCATACGAAGCATATCAGACCTAAGGTAAGAGATAATTTTTCAAATCTCATTTTTATCCGAAATTGCTTATTCGTAAGTATTTAATGGGGTTATTTCTATCATCTATATCAATGTTTTATAAAAGTTTTCTCATGTATGTTTAAAGTACTTTTTACACATTTTTGACTTTTACTACATGGTATGTATGGAATATTTCTTTTACAATGTACTTTTCCACTTTTCCAGCAAAAGTACGAGAAGAATGTTTTTTTAACTTATACGGCATGAAAGGATTTTTTTTACGGGTTTATAAAGCCTTATTTTCATGAAGCTTCCCCCAAAATATTTAATGAGTTTTTTTAAACAAAATACCTTTTATTTTAAAACTTCATAGCATTTTTTGAAAAGAAAATGATTTTGAAGAAGAGATGATATTTTCCTCAAGAATTCATTTCAAGTATTTTATCTAAACCATATTTCATATAAGATGACATTATTTCATATGTGTATGTTTCAAGTATAATGTCTCTATTATTTACATGGTTTCACTTTTCTTATTATGAAATGACATCCATTTCTTTTATATGGATTATGTGATGATGGAATGATGTTTATGAAACCCATTTTATTCTTTGGGTTATGTTTATGTTGTGTCACAAGTAAGAGTGATTTCATTATGAGATGGGTGGGACCTATATCTCCCTCCAATGCATTGGGTAAGGATTTATATCTCATGAGATAGACATGGCTAGAACAGAAAGTTAAACCATTTCAGTAATACAATACTGGAACGAGGAGTGAACTCGATTCAGAAAGGGACTTTGTCTACTAATATGGTCTTGGCAGAAATTCCTTGGATACTATGGAAATCATATCATGTTCTTAATGTTTGCCACAATTACATGTTTTATTTCCATTCTATTTTATCATGATTAATGTTCTTTTATGATCTATGCCTTATGTACTTCCATGTTTTATGTCATTTCTAATGATTTCGATGTTTAAACATTATGTTCATGTTTTTAAGGTCAAATGTATATGATTTGTTTGATTTTATCCATGCTTACCCTTACTAAGCATTTGAGCTCACCCTTTATATGTTTTCTTTTCCCCATGAATTAAAGAAAGTTTTTAGGTAAGAAAACAAAAGTGGAAGATCTTTATGGGAGATGTTGAAGATCTTTCACCATGATTGGAAGATTATGTTCCGAGTTTCCAAAGACACTAAACTATTACAGTCCTTGAGTGTTGGTTCTTATTATGTATTAAGTATTCCGCAAAAGTAATGTAATGTTCATGTAAGTCATGCTTCGAGTCTCTATAGTTGGTATCAGAGGAAAGGTTTAGTCAACCTTTAGAATCTAGGATGCTAAAACGTTAGTGAGATCCCTAGAGATATTTCTATGGTATGTCTAGGGATGTCCCTAAGGATAAGTATACATATAGGATATAGACCTAGAACTACTATAACAATATTAGAATTTATCCTAAGATGTTAGATATTGAGGTTACTCCCCCTTTACTATGTTGTTTTCCCTAGCATTATTTTTGCCTCTCACACTATTCTTTTTGGGTTTTAGATGATGGCTGGAACCCGAAGGAACAGTGTTGATCAATGTAATGGACGATGCAATGATTTTCCTCCTGAACAAACCAACGTTATGGGAGATGTAGTGAAAAATATTATTTCTATACTTACACAAGCTATCAATCATTTTGGACTTCCAAATGCGCAGAGGAGGGAACAATATTCTATTGAGTCCTTCATGAGGCAGTGTCCACCTTCTTTCAATGGGTCTTCTGATCCACTTGTTGCTGAACAATGGATCAATACCATTGAAAAGATATTTTCCATACTTCACTGTTTGGAACATGATAAATTCCTTCTAGTTGTTTACTATTTAGAAGGTGAAGCAAACCAGTGGTGGACTCTAATTAAGAATACAAGGCCCCGAGATGAAATTGAGTCCATGGAATGGGACGAGTTCAAGAACATATTTTTCAATAAGTACTTACCTCGTATTCTTCGAACAAAGATGAAGAAGGAGTTTCTTGAACTAAAACAAAAGTATGATGAATCTGTTGGTATATACGAAGCTAATTTTACAAGACTTGAAAGTTATGCATCTCGCTTTATCATAAAACCTGAAAGTAAAGTTGATCGATTTTTCAGTGGCTTAAAACCAAGTCTTCGAATGGCATTAGCTATAAGAGACTTCAGTAGCTATGAAGAAATTGTGCATTGTGCTATCAAGGTCGAACTGGAAGTTGGTGTAACATATCCATCTCATGGTTTTGAAAAGAAACGAAATATGGAGTTCAAGGAGAAATCTTAGAACAATGGTGAAAAGAAGATGAATGTTTCTTTATTCTCAAAGTGTGGAAAGAAGCATGGTGGAGATTTCCTAAAAGGTACAGGAAAATGTTTTAAGTGTGGAAAATAAGGTCATCGAGCAGTTTATTGTCGAATTAATTTTAATAAGGTTTCTAACAATGAGAATAGATAAAAGACTATAGAGAACTATCCACCAACACTTCAACGCTTCAAGTGCAAGAAAATGGGGAATTTTTCTAATAAATGCCCTAATCCACGGGTTAATGATGATCAACGTGAGCAACCACTTAAGGAAAAGGATAAAGGGAAGTCTCATACGATCACTATTTTTGATTTTGAGTATGAAAATGAAGTTGGGTAATGTTTAAGTGTTTATGTAATGGGATTCCAAAATAATGTTTTATATTGTATCATGGAATATTATAATATTTATGTATTTGTCTATTGTGGTTTTCAATAATTTTATGGTACCTGTAACCATGGAAAGTGATTGAGATATTTTTGGAAAGAAGATGATATGTGCATAATGAAGGGATAAGGAGAAAATGAAATGTTTGATAGTATTCATGAGCTCATGACTGATATAAGGAAATAGTTATATCATGGTTTGAGTATATAGAATTTTGGGGTTTTGGTATGTGGAAAGAGTTAACTTTTGATAGCACTCATGTTTTCACTAAGATTAAATGGGTATTCATTTTTTCAAGATAACACATGATTAATGCCTTTGAATGTTTGGAATGTGACCAACAAGACATATCTTATGATATATGGGGATCAATGATGGTATTAACATGCTTGTTATATGAAATATCTGGTAATCGTTTTCACTATAATATGACAATGGACTGCAATATTATGGATAAGCCTAAAGATTGGAATTGATTATTTTGGACATAAGTTAGTTTTGTTTAAGGATAAAACCTTTTTCGATATTATTGATGGGATGTTATAGTAATGTAGTTTTAGAAAAAGGACAACTTGCAGGATGAGCGACAACCCATCGTGTCGGACAAGGCTGTGGGAATCGAACCCACAACTGAAGTGCGATTGGAATTTATCGCCTACCACTAGCCTAGAGGAAGCCCTTGGTTAATAGAAACTAGTTTTATTTTATTAATTGGTATAATATATGAAGTATAAGTACATTTTTGGAATCGTATACGATTAAACTCACTATAGATGGACTTATGTATATTTGATAACTTTTGTTAAACTTTTGTTTGAAACAAATGGAATGACCCATAATTATATCACATGATCTATTAACACTTCACGAATAACAAATTCGACTTCATTTCTTTAAGAGATGAAGTGGAAATTGTTCAAAGAACGAACAACAGTGAGATTGTACCAAAATCAAGTAAGTATTTCTTCTAATTCAAAATTTTCAACTTTAGGGAAATGATATTGAAAACCAAAAATATTGTCCTAGTTCTCTTATATCCGATGAATCAGATGGTACCTTATATCATCACAAATATATGGCTTTGTGATTGTTGGATTTTTCATAGCCATGTTCTCTACCACTCTCCATCAGAACTTGATGGTTAGATTTCTCCTCCATATCCATATTTTCACCTATGATCTCCTATGTGGAAAACTAGTGATGAGTTAATTTGGGTAACCGTTATGATTCATACTTAACTTTTTAAAATTATGTTTTATCATTCCTTTTTACAATGTGGGTTTCTATGAAAGAAATTCTCAAGTAACAAACCATTTATAACCCCGATGAATATCGAGGGCGAAATTCATTTTAAGGGGGGTAGAATGTAACACCCTGAGATTTTACGATAAGTATTATTTTTAATTTATTTGGTGTCATGTGTTTTATGATACACCAAGATTATCTTGTGCTATACACAACACCGTATTAGCTTACAGTATACGCAACACAATTCTTGGATCGTGTTTTACACAATTTCAAGTTCATTTGATAGAAGTTATTCTACGCAACATTGAGTGTATATATATATATTCAATGTATAAATGAAATATGGTTGGATTTTTTTATACGCAACAACAAAAGAGTCTTTCACTACACGCTACCCTAAGATGGCTTTCATTACACGCAATCACGACATTCCTCGATAGTGTGTGTTATACGCAATACTGGGTTTCACTAAACAACGATATATAGTTATAATATTATCACGAACTAGATTTTATGAATAGGATTAACCACATTTTTAATTTTATAACATTATTATTCATTTTATAAATTTTCTAAAACATTTTATGTGAACAAAATATATTTTTCAAGTAAAATAAGTATTTTTCAAAAAATGCAGTTTTGCCGCCTTTTGATTGCGCACCCACATTAAATCTAGTTTTTGACTTTTTTATAAGATCAATTTTACAAATTAAAATTATTATTTGGAATAAGGATATAAAATTTTACCTTGGATAAAATTTTCATATTATTCTGAAAACTTTCATATTTTAATGAATAGTAAAAACACGCTATATTTTAATTAAAAACAACTTTTTCATTGTAATAATTTATGTGGTTAAATTAAAATATTGAATGGTTTTAAAGTATTAATAGAATATATTTTTACCATTTAATATAATTTATGTCATTATCATTGATTTTACCTTGAATTCGTAGGTTAAATCAATTCAATCACTGCAATGTTTTAAACAAAAACCTATTTTCTTTTGACAACGGGATTAATTTTAATTTAATTTCTGCACCTTTTGTGTATTGAATTTGGAAAAATGGATTCCATATTTGTAATCAGTGGGTCCAAATTATGTTAATAAGCTAATTTTTATTTTTGGGCTTTATGAATAGTAACTACGGTAAATTTTATTTACCATAATTAAAGGTAATTCGGGTAATTAAGGGTAAATATAAGATTATAAAATTAACCTAACACCTTCCAAAATCCTATTGGATGACTAAAAGTCGACCCATACCACCTAAGGGTCCGATTAAATAATTTAATGGAATTTTTTTCATGAAAATAATTTAATTATTATTAAAACCAAAGAAAGTGACAACATGTCACTTTCTTAAATCTTATAAGTATAATAATTTTAATTTAGTGATAAACATAATGAAACATCGAAAATGAATAGTCTACAGAAATCTAATAAAATTTTCTACATCATATGAATTAATTTAGAATTTTTAGGGATTAAATAATTATCATTAAAGATGACATAATAGTGATGTTGAAATTATATTATTAAGAGAAATATCAAATAAATGGTTTTAAAAATATTAAAATAAATACTATATGAACTATTTAATGTGCTCCACTAATGTTTTAGATAAATATTACAAGTTATAAATCTATTAAATATTTTAGTTTGAATATATCTTCTTTATATTGTTTATTAAATTCAAATAAATGAATACTGTCAAAATTGACACTATTGTTATTTTATAAAACTAACATATTATAAAATTGTTTAAAAATCACAAAAATATTTAAAAATTATAAATTTAAATTTATATAGTCTAAAATGTCATAAATTGTCAAATTATGTCAAATTTACAACACATATGTAATTATTTATAATAATTTACAATTTATAATATTATTACCACTAATAAAATTAAACTGATAAATAAGGATAAATCAAGTTGATAATGTTTAAAATCAATTCCCTACATGTATATATATTATTAGGTGATGATATTACAACCCTATATAATCTAATATTTGGATATGAGTCATTTTGGAAGTTTTTAAGTTGGTTTGGGATTTAATATAAACTAATATTTCTTATATTTCCCAAGGTGCCCCTCTCCTCCCTTATAAAAGGGCATCTCCTCCCTCTCTTCCTCACACCAATTTGAGCCTTTAAGCTTAGCCAAACCCTGACCATTTCCCTTATCAACTTCCCTAGAAACATCCTATAGGTCCTGGTCTTCTTCAAAGACCAATTTTCGTACCCTAAGAGGAGGTTTCAAAGAGGTGTGTCAAAGAAGAGGTAATATCTGTTACCGATTCTTTCAATTTTCTTTCTCCTTAAACTTCTTCTTCATTAGATATTTCATTATGAAGTAATGACATCAGTATCCATAATATAATGATATGTTATTATAAATATGAAACAACCATATTTCACCTTTTATCCATCCTACGGAAAACAAAATCACCGCGTGTGCGTACGTACGGAATACCGTCTCCACGCCGGGGTGTAATCTGTTTTTCCACCAACACATTACATGGATGGGTATAATGGTGTAAATAATAAATATATATGGTTATTATAACATCATACTGATTCTGATATATTATACCATCCACACCAATTCTATAATTATGGGAACGATATCATCGCTCGTGCGTACGTACGGACTACCGTCTCCACGACGGGATGAGATTCATTCTCCAAGTTAACCATACATGAATGATCATAAAGTTTATATAATGAATAATAATGAAATATATGAAATAATAATTCAACTATATTTATTTATATATATATTTATATCATCTATTTAGTTTCATTCAATTCAATAAGGAAACGAAAACGGCGTTCATGCGTACGTACGACCTACCGTCTCCATGAACGGTGTGTTTCATTGATTTTATCGATCTATAATATATATGT
Source organism: Viscum album (assembly GCA_963277665.1). Taxonomy (NCBI): domain Eukaryota; kingdom Viridiplantae; phylum Streptophyta; class Magnoliopsida; order Santalales; family Viscaceae; genus Viscum; species Viscum album. Next base: position 37,379,705 of record OY728141.1, on the reverse strand, counting down.
ATATGATGAATATATATTATATATAAACCATGTTTTACATTCTGGAATTATGTAAATAATGATATAAGTAATAATATCATGAACGACAAGTCGAAACACATACGATAAATGAAATGATTTTACCCAAAATGCTACTTTAACATGGAATTTACAAAAGAACGGGTAATATAAAGTCATAAGTGAAACATATATGATATCATAACAATGAATATGATTATGTAATAAGTCAATGACATTATTTAAATCATTATACAGGAGGTTAGGATCTATATGAAGCATATCGGGCCTAAGGTAAGGGATAATTTTGCAAATCTCATTTTTATCCGAGATTGCTTATTCGTAAGAATTTACTGTGGTTATTTCTATCATCCATATCCATGTTTTATAAAAGTGTTTTCATGTATTTTTTAAGTACTTTTTACCCATTTTTGACTTTTTCTACATGGTATGTATGGAATATTTATTTTACGAGGTACTTTTTGACTTTTCCGGCAAAAGTACGAGAAGAATGTTTTTTAACTTATACGGCATGAAAGGATTTTATTTACAGTTTTATAAAGCCTTACTTTCATGAAGCTTCCTCCAAAATATTTCATGACTATTTTAAACAAAATCTCTTTTATTTTAAAATGTCATAGCATTTTGTGAAAAGAAAATGATTTTGAAGAAGAAAGGATATTTTCCTCAAGAATTCATTTCAAGTGTTATATCAAAACCATTTTTCATCTAAGATGAAATTATTTCATATGTGTATGTTTCAAGTATAATGTCTCTATGATTTACATGGTTTCACTTTTCTTATTCTGAAATGATATCCATGTCTTTTATATGGATTATGTGATGATGGAATAATGTTTATGAAACCCATTTTATTCTTTAGGTTATTTTTATGTTGTGGCACAAGTAAGAATGATTTCATTATGAGATGGGTGGGACCTATATCTACCTACAATGCATTGGGTAATGATTTATATCTCATGATATAGACATGGTTGGAACAGAAAGTTAAACTGGTTCAGTAATACAGGACTGGAATGAGGAGTGAACTCGCTTCATAAAGGTACTTTTTCCACTAAGATGCTCTTGGAATAAATTCCTTGGATACTATGGAAATCATATCATGTTCTTAATGGTTTCCACAATTACATGTTTTATTTCCATGCTATTTTATCATGATTAATGTTCTTTTATAATCTATTCCTTATGTACTGCCATGTTTTATGTCATTGCTCATGATTTCGATGTTTAAAAATTATGTCCATGTTTTTAAGGTCAAATGTATATGATTTGTTTGATTTTATCCATTCTTACCCTTACTGAGCAATTGAGCTCACCCTTTATATATTTTCTTTTCCCTAGGACTTAAATAAAAGTTTTAGGTAAGAAAACAAAAGGGGAAGATCTTTATGGGAGATGTTGTAGATCTTTCACCATGATTAGAAGATTATGTTACGAGTTTCCAAATACACTAAACTATTACGGTCCTTAAGTGTTGGTTCTTATTATGTATTAATTATTCCACAAAAGTAATGTAATTTTCATGTACGTCAAGCTTTGGGTCTCTACATGGGTGGTCATTATAGCTTGGATTGAAGTTGTTTTAGTATTGAGGCTTTTGGAATTTCAAGGCATTTACTTATACTGGGGGGTCCTCCTAAAAGAACATCCTTGATGGATGGAATGGTTGAGAAGTTGTCTGTCTTTTGTTCATGTTTTTCACAAATTGTGTAAACAGGGTCTACAGTTTGGATTTCATGGAATTTCCTAGGGTTTGTCTCTTCAACCTTCCTAGAGAGTGTTGCGAGATTATCCCTAAGGATTTCCTCTTCTCCAAGTGTATGAATTCCAGTAGTTCTTTGTGTCTTTTTAGAATATGGTGAATTTCCCCATGTTTGGTTTTGTTCAGAATGGATTTCAAGCTACTCGTAAGCATCAATTGGGGCTTTGTTTTTAAAGGTTCCCTTACACATCATGTCAATGAATTGCTTGTTCCCTAGACCCAACCCTTCATAAAAAATTCTCACTTGTTCTGGAATAGAAAAACCATGACGTGGACCCATTTTTAGAGTGTCCTTGAACATGTCTCGTGTTTCATAGAATTACTCTCCCTCTTTTTAAAAAACGTTTTGGATGCTCTTTTTAAGTGCAATTGTTTTGTGGTGGGGAAAGTTTTTTTTGTAGAATTCTCTTTGTAGTTGGTCCCAAGAGTTGATGGATGATGGTCTCAAATTGTTTAGCCAATTTTTAGCTCGATCCTTTGAGAAGAAGGAAATAACCTCATCTTAGCTAATTCAAGTTGATGTGGGGGACCCATCGTTTCTACAATTTCATTGAACTCCTTAATGTGAAGGTAGGGCATCTCGGACTCCATTCCATGGAATGTGGGAAGGTAGTTTAGGACATGCGGTTTCAAGATTTAGTTGGCATATCCTAGGTAATTGTGTCTAATTCATGAGGGGCATTGGTCTAGGAAGGTGTGAGGTATTCATTCATGGTTTGATCAATTGTATTATCCAAGTTTGGGGCTCCCTCATTTGGGTTTCCATTTTGGTTCCCACCCAGGTTTATGAGTTGGTTTCATTCAGGACCTTCCATTGAAATAGGCTCAATTTTTTACTCTGGGGTATTAGGAATATTAGGATCTAATGTAAATATTTCCCTTGGTGTACTTGACTTCCCAACCCCAGGACTATCCACCCTAACTAGACGGTTTGATTGATCGCAGGTATAGGCGGACATGCACCAAAAGAAAAAAAACGAGAAAGGGAAAAGATAAGAGAATTTGGATAAAAAAAGAAGAAATGGGGGAGAATAGAAAGGGTGTTTAGATGACTTACTTGGGTCCCTGAAAATGGCGCCAAAATTTGATTCACGCTCAAATTTACCCAAGAGAAGAAGGTAGAATGGTCTTTGTAGTCTAGCTTGGGTTGTCGAATCCTCAGAGACCTAAGAAGTAACCTATAGACATGCAGAGTCTATGGACTATTTTTGGATATGAAGTGGAAAAATTGGGTTGATTTAATATTGTTTTAAACGAACTCTAAGGTACTTAAGTGAATTCAAGTTGTGAGAAGGTTTGATCCTAGGTCATTACAAGGGGTGGATTGGATGCATTATTTTTCTTGTAAAAATATTTCAATTTCTTATATTTGGGATCGGTTCATCTAAAGAGATCAAAAAAATCATCACTTACTATTTTAATGCCTACAAACCCTAATACTAATCACATATACACTTGAAGGATCAATGTTTTGAGCACTCCAAGGTAAATGTTCTTATTAGCACATGAAATGTGTGACCTTAAATTCAATAAGGATGAAGAAGTTTTAAAATCATCAAATAAAAATCACATTTAAAAGAAGTGATTATCCATTAATAGAGTGAAAAATAACATCCAATAAAGCCCCTTTATACTCCATTGGATCAACTCATAAGTGGGTTAGCCCTTCATTGATCCCATGGTTTCAATGGAAGCGGAAAGTAGACTCATGAGGGAGGAATTGGAGAAGTAAAAAACGATGAAAAAAATCACCCAACCATTGTGTGATAATATCACAAGGATTTGTATGAAAAAGTTCACACCTTGAGGAAACAATATCAAAGTGATAATAATAATAATATAAAAATAGAAGATAAAGAAATTTTATAAATAAACTAAGGTAATTCAAGGAACTTACAATTGAAGGAATGCGATTACAACATCAAATTGGCAGCATAACATTAAAACAAAACAAAGCTCAAAGATCCTCAACTCCTCCACCACCATAGCCTTAAATAGTAATTTTTGAAGCCTTGGGTTCTTCCTTCAATATTTTAAGTCTCCTAAATTAATTTTGGTAGGCCATAGGTGGGTGAAAAGTTGAGGGAGAGTTGATTTTTCCACCCTTGACCCGAGGTGGCATCCATCTTTCATCCACCAAACAGACGTGCTTGGAAGATCATCTAGATGGCAGAATTAGAGTGGACCACAGAATAAGAAAATGGATCCCCGGATATCTCCTAACAGTATGTAAATTATGGACCAATTAGGAGTAGCAGATTAGGATATATGATTATATTAGTGGGCTGTTTTTCTGGCCTGTAGAATCTGGCCCAGAATTTTATCTCTAACTTGGGCCGCCTAAATAAGCACAATGAAGGCCGAATTAGCACTGAATCCTAAAGAATTATTTGTTCCTATATATGTCTTCTATAATCTAATGAAATTTGGGCTTAATTGGGTTTTTAATGTTGGTCCCAAATTCTCATCTGTGGGATGGTGTCCAATATGCCTTCTCTAGAATTGCTTCCATTCATGTCCAAATATCTCCATTATCCTATATGAATCCTCCATTGATCCCTGAATGAATCATGTTGATATTGAAGTGTAGATCGATTTACCAAAATATAAAATTAAAATATGTATAATTACATTCCTTAAAATCTTGATGAATCATTGGGTACTTTAAATGATGTTCAAAAATGTATCACGTAATAGTGCATTTTAAGAAGGAATTACAAACATAATGTGAAATGATGTTCAAAGTGTAAAATGATATAAAATTGTGTTTATGAATAATAAATCACATTAATATTATATATATTAACAATTAATATTAGCCTCATTTAGTGGCTAATCACTAACCTTGGGGGAGCATGAAGGTACAATTTTTCTGTAGTCGACGTTGTTTACTCATTCGCTCCTCGAGTGTGTGAGAGAGACTCAAATGTGAGATATCAACTGCATGGTCTTACATGATCATATATCCACATTTGACTCATGATATTTATGTTATAATTTAGACAATCATTTCATCATATTCTAGGGGTGAACAATGGTTCCAATCACATTGCAGGATGATGTGACATGAGAGTTCCTCACTTATCCCTTAGTTATACATCCCGGTGTGGAAAATATGTACAGAGTTCTTTAATGGTACTTTTGGTGGTCTGTAATGAGAGAAATCACATCTGAGTTCATCTCTTTGTTCCTCACCTTTCATCATGTGAAGGCTAACCACCAAGTTTCAGTAGGATTGTTGAAGCCCCTTAAGATCATGGAGCGGAAGTGGGATGGAATATCCATGGAATTTTTCATAGGTCTACCATTTCCATCGAAGGTCCATTATTCCATTTTGGTGACAGTTGACTAACTCTTGTAGGTATCTCACTTCCTTTTTATCATGGAGTATGTTTTTTTGGAGTGTTTGGGCTAGTTGTATGTACAAGAGATCATTCTCCTTCTTAGTGTGCCATCAATGATTGTCTCCGATCGTGACACACGTTTTATGTCACAATTATGTAGATTATTATAGTGGGTATTTGGTACCCAAATGAGCATGGGTAGAGTCTTTCACCCTCATACCAATGGGAAGACCAAGTGCACTATCCAGGTGTTGTAGGATATGTTGAGAGCTTGCGTGTTAGACTTTGGATGAAGCTTGGAGGGTCACCTGTCCTTGGTAGAGTTTGTGTACAAAAACGGAAACCACTCTACCGTAAGTATGTAAACATTTGATTCTTTGTATGGGAGACCCTATATTAAATCCTTGTGCTCAATGTAGATCAAATATTCATATCTTCTAGGACCTGAGTTGGTATAGGTGATTATGGAGAAGGTCTTGGTCATCTATTAGTGGATGATGACATCATAGAGTCGATAAAAATCATTAAAATATTTCCATAGTATACCCTTGGAGTTCAATAAGGGGGGACACATTTTCTTGAGTTTCACCCAATGATGAGTATTACAGAGGTCCAACAAGGGAGGCAAGCCGTTTTCAAGGTTTATCGGGATGATCAAGATCGTGTAAAGGGTTGGGGAGTTTGCTTATCTCCTCAACCTACCCCCACAACTGGAGATGGTACACAAATTCTTCCACATGTCACAGATGAGAATATAATTTCATGACCCCATACACATCATCAACTAGGGAAATATAGACATTGAGGATGGATCCACCATTGTGGAATAGCCAGTGGAGATCAAGGATCAATAGGAGAGAACCCTACATGGAAAAACCATTCCCTTGTTTAGCATACTATGGAAGCATGGAAACATGTAGGAGAATTCCTGGGAGTGGGAAATCCATGTGTGAGATCATTATCCCAAGTTATTTTCCTAGATTTTTATTTTTGAGGATGAAAATATTGAAGGAAGGAGTGATATAGAGACTATTATTTTCTTATAAGACTTTCAAATATTTTTATATATATTTATAGATCAAGGCACTGAGAAGGTGAGAGATTCGAAGGCATGATGTTCCCAAAATTAATTATTTAAAACTATTAAAAATATTTTATAGTTCTACTTCATAATACCTCAATGAAAATTGGGTTACTCTTAAAATATAGTTCTGATCAGAAATTTAAGACAACGGTTCAGTATGGAATGCAATGTTTACCCTAGGTGCGACATAAAATGAGTCAGTGTGGGGTGTTCGGACTCCTTTCTCATTGGTGATACATTAATTGAATTAATTAATTGTTAAATTTGTTAATTAATTCATTTAAATTCAACAAAAAACTCTATAAGCATTTTCCCATGAATATTTCTCTAGGGATAGCAGTAGAAATCCTGGGATAAGTCCAGAGCTCTTCCTCCCTACTCTATTTTTAAATCATGAAACTTTATATCAGGACGCATTGGAGACAATGACTCCTTAAAATAATTATCAAATGAGTTCTTCATCAATGATAGATCCATAATCAAGATTGGAATCATAAATTGGTTTTTTAAACCCTCGATTAAATTTAATTAAGAAGATTGATCTTAGTTATTCTATATGCATCTTTTTATTTCCTTTTCTTGTGCCTGATTATTGACATATTAATTTAATTAATTTTTTTTCTAACCTTGGATCCTTGTTCTTGATTGTTGGATAATAAAACTTGTCCAATGATGTATGAAATTTTGTTCTTGTTCCTTTATCATAAATTTCTTTATGATTTCATCATCAGTAGGACCCAGGGGTCCCGATTTGACATTTTTGGATGGTATTGAGCCCATTCGGACCCTCCGATTTGTATTGGTTTCCAAAAAACATCATGGATCGAGGATGAAACACCTGATATGAGATGATTTCGAGGAATGGAATGCTATTTTGATATCTTGGAATCAGTAAATCATTGGTTGTATCTATGGAGACATTTAGAACATGTGGTGAAACACCTGATTGAGAACGGGGACATTTTCTAGCACGCGATGGATGGAACTACAAGATTTTTCCAAGATATGTTGTTTTCAAGAAGATTCATAGAGAAATATGAAGAAGTGTGGACATATTCAAGTGTGGAATCTCGATTTATGATTTTTATCAAAATCCAGACTACATTCTATGTCAAAGGATGAACACATGGCGTATAGCTCCCTCAGTGGTGACTCTAGGGTTTTTAGAAAAGTTTAGGATGACACAGTGTGTAATCCTCACTTAAACATCGTGTACCCTATCACTGTGAGAAATCCCATGTGATGGATCACAGAAGTGGGAATCTGTGTAAGAGTACTTTGATATGGATTGATTATATAGGTGTAATCTTGTGTGATGACACATACCACATACCAAAATACACAAACACAAGATGAAGGTACACAGACACGACCAACAGCACACAGCTCGGTCCTCAGGTATCTTGGACACGTTGTGTAGTCCATGTATATGTTGTGTTATCCTACATGGTTGAGGTTCATGTGTCAGACAGGGATAACACCAGAAAGTGGTTTGGGACCACATGTCGTGTGAGCCGTCTCACACACTGTGTACCCCTAGATACTCTTTAAGTAAACTTCAATAGTTTATATCTCCTTTATTTGAACTTAGATTTTGGCCCATGAGTAGCCTATCCTGAGTGTTTTTTTACCTAGATTGTGACAGTTCCCTTAGTTTTGGTTTTTGATATATGATTTGAAATACTCTAAAAAAGACACCTTCTTAGGCAATTCTCGATTATGGCTTTGATTCAGCTACATCACCAGTGTCCTTCTGAGTGGTACCCTCCAGTTGTGTTGGGCAGTGGGTCTTCGACTTCTTTCAATAGTTACCCTCTAGTAGAGCTAAGAAGTGGGTCCTTGATATAATTGGAGTGGTATCCCCCAGTGTATTTGGGTAGTAGGTCATCAAATTATTCTTAGTGGTAACCACTTGTGGAGATGGGTAGTGGGTCCTCGACATCATTCAGGTGGTACCCTCTAGTAGAGTTGGGTAGTGGGTCCTCGACATATTTTGATTGGTACCCACCAATTGGGAAGAGGTTCTTCAACATCTTTTGAGTGGTACCATCCAGTTTAGCTGGTAAATGGGTCGTCAATGCCTACTGATTGTTACCCTTTATTAGATCTGGGAAGTGGGTTCTTAACTTTGAGTTTGAGCCCTCACGGTTGTGTGTTATAGTGACAAGGAGTAGTTAGGCTTGTATGGTTAATTCCTGGAAGATGCGTAAGATGTTGGGCATCCATGATGGGGTTTTTGAACTATTGGAAACTCTTATTCCCAGGCCAAGATGTGATAAAAAGATTCAATTACCCTCTCATTAGGTATTATTTCACTGAGAATATATATATATTCTTATTATATATCTATACCTTATATTAAGTTACTATAATTCCAGTAGAGGTGAAGACGTGTGGGTTATTCCACATTTATTACGTGTTTTGCTTATTGTGGTTAATTTAGTTTACTCTCCTACTATAGGGGGTGAATACTTGATAGCTAGTTCATATACTCACCATGTTTATCAACTTGTGCTTGGATGCTCTTAGTTTCACTCCACGTTTAACTGAGTTATACTATTTCACTATACCATATGCTATCTATTGTCTATCTCTTCTATTACATCTATTACTACCCCCCCACATCTTTTAGGCATACTACTGGGTATTTTTTTACTCTCTTCTACATGGGATCTTCCCTCACATGTCTTATATTATATAGACGATGAACAAGTCGATAGTGACTATAGGGGATCTTAGGTAAAATTGGGGTTGGACCACATAAGTTGGTCATAGGTGGGATTCAAGAGTTGGGATCTCTTTTAGCTGTTTAATTTTCTAGTTTTCATTTAGGTTGGGACACATTTCAGATTGGATTTTTATTTTTCCACATTTTTTTCTGTTACACTACAGTATCGTTTTATTGTCTAGAGATTTATGGATTCCTGGTTTACATTATATTAATGTTTAATCTTTTATTATTTCCTTCTGTACTTTTTTATTGATATGATTGTGCATGTGTGTATAAGTACTTAAGAAAAATGCATCCATGAGTTAGTTATACCATTGGTGCTTGTCTCCACCCCCAGGCCTTTGGAGGGAGGCTAGGGGTAGCTGTGGCTCAATCCCTAACTTGGGTCAGGTCATGATAGGAACCTTCTCAATTTTTTTACCATATGGATGTGTTATTTCTCGAATATTACTCATGATCTTGATTCTTACATTAAATTGAAACCTCATTAAATATTCAATACATTGAAAGTCGTATTTTTTTTAAAAGGTTGGGGCTGAAGTGTAAATTTATTTTTTAAATAAAATTCCTCGTTAAGACTGCGTAGAGGGAGACCCATTACATAGCTTGAAGGCGCAAGGCCAAGTGGCCAGAATACAAGGCTTGAAAGCCCATTTTTGGCCCAAAGGACCCCTTGGTGAACACTACTGCTAAAATACCTTGGCTGCTATATTCCCAGCTACAACACTACCACCTCTATAGTCCCTGCTATAGTGCCTCCGCCACTACACTGCCATTGCTACTATTGTTCCGCCCCTACTATAGTACTGCTACATTTCCCTTATACAGTACCTAAAAGTTCATCCCTACCCAGATTCGATCCGGGGTCTTTTGGATGCACAGTAAGATCATATACCACTTGGGTACGAGCTTGATGGAACTACATTGAAAGTTAAATAATTCAATCCCAAAAGAATTTTAGTTTAATAGAATAATAATGTTATGATTCATCCAACTATTATATCAAAGTATGTGTTGGGGAAAGTAAATGATTTGGTGTTCACCATAGGCTTATAATAACTTTAATTAGAGGATGATAAAATGAAATAATACACATGATTGATTATTAGTAGTCTGTTTCTAAAAATTATAAAAAAAACTCATCAATGTAAATAATTTCACTCAATCTATGGAATTATAAGATAATGTTTTAAATTTTTGTATTTAGTATGTAGTGAATAATATCTCATAAGAGAAATTCATCTTCCCAATTTGTAATATTAATTTTCTCCCATTGGATTGTGGTATTTTAGGTTCATCTTTTGACCCCCTATATTATTTTTCTTCTCTTTTAGATATTTTAGGTAAGTATTCATCAAAAGAGTATTGTATCAGTGTATAGAATTGACATGTATATATGTATAATGATGATTTATTTCATTTTGGAGGTTTTGAAAACACCAATTATTTTGAAATTACAATTATTATTAAGTTAACCATTTGAGAGATAAAAAAGTTATAGATAATTTATATATATATAATTATTAACACAAAATCATTGTCGTCCATTCTCACCCCACAAAATATTTGAATAAAACCAAATCCCAAAAACCTATAATATTTATTTATTATGTGTGTCAACCAATTACCCATTATTATTGAAAATAACCTCTCTCCATATCATGAAATAAAAGTGTTTGATCATTTGAGTGTGTAAAAAGGTAATTGCATGGATATTGTCCAATATCACTAGTATAGTATTTTATATTTAAATTTGATGAGGGTAGTCCATTAATGAAACTACAACATCAACTAGACCCCACTCTTCTTGATATTTTCTAAAATGTTATTGGTAAACTATTGGATTATAAGATCACATATCCCATATATCATAGTAAATTGGTTATTAATATAAAAAATTTTCATAAAATTATTTTATTTATATTGGTTCATAATGATCATAATGAATTTGTTCCAACCCAACTGTAAAATAACTACCTAGCCAACATAAACAGTTGGAAGCTTAACAATTTCACTCAAAAAACCATTTTCCAATATCATTTATTAACCAAATTTTAGAAGGGTTGTAAAGTAAGTCCCATTATTGTTTCCTTAATGGATTTACAAGATACTATATGATATATATATCCCCTACGGTTTAGTAAAATGTATTATTTATATTCCCATTTAGAAAAAAAAAATTACAAGAGGATTATATTCAACCTATGTTATTCTATAGGAACTTTATAGAGTTACATGGTTATTATTTTATTAGATTACCTAGAGGAGATAAAATAAGTATTTATAAATGATTTTAATATATATGGATCCGATTTTGATGAATATTTTCTAATAGAAATTTTTTTCTTTATCAGTTTAGTGAAAGTAATTTTATTTTAAATTATGAAAAGAAAAATTTTATGGAGGAACTGGGAATTATTTTCGGTCATGTTGATTCTAAGGAGGTTATATATGTTGTAATACTATTATAAAATATTTATAAAAGGATGTTAAAAAATTTAATGAAAATTGTAAAATTTTATTTGATGAAAAGAAAATAAGTCTCATTTTACCATCAATCATCCAACCACTAAGGTGTCATCCACCCTTTAATTTCGTGTGTGATACTTCTTACTTTGTATATGGGGTTATCCATTCACATTATTTAGATCATAAAAATCATGTCTTTACATAATAAGCATGAAAATTATACCCAAAATAAGATAAGTACACAAAAATGAAAAGGATTTCATTTTCATAGTGTTCTATTTGGATAAATTTCTGTCTTAATGGGTATAATGTCCAAAAAAATTAAAAATGCTACTGTGAAATATTTATTGGGGAAATAAAATGTTAAATATTGATTTATTAGACAGATACTTTAAATTTAGAACTTTGATATCAAAATTTAGGGTAAAAATGGTCTATAAATTTAGTTTTCGACTATATTAGCCACCTTCCCATTAACCTAGATATTTTATCATCCAATAAATTATTAATTATAAAAACATTCCATGATGATCATTTTTATATTTTTCATGATATCATTCAATGTTTGACTGACTTTGTCGAATTTTTAGTTACCTCACATGCACTTCATTGAATTAAGATTCACTAACTAGATCGACTTTGTATGGAATATAGGCATTAAATTTATGATTACCCCCATTTATTAGAAATATAGAGTGAATAAATCATATAGAGAAGTGTGTTTGATCATGAGATAAGGTTTTTTCATACATTTAGACACAAAAATTTATGTGGGGGTCTCTTTGGTCCCTAAAAATACATGGAATATCTTTGACTCTTTCCATTATTAAACAATGTTATTATGAGATGTTCATCAATATTATAAGTCATGTACAAGATTCAAATTTATTGGAAATTTGTTTAAAAATAATATGATTCCTCAACAACCACTTCTTTTTGTGAGATGATTAATATTTTGGGTATTGACTTCATGGGACCTTGTCCTAATTAGTTAATATTTATTTATATTCTTCGTGTGATTGATTAATTCTTGAAATGAGTGGAGGAAAAGGAAGCCTTCATTATAGAGTTTTCATGATCTTATATCTTTTATAGGTATGGTTTATTATGAATCATTATTACTAACTATGGGTCCCACTTTAAAATTCGATCATGAAATAACTTATACACCATTATGAGGTTGTGCACTATGTTTATTAACCATATCATCCTTAAACTAATGGCCTGGTATAAGTGTATAATAGGGAAGCTAAACTAATATTTTAAAAACTAGTTCAACCCAATATGTAATATTGAATAACTAAATTAGATCCTTAATTTTGGGTGTATCATACTACTTTTAAACTCCTCCACCACATCGCCCCCCCCCCAAATCAATATGTATCCATTTCAATTATTGTTTGGGAAAGCTCATCACCTTCTAGTTGTAGTTGAGCACCATGAATATTGGTCCATCAAATAATAAAACTCAAATATTTTAAATTTAGACACTCATCAAAACTATAATTCCAGAAACTAAGTATATTAAATGAAATTCCTATGAGAATACATAAATTAATCAATATAAGAACAAGGTTTTGCCTGATAGAATGATCTTACATAAGGAGTTTGAGGTGTGAAAGAATGCACTCATACTCATCTCAATGATAAAGTTTATGACCATCCGTCCTTATTACTATTGGTTAGGACCATATATATTTTCTCTGGTTTCACTATATGGTGTTTTTAAAATAATGAATGAATTGAAAAAATTTATGATTCGTTGTTAATGGGTAAGGGCTTAACCCATTTAGTGATGCTTTTAGGAATCATGTGTTGGGGAAAGTTTCCTTCCCCCACACAATTAATAAATTAGTTTACTAAGTTATACCAATCCATAAAACATTATAATATTATGTATTTTCAAAAAAGATATAAATTTTAATTTTAATTGAGTATTATTATGTACAATAAAAAAATTATGTGTTGGTAGTGGTTGTATGAGGTCATAGGTTATAGTTTTCATGTGATTTCATTTTTCTTTAATTTTTTTCATATTATTATTTTATAAAAAATTTATATTAAATGGAATATCTATACATTTTCTAAAATTGAAAATAAAATCAAGGAAATTACTTGGGTTTGAGATAAATAAAATTAATTTTCATATGGAATCATTCTATACATTGTATTTCTAAAACATTATGAACTACTTAATGGATTTCTGAAACTTATTACTCATTAGTAACTAACTAATATTATAATCACTATCTTGAGAGGTACCCTAAAACATTTTTACAACATCTTACTAGTACTCTATATTATTGAGTGAACTAATATTCTATTTTCCTATAGAACATGTTTTTATAATTTATTATGGAATTTGAGCATAATAAAATTTTCTATTGTGATTGAGGTATTTATTTGATATTTCACCATTGTTTTTTTATTTTATTCATTCCCTTATAATTTCCATTATAATAACCTAGTTTCCATAAAACAGCTTATAGGTACCAAAAATACAAGATCATTTTCCATAACTACCCCCACTCTTGAAAACATTTAAGGATCATATATCATCATGAGTGTGTGGTAATCTGGTTATTCCATGTGTTATTATTATAAGAGTTACATTTTTATGAATTTTTTTTTTGTTTATCATTTTTATGGAAGGGTCTATAATATATAGTTTATATTGAAAATTAGGTAATTTATCTTATAAAAAAACAAAAAAACATAATGATCATTCATTATACTTGATTTTTTATAACTTTTGGACTTAAAATTTAAAAGTTGGAATTAGTTGGATGATTCATCTATGGGTACTTTCAGTGATCAATTTTAATTACATTTTTAAAAATTATTCATACAATTGAAGAGAAAAAAAATCATCTTTTTCCATTTTTTTTAATTATATATCACTAGAAAAAGCCACAATTAAAATCCTTTAAATACTCATGATTTAAATATTATTTCTTTTCTCTAGAGGGGAGAAGTTATCATTTAATCATGATTAAGGTATGGCTTATATGATTTTCATATGAATGTAATTTTTCATACTTACCACACTTGATATAATAGTGAAAAAACTCCTTTGAAGGTAGGTTTTAATATGTTTCATGGATGAATAAATTAAAATGAATAAATTTTAAAATGTGAGAAGTAAAATGAATGTATAATTTATGTTATTAATGATACATGATAAATTTAATTTTGAAAATAATATTATAAATTTTATCAATTTAGATTTGGGTGTGGTTTTTTATTCGGATATATGATTTTCTCTCGTAGTGAAAAATGTAATTTTGGGGTATTTAATGTGTCAGCTCGTTCTAATTTTTTATCATTTATAAACCAAAATATTTTATCATTAAATGAATAAATTTTTATGATTTTTATGTTTTAGTCCATTATTATAATTTTAAAATTATCCAAAAAGTTCTCAATTTGATATCAATTTATATTGTTTATTAAATCATTCAATACACTAATCCAAAATGAAAAGGTCTTTTTTATTATTCTTGAGACATTGGGATTTAATTTATCCAAATGTATCAATTTATAGATCTAAACATTTGATCCTCAAATGTATATTGCATGATGAACAGATCTAGGATGGTCTTAATGACCCACTTACTATATTAAGTCCATAACATGGGATAAAGTGATCCAATTAGGATGATTCAAATTGATGTGGAAATATATCATTATTCCTAAAAATAAAACCAATATTAATGTCAATATACATCAAAAAATTAATTTTTTGATGGAAATAATGAAATGGGGATATATTTATGAGGACAATTAACCTACCTCACTAAGACATTAACTTTTCATGAAGATAAATTGAAAAAAATCCTTAAATGAATCTTGTGACTCATTTTCACGTTTGAAGAATATATTTGTAATAATGAGTTTATATTGATAGTTTTATTTCATCATTTTCTTATTTCAATCCCTCTTTTACTTCTAATCCATATAGTGATCAATCTAGGTGGTGTTACAAGTTATAATTCTGAGCTCAGTGCATGTGATTCATGGTTAGATAATTAAATTAAAAAAAATTATCTATTTTTATTCAATAACCATTTAGGTTTCTTGTTTTATCATGGTATTCTAATATATGAATCAATGGAATATGAGTTCTCACATTATCATTCAGAAACTGAATCATTTGATGATTTGAGCCATTGGTTCCTTCCATTTCCTTTTCCTTTTTTAAAAATTTTCTTCTGGATTGTATCATTTCATAAAATAAAAAATTAAATACCCTTAATATTCATGTAAAATTTATGAAAAGAATATTATAAAATATATACATTTGGTTATCACATCACACTATTTATTTGATGCGTCGAGGAGTTCAGATCTTATGTCAACCCTATTCATTGATTTTAAGAGGCCTTCGATAATCAATATCATGTGATTAATTAAATACTAAGTGTTAACATGATAAAAAATCATATACTATACTATTATCATGTGGTATAAATCATGGAATCAGATATCTATCGCATAAACCTTGAGAGCGATGATGGTTGGGCATCAAGGGTCACTCACCAGAGTTGATCATGATTTATTTATCTTCGTATTTAATTAAATAAAATATTCTTAATAATTGAATAAAAAATAATTAAATGCCTCACCCAAAAAGACCCCACATGTCCTGGAAGTAAACTGAGTATACCATAAAAATATCTTCTACAATAAATCAAAGGATGGATCCAAGCACTAATAAGATATAACTTATATGGGAGGACTTATCCTAAAATAACCTAAAACATAAATGTAGATCTAAAATAAAAAAAATTAGAAACACCCGAAGATAGATACATTACCAATGAAATTTGTGTAATAAAATCACCATAAATCAATTCCAAATAAAATTACACATAGAAAAAAATCAAAAAGATGTAAATACATGTGGATATGATAATATCCATTTGGTACAAATTACTTCAAGTATATAATGAAATATCATCTTCTGGAACTCCTAGAATGGAATCAAACTGAAAATATCTCTACCATGAACCATATCAACTATTGAGTAATATCGCCTCTAACTCCACTAGCTCCACATCCATCAATTCAATCTATAAATTGTGTGGCTTCAATATAGACACAATTCTTGTGGATATGAAACTCATGCATGGATGACTATAAAAATACCATGTATGACACCCCAAAAACAAGAGGCAAATATAAAACAATATTTCAAATCAAAACCATCACCATGGAATAAAAAAAGATATCCCAAAGTTATGATATATACTCTAGTATAAATATAAATAGGGTAAAGGGAGGAAAACAAAACATTACTTCTAATCTCCACAAAGAATATGTCATATAATAAACCAATGTTTTATAGGATATCGTAAGTTTTAAAAAAACTATATTTTAATAGACCAACTATATTCTCTGACTATAAGGTACCCACGACATCTCCTTTGTCCACTATCAGCTCAAAGTAATTTAAATATCAATATTTCATAAATCCCACAAATCCAAAACTATAATTATTTCATAACATGAATGCTACATCTCGGTAATTATAGTGGGTGACTATGCCTCATCAACGTATGAGTATACAGAAAGAGGGATTAATATACCCTTATAGATGATAACACCCTAAGATAAAATGGAGTACTAACTCTAGAAATAGAGGATAGTTCTCTAAAAAAATGGAAGTACAAAAATTATTGATGGAGGATCGTGCCATGACATACAGGGGAGTTCCCAAAATCTATCTCCATAAAGGGAACCACACCCTATCATGTATATGCCACCAGGAGAGTACTAAAAACCCCATATATATAAGAACATTCTTTGGTACACAAGGAACTACCTACTCTATATTTTCTCCAAAAACCTTACACACCTCCTATTGTCTCTCTAGTGAATCTAAGATCTGCAAATGATCCAAACCACAACATGAAGATATTAAAATGACCTAGGAAAGAATATTATTATGATATACATCATAAAATAATCAAAACAGGATACTCATATTTCTAACACTATCATTCAGGGGATAAATCCTGAATAATACTCTAATGGGCCTAATATATAGTGTGTCCAATGGGGTACATAGTCTGTAGGGATCTTGAGAAAGGTTGGTCAGGTACTCTTGTAGCACAACACACGTGAGGTTAACATATATATAATTTATACTATGGTATATAGTGTGTATTTCTAAAAGAAACAAGATTTTATGTACATGGAATCTCTATGGATTAAATGGTGTATAATTCCATGTGATATTTTGTCATGTACATCTTATACACAAAATTTATAAAGACCCTGACCCTAGTATCCTAGAGTTGGTGGTTAATTTATTACATTAAAAAAATATGTAAGGAATTATATCTCTAATGAAATAATATTTTAGTAGTATTGGTAAACTAGATACCTACTTGAATCTTACATTACTATTGAAAACATAAAATCCAACATAGTATTTTATTTTATAACATCAATATTCTCCTACATTATCCCTCTATATCAATCATAATATATTTCTTGGATATATAAGAAATATAAACCTATGAAAATGGGTTATATCATATGATCATTAAGGATATGTGTATAGCAGAATATATGAGTAAATAAAGAATGGTTAGCATGGGAAGGTAAATAACTGAAATACATGTCATTAACCAATAACAAGAACATAATATGGTAAAATTGAATGATGATATCAAATTTTTATAAAAATAATCATATAAGCTTAAAACGTATCCATGGATATTATAACTAATCAAATAATCACATGAAACATCAATACATTAATTTAAAATAATGGAATTCATAATTACAGACTTCTAAAACATACTATCAAGGCTAGGACCAAGACATCTACATAAATGGGTATGGTCTTGGCTAAAACCCAAGATAGTTTGTCCCGTAACACCTATTGATGCATCGAGAGGCTATAGAGGACCACTCAAAAAAATTAGTAAATTAATTAATACCTCGTATTAAAGGGGATAATCATAATCAAAATAAATATTTATTTTAAAAAACTATCATACAAAATTTTAACAGTTACCCCAATCAATAAAAATTGTCATAAACCATCAAAAGTAATATGAATGGAATCAAATTGGAACAACCCATATTAATATAATCATAAACCAATCATATAAATTAATATGTGGATATCATTACAACATATCCTCAACGAGTCATAATTATAATGAGTGATTTTGACATTGATAAATAGAAATCTCATAAAGTGATCATTAAAAATATTTGAGGAAAATACCTTTTCCACCATGAAATCCATTTTATAAAAAAACTCCACAAATAAGTAGGAAATATATTTTCATTAAAAATAAAATTTTAAACTATTAAAGTAATAATAAAATAATTAAGGTACCATGATGGTATGAAAAAAATCCTTTTTTATTTTGGTCGAAAGAGTCCCAGTGTACCTTATTTGGAAAATAACAGAAATATTCCTTTTAAAAACATTTTTTAGAAAGTAAAATATGGTGAAAAATGAAATTAGACAATTTTAAGATAATTGTAAAATCCTTTTTGAACAATCATTTATAAAACATGGACATAAAATATAAATATTCCATAATAGATTCATAAATATACAAAATCCCAAATAATAAGGAGATTGTAAAATAAACCCTTACCCTATGGGTTTCGTTAGATTTGTAAGAACCATGAGATAAATAACTTCAAATTAATCTTTAAATACCATAAAGACAAATTGATTTATGGTATAATATATATAATGGGTTGTATATACAACATATAAAATAAATAAGTCATGGATATGGAATATATCTCATATAAGAAAACATGATACAAAAACCCTTACCATAGTTTTGATTTTCTCTCTACTTGTTTGAACCTCCTATATAATAAATATAGATTGATTATACATAAATTTCATAACCATAATAATATATATCTTACCTTAAATGATTTTATTATAATATTTTATCACCCATTTATTATCAATTCGCGATCAAATTTGCTGTTTTGGTGGTAATTACTCTCTTTTCTCATATATGTTTTGCTTTAGTAGTTATGGTCCTTATACTATTATCATTATTACGTCATATAGAAAATATTATAAAGGGATAAAATTTAATATTATATATATATATATATCCATCCATAAATATAGATATATAAAAATGGAATACACCCTTCATGGAGACGGTAGGCCGTATGTATGAATGAACATTTTTTTTTGTTTTTCGATGAATGGGACGAAATAATGGTAAATATTAATTAATCTGTATAGTATAATTATTATTTCATATATATGATATATGTTCAATAGATTCATATTTATATCTATATATTTAAATTGGTGATAAAAAATTAATTACACCTCTATATTATGAAGATAAACTATACGTACACATGGGTGATATTTTCACTTTTCCTATGATGGAAACAGTATGGAATGTGGTTATACCATAATCATAATAAAATATAATTATATTTATAATACTGGATTTATTATTTTACTAAGGTTACAACATATTAATATTAATTACAATAATAAATCATCTTGAAATATTTGGCAAAGATGATTACCTCTTCTTCGCCAGACTTCTTTTAGACCTTTTATTAAGGGATCACGGTATGGTATTTTTATGGACCAAAACCACTATAACTTTTTTAAGGATTTTAAAAAAAGTAATTTTTAGGGTTAGTTCAAGATATAATGCTTAAAGTGGTGTGAATAAGTGATGGATTATGTTCCCTTTTATAATTTAGGTGATGGGTGCTTTTTAAATTTCTCAAAAGATTAAAATATATTCAAACGTTTCTAGATCCAAATGATTATAAATGGATTATAAATGCATATTTCATGACATTATAGACCAAATTTTATCCCCATTATTCTTATTTATAATTTTTATGAATTTTAAATTATTTAATAAAATATTAATCTTATATAATATCATTATACTCAATTTTGATCATATTATTTAAATTGAATTTAAAACATCAAGAAAAATACTAACATTTAAAAAACTATTTTAATATTTTTTTAAATGACATGTTAATTTATAAAATTCACGTATCACATTAAATATCACAAATTATATTAATTTAAATATTTTTTATTGTAATTTATTTAATATTCCATTAATTAAATAATTAATGCATCAACATTGTGTATGAATTTAAGTAAATTATTTATTCATTAAGATTTTAAAAATAAATTACCATGATGTAGATAAATATATTATATTATAAAATAATATTTATAATAGAACATATCACCTATATAATATCATATTAAAAATACTACACCAATTAAAAACAATGTTGTGACATGTTTGACTTTTCATTAAAATAAATACTATAAATGTCATAATCACTTCCAAGTGGCCATGAAAATAAATATATCAAAATATTAGATTATTATGGAAGAAATTTAATAATAAAATAAAATATAAACTGTTTATGGGTTGATCTTCTAGTCATTATTATTTTTTAGCATTACTTACCTGATCTACCCAATATCGTGGTAACAAAAATTACTAAGGTTATTATTCATACTGACCAAAAATAAATGATAAATATTAAAAAAATTAAAATAATAAATAAAAATAAGGATTATATTTTTTAAAATTCAAATAATTAAATTTTATAATTAAATTTAACATTAAATTTGAATAGGGAAAACAAAAACAATTTTTCAGTAATATTTCTTTTCAAGTATAGAAATGTTTTTATTTTAAATTAAATCAAAAAATTGATTCTTGTTAACTTCTTATGAATATTAATAATTTAATATAAATAATTTTAATTTGAAAAAATATTAAAATAAAATTAATCTTTTGAAATGGTTGAAATTTAAAAAAAATCATTAAAAATCGGATTTTTTAACTATTCACTTAAAAATGATTCTTTTAAAAAAATATGAAGTTTTAAACCTAATATAATTATGATGTGATTATTTAAAAAAATTAATTTATTTTTTTCAAATAAATTTTCTATAAGTGTAAATAATTAATTATAATCATTTCCCATAAAAACTAATAAAAATCATTATAAAAGAAAACATGTGAAATTACTTTAGTAACATTTGAGTTTTTATTTAATAAGAATTAATAAATAAATTTATATTGGTTAAGGCCTTTATATATATTTCATAATATGTTTAATTCTATTAAAACTCTCTAATTTAATTTATCTTTTATAATGGTTGAGTTAAAATAATAAGCATTTTAATATTGCATCGCAGTTCTTTTTAGACTGGTATTCCATGTTTTAAACTTTATCAAACATAGTGTTATTTTAAAATATATAGGTTTTAAATTATCCTCTACTTTAATAATTTTTTTCCTTGAAATTTTAACTTGTGATTGTTAATCAATGATATGACATGTGAAAATTCTTTTCTGGAAATACCACATCACTAAAAGGGTCAATGAAACTACCACTTGAAAAGAGATAATGTAAGTATGCAGTTCATCTGGAAGAACACATAATAGGTTTATATATAGAAGAACATAATTGGGAAGTGAAAATATTGATATATAAGAGAAAATAACTCCTATGATCTAATGGAGTGGGATGTAGAACATGTTTTTGAGAATGTTAACCATCAACAAAATCGTAAATCCATGATGGGTTATTAGGCCATTGATTTCTCAGTATGAAAAGTAAAAAAAATAACTTTTTTTTCAAAATACTTTTTCCTAGAGTTATATATTAATTTAATAATATTGTAAATAAATAAGGAAATATACTTACATGAAGAGTAGAGTTTCTTCCTTTGATCAATTTCCACAAAAAATCTAATCATTTTCTCTAAATCATGAAAATGAATTTTTTTATGCATCAAGCACTAGAATCAACTTCAACATATCAAAAAATATATAAATAAAATATTCCAAATTTCATGATACATTAATTAAAACCAAAATGTTTTGTAAAAGATATGATAATTCTAAAAAATAATAAACATTTATTTGAATAAAACAACCTTAATATCCAAAAATTAAATAGTGATAAAAAAATTTAATTTATATCATTCAATAAATAAGTATCCTTAAATGTCCTCAAATATATTATATACTAAGATTGAAACCCAAAAATTTGAAGGATTTTATCACAAACTATTCCATGAAAAATTTAATATTTATCTCTAAATATGCACTTTCTCTAAACATATAATCTCCAAGATATGATAACCATTACTATAAATAACCTCAATCACCATAATTCCATAATAAAATCATAAATAACTTCAAAATAGAATTAAACCTTTATTCCTAAATTAATATTCTATAACATTCTATTTACCTTAATAATATAGGGGTCCCAAAATAGTAAGTGTATTCTGAAATAATATGAATCACATAACAACAATTAAATTTATAATCCTATAGTTATCTAAAATATAAAATATAAGTTCAAAAAATGAACTTATTCTGGATAAATCATATATTTTAAAAAAATAAAAACTATTTCATACTAATAAGGACATCAGTTAGGCCAGTGGTGGGAGATTCACCCTTGTCACCCTTCGGTTGTGGGTTCATTCCTTGTAACCTTGCCGGATGCAATGAGTTGTCGTTCGATCTGCGGGATATCCTTTTTATAAAACTATATTAATATAACACTAAAAAAATTCCCAATAATTTTATAAATATACTCAAAAATAACTTTAACATATTCAACATTAAAGGAATGTTTTAACCTCAAAGGTTATCTCGTACTTTTCATTTTACATTACAAAAACTATAATAACCCACAATTTTATTAAAATCAATGATTTTATAAACCATAATGGCTTTCTTTACCTTTAAACTTATTTCCCAAAAATTAAAAGATAATTTTTCCTCAAATAACCTTTTTACATGATATACCAATGGGTTTTATTCCCATAAATGTTTCCCAAAAGTGTCTTTAATCATGTCATATTCATACCATAAAAATGTTTAAAATGGGTGTTTAAAAATTTGAACTTATGATCGACCATAAACTCCAAAACCCATGATGGTACCCATGACTCATAAGTTAATTTAGATATAAATGTTTCAACAATTTACCTCAATTACTTATATGTTTGACGATTCTTATAACCAAAATTCCATTGCATAAATACTTCTACAATATAATTATTGAATCCCAATACATAACAGTTCAATAAGTCCTCTTAAATGATTGTAAAATAAAAAAATATAACCTAACATGGTCCAAGAGTTAATTATTTCACCCATGGCATCTATTACCCAATCCCTCATAAAACAGTATCCTTATTTTCATTAGTGATTCTGAGAGTTGTTTAAGGTGTAGGTTTATGGTCATATATCTAGATAACAAATTAAGAATTACCATAATATCTATCAGTTCTATTATCATCATGTTTGGTTTCTCACAATCACCACATTTTATATCACATTCGATGTTAATTTGTAAGCATAAAAGTATAATAATCACCATGAGCTATCAAATAATCATGGAATATTATTAAAAAGATTTAGAAATCATGAAACATTCATCTCAATATACTTGTACTTATGTTTAACCATGTTTACCCATGGTTATTACCAGATATATAGGATTATATCCCATTCGTAGAATTGTTCTCAATGTCATTCATTGGGCTATGTTCCCTAATCTATGATTTCTAAATTCTAGATTCTATGGTTTCTACTAAACTTTCTATGATACCAACTATAAATACCACAACCTCAACTTCCAAAATTTTGTGGTTACATTATTATATTGAGACTAGATAAAACTATTCACATACTGAAGGACAAAATATTTTATTAGTATTGGAAAAATAGATATATACTTGAATCATACATTATAATTAAAACAAAAATTTCAACACAGTTTTTCCTTTTATAACCCCATTATACACCAAGATTATCCCAGAATATCAATCATAATATACTTCTTGGAATCTTGGGGAAAATAATCTTAAGAAAAAGGATGAGCTCTAATGCTCATTAAGGATATGGATAAATTGGAATCTATAGGTAAATAAGGGATAATCAATATATAAAGGAAAATGAAAGAAACTTATTTAATTTAATCAATAACTAGAATATAATATGACTGGAATAAATGTTGACCAAAACATTCCAAGTAAATAATCATGTGAGCTTCAAAATTATCCATGAATATTATTACTAATAAAATAATCACATATAACATCAATAACTGCATAATGATGTAACTCATAATTCCAGACATCTAAAACATACCATCAAGGCCCCGTACAAGAAATAAAAAAATGTCAAAGGTCCTAGCCAAAACCCAAGATAGATTGTCTCGTGATACATACAAATACAAAATGGATATATATATATAACCCCACCCATCACTTAATAAGTCCAATTCAATCCTACTATGAATGTTTTGAATTATAAGAAACATAAAAAATTATTGAAAATATACCATACAAAATGTTAACAATTAACATAATTAATTAACATAATCATAAACCATCCAAGGTAATATGAATGGTATCAAAATAAAATATCCTTTATTAAAACTTTTATAAACCATATAAATAAATAAAAAGAATATTATCATTCGAAAATATCCCTAGTGAATCATAATTATAATAAGGGTTATTGATGTTTATGAATCGAAATTCCACAAATAGATCGTTAAAAGTTTGAGAAAAATATCTTTTTCACGTTAAAATTAATTTTTTAAAACTAAATTTCTCAAATATGAAGAAAATAATTCTTTTAAAATAAACATGTAAACATTTAAAGTAATATTAAAATAATTGTGGTGCCAAATGGTAATAAAAACATTTATTGCATATTTTTTTTGTAAGAGTCATAATGTACCTTTTTTTGGAAACCGATAAGAATATCCCTTTTAAAAACATTATTATAAAAGTAAAATATGTTTAAAAATGGCATTAAAAATTTTAGTATAATAGTAAAAAACATCATGAATTTTTTTTAGAAAATATGGACACATAAGAGATAAATTCTTTAATAAATACTTAAACATAAACAATCTTAAATAATGAAGAGATTATGAAATAAACCCTTACCACTTGTGTTTCTTTTGATTCAAATGGACCATGAAAAAACCAAATTCAAATTATGCTTTAAATACAATGAAGATAAAGTTATTGGCTATATAATATATCAAAGGGAAATTATATACACCACAAAAATATAAATAAGTGGTGAATATGGAATATATCTCATTTAAGTAATTGTTATACAACAAACCCTTGCCTCAGGTTTTATTTTCTTTGTAAATTTTTTAAATAACTATATAGTAAATAAAAATTTATTATACATTTATTTAATAGTAATACTCATATACGTTGCACCATATATAATTTACTAATAATATTTTATCACCGGTTTATTATCAATTCATTGTAAAAATCACCGTTTTGTGTGGTAAATTCTTCTTTTTTCATGTATGTTTTGATTCAAAAATTCTATTCCTTATAATTTTATCATAGTTACATAATTTTAAAAATATTATTTATGGGATTAATATCATATATATTATATAAATATTTATATATATAGATTCTTCCATAAATACATAGATAGTAAAATGAATTACACTATTTCTGGAGACGGTAGGTTGTACGTACGCATGAACAGTGTTTTTATTTTTTGATGAATAAAGTGAAATAATGGTAAATCATAAATAACTTTTCCATAATAATTATTATGAATTATATATAATATATATTTATTATTTACTCATTTATAACCATACAAGTAAATTGGTTATTAAAAATTAATTACAATGTTATGTGGAGATGGTAAGATGTACGTACACATTAGCGATGTTTTCGCCTTTCTTATGATGGAAATCATATGGAATATGATTATAAAACAGTCATAATAAAACATAAGTATATTTATGATACTGTATTTATAATTTTATGATGGTGAAAATTCATAAAGATGAATTATAAAAATAAATAATCTTGAAAGAGGGGGTAAAGACGATTACCTCTTCTTAGTCAGACTTCTTTTAGATCTCATTTTAAGGGATATATGATTGGTCTTATAGATGGACCAAAAACACTAGAACATAGATATGGATGTTGACAATATCAATGGGTAGGTTTTTTATAGATATAAGTCTTAAATTTTGGTGAATCGTTGAGGGATAGGGTTACCTTTAACAATTGAGTTGAGGGGAACTTCTAAAATTTATCAAAAGATGAAAATATATTAAAAGTATTATAGAGTCAAATGCTTCCAATTAGCCTATAATTTAAAAAGGGATGAAATTTTGGAAAATATATTATCCCATTTGTTATGGTTTAATGTTTTTATGATTTTTAAATAATTTAAAAATATATTAAAGTTATAAAATATCATTATTTTCAATTTCGATACCATTCATTACTTTGACTTTAAAAACATCAAGACAATAAGTTAAATTTGAACTAACTATTTTAATATATACTATACACTCCATGTTCATCTAAAAAGAAATTCTATAATCTTACTTATCTAAAATTATGTTATTTTTAGTATTTTTAATATCATTTATGTGATTATTCCCTTAATTAAATAATTATTGCATCTGTGTTATGTAAGAATTTAACTTAATTAGTTATTTAATAAAATTTAAAATAAATTACAATGATATAGATAAATATTTTATATTTATAAATACTTTTTTTATTCTAACATATCCTCTAAAAACACCATATTAAATATATTGCACATGTTTAAAATAAGAGTGTGGCATATTTGACTTGTCATAAAATAAAATACAATAAAGGTCATAAGATCATCCAAGTAGGCATAAAATTCCATGTAACTGAATATTGGATAATTATGGATAAACAATAATCATTGAATAATATTTAACAAATTTATAGAATCATTTTATATTCCTTTTTTTTATTTTTAACCTTACTTACCTAATTTACCCATTATCAAGGTAAAAAAATTCACTAAAGTTACTAATCATATTATAAAATAAAAGGTAAATATTTAATAAATTTGGACCTACTAAATAAAAATATGGATTCATTTTTTAAAAATTCAAAATACATAATTGGTATTTTTTAATTTAAATTAAACTGAAAAAATGCAACAGAAAATAGTTTTATAGAAAAATGCCCTTTTTTCTTATACAAATGTTTTTATTCTAAATTCAACAATGAAATTGATTACAATGGACATTATTGGATTATTTATAATATTATATAACTAATTTAACTTTTAAAAAATTTTAAAATAAATTTTATATATGAAAATGGTTGAAATAAAAATACAGTTCTAAAAAATATTTATTGTTTACTATTCATTGAAAAATAAAAATTTTATAAAAAATATGAATATTTCATTCTTAGATAATTTCTATTTGATGTTTTGATAAATTAATTTCATTTTATAAGATATTTTTTATTTAAGTGGAAAAAATTAATTATATTATTTACTCATAAAAAGTAAGAAAATCATTTTTTTAACATCTAAAATGATTTTACTAAAATCTGAGTGTTTACTTCCTATGAATTAATCAATAAATTTGTATTAGTTACGTCCTTTATATTTATTTCATAATATGTTTAATCCTATTCATACTCACTAATTTAATGGATGTTTTATAATATTCATGTTAAAATAATAATAATTTTAATAGTGCATCACAGTTCCTTTAACTCTCTATTGCATGTTTTATACGCTATCAAATATATTGTTATTTTAAAAAATTAGGGTGAGAAATCAAACTAACAGACCTGATGTACATGGTGTACTTAATGGATGAACAAGTTATGTATTTCAATATCACTAACTTTTCATATACATGCAATATGACCCACCTGATCCAAATACCCTCTCATGCTGATATCAGACCAAAACCATCACATACTCAATGGGAGTTCCTGATCCCCACATGATGGTGACTAGCACATAGGAATAAAAAAAGGGAACAATTTAACCAATCATGAAGTAGACAATATGATATGTATATATACATATATAATGGGAAGAAATAGTGGAACAATAATCAATATATACATGTCATATTAAAAGGAAACAACAGAACCAATAAAACTAAAAATTTGCTAAACAATATCTCTATACAAGTACAATAGAAATGGATAAATAAAACAAAAACAACAACTCTATGTTATAGTGTTGGAAAAGAACCACCGTCTCACCACTAGCTACCTATAAATAGGTGACAGAAACCTCACTTCTTCACAACAACGCCTTACCTTTCCCTCCATCAAAAGACATAATAATTTTTATTCACTGCCAAAGGGGTGCATAAGGTGTGAGATGAGGAAGATCAGTGGGATCTCACCCAAGTGTTTCATATCAATTATCTATAAATAAATCCAAAAAATTATCAACTTTAAAGAGAACAATTCATGATAATCTGTTAAAAAGTTTTATTTCAAAGTCATGGTAAAAAAATTCCCTTTTTCCACATTTCCAAAAAAACTAGGTTAAAAAGATTCAAATCATTTTTCATTTATCCAAGTGGTAAAATAAAATCATTTATCACATATCATTCCAAATCCAAATTATTCCAAATCAAAGAATATGTAACATCATGCTAATAATCAAATTAGTTTGGGATAGTTGGGAAACGTTTAGCCAAACATATTAAATTTCATACATCTTGTCTCTAGATATATAGATCAAATCTAGAGAGAATAGGAACACCCCAGTTGGTGAACCTCCCAATAGTGTCTAACATTTCCCTGGAAAAAACATTCTTGAGATCATAGGAACACCCCATGAGTAAACCCCCTGATAGTATCCACATTCAAGGCCTATTACTATACCTTACAACTAAGTACCCGAGGTTTCCCATGTGATAATTTTTCTAAAACTTTTCATCAAAATCATGGTTTGGAAACCATTTCATAAATCTATTTCACAATGATTTGAAACTAATTTTTTTTCCAAAATAATGGGAAAACGTATTTTCTCAAAAAACCTTCTTTTACAAACATAATTAAATCTTACTAATTAATTTATAAAACAAGAGAAATATAATTCATACAACATAGGATTGATACAAAACCACCTACATGAAACATGATTCACATATTCCCTCAATAGTATCCACCAACAAAAAATAATGAAAAAACAACAACGAGGGACTATAATCAATCCTTACTTCTAAAAATCAATTCCACAATAAAATCGGTTAGTGGATAAGATAATACAACCCATAAATCAAGAAAATTTAATTCCATAACAAAACCAACAAAAAGGTCATCCTTTAGAGGAATATAACAAAATTGATCTATGAAGTTTTAGAAAATTGATACTATAAGACCAATTAATCTGAAAACTTAGCACAACATCTCTACTCTAACCAATGGAAATGATAAATCAGAAAGTTAACTTACCTAGAGAGATGCAGGGAAACCTCAATGAAGATAATTCTCTGAAAAACAATCTTGAAAGAGTGAAGATCCAAAAAATCACATGTTAGTGCTCCTAGGTCTCAAGAGAGAAGGCTGAAATCGAATGAAAATAAAATCAAACATGCAGTGAATAAAAACCTAGAAGACAAAAATATTACATCACACTAATATGAAGTTCATTATGTAAAATCCATGAAATCCATACATGACAAAAAATCTATTACCTCAGTTAAAAAATATTGATTGAATTTTTTCAATGTGAACTAGTCTTATTACATGTATACATTTCACGATATGAACTAGTTTCATACATAAACTCTAAAACATATTCATATTGACTAACCTTTTCATGAATTGGAATCGTCTGACAGCAAGATTCTGTAGAAATATATTGAAACATCTACCCACCCTGGTCAACCCAGACCCCAAAGAACATCTTCTTAATACTTTTTCTGATTTATACTCAGAATATATTAATTATAACCATCATACATCCTCTATATTTAGGTTATCTTCCCTAAAAATGGATCTCCATTCTCATAATACCTAAAATGAACCCAAAAAAATATGGAAATGAAAAGAGAGATGATAAATACCTAAAAGTGTGTAATGGGATCTTACATGGAGTATGTGTTGAGGAAATTAGTATAGGGTGACATAAAGTGTGACCTAAAATAATAGGGATTATAGTAATAAAAATACCTTGTCAAAACAATTTGATCGTAAAATTTAGTCAGGTGTTTGTTATCTCATAGATACATGTCATATAGAACTTATTTTTATGTTGTTATTAAATATAAAAACATGGAAATTTTTAGTCTTGAGACTACATAGTTTGAAGTCAAAAAATTCTATAACATCACCACTTCACAGAAATTTCCACTATCACATCCCCCTCCAGTCGCACCTTCATGGCCAATAAACCCCAAAACACACATGACCTAAATTGACCCTTTATGGTAGGATAGTTATCTATATATCATAATCTAGCCTGTAGAAATCCACAATTTTTCAAACCACTCCTAAAAGTAATCATTTTCTCACTTTCATGTTCCCATACACATGAATTATCTAATTTTTCTCCATTATAGAATCATAAAGTCATAAACATAATAAATCACAAATAACTATATAAATTTCAAGATATTAGAGTCCAAAGGAATAATAACCATCCAAATAATAACTTATGTTCGAGTTCAATTAAGAAAGTAAGAATGATATAAGAATAGAATATTTATATGAATAGGAGTAAGATTATCAATAGGTAATGAATAATTGAATCATGTAATATTTTATCAATAAAAAATTATCAAATTTAAATTTTATCAAATATAATTATAAATAATCATTACCAATAGAAAATCATGTTAAATAAATAACCCAAGGAATATTCTTAAATAAAAAAATCTTGAAAAACATGGAGACTTCATACACAAACTTTCCCCATTCTAGAAACAAAATATTTAAACAAATTATTCACATGATTAAAGGGGAAAAAAATCAAGGTATAATGTTATTTTATTTTTTCATTGACAAATTCATTAAATTTAATTATTTAATCTGATTTCCTTCAAAACCATGTCCTTTCCAAGAAATAAATATCCCAAAAATAATAAAAGTTATGAAATGAAAATAATTACGATGAGACGAAAGTATTCATTACACATTCCTGGAGATGGAAAATTCTTTACTTAATAGTTATTCTATTTATCAATTTTCAATTATAAATTTTCATCACATATAAACATGTTCATCATAGGAAAAAATCATTTAAAAAACTTGATTTTAAAATATATAATGTTTCCATTCATTTATAAAGAAAAAACATTGAATAAAACCAAAATATCATATTTTCATCCATTTAAAATTCTCATTATTTTCCTTTGAAAAATAATACTTGATTAATTTACCACTAAATATTAAGTAAAGAACTTTTTTTAAATCCCTTCACAATCTATATTCATTTCATCGTTCTATAAGTTTTAAGTGATTTGATCATGACAGGAAGGGAATTAAATCCAAGATCCAAAAAGAGGAATATAAAAAAATAATAAATAAGATGTCTATGGAGAATTTTCTATTCTTGATTATCTAATCATATTCCTTGATCATCATTGTCAACACCACTATGAAGGACTCCAAGAAGATGAATAGATTTTGTCACATAAAGAGAGAGAGTAGTGAATTTTTCTCTCTATGATATTCTATAGACAGATAATTATTGTCATTTATTCCCCTTTTCCTGATGGGTGGAAAGAATGAATTAAATAAATTATAGGGTTATTTTCATAACATTACTCTTCATTTTCCCAATTAATTTATCATTTTTAACAAAAATTAAATATCTTACTAAATGGAATTAACATGCCAAAACTATAAAATTTTAGAATTATCCATGCCATTTCATCACCATCATCGAATGTAGTTTCCACTTCACCAATACCTTCCATCTACATGTGAGTGTGCATAATAAAAATAATAAAAATTTTATATTTTAAAAAATAAAATACACAGTCCCGAGGTTAAAAAACGTACCATGAAAATTATACCACTCCTAAGAAAAAATAACCATTAGGAACACAAAAAATAATTTATAATTTCTATTATGGAGTCTCTATAATACTTATGAAATTTACTCACTTTCAATATTAATATTTATTTATTTAATAATTATGAAATATAAATAAAAAATAAACTACTTAAACTTTCACAAAAAATCATGAAAATGGTAAATGTTTCATTCTATGTTCAATTAATCCTTAAAAAAATATTAAGGTAAATAGTTAGGGTAAATTTACCATTTTACCCCATTTGGAGGCCCGAATTTTGAAACTCCAAAATAAACGAAGTCTCATTTATGAAAAAATAGGTTCATTAAATTCTCCCCATCATAAAAACTTTTCATCCTAGAAAAGAAAAACATACAATATATTAATTAGAATATCATTAAAGAACCTCTCATGGGATACATCCTATAATGATGCATATGCAATCTTCCCTTATTAGTCCATTCCCTCAGAGAATCTATGGAAGAATCACTATGGGAAACATTTTACACCTCTACATAGGAATCACTCTACTCTGGACTACCCTAAAATGTCCTTAAAAATGCATAATCCCACATTATATGGCTTCTACCAAGATTTGATATCATTATATCGTTTAATAATAGGTCGTCAATAGTACAAAGAAAACAAAAAACCCTAAAAATCCTCCTTAAAAAGAATCATTATTAAGGGAACCATTATAGAGAGTTTCATTCTACCATCATTTAATAGTAAATGCAATAACTATAAGCTTGCATCCATTACTAAAGGTCACCTAGTTGGGTTATAGTCACTCTATGAAAAATTTAATAATGATCATACAAATATATAACACTGATTTTCTAAAACCACCATACAGGAAACCCAAAGATTTTTGGTGACCTTATTTGTCACTATTTTAAATATATTTTCAATGACAATGAATAAACCTAATCTATATTATTAAATCCAAAAAATAACATGTTCTAAACATAAGAAACAATTAATAAAATTTTAAAAGAATCATCTTTCACGGTGTAGCTAAAATGGCCACAACAAACACCAATTCCCCACTTACACTAAAGTATCATACCCTTTGGGGTACCTTAGTTACCAATTACTCATTTCCACCCATTATGAGTCTTAAAAATACATTAATATTCAAATACCAATGAAAAATGTTGAAAACCCCACCCTTAGAGGTATTCTTCAAGAGAACTGTCTATGAATACTAGATTCCTCATGATCCAAATCTTAAAGCTTCTATATATTGTCTCTCATATATATAAATATTTAAGTACTGTTGAAATTATTGAAACACATGCTTCCTCTTCAATGAAATCCAATCATTGAGACTAACTACTTATATCTTCCCAACATCTACTAAGTATGAATTTTTTTAGCGGTATCAAATACCAATATGTTGTTGCACCACTCTGACCACCTTATCCACTATATACTTAATTTTAGAATATATGAATCACTAAATCATTTTATTTAATATCATGGTATTATGTATGGATTCCTAAAACCCAAAAAAAATGAACCATGATAGTTTTCCACACCATTAGTTTTTTAAGATGATTAAAAATAATCCTCCAAATGCCTAATATGCTCACCCTCTATTTTTACTAAAAAAAGGGAGACATTAATAAGACCAAAAAAAACATGGGTATTATAATGATAACATGGTATTAATTACTTCTAATAACATCATTTTGATTTTAAATATGTCTCAACGACACCTAGAACACTACCTATAAAACATAATTCAAACAAAATTAAAGACTTTACCAACTAGAACAAAGATAAATCTCCAGGAACCGTAGGTTTTCAAGGTCCCACAAAGCCAAATAAAAACCTTCTTCCAATAGTTCTGTAAATTACATAAGAGTTACCTAAGATAATCCAAGATATCCTATAAATAACATCAAATATCAGTACATCCTACGAATAAATTCGATATAGGAACTGAATACTCAATGATGGTAACCTTGGGATATCATCAAAAATAATGTTATCCAGTTAAACTACCACTATGATTACAACTCCACCATAGATTATATAAATCATCATAGTATGATCTCCGAATAATGGATGATTAAAATAATCCTACAAATTATCTTCTTTTCAAGAGGGAAATTCACACTTTTAGCATTCGTAAACAAAGGATAGCCACTATTATTAAAAGTTTGAAGCTATAAGGGTCTAGTGAGAAGCTCAACTATAATCATAAACATCTTAAATAATAACAATATAAGTGGAAAATGGATAAATCTAACATTTATTATAATGAGTTTGTAGAAAGACAATAAGAATTGTATACCCAACCATGTTAGTTACAACCTTATATGAGTCCATATTGATACAAAACTATCCAGAATCAAACAATGAAATGTACACTTCTAACAGTGATTACCTAAAGGATATGGATGAATATATCCCTAATAATTATCCATATATTGTTGTTTCCATATCCCGAAATCCCTAGTAGAACTAATCTTTTGAAATATTTTAGAACATTTTATATGGAATCACTTTAGATCCAAGTATCTATCACTGTGGAGATCTATCCATTTCACTAATTTTTATATCAATTGTGAATAACTATAATGTTCAATATGACTAGATGTGTTACACTGATAAAATATAAATCGTCAAAATTTAACCTCAGGTATCTCGAATACTCTTACTGGCTAAAATTCCTTGTTTTTATTCATTTTTTATAACGCCCCTTTCAATGTATAAGGATGAACCATTACAAGGCCCATAGGATTAGTGGGTTACATTACTATAAGACCTTATAAGTATTCATCCAAGACATGAATACTCAGAAATACCAATCCCTATCCTCTAGATCGTGAATTAGCTTTCCACATTCTCATTGCATGTTCTATTAGAAATACTTATATAGAGGTTCCCAGGTCTAGTCCCGATGGAATTTTTTTACCCTCTCATTCTTTAATATTCGTATAGATTTATTCTTGGGAAATATTATACTCTGAGTCCTCATCTAGAGCTATTTTCTTTGGTCAGTCTATTTTCATCTACATTGTATAATCTAAATTAGGTGGTCTGAAGGCCTTGTGGTGCCCCGAAATCCTTAACTGGCCTAAAGGCCTTCGGTGGACCAAAGGCTTTAAGGAATACAATCCCAAACTAGTGGCCTAATGTTTAATAGTTCTAGCTACTATAATACTAAACTGTACCATCTAATACTATAATAATGCTATAGTACCTCGGAAATATGCCTCCACCTATATTCGAACATAGGTCTCATGGATGCACTTGGAGAGTCCTCATAAACTGGATTTAGGATCATGTGCCTTAGGTCTCTAATATAGTTAGAGAACAGGTGAGAGGTACAACCATAATCTTAAATCTCATAATTAATTCTCTACTCAATGTCTTGATCTTGTAGGAATATTTCTTCAATTGGTCTTGGTAAGTGCACTATCCCAAAATATGTGTAGAATCTTGAACCCAAATCATGATAGGATAGTTCCATTAGGGGTTTTAATAAACATCAATTAATGTTTTATTGAAAAACGAATGGTAAATGAAATGAATGAATTGGTATCTTGTTATTTGATGTCCAAATTAAAAAGATGGAATATCTTTCAAACTCCAACCAATCCCTTATTTATTTATAAAAAAATATTACCTTGAAATATTATGATGAATTTGTCAATAGATCCCACATAAAATTTTTTAAATATAAGTAATTTTGTTCATATAAGTAGTTACTACAATACACTAAATAAAGAAAATTTTCACTCTGAAAAATTGTCGGTGGGTATTCCCACTACTCACAAAGTAAATGAAACCCGCAATCAATCTATGGATCAATTCCAAATCACCCAACTATGAGAGGCTCAAGAACTAGAAAAACAATTTCATGGACCTGTCTCTTAAATAAGATCTTGATATCTATGGGTATCATCCTCTACTAGAAAATATGGAACCACATTTATTAGATCACATTTACTTGATCTGATATGGTAAAGGACATGAGAAATCATGACTAATAACTGAATGTTTCATTCCCAAACTTACTAGTACCCACAAATCATTCCTTAGAGTGTTAGGTTATCTAAAAATTAATCAGAGTCCTAGATAAAGGATACAACCATCATATCACCAATGTTGGATCTCCTTGTCTTATAACAAAAATCAGTATCCCCTTAGCATATCTACCCAAATTTTAAAATAATCCCGATAAGATAGATAAATATAAAATATTTCCCTAAGTAGAAAAGTACACTAATACCTTTCAGACACAACCCATCTCATTGATATACCACCTTGATTGGTAGTAAACTGACTCTTATACATCATGCATACATCCAATATCTGTACGGGTATATAATACCACCAAGAGGTCATAAAAACTGAATTGTATAAAATATGAGCATGAGATGTTAATGTCAAGTACAACACCAGAGAGGAAAAATCTAAAAAGGGATATATATATATATATAATTTTGTACCAACAAGGTAAAACAAACTCCAATAATTGGATGATATTTATACTAAAGTGTCTCTTGTAATGGACTCTGTCAGAAACAATCTCTACCATGAAGAATTATCAAGTACCAATTAATAGCTCATCTAATTCCACTAGCTCCATATCTCTTAATTTCATATTTGAACTGTGAAATATCTATATAAACATGGCATGTGTGGGCATGAATCCCATATAGGGGTGAGTATAAACAAACCCATTACACTACCCCAAAAACAAAATTTGATGATAATAAAATAACTCAACTCATAATATGGAATAATTGAAGATATCCCTAATTAATGATATATGAAATAGTGTCAATAAAACTATAGGAAAGGGAATAAAACAAATCATTAAAACTAAAATCCACTTTGAATAATGTCACAAAATCAAATAGTGTTGTATAGGATAGTGTTAATATTATAATATAATATTAGGGTATCTCAGTTATATATTGTAACTAAAAGACACCAACAAATAATCAAAAGTTAACTAGCATCTAAAAGTCATCTAGAAACCTATATGCTATAATTCCAGAAACTATAGATCTATATGTATTACATAACATCCATTTTAACTCTCTATAAATGAGTGGGGGGTTGTTCCACATCTAGGTTTGTGTATTGACTAAGGGACTACCAAATCATAGTGGAGGATCACACCATGATATATTTGGGAGTGACATTTCAATGGATATAAGACAATACCCCAACAAACAAGGGAGTACTAACTCCACTAATGGAGGACCTCACCCCGATATATGAGAGAGTACGTGGACTCTATGGTCATATGGGGGGTCATTCCTTGACACATATATATCATAAGTGGAGAAACCAAATCCCCATATATGGAGGAAATCGCACTAATAGACAAGGGAGTGCCTACTTTATCTAGGTTCCAAATGCCTCACCCACCTTCTATCATCTCTCCAATAGAGCTATGCTAATTGAATATTTTAAAATGAGAAGTGAACAACTTCCAATGATTGAGAAAAATTTATTTTTGGAATTGATTTAAAAATTATTTGAATGGACTACTCACACATAAAAGACTCTCAATCAGTTGAGAATTAACAAAGAATATTATAATTGGCTCAGTAAACAATGAGTTTATTGAGGTAAATGGCATATAGGGTTCTTGGGAAAGTTAGGACATGTAATATCACATCTCAACTCTTGTGAGTTCAACATACATGGTGTGTGTAGTAGGGTATATGAAATTAGTAGCTAAGTTTCATCTGATTTAATCTAAAATACATTTAAATATTTATATGTTAGTCTTACGTACACTACAAGACATGTGATAATGTAAATAATATATGGCTTTCTATTCATAGAATTTCCACAGAATACTTAACATGTAATTCCATGAAGGATATTATCATAAACAAATAATAAACTTCAAGTCACCTAACATGATATAAATGGCATGTGAAATGTAAGTACACATCATATGGTTCTATCTCATTGACTTAGTAAGTACATGGAACACACACAAAGGAACTTAGCCCAGTGTTACATGACGAAGGACCCAGAGTCACATGACATCTAGTATTAAAAATATAACATATAATAAATATAAATCAAATAGAAAGTCACACATCACATATCTAAAGGATACATATCATGTGAAATTTACTCCAACATTGTAACCAAATATGATAACAAACATGCAATGTTTCTGAATACTACACATCATATAGTCAGAAAATTATATAACTCCACCTATTCAATGCTATGAATATTGTAACCACCACCTCTATCCATGTATCCACTTTCATCCAATCCTAATGGAAATGGGATATCTATTATACCTTTTAGATAATATATTTATTCATTCTTCATCATAAATCACTTCATTATCTAATACCCTATAAACGATTCTAAAAACCCATCTCGTTTCCTCCACCTTGTCCTTGAACCCATTAATTCTTATATTTTATTATATTGTAGCAACATAAAATCCTAATTGAATGAAAACATGAAGAAATAGAGACTATTTAAAATTGTGGGTTATAGATGAATAACTAACCACCCAATGATGGGATATTATTTGGGTACATCAAAAAATGAAAGTATGAAACCATATCATAATCTATATACATTAAAG
Organism: Viscum album; assembly: GCA_963277665.1. Lineage (NCBI taxonomy): Eukaryota > Viridiplantae > Streptophyta > Magnoliopsida > Santalales > Viscaceae > Viscum > Viscum album. Next base: position 37,340,831 of record OY728141.1, on the reverse strand, counting down.
AATATGTTTCATAATGTGTTATGATTAATAAAATAGTTTTTTATTTCATAAAGAAATAAATTATCAAATAATAATTTTATTGAAGGTATTTTTATTATAAATAATAACCAGCAGGAATAAATAGTTTTAGTGAAGTAATCCAAAAAAATTATGCGAAAAAATCATGAAAAATGTGGAGGAATAATCCCCATACTAACCAAATGCAAGAAAAAATTAAAAAAAATTAACTATCAGAATGGAAGGAAAAATAAAATTAATCTAAAATATTATTTTCTTTATGCATTAAGAAAATAATATAATTCAACTATTTAATATGATTTTCTTTAACAACCACACACTTTTCATGAGATGAAAGAATATATGGGATGAGAAGAAAGTATATTTTTCATGTGTCCTGAGAGGAAAAGAATATTTTATTTAATAGTTATTATTTTCTCAATTTATGATAATATTATCTCATATCATATAATAATGTTCATCAATGGGAATTGTTTTTTTGAAAATAAGGATTATTTAAAAGAAATATCATTTAATTTGATCACCACCCAAAAATAGTTGTCATAGAAAACGAAAAATGTAGATTTTCACCAATTTTAAATTCTTATAAGTTTTTAATTGATTAGTTTTCCATAAAGTATTTAGTAAATAATCATATTTAAAATGATTCACAATTTATATTCATTTAATTTTTTTATATGTTTTGTGTTATTTGATAATAATAGGAAGATTATTGAATCACACAATATAAATTATGAAAATAAAATAATTAAAATATCCACAAAAATACTAAATTACTAATGATTGAAAATCTCACCATATACCCCAATCATAATTACCACCACCACCATGAAGGACACCAAGAATGTGAAATACATCTATTACATAAATAGATGGAGTTTCTAATTGTCATATATTGAATATTCCACTAATGTGGAATGATTTGGGTATATTACCATTTTTCAAAGGAGGGGAAGGATGAATTATATAAAGGGGTTATTTATAAAACTTTTTTAAAATTTACCTAATAAATTTTAAATTTTTTACTTGAATTATGGATATTATATAATGTTATTAACTTATAAAAAAGTTCAAATTGTAGAAATATCCATGCTACGTCATCTCCATAATGTCAAATCCATAACACCAGGACATGTTATCACCAAATCATTGCACACAAAAAAAGTAATAATTTTTTTATTTAATTTAAAGCATGAAAATACTCAGTCCCAAGGTTCAAAAATTTGACATGATAATTGTAAAACTTCTAGGATAAACCCCCACATTCTAGACATTTCCCTAGTGTCATAATTTCAGTTCAAGACTCCTTATAGAGGTCATGAAATGTTCACACTAATCGGATTAAAATTTATTTATTTAATAAATATTGTATATTTATAAAAACTCAATTAGCACATAATTCCAAAAAAATATAGCCCAAGGTTAAATATCGCATTACAAAGTAATCATAACCATTATATTTTTTTTGACGTAAACATAATGTTAATGTCACGACCCATCCCTTGTGGCCTATGTCATGACTAACCCAAGGCTAGGGGCTGGAAACTACCACCGAAGAAGTATTACCTAAAACTGATAAGGCATTTCCTTTATAACCTCTAAACACACGCAACCAAGCACACAGTAAGATATGAACTCAAGTAAACTAAATAATAAACAGAGTCAGTATAGTGAGTAAAAGGGGCTAGAATACAAGCCCAACTAGAAATTACAAGAAACTGAAACTACAAGTAAACTGGAACAGATCCTACGATCACATGCCAAGGATCCTACCTGAAGGGTAGGTACAACTCTCAAATAGTCATCTCTACAGTATTCCTCATCTAAGGCCACCTCCAAGCTACCTTCAGTTTTGGTACTCTCGTCCTCAGTCAGTGTTGTCTGTCGTCTGCACCAAACACAATGAGGTGTGGGCATAGCCCGTGTAGGGGTGATTATAACAATACTCAGTAGGGACCCCAAGACCATAAAGATCTCACAAAACCTAAAAAGGATAAACCAAAAAAGAAGGAAATAATTGATAACCCCACTTAGGTATATACCCATATATATACCTAAGTTATCAATTAAACCCATCGCAATGATGAGGAAAACATAGAGTCCAAATACAAAGCCCCAGGCTCAAATATTCCACAAGGGAAGAAATACTACGAAGGCAAGTACCACATAGGTACGCCACATAGAAGAATACCACCATGGTAGTACCACAAAGGAAAGTACCACATAGGTATAGAATCATCTCACACCAGTTATATCTTAAGTATATTAGTAGAGATGATTATATGTAACTACTTAATCATATTACTCTGTTAAGAGGTAGACCCACACAGGATTGCCAGGTGCTGACCCACACAGGATCGCTCGGTGCTGACCCACATAGGATCGCTAAGTGCTGACCCACACAGGATCGCAATGTGCTGACCCACACAGGATCGCAAGGTACTGACCCACACAAGATCTCTAGGTTCTGACCCACATAGGATCGCTCTAAGTGCTGAGCCACAAATGATCACTGTAGGGGATGACCCATATAGGATCGCTTGGTGCTGACCCACAAAAGATAGCTCTAAGTGATAACCCAAACAAGATCGCTCTAAGTGCTAACCTGCACAGGATTTCTCTAGGTTCTGACCCACATAGGATCGCTCAGTGTTGAACCACACAGGATCTCTCTAAGGGCTGACCCATACAGGATCGCTCTACCTTCTTCACGTCACAGCCAGCTACTGGGATTCCGCACTATGCTTGCTCGTCTCTGAGAGGATATACCTCCCAAGCTACTGGTTGATACTTCCACTAACACGAAGTCCCATGAAGAAGTATCTCACATGACAGCCACATTATAGGGGTCTCAACGCAGTAGACGGCGTGTCATTCGGATGCCCGGTCTGTCAGTTATTCGCCTTTTTGTCCCAAGGGCCTGGTTAGATTCGTGCTTGATCAAACCTGATCATTCCCCAACTTTATCCAAAACTCCAGTGGATTATACCAATGGGACCGTCTCACTCCAGTGTTTCTGGCGCTGCTGAAGGTTCGTCAAACGGACGTCCGGTACCAATGTTTTGGCACATGTAAAGTATAAAGTCGTATCTGGTCTGGGTCCGGTCTGACTCGGTCAGACTGACCTGGCCCGACCTGGCCTGGGTCCCTCCCGACATACCATGAGGGTCGTGAGGCCACGAGGGCCGCAAGGGCCACGAGGCTGCGGGGGTGCCACGAGGGCGTGGGGCGGCCCGACCACGGGTTTGTCTCGAGGGTTCGGGTCGGCTCGGTCGTGGGGGTGTCGTGAGGGTGCTAGGTGGATCATCCACGGGGGTGTCGCGAGGTCGCGAGGCCGTGGGGTGGCTCAACTGGGAGGGCGGTATCTGTGGATGCAGCGGGCGGCTCAGCCATGGGGCTACCCTGAGAGCACCGGGCGGCTCGGCCAGCGGGGTGCCGTGAGGCGGTGCAGCGAGGCCGCGGGGCGGCGCAGTGATGTCGGGTATGGCATAGCAGGCTACGGGTGGGGGAGAGTCGTGGGGCATGGAGGCAGTGGGTGGAGACGCTAGCCACGGACAGCGGAGCCACGAGCGGCAGTGGCCGCAGGGCGGCGTCGTAGCCTTTGTCGCGGTTGATAGTTGTACTCCTCCATCTTGAAGAACACAAGAATTATCCCAAAACAATTAGGAGAGTACGAACCATGGTTTTTTGGCCCGCACTCCCTGCATTAGAGTGGTATCAAGTGGCTATAATACTAGAATCACAATAACATCAAGAACGGGTAAGGGATACAATTCAAAAACCCTCCCTACCTCGTTCGTTTGATTCGTTGAAGATTGTCCACCGGGAAGGAGATGATGTCTTTGGGAATAGATGGACGTTGGTGACATCCGCATTTCCTCGATTGTTGGTTCATTGACGTTTAATACGTTCCTCCTTAATGAATATCTCATGGAAGAAGTCGAAGTCGAAGTTAGCATTCTTCGTTAGCATTCTTCATCGGAGAGCATTCTCCCAAGGATACTTCCTCTAAATTCCACCAAAAATGCCAAGTAGTCAACATAATAGATTATATTGTCTATTTAGTTCATTGTCATAAATTCAAAACGCCTTAATTAATTAACTGGGTTATAATAAATGTTGGAGGATTTGAAGAGGATCCCCCACATTTAATAAGAAGCTTGAGGGTTTCTCCCATTAAAGGGGAGTTCAAGGGAGGTTAATACTTAGGTGGTCCCCACCACCATAACCTATCATGGGAGGTTTAGTCTTGGTGGTCCCCACCTCCATAACCTCTCATGAGAGGTTTTAGTGCAATGGTCCCCACCTATGAAACATCCAAATAAGAGTTTCAAAAAGAAATAAAAATAAAATGTCACACAATTTAATTTTATTTTATTATTTCACGAATAAGTTACTAACTAACTTCCACCCTAAACATACTACAGTCGATGTGAAGGTCTCCTTATGTGAATATCGGCACTACGAGTTCAACGGTGTCCTCATATTTCAATTTCGGGCACCGGTTCAAAAGTTAAAAAAACCCGCTAGCACATTTACTGAACGTACTTGAAATAAAGTTCAGAAACTCATTCCAAGCACACCGGGCCTTGGAATCACACGCCGTCAATTTTTTCAGACTCTTAAAATTCCCATTTAATTAAAAAAAATTAAATGGAAATTTCAGGTCTTTACATTCTCCCCACCTCAGGGGTTTACATCTCTGTAATCCACAACTCAAACTAAGGGAACAAGTGGGGGTACTGAGCATGCGTCTGAACCACCCACTCCAATGTGCTCTCCTAGAGGTTCTCATGCAGCCTGTGAATGTGCACCAATGGTATCTACCATCCACAAAGGACCCGCTTTTATCGATCCTCAATCTCTACTAGAACCTCGGTAAAAGTCACCCCATTGTCGACGTCCAACTCGCCATGGTCAATGATGTGAGAAGATTTGTGCATGTATCTCCTCAGCTAAGATACATGGAAGACATCATGCACCCTGTGTAAATGAGGTGGAATATCTAATTGGTAAACCACCTCACCAACTCTTCTGAGGACCTGAAGCGGTCCGATGAACCTCAGAGATAACTTTCCACCTCGGCTAAATCTCCACAAACCTCGTCGATATGAGACCTGTAGAAATATGTGGTCGCTATCCTCAAACTCCAGAGGTCTACCTCTCCTATCAGCATATGAATTATACTTACTTTGTGCAGTCTTCATCCACTCCTATATGATCTTCACCTTCTCTTTGTTAGCTTGTACCATCTCTGGTCCCACTAGTGCTGACTCCCCTGGGTCAGTCCAGCATAAAGGTGATCGGTAAGGTTGTCAGTACAATGTCTCAAAATGTGTCATCCCAATAGTGGAGTGATAGCTGTTTTTGTATGCAAACTCTACCAAAGGAAAGTGATCCTCCCAACTATGACCGAAGTCGAGGACACAATCCCACATCTTGTACTCAAGGGTCCTAATTGTCTACTCAGTCTAGCCATCCATCTAAGGATGGAAGGCGGTGCTCAAATGAAGTTGCATCCTGAAATCCTCCTGCAACCCCTTCCATAACCGGGAAGTAAAACATGGATCACGATTGTAGACAATCGTCTAGGGTACTCTATATAGCTGCACAATCTCTTTCACATAGAGGCATGCCAAGATCTCTATTGAACCCTGCTCTTTGATTAGTAGGAAGTGGGTCAACTTCGTGAGTCGGTTGACGATCACCCAAATCGAGTCAGGTCCCCTAGATGTACGTGGAAGTCCTGTCATGAAGTCCATGGATATCCCATCCTACTTCCACTCTGGGACCTCCGAAGGTTGAACCAACCCTACTGGTACCTGATGTTATGCCTTCACTTTTTAACAAGTGAGGCACTGAGAGATAAACTATACAACTGCTTTCTTCATTCCCAACCACCTGTGCTATCATCAGAGATCCTGGTACATCTTCTCCAATCCTAGATGTGCCGCTAGAGGGAAGCCTCAAGATAGGGGTACTAGTCATCCTCTGCCTCTGCCCCAGAAAAATCTACTGGTATTTCTCCAACCACATGAAGGGTTTCCCCTTCTTCGTCAAGGCTTATAGTGGTGTTGTAACTATGGAAAAATCTGGTGCAAATCTCTGGTAGTATCCGGACAAACCCAGGAAACTTTGTACCTCCATCACACTCCTAGGTGGATCCAAAGAAAGTACCTCCTCTATCTTCGCTTGATCCACTGCAACTCTATCCTTTGATATGACATTCCCCATAAAGTGTACCTCTCAGATCGAGAACTAGAACTTCAAGAGAATACCATAAAGTTGGTACTCTTGGAGTGTGTTCAGTACTAACTATAAATGATAAGAATGATCTTCCTCAGTAGTTGAGTATATCATAATGTCATCGATGAAGAGTATGAAATAGTGATGAAGGTATGGCTGAAAAATCCTATTCATGAGTCCCATGAAAACTGCTAGAGAATTGGTCACACCGAATGGAATAACCAAGAACTCATAGTGGCCATACTAACATCTAAATTCCTTAATCTTCACATCCTAGTCTCTTACTTTGAGATAGTGATATTCTGATCTGAGGTCTATCTTCGAGAACCATAGTGCTCTCTTAAGCTGATCAAAGAGGTCGTCAATCATTGAGAGTGGGTATTTGGTCTTCACAGTCACCTGGTTCAGGTGCTGGTAGTCGACACAAAGTCGCAAGATCCCATCCGCCCTCTTTGAGATCAAAATTGGGGCTACCCAAGGAGAAACACTGGGCCAAATGAATCCCTTCTCCTGTAAGTCCTCCAGTTGTACCCGCAGCTCACGAAGCTCCGTGGGAGCCATCTAATACATTGGTGTAGATATCGGTGTCTTCTTGGGGTAAAAGTCAATGTAAAAGTCTACCTATCTGTGAGGTGGTAGACCCAGAACAACATTAGGGAAGACATCCATGTATTGGTCCACCACTATAGGATAACTCAAACTCTCCACATCAACTGCTCTGAGGGTAAGTATAGGCAACTGATGTGTAATTGGTTTCACCCTCCTCTAGGTAAATCCATACTACACTGAATAGGCTCCCTTCTCACCGGTGAAGGTAAAACTGGTCTCATCCGTGTGGAAACATTGCACTTTGCGCCAAATACAGTCAATCTAAGCATGGACTGTAGATAACTGGTTCATATCCAAGAAGAAATTGTAAGGCCTCGACGCTAATACTAGGAGATTCCAGCCAAAGCACTCGCCTCCTAGATTAATCTCGCACTTCCAAGACCAATACGTAATCATCGAATACGCCCCCATAGGAGTCTCTTGCTGTAAGGATTGATCCAATGGTTCCGTCAGAATCTCCGAGCTCCGAATGAGGGCAGTGGAAATATAAAGACTTCTGGCACCTGTGTCTTTAAGTATTACAGCTAAGGTAGAGTAGACACAGATCATACCTCATATTATCTCCAGAGTACGGTGATCGTAGGCCTCAACTTCCTGGAGATGATCTTGCCCCAGAACTCTTGCTCCCTATGGTCGGGGTGGACCACCTGGTGGTGGTGGTGGTAACATATCGAATCGTTTCCCACTGCCAGCTACATGGCCAACTCCTCTACAACATCTGCTTACTCCCTGCGGACCTCCTTGGGAGAACCTATGTCTCTGCCTGGGCAGTCCCCCGACCATCTTCTGACCATCTGTACAACTTTTTAGACAGTCACTAGCCATGTGACCCTACCCGACACATGCTTAACATTGCCCACTCCTGGTATGGCTAGCTCTGCCTCGTTTGTCTCACACAATCAACCCTGAATCCTACAGTTGTACACATGTAGTTCTGGTCCTCTTTGACCTCTACGTCATCTATCTACTGCCAACTGCAGAATCCTCTGCTATGTGAAGACTGGTAGTCGGTCTCGCTGTAGGCAACTGCTCAGCAGAGAAACTCTCCACTAAGAGGGCTTGCTCTAACACCCCCACCGGATTCGGGATGATGAGTGAGATCATCGAAGCCCAGAGGTCTTGACTGGGCCCCTGCTCAACGTTTCAGGACCTGAATAATGGGTCCTGCACCATATCTGTGGAGCAGTGTGAGAGGTTAGTGAACCTCACTGAGTACTGAGGCACAGTCATGATACCCTGCTGCAGATGAAGTAGCTCTTGAATGTGTACTACGTGAAGAGTCACTAGGAAAAACCCTTCCTGAAACAGGCTCTCTAAGTCTGCCCAGAGAAGCGTCACCTCATCGTGAGCCTGGATAATCAAGCTTCACCATCTTCCTATTACTTTCTATAGAAGGCTGGTAGCAAGTATCCCCATGAAATTGGCTGGTTTTCCTACCAGTTGGAAGACTCCCACTATAGCCTCCAACCAATCCTCAGCTGCCTGTGGGTTTGTCTCTCCCCTGAACATAGGTTTCCTCTGGCACTGGAACTCGTGCAAGGTACTCAAGCAGCGTGCACACTCTACTGTTGGGGCTAGTGGAATTAGTGGCCCAATGGGTAATGGTACTTCTGGTGCCTCCATTGGTGCCTCTATTAGAAAAGCGCCCTACACCGAGGCCTCGTCTCTCAGTGGGCTATCAGTGTGTACTACTCTCAGAACTATAGTTGGCTACCTTCATGGAGGCATCCTGAAAAGAAACAGGTTCTACATGGTCAATAAGTTATTCTTGGTGATCTTACTCAATATATCACAAAGAAAACTCTTGAAAACAAACACGCAATCAGTGTTTTCATGCACTGAGTCAGAAATCAAAAGTTAGGGTCCTGGTGTATGGATACATCGGCCGCTGCACCATAGGCTAGGGGCTGGTGACTAGCATCGAAGGCGTATTCCCTAAAACTGGGAAGGAATTTCCTTTATAACCTGTAAACACAAGCAACCAAGAACACAACAAGATATGAACTGAAGTAAATTGAATATTAAACAGAGTAATTATAGTAAGTAAAAGGGGCCAGAATACAAGCCCAACTAGAAATCCAAGAAACTAAAAGTACAGGTAAACTGGAATAGCTCCTATGATCACCCATAAAGTATCCTACCTGATGGTTAGGTACAACTCTCGAATAGTCGTCTTTGCGGTACTCCTCATCTAAGGTCCACCTCCGAGGTACCTCATATCCTCGTACTCTCGTCCTCGGTCAGCGCCCTTTGTCGTCTACACCAAACACAACGAGGTGTGGCCAGAGCCTGTGTAGTGGTGAGTATAATGATACTCAGTACGGACCCTGAGACCCTCAAGGTCTCACTAAACCCACAAAAGATTAAACCAAAAAGGAAGGAAACAATTGATAACCCCACATAGGTATATGCCCATACATATACCTAAGTTATCAAGTAAACCCATCTCAATCATGAGGAAAACATAGAGTCTAACTCCAAATCCCCATGCCCAACTGTTCTAGAGGGGAGGAAATACTACGAAGGCAAGTACCATACAGGTACACCCCACAGAAGAATACCACCATAGTAGTACCACAAAGGAAAGTACCACATAGGTATAGAATCAGATTACACCAGGTATATCTTAAGTATAGTATTATAGGTTATTAGATGTAACTATTGAATCATCTTACTCTATTAAGAGGTAGACCCACATAGGATCTCCAGGTGCTGAACCACACCGGATCGCTCGGTGCTGACCCACACAGGATCGCTAAGTGCTGACCCACACAGGATCGCAAGGTGCTGACCCACACAGGATTTCTTGGTGCTGACCCACATAGGATCGCTCTAAGTGCTGACTCACACAGGATCACTCTTGGTGTTGACCCACACAAGATCGCTCGGTGCTAACCCACACAAGATCGCTCTTAGTGTTAACCCACACAGGATCGCTCTATTTTCAGACCCACACAGGATCGCTCTAGGTGCTGACCCATAGGGGATCGCTCAGTGCTGACCCACACAAGATTGCTCTATCTGCTGACCCACACATGATCTCTCTACATTCTTTATATTACAACCAGCTACTGGGTTCCTGCACTATGCTCTCTTATCTTTGGGAGGATCCACTTCACAAGATACTGTTCGATACTCCAATCACCATGAAGTCCCCGAAAGAAGTATCTCAAAGGACCGCCACATCATAAGGGTCTCAATGCAACAGATGGAGTGTCATTTGGATTCTCGGTCTGTGAGTTATTAGCATCTTTATCCCGAGGGCCCGATTGGATTCGTGCTCGATCCAACCTGACCATTTCCCAACATTACCCAAAACTCTAGTGGGGTATACCAATGGGACCTTCTCACTCCAAGGTTTTCACCGCCACTGAAGATTCATCAAACGGGAAACCAGTGCCAAAGTTATGGCCCAAGTAAAGTATAGGTTCGTATCTTGTCTGGGTCCGGTCCGACACGGTCGGACCGACCCGACCCAACCTGTCCTGGGTCGACCCGATTTGGGTGGACCTGGCCCGACCCGCTGGGTCCTACCTGGTATGCCTTGAGGGTCGTGAGGCCGTGGGGGTGCCGTGAGGGCCGCGAGGCCGTTGGGGTGTCACGAGGTTTCAGGGCATCTCGTCTGTGAGGGTGCTGTGAGGGCGCGGGATGGCTCGACCACAGGGGTGCCGCGTGGGTGGGAGGTTGTGCGAGTGCCGCGAGGGAACAAGGATGTAGGGGTGTCATGAGGGCATGATGTCGTGGGGTGGCTCGGTTAGAGTGGCTCAGCCGGGAGGAAAGAAGCCACGGATGTCGTGGGGCAGCTCGGCCGGGGTGGCGAGACAAGGCCGCGGGGCGGCGTTGCGAGGCCGCGGGGTGTCTCAGTCTGGGGGTACTGCGAGAGCACTAGGCGGCTCGGCCAGGGTGGCGTGGCAAACCGCAGGGGAGGAGCGTCACAGGGCACAGAGTCCGCGGGCGGTGGTGCTAGCAGTAGACGACGGAGCCATGGGCGGCGGTGCAAGAAAGAGACGGTGGAGTCGTGGGCGGTGGTGGCCGCAAGGTGACGTCGCTTCCATCATCACCTTCGTCACGGTTGATAGTTGTACTCCTCCATTGTGAAGAACACAAGGATTGTCCTAGGAAAATTCAGAGAGGATGGACCATGTTTTTCTGGCCCGCACTCTCCGTATTAGAGTGGTAGCAAGCAGCTATAATACATGAATCACAAGAATATGATGAATGGGTAAGGGAAATAATTCAAACACCCTCCCTACCTCATTCGTTTGATTCATTGAAGATTTTCTATGGGGAAAGAGACGATGTTGTTGGGAATAGACGGACGTTGGTGATGTCAGTGTTTCCTCGATCGTTTGTTCGTTGACATTGAAGATGTTCTCTATCAACGAATGTCCCATGGAATAAGTTGGAGTTGAAGTCGGCGTTCTTTGTTGGCGTTGTTCATTAGAGAGCTTTCTCCCAAGGATTATTCCTCCCAATTCCACCAAAAAAGACAAGTATCCAACATAATAGATTATATTTTCTATTTATTTCATTGTCATAAATTCAAATAGGCATGATTAATTAACTAGGTCGACATAATAAATGTTGGAGGAGTTAAAGAGGCTCCCCCACTTTTAATAGGAAGCTTGAGGGTTTCTCCCAATTAAAGGGGAGTTCAAGGGGTTTTATACTCTGGTGGTCCCCACTGCCATAACCTCTCATAGAAGGTTTAGGCCCGGTGGTCCCCACCTCCATAACCTCTCATGGGAAGTTTTAGTTCAGTGGTCCACACCTGTGAAACATCCACATGGGAGTTTCAAAAGAAAATAAAAATAAGATGTTACACCATTTTACTTTATTTTATTACTTCACAAATAAGTGAAAAACTAACTTCTACCCTCGACGTACTGCGATCGAGGTGAAGGTCTCCTTAAGTGAATATCGGCACTACGAGTTCAACAGTGTCCTCAGATTTCAATTCAGAGCACCGGATCAAAAGTTACAAAAACCCGCAAACACGTTTACGGAATGTACCTGAAAAGAAGTTTATAAATTACAGGTCTTTACAGTTAAATTTAATATTTTACCACTACATGTTCTTAAACAATGAATCTCAAAAATAAATTTTTTATTGTTCACAATAAATTTACGTAACTATACCTGAAACATCTATTTATTATTTGTTTTATAAATTTAAAAAAATTTAATAAATCAAACTAGAATGTTAATTATCTTCCTTAGGAAAATGATCTTGGTTCTAATATAAAAAAATGTAGTAAACATAAAAACATTCTGATGTATTAAACAACATGATCAATAACTGACACCAAGGTATTGGGGAGACACAAGGTTGAAATACTATTAGGCCCATTCCCCATACCCATGTAGAGATATGTTTAATATTATAGTTGAAGTTGAGATTATGATATTAAAGTGACTATATATAAAGATGTGAGTCATTAATTCTAAGGTTGATTGGTACTAGTAGAAGAAGGTTTGTGGGTACTATTATTAATTATATCATTATTGTCTTTGTTATAATATATTTATAATTATGTTTTGAGGATTGTTCTTGTGACGACTTTTAGGGTAGTTATATTAGACCTTACTATGTACTGGGATATATATTTCTTTTAAAAATTGTTATACACATTGAGTTACTACTAACATTGGAACTACCAACAGTTACATAGGAGGATCACACTAAATAAATATTTATTTTTATACATCATTCCAGACTTTAATAATTGAGTTACTACAGATAATAGGTGATGTTACCTCAAATGATCAGTTTGTTTATGATATCTTAGAGTGTCCATCCTATTTTTTAGGACATAATGGTATCCAAGGTTATGTTCTAAGTTTTCATATTTTTGGGTTTATATGTTGTATCTTCGTGAGTAACTTCTCTTTTTATTTAATATATTGTCTAATATTAATTCATTTTTCATTTTTATGTGATTATTTTAAATCATATCTAACATTAATAGTATATATTTTTTATTTTATTCACAATTACACAATTTTAAGGAACCTTCTGTTTTGATTTTGTATACCTTGGGTGTTAGTCATCAATGTTTTCCCTATTGATGAAAGGCTTGTATTGGAACTCTCATTCTAATCACTAATCAAGGGAGGCATCCCGATAAAGAGGGTTCATTGCATGATTCATGGTTTTTAATGAGATAGATAATCATGTATTTAACTCTATTTTTATACAACACAACCCATACATCATAGTTTCACCTCTAAATTTCACTATATGTGTTCCCATTTTTCATAATTTCATTTCTTGACCAAGTAAATCCTTAAAACATGAAAATTAATTAAATAAATAAATATTATAAAATCATAAATTATTTACAATTACAAAATCTTCAATTATTTATGTAAAATGAAAAAAATAAATAGATTCCAAATTTGAGGGTGTTAAACCCTTTCCGGTAGATAACATAAATATAAATCAACTATCTATACTTCACCAAGGAAGATTAAATTAACATTTAGGAGATTCATTCTTTAGAATACACCTCCTTGAGTTATAAGTGAAATATTACCAATTTTTTTATCATCCCCATCTTATCATTATCCTCTCAATTAACCCATTTATTTATTTTTTATCTATACATCTAATACTACAATTTCCTTCCTATGGTTATGTATAATCTAAAAACATATTCATTGAGAAACATTACCATTTTCCTCTACCTTGGAATCAAGTTTCTCTATAAGAAAATATATTTGAAACACTTATAGTTCATAAAGATCATTAATTATTTACCAAGAAGAAATTGACCTCGGAGTTTGAATAGAGAATATATAGACGACTCTAAATCATATATAACACTGTGTAAATACCAAGACCCATAAAAAATGATTTCATTCTCAATCAAAAAAAACCCAAGTCTAGAAAAAATCCTTTATAATATTCTAAACATGGAATTATCTCCTTTTTGTAGAAATAGATTTGGTAAAAAAGTCAATTTATTTATGAAACACTCAAAATTATTATTATAATACTCCGTTGGAACAAAGTTTTGATCTTTTTTCAAGACTAATAACAAAGTAGTGATATGAAAAAAAAATCCTAAACCAATATACAATAAAAGTTTTTTAATATAATAAAACTATGTAGCAATAATAAATGTTTAGGTGATTTCAATGAAATAAAAAATTATACCTTTAGAGTTTCAATAATGACACCACTCCCAAATATAATTTTATCTAAAAATTTGACTTATTGTTAGGGTGGACATTGTTTATGTACTGAAAAGAGGTCACCAAACACTATAAATAACATGGTGCGGAAAAATACTACTCCACTATAGAAATATAAAAAATATATTATGATATCTATAATTACATAAATAACATTGTTAAATCACCTGTCTAAATAATCAAAGTCTATATTACCCCACACTTGAAATTTTTATCTTACTTGAAGAAATTTTTTCCCTCACCTAGAGGAATTTATAACAATGGAAATAATTTATGATTCCTAGTAAATTTTCTATATATATTTCCAAATCCTCACCCCCATATCTGGATTTATAACCTTACAAAATTCATCACATGATTTTCAATTAATTATATATGAAAATTTCTTAAAAACATTAAGTTTAGTGTCTTAGAAAATAAATACATAATACATGAACATTTATGTTAAAAAATACAAGATATATCACTTAATTTATAGTTTATATATCCTCCACAACACTATATATTTCCTAGGGATTTTCAAAAATATAAAAAAAATGGGGTGATAAAATTCTTAGTCAGGGAATCAATAAATAGAGAAGTGTATTAAGAAATAATTTTCATTAAACATGCTTTAGAATATAATTTAAACATACCTGATTGGCACGAAGGCCTTCAATTTTTTATTTATTTTTGATAATCCCCCTCTCAAAAGATAGAAGGAACCCTTACAAGGACGGAAGGCTTAAGAGATAATTAAATGACCCGTAGGTCATAGAGAAAATCATCCAGACAAGAAAACATGGAACTGCTCATCCCCAGAAAATGTCATGATATAAGTACTCCACCCATGTGGGGTTAGTCATCTAGCTTTCATGTACTGAGCTGCAAAGTCCTGGTACCAATTTAAAATCCATACCCTCTCAATTTTTTAATTATGTTTAGCTCTACTCTAGTGAATGTGCCTACTCTGATTCCTTATATAGAGCCTTTCCCCTTGAAATATTATTGGTTTCATCTGTGATATTAAAGTGGGTTGAATGCCTTAAGGTGGCCCGAAGGCCTTGGGAGACAACAGACCCAATGGCCTTGGGTGGAAAAGAAGGCCTTACAGGACCTGAGGACTAAAGAGGTGGCCCGATGACTCAGATGGATGAATAGTTCCAACTATAATAGTACTAAAGAGTACCTGCTACATTACTTGCTAATGTAACTGTTTCATTGCCTGCTACAGTACCTAGAAATATTCTCCACCAAATTTGATCTCAGGTAACTTGGATTCACTTTTTGAGCCCTCACCAACTTGGTTGAGGATCATTTTCATGATATATATACCATTAATGTGAATAATACAATAATTAAGGAGGAACGTATTGTAGAATGTAATCTATATGAATTATATGATATCATTAAGGTATAAAAGTAGGATAGAGTATAAGATTTATTCATATAACATATGAACAGATATGTAATTTCTAATAACTACCACATCATTATGAAAAAATTGGTATTGATACAACTAATACCATGGAATCTTCCTTATAAAAATGTCTTCAAAGACCTAAAATAACAATAATTAATGTTATTTTTTTATTATGGATCCAAAAAAGAATGGATACAACTAATACCACGATATCTTTAGTACAAATTTATAGTAAATGAACTCTGATGATAGGAATATATTCCATGGTATCATTCGTGCTTGAATGGAATTGATATTACCTATACTAGTGTATATGAATGGATCTGATGTCATGGATACTACTAATACCGTGGTATCTAAATATATCTAATGGCATTGATCTTACCAAGGCTGTGGAATAAAAATTAATCTGATGGCATGGATACTACCAGAACACTGGTGTCTAAATGGATTTTGTAGCAGATATTATAATAATTCAATGGTATTTAATTGGATATAATTGAATAGAGACAACCAATAACATGGTATCATAACCACACCATATACTCGGTGTATATTAAGATGAAATATTACCCAAATAATTGGAATGATTTTTAACTAGTCCCAAACAACTGAAAACATTCCCTTTATACATTTCATAAGTTTAAATTAATACATTAATGAGATAATAAATATAAAATAATAATAATTTATATTCACATTCGATATTTACCCACAAGTGGGGAATGGGAGTTTTTATCTATTAAATCCCTAATGAAAGTATTTCAATCATTTTATAGGTAAATATCCACCAATAATAATATGTGAGTACATGATATTCATATTATATAGTATATTTTTAAGGTAACCTCTTAACCATGGTATTTAAATTATCGTATAAAAGGGTTTTCAATGTAACTTTTAAATATATAACCATAGTTGGAGAAGATAGAGGTATTATTTTTTAGGGATTTATTGGTTAATAAATATAACATGTGATCTTGATATGGTAACACAAAAGGACAAATTGACGCCTTCTCTAACCTATAAATACACTTTCAAACTACATTCTCTTAACATCCCTTCTATACTATACATGAATATTTTGATGAAAATGATTTTGATTATGATGGAAGTATGTGAGAAAACATTGGTAAAAACATTAAAATCATGAAAGTTTAATAATAAGAAAATAAAAAGGCTATGATGGATCAATCCCATCAATGATATTTCATATCCATAACATCTCAGTGGTGTAGGAACTTAGGTAAAGAAGCATAGTTCATTATATTATTTCGACATTGTAATAGCCAATAAGGTATAATAGGAAAAAATGAGTGATATAAAATAGGTATTAGATCCATGGGATGAATATATACTAGATATAAAAGTAATTAATCATAGGAAATGGGTGTTCAAAATAGTTTACAATAATTCAATCATAGTATGAAATAAAAGAGAAATGAATATAAATATTTTACATTGAAATTTTATAGACTTTAAAAATAGGTATTCTATGATTTATCATGAATAAAATAATAAATTCATGATAATAATATATTATAAAAATAAATTAATAATATAAATAAATAATTTAAGAGAGTTTTAGACACAAATATTTCATTTATAAAAGAAAATAAGATTATGAATTCTTTACTTTGATATGGTAACGAATTGTGAAAAACTGAATAATAATAGTGAATGGAAATATCACATGAAAAATAAAAAATGGATTATATGGATAGAATCATATCACATGGGAATTTCAAAGAGATTTAACAAAATAATCCCTATTAGAAAAGGAAGGGAGTAGAATATTAACTCTTACTTAAGTATAATAGTAGTTTAGGAAAAGTGGTATAACGATAGTGAATGAATAATGTCTCAGATAAAAAAAAGGTGATCGTATATATAATATATATGTATATCATCAGTGAAAATAATTTTAAATGATAATATATAAAAAAATAATTAAAAATCTGAATGAAAGGGGAAGGATTGGAAACCTTTACCTTACATAAACTTTTTATCTCAATTCAGACCTTAAAACCACAAAACTACTCAATAATGAATATATATATATATGTGGGTGAGGCTCTTTAAAAAACAATAAATTGAAAAATTGATCGTGTTCTATGATCAAATAAGAAGAGGTGGATATTTATAGGTTTATTGAGTTGAATCTCATGGAATAAATTATTCAATATTTTATAATTTCGTTATCAAAAGTGATTTAATATGCCCATAATGTCTCCATTTCCCCCCCTAAACGTCAAACTATAATATTTAGTTAAAAAAGTAATCAAAGAGCCCAATATTGGTAAAATTTTGTCATTCTTACATATATATGTTGTCATATTTACCATATATTACCATATTTAACCATATTTTATCACAGTTTATAATTTTTAACAAAAAATACCAAATTTATAAATTTGAGATACATTATGCCATATTAATGTTCTAATTATGTAGAATTCAGTTTTAAAATAAATACTTGTGAAAATAGTTTCTATAATAATTTCTTTATTCAAATAAAATTCATTTTTACACCAAAGCCCACATTATTTTTCTAATCACTACCAATTTAAAATGCAAAATCCATTTTATAACCCTAATCCTACAAATATGAGAAATTAACTTCCAAATTAAAATATTAAATACTTTATAAAATATTATTTCAATAAAAAAATTTAGATAACCTTTAAAAGAAATGTTTTATAATATTAAATCAGATATATAATATTTTGTAAGAAAATTACACAAATATTTTTAAAAGTTATAAATTCTTCATAAAATATACTTTTACTGTAAATTTATTATTTTACTAATTAGTTTATCATATGTTTCACATGAAATTTTATATAACATTAAACACTTATATAACAACTTAACACGTTACTTTGGTTACAAGTTAAAATTTAAATCATTATTAAAAAAAGTATAATAATATGTTAAAAATCATATTTCAATTACTAAATTACAATTACAAGGACTACATGAAATCAAAAATATAAATATGAGAAATATAGTTATCAAAGAATAATTAATTCAATAAAAGATATTTTATAAAACCATTTTAGGAATTTATTATTATTCTAATATATATATATATATAATTCCATTATGATACATATGTTAACAAACCGTATTTATCAGTATTAAAAACAACATTTTTGATGGCAACATAAATATAAATTATAAATTTTATGAACACGTATAAATTTGATAAATATTGATAATAAAATCATGATTTCAAGTTGAAATAAATTCTCATACCACTAAATGAATTTCTCATATTCATATAAAACTAATATATCATTTTTAATTTTGTATAAATATATATATATATAATGTTTTCACTTAAATATTATTTAAATAGTCAATTAAATTTATTATATACCCATAAGTTATGTAACAAATATAGAACCCATATACCTTATATTTTAATTCTTATAATGTTAAATAAATGTATGTTATATATATATAATGCATTACTTAATCTATTTTAATTATATACCATCCTTCAAATAGATACAATTTTTACCAAATACTATATGCAAGGATATACTGTTAATATTTTCATATTCATTTACATATCTATGAAATTCATCTAAAATAATTTCTTTACTTCAACAAAAAAATTAATTTAAATTCATCCAAATTTTCATATATGTAAAATAAAAAAAATGAGAAAATTTATATAGAAACAATTTGGGATATGACATCCCCCTTAAAAAATACCTCAAAATTCTCTTACTAATGAAAAGAATATAAGGGTACTTTTAAAGTATCATGACTCTAATTTTATGTTTTATTACGAAAATAACCATTGTGTCCTATGTAATACTAGGAAACTAATAATTTTACTCACAATATTCATATATTGAGATTTAATCTCAACTATTTAAGCCAAATATACTTCATTATTGGATATTAAGAGGCATATTGGGGAATTAGTTTTCATAGGGAGTTAATTATCCTCCTTTAATAAATAAAGGATAATGAAATTGTATTGGATTCAAATGAAATTTCCTAATACAATAAACTGCTGGTAGATCTATCTAAAACAATGAAACCAGTGACCAATGTTGGATATAAATATTTAAAATGAATAATTACTAAATTTATTGCAATTATAACCTCAAAAAATATCATTTGATAAATATTTAAAAACTTATGATGTAATAATTACTTCACTAGGTTTTTTAAAGATAACATAATATACAAATATTAAGTTTGTGATTTAATAGCCTTAGTAAACATATAAGACAATAAAATAAGAAATTTCTATTTTATAAATATACAATAAGTAAACCTATCAAAATTTTACTTTTCTACATGGTTCTATTCAACAATAGTTATTTCATAACCAATTACTTCCTTCATTTTATTTGGATGTTTCTAACACCAATATTTCTTATTAACCTTGAATTTTATTCAATTGTTTTTATAGTACCCAAATTCATTATAGTATAAATATTGAAATATTAATGGTAAATTATGTAAAAAATTCTTTTCTGTTATAGTGTTACCTATAATATTTATTTCTGATCATAATTTTTTGATTAAAATGGCACCCATTACAACACTATAAATATCATATGGTTCCTTTGATGAAATTACCCCAGTTATTTTTTCCATGTTTAGGAAATTTAATCCTCTTTCCTCTATATGATTTATTATTCAAATTTCAATGAAATTAAATTTTACTTTTCTCTAGAGTATTTTGGGGTTTGAAATGATTTGGTTTATTAATCAAAAAATGTGATATCTAGGTAAGCATGGTAATATGATTTTCCACACAACATACTTTCCCATTTAGTTCTTTATTAGGAAACTTATTGCGTTGATGATCATATTTATTGTTCATTCTATTCATCCTTCTTCTAGACATTATTATAAAACCAAAAATGTTTGTGTAAACAAAATTAAAATTAAATAATATTATTAATATGAAAAATTATTCTATAAATGTATTACCCAATGACACCTTTAGTTTAGATGGTGTGAATTTTGTTTTAATCCTATTATCCTTATCATAATATCAAACTATAACCTAATCCATTCGAGATAATATGGCCATAATGTTTTTAATATTATAACTAATGGAATTTGATTGATTGTTAGTGCAGTCCTCAAATTGAGTATTATCTCTCCACTATTAGCTCTTATTTATGAATTACGTCCTTTAGCTATATTAAGATTCTATAAAAATTCCTAAGGCTAAAATCATTATCCTATATAATATAATTAACAATGAAAAGAATTGAATATGAAATTTAAACTCTTATTATTAGTATTTGTTTACTCAAACAATTAATTTCGCTTTGGGTTTTCATCCTAATTACCCAAAATAACTAAAATCTATTTTGATACCAAATGTAGAGCCCCAAACCCACACTACTATATTTGGTGTCATAACCTTACATAATTAATCACATGACTTGAAATTAATTACATATGAACACTTCCAACAAAATAAAGTTTAGAATAATTACTAATTAATACATAATACATGAAAATAATACTTAAACATTTATATTAAACATATCCTAGATATATCCCCAAATATATCATTTCTTATCCTCTATAACATTATTACATTCTTGGTTATTTGTGAAAATATAAAAAAATTATATACTCAAATGTAAAATAATGTTTTAAATATTCATGATAACATATTGAAGAATAATTCTATATAAACATGGTTTAGAATAAAATATTAACATGTGATATATCATCATTGGGAATAATAATTTAAGAATAAATAAAATCATCATGGAACATAATCTACATGAATATAGAATATCATCACGGTATAAAATTCATGACGGATTATAAAATTTATTCATATAACATAAGAAACAAAAAGTAATTATTAATTACCAAAATATCATTATAGCTCATATGGAATGCCTACCGCCAATATCATGGTATCTTAAAAATAAAAATGTTATCAAATACATGCGAGGATATGAATATATTCCTTTGTATCATTATGGGTCTGATGACATGGTTACTATAAATATCCTGATAACTAAATGGTTATAATGGCATAAAAACTACCAATAACATTGTTCAGAAATAGATATTATTTAATGGATGCTACCAATACCATGGTATATGAATGGATATAATATAAATTCTTCTACGAAAATAATGGTATCTGAATGTAAATGATGGCATCAATTATACCAAAATTATGGTATCTCAATTGTTCTAATGGAATAGTTACTACCAATACCATCGTATCGTAATTACATTATATACCCAATATCTAAAAAGATGAAACATTACCAAAATATTAGAAAGTATTTTCTACCAGGACCAACCACTTAAAAACACATTCAGTATATATTTCATAAGATAAAATACATGCACACATGATAGTATAAATATAAAACATTGATCATGTATATCCATAATCAACATTAACTTATAAGTAAATAATGTTTTTTTAATATAGTATATCCAAATTAAAATGATGTTAATAATTTTCAAGGTAAATATTCATCAATAAGAATATAAATCCATCATTTATTCATATAATATAGTATACATTAAAGGAATAATCTACATAATGATTTTAAAATAGTAGTATGAATAGATTTTTAATTAATTGTTTATATGTATTACCAAAATAAAAAAAATACAATACATGATTATATTAAGGCCTTAGAGGAAAACTCGTAGGAAATTTTTTCTCTATACAAATCCATAAAGGTCGAGTGACCCTCTCCCTAACCCAAAATTAACCCTTTCAAATTACATGCTCTCAATATTTATATGTAGGGCCACATGAAGATTAAGTTGACAATGATTTTTCTTATGATCGATGTAAATAGGAAGATATTGGTATTTTTTTATAATCATGGATGTTTATTAACAATGTAATAAAAAATTAGTAATGGGTCAATCTCATTAAAAAAATAATTTTCATCTAATCATGGTGATATAGGAACTCGGGTAACGAAGCTTGATTTGTAAAACCATTTCAACATAGTAAAGACTTGTAATGAGAGAATAAAGAAGAGATATGGGTAGTATAACAGTGATAATTAATATAAGGGTTGATAATATTCTCGATATACGATCATATGATCATAAAAAATAATGTTTTAAAATAGTTTATGGTAATTTAATCCCAATATAAAAAAAATTAAAATAAGTTTTTCACTTTAACATGTTATTATATTTAAAATGGGTATAAAAAGAGGTATTGGGTGATATATAATGGATAAAATATTAAAATGATTATAATACCATATAATAAAAATAATTTAATCTTATAAATAAAGTGTTTAAGAGAGTTTAAGACCAAAACTAATAATTCGGAAAAGGAAAGTGAAAGCATTAGGAATAATTTATTTTGGCATGGTAAAAACTTGTGAAAAGAAAAACATGATAGTTAATAGAAATTATATCATCAATAATACATAAATGTAATGATTACATACTATATTATAAGTATTTATTCATATTACATAGTAATTTTAAGGTGATTTTTTTAAAAAATAATCTCTATGGGAAAAGGTAAAAGAACAAGAGCCTTTATTTCAGTATAATAATAACTTAGTAAAAGTGACCTAATGAGAGTGAATGAATAAAATATCATATATAATAAATATAATTTATGATAATATATTATAAATAAAATTATATAATCAATTAAAGTATATTTTTAGAATAATATAACAAAATAATTACATTTGTTAATTAAAGTGGAAATTGTTAGAACCCTTACCTTACTTAAGCTTCTTACCCTAGAACTATTTCTTTTAACCAAAAAACTATTCAAAATTAATATTTATCTAATACCCTAATATTTCAGTTTATATTTTATTTTAAATGAACGCTATGTTTGACAGAATAAACCACACACAACCCTGAGGTTAAAAGAACAACAAAATAATATTCATTAAATATGACTGTTATAACCTAGACATTGAATTAGGGTGTATAAATAAGAAAAAAATTTATGAAATATATATATAAATGAACTACTCAATAAATATTTATTGATTAATTCTTAGTAAATAAGAACTCATTTTTTCCAAATTTATTTAATGCTTTAAAAAAATGTTTTCTTCAAAAATGGTTTATATTTATTTTTTGAGTGAATATAATAATTTGTTTTATAATAATTTAAATATTTTATTTTAAAAAAATTTATAGTTTTTTAAATAATAATATAAAAATTATCATAGGGTGAAGTTTTTTATTTTTTAAATATATTTATTTCATATTGAAGAGTGAAAAATAATGTTTTTTGTATTACAGTAATTTCTTTTCTTTAAATAATGTAATTTCAAATCACCAAAAATTAATTCAAATTTTCCTTAAATTAAATTAATTTTATATTTATTATAAATAATCTAATTAATTACATATCAATTATCATTATACTCTATTTTCGTATGTGTTAATTTTTGGGCTTAAAACGCATTTTTCAAAAACGTTATGTTTAATCATGTTTTGTGGGTTTATTTTTAAATTCATTTTAAACACTTAAATTTTCTGAATTTCGTAAACTGGTTTCAAAATTTTTATTCATCATTTAAAAATTTGGTAAATATTTAGCCTTTATTTTTAAGAATTATGAATAGTAACAATGGTAAATATTTCCCAACTCGGTAATGTTAAATCAGGTAATTATGGTTGAAAATAATGTTATAAGGATTTAATAAAATATCCAACACCTACCTTATTTCTATTTTGTGGTATAACATGAACCATACTCATATTATATTCTATTTTATTGATATTTTGTTGCATTTTTCAAATATAATGGCCTTAATAGTATTTTATGTAAAAGAAAATTTCAAAATGTCACTCCCCTGACTTTAATTTCACTTATATGTTCACATAGTTATAAGAATATGTTATGAATGATTATAAATTTTTTATCATAATTTATTAATTTTTATGATTTTATTTTTTTTATTTACTTTTTAATGGTATAATTATGTTAAATTATTACAAAATTCCCACACAATGTTTGTGAAAGCAGCTGAAAAATCAAAGTACATGGTTTTAGAAACACTAAAAGTTATGTATTTTGGATAAATTATGATTTCACGTGAATTTTATGGTTAAAAATAAAATATAAATATTTGTTTTTAAAGAGTTTATTTTCAGAATACATAACTGTCTAGATTTATTTAAAGTAAAATTAAATGAATAGTGTCAAGAACAACATTAATGATATTTTAAGAAAAATAATATTTTGTTAAATTGTTTCAAAATTATATTAAATATTACAATAAGAAAATTAGGATGATAAATGTTCTTAAATTTTATTAAATTTCCATTTATGATCCAATTGTTTCCTTATAAGTAAAATAATAACCATTTAAGGATGAAAAATCTATTATCAAGGTTAATGTTAAAATTTGTTAATAGAGGGGTCAAACCAAAATATAAGGTTTGAAATTACACAAAAAACAATCCAAATTATATTTTTTTAAGTTATTTAAACCTCACCATATATTATATTTAAAATTTTTACAACTTTTTCAAATTTCTATGAATAATTTGTTATAATTAAATATTTTATGTAATTTCATGTGTGTCATTTCCTTTAGTATAAAAGGAAACCACATATCCATTATTATGCACTCCACCTTGTGAAATTTAGATTCAACATACCATTATAAAATATATCCAAAAAATAATTATAAAAGTTCTATAGTTTCTTCTATTCCCAAAATACCAACCCTATGGTCTTTAAGTTATGATATAAAGGAGGTTCTACAAATAAGAGGTCATCTTCTTTACTAGCTCTTTAAAATTTTATTTCTTCATCTAAAAATTATAAATAAGTTATTACCAATATAAAATAATGAATATAGAGTCATAAATAAATATATATATATATATATATATATATATATATTATAGGAAAACCATTTTCCTCATCTATTTCATTCTATGTAAAGTCAAAACATTATGCGTGCATACATACAGTCTATTGTCTCCACATAGTGGGGTAATTAATTTTTCATCAATGCTTTACTAAGATCCTAATAAATATATAACTAATGAATATATATGGTACTTATAACTTAATTATTATTATTATTTTAATTTAATATATCGTCTACTAACTTTACCTACCACATGTTAAAACAAATGATAACTTCTCTCATGCATACGTGTCAACTACCACCTATAATAAGTTATATGAGTCCTTTTTCATTTATTAGTTACATGGATGATTATAAAAATATTTATATTAAATAAATATTATTTTTATGAAATTAATATCAATCTAGAGATGGGAAAACTATAACCTATAAAAATATAGAACTACAATGATGAAACATGCATGAGAAAACTAAACAGTTGACACACGATGGGAGAGATACATGAAAAATGCTAATGGTATTGGTGGTACTCTCCACAAATCCAAGGAATCTTGTGTTTAGAATATGGTCCATCCCTTCATCCCTATTATCCATCATCATTATGGGTGGATCATTGCCAAGGGTAATGTGAGCTACTTACATCAAAACTAGTCTGGGTTAGTGTTGTATTTTTACTATTGCCCCTCTCTATTTATTAGTTTTAGAGATGATAGTGGGAATTATATTCTCATCAAATCTACTACGGATGGATCATAGAGGATCATTTTTTACAGCATCGAGATGAATAATGATCTAGACTGATGTGTGTTCACAGGGTCAGCTGCAGGTACCTTTAAAATTAAATATTTTCTTTCAATTCATTCTATGGCCTCTCATCACGACCCTTGGGGAGAATTTCTCTAGTGTAAGCATCTTCCGGTGAAATACTTCTTCTTGGTATCGCATTTCCCTCACAATGCACTGCTGAAATAGGAAATCTTATAGCGGCGTGGGATTAATTTGGCCTCCAAGTGTTGTTGTTGCAGGCAGCCGAATTCAAAATCCTTATTTCAGTTATTGTTTTTTATTCTCTACAAAAATTCAGTCGATATCCTTTTTCTCATGACACATAGGTCCTCATACTCTTCTACTATTATCAGTAGGTATGTTCAAGGATAGTAGTTCAAGTAGAAGTCACCCAACCTAGGGTTGAAACTCAACACTAATGGATCATGTAGCGTAACATATATGTGTGTATTCGGGGTTGTTCATGATTACCTCGGATCAGTGGTGGTGGAATTCTCGGGTTTTTTTTGTAGTGTGGATTCCCCTCAAGCTGAGTCTCAGGCCTTAATCACTGGTTTGCTTCTTTGTCACCATAGGAATATTTCTATTTAGAAGGTGGAGGTTGACTCACTCATTTCAATCGAGGTCCTATCTGGAATAATTTAATTACATTGGAACACTGAGTACTCAATTAAAATATGTAAAAATCTATTATATATCCCCACGTCCATTCTTCACACCCGATGGGAAGGTAATATGGTGGCTGCTTTTTTAGCCTTTAAATCAACCCGAGATAATACTGTATTAGTTTTTTCTAATCGAGTATTCTTTCTATTAGATTTGTATAGCCTTGTTCGGCAGGATTCCCTTGTAATAAACTTTTTTCATCCCCCTTAGTTCCTTTTTTCATCTCTTCTATCTCTTTTGTTTAATGTTATAAAAAGTTTTGGTAGTAAAAAAATATTATTAATGAAGAGGTGATAATATGTCATAAGTGGATCATATATTATATTATAGATATTTAAATGGTTATAGAATTTAAGTATAATAAATCTAAAATTGTTATACATGAGGTTAAATCATTTTCAACTAAGTTACATTATGAGGTAAGGGGTTTCTAAACTCACTTTCCTTTCATTGGGATATATTGTTTCTTCATTATCTATGTTTTTTCAAGATTATATAAGTAATGATATTAAAATATAATATATTTTATTTCCACTAATTTTATGTTAATATAAATTTTATGCCCATAATATTTTCATTGATTAATTATTACTCCAATATTATGATCATTGTAATGGATTTCATATAAAATCCCACTCCATTGAGACATATTTTTTATTATACACCTATTCACTTTTATATGGTGTATATACTCCCCATTTGATTTATTTTACATGAATATTAATTTATTCATGGATATTAATGTTTCAATTCATATGTACTCTTTCAAGGTTTGACAATTTAAAAGTTACCAAAGAGGTAAGAATTTATTTTACAATCACATTTTTTAAAATTCCATATATTTTTCATTGAAAGAATATTTTGATTTTTCCTCAGTAAACTCCATAAACTTTTTTTATCCTAGGTATATTTAAGGAGTTTACTTGTTTTACACAAAATATTCTTCTATTTTTGACTTTAATCAATCAAATAAATGATTAAAAATAAATATGATCTTATTTCACTTTTGGATCAGGTCTTTGTTTCTTTGATATCCATATTTTTTAAAATTGTTTTAAAAAAGTATTTTTATTTACTCAAATGATTTATTAAGGACATTATATGTTATACTTGAACATTTATATGGATTAAAAGTAATATTTATAATTATTTCCAAAACATTCATGTTCAAATTTCTTTATATAAATTCAGAGGGAATGTTTATTTTTAACTTATAGAACAATAACAGATTTTCCATCTGCCAAAACTGTTTTTCACTATTAATTATCTTCTATAAGATTTCAATGGTTTTAAAAAGAAAATTATTTATTGAAAATTTATTTTAAATTTATCTCTTTCAATTTATTATATTCTTCTAAAGACCTGATTTTATTTTAAAATCTACTTTTCCAATGAATTGATGGTCATTTCTAATATCTTGATTAATTTTATGCTCCATAAAATTATCTACAGACATTAACTTTATTGTGATAAATTTTCATCATAAATATCCATATTATTTTTAGCATGGATATTATTATGGCCTAAACCTTGTATAATTTATATATGTAGTGTTTCAATATGAAAATTATTTTATTTACTATAGAAAATATTAATATTTCATACTCCTTACTCATTATAGATTTTTGTTGATGGTTTATATTATTTATAAATTACATTGACCATTAAATATTTGTGGAATAAATTTGACATGAAATGATTTATAGGTCACAGAATTACATATCCTCTCAATGAATTGTAAAGTTTCCTGAGACAAATTAGTTTTCTATCCTTATAAAATGGCTTCTTGGTGTATACCTACCCATCATTTAATCTAACATGGCACCAAGAATAGACGATAAAGATATCCAGGTGTGTGAGATAATGACATCAAACATTACAAATTTCCATCATTGAAAATTTAGTTATTAATATAAATGATATTATTATAATGATAATATCCATATATATATATTACTCAAGATATTTGTTAAATGGTATGTGTTTTCAGTTATTTAACTTTCCATATCGATTATTCCATGTTTACTCATGATAGAATTTATTTTATGTTACCCTTACTAATTATTTGTGATCACCCTTATTTTTTCCATTCTTTGGGATATGATCAAGGAGTCCTTGAATTAGGACGATGATTATTTACTTTTAATATGTTTTATATTTTATTTCCAATGTAAAATGGGAATCATGTATGTATCGGGTTATTTAAGGCTACAAAACCAATCAATCATTGGTGTTTTCATCCCTTGTATCTTATTTCTATGTAATAATGTAGGCATTGACTCCGAGTTACAGGAATTGGGGTTATTACAATTAGTATCCAAGTAAAATTTGTATAAACCTTGAGAACTTGATTTAGGAAAATATATATTAGAGAATATAGCCCTATAAAAACATGCAGAATAAGTATAAAATAGGATAATATTATAAGTTTTATAAATGTTTATTTGTGTGGTTTTCCTAGAAAATGAATCCATATTCGGACACTAGTAAGTGTATATGGTTGTAGAGTTTATGTAATTTTTGGAAACAACACTAAAAGTGGGGCATTATGTATTAGAATTGATCTTCACTAGTTCATTATGATTAGAACTAATATTGTACACTTATAAAGACACTCCTAAGGTATATTCAATGGTAATTAACATTTTCATTATGAACCATTATGACGAATGAGATGATACAACCTCTATAAACCTATGATATTCTATAATGATATAAAATAAATGTTATGTATCGAGGTTTGACAAGTCTATGTTGATCATATGTTTAAAGTAATAGATATCTATTTTCTGGTTTTATGTGATTTTAATTTAAGATAATTGAAGACAATTTTAGAGACATTTATAGAATACAACCCTTTAGTTTAGTATGTATTTTATTGAAAAGGATATTTTATGAATATTGATTTTATGTTTTTTAGACATTAGTTAAAAGTTATTGATAGAAATTAATTTTAATATGATAATTAACATAAATTTAGTTAATTGGGATTATATTAGAAGAATAGTGTTTTAGTTGTATTTTGGAGGCATATATGATTTTATTGAGGCTTTATGGTGATTCTAGTTATTTATGAGAAATATTAGAATATTTTGGAGATCATATGATAGGGAAACTATGGTTTTGTTATATGAATTTATGAGTGATTAATTGTATTTATAGATAAATGTTAAACTGATCTAGGTATAATATGTGATCAAATATTTTGTCTTTTGGGTTTTCAACCTAGTCGGTAATATTTTTAAATAGATTTATGGTTAGTTATTTAAGGAATAATTTAATTTGAACTTGGGGTGTTATTTATGAGGATTTATAGACTAGTGTATATATCAAGGTAAATTTTTAGAAACTTATTTGTGATAATGAATCTTGTAAATGTATATTCATAGTAATTTTATTGGTTATAAACTAAAAATAAAAGTTCATGATAAATTCTACATCTGATTTTATTGATATTATATGATATATTAAATTTATAAAATATGAATTAAAATTGGGAGGCTCAAGTTTCTATAAGGAGCAGATAATGTAATACCTCGATATTTTAGTTTATATTTTCTTGTGTAAATAGCACTAGATTTGATATCATAAACTATATGCAACCTCGAGCTTAACGAAACGTTGAATGATTATTAATTAAATATAAATGTTATAAACTAGAAATTGAATTGATGGGTATGAATTGGATTAAACATTTATAAATATATATGTATATATATATAAAGTTCACATTCAATAAAAATTTATTTATTAATGATTATAAAATAAGAACTCAATTGTTAATAAAGTCATTTTATGCTTTAAAAATTTGTTTTCTTCAAAAATGGTTAATAAAATGAAGGTTTACTATTTGTGAGTTCTATCTAGGCTCTCTTCAGATAGTTCTCTCTGTGTTTGTATTATTCTTTACTCTAGGGTTTTCAGGCTCGTCCCTAGCTACTTATCTTCGTTATCGGATCTCAACTTCTCCCATATCCTATGGTACTTGTTTTTGTGGTTTCAACTTAGTTATCTTGTTTATTCCATCGAAGGTATGTGTTTTGAATGACCTCTATCACACAAACCTACCCTTACCTCCAGTTTCTGTATGACTCTCGAGGCCATGGATGGTGTAGAGATATCCTAGAGACTTCGGGTTTGTGGTTCGATGGACTTTGGGTCTTTAGATTCTACCAGAGCTAGTCTTTATTTTCATCCACCCAACTAGCTCTGAAATAGGGTTTTATCACTCCTCTCTAGGTCAAAGTTGGTGTGATGGGTACACATGGTTTCGGTCCATATTTTTTTTGGTTGTTGAGGTTCTTTTAGAATTTCATCCTTGGTCTTAATTAGGGTTTTATTTTTAGAATTCTTCAGGGTTTTCCCCTAGTTTCGCATTTCCCTATTTGTTCTTCTTTATCAACGGTGGTTCTACTTTTCGTCGGTTGTCTCATTTTCTGGTACTATTGTGTTGTGGAGATTACTTGAGTTTTTTGGCTTATAATGATGGGTTTCATCATCTTGTTGGAATGTTTGATCGGGTTTAATGGTGTTTTGGATGAAGATGATAACTTCATGACTGTGATTCTTGAGATGATGTGATGATGGTGAAGGTGACACGATGGTGTCGAGTAAATTTTCGGTGCAAGTGGTGGTCATCTTAGAAGAGTCAGGAAATGCTGAGGCATGGTGCATAAAGTAATTTATGATGCATTAATATGAATAAAGTGATTATGATTTTCTATGGACATGATAGTGGTGGTGATGTGAGTGTCCTCGATGGTTGGTGTCTCAGAAAGAGAACAACATCTAGATCGGTTCATTTGATGATTTTTGGTATATTTATTTATTTAAAATTTTGATATTTTTTATGGGCGGCTTTTGAAATCTATATTGGGTGGTTTTTAAACTAAAAATTGGCAGGATAGGAGGAATTAATTAAATTTTGGGTTTATTTTGAATTTTTATTGTGGTAACAACCAACACACAATAAGGGTAATCTCTATATGAAGATGCATAGTATAAAACATTCACTGAAGAATGCTATTTGTATTTGGATGACGAGAGGGTTTGGATTTTTCATCAGTATTAGGCTCGAGAAACCTTGCATGGGCCAATTAGTTGGGCGGTCATGAAAAGTTGGAGGCCTTACATAAAGATGTAGTCACTGGGGAGGGTCAATTCCTAGTAGTCTTTAACTGGGATAATTTCAATTTTAATTGGATTAAATTTTTAAGGTATGCACTTTCCCTTTAAAAGTGTCATTTGAAATTCCAAAATATATAAATTGTTCAAAATTTGTTTATATTACTTTCTGTTGGGGAATATTATAATAAATTTCTGAAACTTTTAGAAATTTTATTTTTATAAATATGTTATTATCTTCAAAATTATCATATCATAATTATAATAGGGTGAAATTTTGAGATTTTTCTGAAAAATATTTATTTTTGAGTAAATAGAGAAAAAAATCAGATTTAAAAAAAATCATTTCTTGTATTTAAATAAAGTAATTTAAAATTACCATTACGTTTTTAATTTTAACTTAAAGTAACTGAAGTTAAATTTAATTGTATATAGTATAATTAATTATATATTAATTATCATTATTCTTTATTTTAGTAAAATTTTATTTTTGGACTTAAAAATGTATTTTTCTACAAAAATTATTTCTCACCAAATTTAGTTATTTTATTTTTAAATTATTTTTTTGAAAAATATAGAAATTGAATTTGTTAAAATTATTTCCATATTTGGAATCATAATTTCCAAATTTGGTAAATAGGTCCCTTTTGGTCATTATGAATAGAAAACATGGTAAATATTTGTGACGTCAGTTAGGGTAAATTACGTAATTAAGGGTAAAAATAATGTGAGAAGGCTTTAAAAAGTTTTCTAAAACCTGGATTATTTCTATTTTTTGAGCTCCGTATGAATATACTCATCCAATATTCTAATATATGGCCATTTGGTTCTGTTTTTCTTTGGTAATTACCTTAATATTATTTTATGTTAATGAAAATTCCAAAATGTCACTCTCTTGACATTAATATCAATTATATGATTACATAAGGATAAGAAGAAGTTGTAAATGAATTTGAAATTAATTTTGAAAAAAATATCTTTATTATGGAAATTTATTTTTAATTTTTAGTAATGGTATAATTAGCTTAAATGTTTACATAATGATGAAACCATGCTTATGCAAGGAGTATAAAAATAAAAGTTAGTGATTTTAAAAACATTAAAATTATTTTATTTTGGATATAGTATGGTTTCATATGATTTTAATGGTTAAAAATAATATATAATTTATGTTTAAAAATTTTATATTCTAATTCAATTTCTATATTCTTGTCTTTTGAGTAAAATTAAATTAATATCATTAAAAATGACATTAATGATATTTTATAAAAAATATTATTTTACAAAATTATTTAATAATAACAAGAATATTGAAGGTGAAAAATTAAGTATATAAATAGTCTAAACTTTCATCAACGTTCCATATATTTGATAATTTTTACTTTATAATAAAAAATAAAACCCTTTAATTTCAAAAAATTCATTACCACAATTAAGGTTAAAATTTGTTAATAATGGGGTTAAACCAAAAGATATGGTTCAAAATTCAACATAAACTAGTCCAAATTTAATTGGTTGGTGGTATTTCAAATGTAACTTATATTTTATTCATACTTTTTTCTACTTTTTATTTTTTAAAATTTAAAAATATTTTATTATACTTAAATATTTTAAGTAATTCCATATATTTCCTTTACTTCACTATAAAAGGATACCACCTCTCTTCTATTATTCACACAATCTTAAAGAATTTAGATCAACATAATACTAACTAAATATAACCAAAACATCATCATCTAAATTATATAGGTTTTTTATTACAATTAGTCATACCCTATGGTCTTTATGTTATGATATAATGGAATTTATGCAAAGAAGATGTAATCACATTTACCAAATCGTTCAATATTTATTTATTTTTCTACTTTTCCAAATATATTTTTCCCATTATATAATAATTAATATATTATAAAAAATATTCTAAGTAGTTTTTATGATTAAAGTACAAAAATTTCAACCTATTTTCCATAATATGAAAAATGGAAAAATCAATCGTGCGTGCGTGTAGCCTTTCATCTCCATATAGTAGTGTAATTAAATTATTATCACAACTTTAGTTAGATAGTACTAAAAATGAAAATAATTAATATATATTACAGTTATTGCATAATTATGAATCTTCAAATTTAATATATTATCTAATTCCTTACCCTTCCACCCATTAATACAAATGATAATGTCCATTGTGTGTGCATGTAGACTTCCACCTCCACAAAGCAATGTGATTCATTTTTCATGTCCACATTACATGGATAATTATAAAAATGTATCTAATGAATAAATTTTATTTTTTAAAAATAAATAAAAATATGGATATGATTAAATTATAACCTATTCACAAGAACTATAACTTCTAGGATGAAACATGCATTAGATAACAAAATAGTTAACACCTAAAACAACGATAATAACAAAATATTATTAATAAATGTGTGATAATATATTTTTAGTGGATCATATATGATATGATAGATATTTATATGGTTTCATTATTTAATTATAATAAATATAAATTTATTATACAAGTACTTAAATCTTGTTCAACTAAGTCAAAGTGTGAGGTATGGGGTTTCATAACTCAATTTATTTTTATAGGGTTATATTATTTCTTCATTTTCTATTCTATTCCAAGATTATGTGTGTAATGATATCTAATTATTTTATATTTTATTTCCACTAGTTCTATTTTGATTTAAATTTGTTACACATAATTAGTGCATTTATTAATTATCACTTCAATGTTATGATCTTTGTAATGGATTTCATCGCAATTTCCACTCTATTGAGATATATATTGTATTATGCACATATATTATTTTATGTGGTGTATATACTATCCCTTTGATATATTTGACATAAATATGTATTTATCCATATTTATTGAATTTTCAAATCAATTATACTCTTTCAATGGTTTATTGTTTAAAATATACCAAAGCGATGAGAATTTATTTTATAATCTCATTTCTTTTGGGATTTCTTATATTTTTTGCTGAAAGAATATTATAATATATCCTTACTAAACTAGGTCAATTTTATTATGATCTATATATTTAAGGTTTTTAAATTTTTACTTCCAAATTAACATCTTTTTCACTTGAATGAAGAAATTAAATGTTTAAAGGATAATCCAATTTGATTTCTTTTTTTGATCGGGTATATTTTTCTTCCATGTCCATATTTTTCGAAAAAAAATTAATAATAGTCATTTTATTTAATAAAATGATTTATTAAGTGAATTTTATACAATAATTTACTTTTAAAATGTTTTAAAATGAATATTTTTTTTCCAAGTGGTATATTTTTTACTTTCTTTAAAAAAGTCAAAAGGAATGATTTTTTAACATAAATGGAAGTAATGGATTTTCCAACCACAAAATCCATTTTATGATATTAAGATTCTTCAATAAGTTTACAATTTTTTTAAAATGAAAATTCTTAAGTGAGTTTTTTTTTAATTTTTTTATTTATAATTTATTCCATTCTCCAAAAGTATTGATTTTATTACAAAATCTACTCTTATGATTAATTGATGCCCATCTCTCATCTCTTGATTAATTTTGTGGTCGTTAACTTTCTCTTGAAAAATTAACATTATTATAATAATTTTCCATTTGGATATGTTCATATTCTATGTATCATGGATATTTCTATTACATAAACCATATATTGTTTCTACATACGGTGTCTTACTATGAAATTTATTTGATTGATCGGGGAAAATCTTGATATTCTTTATTATTAACTCAATATGGATATTTTTTATAAATATTATTCTTTAAGAATTAAATTTATTATCAAATTTATAAGGAATAAATTTCACATGGAGTAATAGTAATGTCCGATAATTACTTGGTTTTTTCATGCATTGATAAGTATCATGAGAAAAATAAATTATATAGCGTTATTAAATGGGTTTTTTGGTGTATACATATTCATCATTTAAACTGTATTAGAGAAAGGCCTTAATGATAAATATATCACAATATTTGATATCATAACATATAATGTTATGTATTATATTCATTAAAAATTTAGTTATTATTATATGTGAGATTATTACATTAATATTATCCATGGGTGAATTTTATTCTCATGTTATTTGTTAAATTGAATGTTTTTCAGCTATTTACCACTCCATATTTATTATTCCTTATTTACTCATGATATATTTTGTTTTACGTAACCCTTGATGAGAATTTTACCTCACCATTATTTTTTCCCTTCCCTTGGGATATAAAGTATGAATCATTAAATAAGTTTGAGGATGTATATTATTTACATTTACAATGTATTATATTAAATTTCCAAGGTAAAATGGGAATCATGTTTGTACCTTTTTATTCGAGACTAGAAAACTGATTGATCCTATGTGATATGATCCCTTTTATCTTATATCAATGTAATAAAGTACACACTGGATCAGGGTTATTGGAATATTTCTTGTAACTAGAGTTCTATCGGAGAGAATCATTGATAGAACTATTAAGAAAAAACTAGAGATTTTTTTGTGAAGAAATGAGAATACAAGGCCTGTATTTACTGTTGTGATGATAGTAATCCCATATAATTATTTATTTAATATTTTATAATTTCTTTATCGCATATTCTCCACTACACCCATAGTGCTCTATTATCTCCCTTAATAAAATATTATAATGTATTGTTTAAAAATTATCCCAATAACACTAACTGGGGTTTATTTAACCATTATTTAATATGTATGATATCATATTTACAATACATCACCATATTCAACTATTTTTTATCATGTATTTCAATTTTTACAAATAAAATACATACTTTACACCTTACCTAATTTTTATATCATTATTCAAAATATGAAATCCATTTTTCAAAATCTATATTATAATTATGTAAAACTATTATTTCAAATAAATTCTTTTGAAAATTATTTGTGTGACATGCATTATTCCAAACAAATATATTGTTATTACCATGACCAAATTAATTTTATAATGACCACCATGTCCAAATTTAAGATCCATTTTATTATATTAATCATCTAAATATGATATATTAATTTATAAATTAAAATAATTAATACATATAAAATATTACTTTAGAGAAAAATATGTTGCATAACCTTTAAAAGAAATGTTTTAGAGTATCAAAACATATACATGGAATATTATATTAGTTTATTAAATGAACTATAATTTAAAATTATAAATCCCACATAAAATTTAGTTTTATCATAAAAATATTATTTTTCCATTTATTTTCTCATATGTATCACATGAAAAGTCATATAAAATCAATCATTTTTATAAAAACTTAATTCATTACATAGGTTACATGTTATGAATTATATCCCTATAAAACATGTATAATATTGTGTTAAAATAATATTTCAACAACTACATTAATATAAAAATAATCATATTAAATTGAAACTAAAAATATGATAAATTTAATTCTCATGGAATCATGAATTCAGCAAAAGATATTTTATCAAAAAAAAATTGGAAATTATTATTATTATGAATATATATAACTCAATTATGATACATATATTAAAAAAACTTATTTATCAATAATAAATACAATATTTATAATGGATACATTTATATATTAATTATAAATTTTTTAAAAACATGTATAAATATTATAAATAATGCATTATAAAATAATAATTTCAAGATAAAGGATATTTTCATACAATTAAAGGTATCTCATATATTTATAAACAATTAATATATGATTTATAATGATTTATAAATATATGTATATATAATGGTTTTACATAACAATTTTTTAAATGATCATTTAAATTTACTATATATCCATAAGTTAGGTAATAAAAATATAACTCATATACCATATATCTTCTTTCAAATAATGCTAAATTGATTCTTTATACATATATTGAATATCATAATTTATTTTTATTTTTTACAATGATTCTCATTTTGTAAAAATCCAAGGATTTAAAAAATAAATCTAAATAAATGAAACATTGATTATCTACATAATGGAACTTTTTATGGAGATAGTTATAAACAAGCTATTAAACATAATTTTCCTACTTCTATGATTTGAATTTCAGAAAACTGACATCTATAGTTGTGGTCAGTATGTTATTTGTAGTCTGGTAAAACAAACTAGTTATTCTTGTCAATAGTAACATAAATTTTGGAATAGTAATATTAATTTTAATATGACCTTTATGAAAATTAAATAATATTATTATTATTTTTTATTAGGGTTGTAAGATAATGAGATCTTGATTAATTTCTCAATGTGATATAAAATAATTTATAGTTGTAAAATTTTTATTTTTGAAATAAATTATTTTTTATTTAAAAATTAAATTAATTATATTTAAAAATTATTTTTAAAAAATGAAGTTTATATTTTAATTATACACATCAATAAATAGTAATGGTTTTTTTGGGATTTTTCTGAGATAGATGAATTTTTAGTGAATAGTAAAAATACAATTTTATGTTTTAGGGTGTTTAAAGACATCATAAAGATGTAATAAGGATGTAATCATTATGGTCGAATATTGAGGATTAAAATATGATATTAGTTTTCTTACGTATCCAATACCATGGTAAAAACAATTTTCAAGAACATGGTTTTTCAAATACCACTAATGAGGTGTCATTTTAAATTAATTAAAAACTCCCTAACTTTCACTATAAAAACCACCCTCTCCCCCTCATCCCCTCACACCTCTCATGATTTAAGAATTGTCTAAATTGTGTCCAATACCATTTCCAATTCTCTTACCCATGTCCAATACCATATGGTCTCACCCAAATCCCAAAACCAAAGGCGTTAAGGATGATCTCAAGGAGAAGATATCAAGAGGTAAAGATCCTCTTTCATTTTCATGTGTTTTCATTTAATTCTTTCCTTTTCTTATACTCTAATATCCTACCCTTATACAAGAAGAATTAAATATCCATTAATATATATATTCTATATTATTATCACGTTTATGTAAAAATTCATCATCATTCTTCCTATCCTCTTCCTCTTACTCAAAAAATAAAAACATCATCTATGATGTGTTGATTTACTAACATCATGGATGATGTGCCTTTAATTTACATAACTTACATAATATATGGTTCTAAATACATTTTAATGGTTTTAAAAGATTTTAAAGTGTATTATATGACCTATATTATGTTATTTAATTAACATATATGCACAATATTAAAGTTATATGATGAAACAAGTCAGTGGTTATCAAAGAACCGCCAAAATGATCTAAAAAATATCAATAATGATTTATCTAAAAATTAATACTCATATAATATAACCAAAATGATTTATTAAATAAATAAATATTCATGAAATATATTAAAACAATTTTATTCCACTTCTGGAGTTTCATTTTCATTCAATATAAAAATCATTTACAACCCCACCATGGAAATCATGTAAATAACTCACCTAAAACAACAAAAATAACAAATTACTATTAGTAAATTGATAAATTGATGTTATAAAATGATTCTATGAGGTTTTATAAAAATTAATATGTTTCTTTAAAATATTAATAAAACTCTTTTAACTTTTATATTGTATGTTTAAACAAGTTTGAAGTTATAAGAACCTGAGGTAAGGAAAATCTTAAACCAATTTCCATTATTTGGGTAAACATTATACATTATTAATTATGTGGTATTAAGATTATTTTTGTGATGAATTATTTTTTTATAATGTTTAATTATGTGTATTTATATTGTATACACATATTCATTAAATTGTATTAATTTCTCACTTTAATTGGAGGATATTTGTAAGGGGACTACTTTTAAAAATCCTCTTTTAAAATTCTATTAAACGAAATTCAAAATAAATATTTTTATAAAATTATTATTAATAAATTATTACTATATAATTCGTGGGAATTGTTTAGGATGAAGGTTGGGACCTATATATCCCTCGAAATCATTAGGTATGTGAATATTGGTGGTCGTGAGTTTGGTTACTCCAAGTGTAACTGTGATGGTTACACCATAAAGTAGCCATGACAGTTACAAATCATAAGGTAGCCATAAGGGTTAAAATATAAGTAAGTAATTCTACAAGATACCATTATGGTTTTTTATATTTTCATTAATTATTTATGGAATTATCATGTTTCAAATATTAAATATGGGTAATTAGTATGTCTTTGTGAAAATGATTTCATATGTTTTTAAGTATTCATGGACTAATGGTTTCTTTCCTTCTTTTTATATCCCAAATTGAGATTTTTATTATCATACCATATTTTTAAATGTTTCTCACAGGTCATAAGGATGAGTAAGGGAAATAATGAATTAAATATTTGTTGAAAAAATCGTGTTGGTGTTTTGTGTTTAAAAAATTATGTTTTAGAGAAAATGGATATTGTTTAAATAGTAAATAATTGTAATTCTTGTGGGTTGATATGTATCAGTTATTCATTAATTATTTAAAACTATAAAATGAAAAGATATTTGATAATTTAAATAAGTAAAATCTAATTAAAATAGCTATATTATATAATGTTAAAGTTTGGTTCCTTATAGTTGGTATCAGAACAAATTTTATATAACTTTAGGAGTTATTATGAAGTAAACAGATACAATAAATGATTTTTACCTTATGTTTAGGTTGAAATTATAAAGAATTTAAATATTACCATTTTTATTCATCTAATATATTCCTATTCTGAATGGTTTTCTGTAGAATAAATAGGGATGCTAAAGATAAAGGGAACCAAGAGGCTGATATCATTCTGAATCAGCAACCATGAATAAAATGAATTGGAACTGAGTAGTTTGTGATAGTAATGGATTAGCTGGAGATAGTAATAAATGGTGGTGGAATCTGTACAAGAGGAAAAGCAGATTTTCCATAAAGTAACATGATGATAGTGTAACATTTTATGAGGAAACACTCCCTTTCTTTCAGTGGATCTTTTGACCCAGTAAGATATGAAGGACTGATTAAATACTATTAAAATATATTCGATATTATGGGATGTTTATATAGTAAAAGGTTAGTCTTTCCATTTATCATTTTAATGGTGGAGCATATTAGTGGTGGTAAATGGTCAGGAATATTAGGGACAGTAAGGAGATTGCATTCTTAGAGTGGGATGGATTTAAATTTATTTTCCTAGAAAATATATCCCTAAGTTGGTTCAGCTTATGATGGAGAAGAAATTCCATGAATTGAGGAAAAGGAGGAATATTCCATGGACATGTATGAAGAAAAATCCAAATGATTGGTAGGGTACGTTCTAAATATTATTAGGGATATTGATAGAAAAATCAATCTCTTTTACTCAGGATTGCAGCCAACATACTGAAAGGGAATTGGCCTCCTGATAATTAAAATGATATGAAAAACCTTTCCAATGTGTTGAGTGGGTGGAAATGGAATTTTATTATGATCATATATACTTTTAAAAGAATCATAATAAGAGGTTTTGATGGAATGATTTGGGTAATAATTAATCAAACAAACCTAAAGGTAAGAATCTTGGTTAGCGTGTTAAAAATTACACTAGTGAATGTCTTACCAAAATCGTGAAGGGTTATAAATGTGGTAATTTTATACATATGGCTAGGTATTGTAGTGACAATGATATTAATATTACTTCTAATAAGAAAAATATAATGTTTTTCAAATATTGTGAGATGTGTCATTATGAAAATATATACCCAAAT
This sequence comes from Viscum album, assembly GCA_963277665.1. Classification (NCBI taxonomy): domain Eukaryota; kingdom Viridiplantae; phylum Streptophyta; class Magnoliopsida; order Santalales; family Viscaceae; genus Viscum; species Viscum album. Next base: position 37,299,252 of record OY728141.1, on the reverse strand, counting down.
AATGGTTTAGGTGATGGAAAGTATCCAGGCAATAAGAAGAAATGTGCAGTGAAATACTTTGCAACTACGTCAGAAGATGTAGGTCCGTCCAATGAATTGGTTTCAGGTAATTTTTTTATTTTATCATATTTTGATAAAAGTCTTGTTTGATATGGGGTCTACACATTCCTTATTTCTAAGAAATATTCTTGTAAATTGTAAATCTCACCTCAAAAAGTAAGACCAAAACTTATTGTTAAAACACCAAGGGGAAATGTTAAAGTAAAAAAAGAATTTTAAGAATATTATTATTGCTATATGTGGAAAGAAATTACTTGCAAACCATTTTCATTTTCTCTTAGTAGAGTTTGATGTCATTATAGGTATAGATTTGATTTTTGTTTATCATGGTAACATTGATTGTAGAGATAAAGAAGTTGTTTTTCTGAAAGAGATTTAGTATGTATACAAGAACAAACTCATAAAATTCATAAAATATTAGTAAGATTAGAAACTATTGAAAGATTGAAATGAAATTTATCTTGCTCATATTATTGAAAAAAGGGATCTGTTCAGATTAATTATCTTCCAGTGTTAAATGAATACCTAGATATTTTTTCTGATAAGTTACATGGGGTAATAACTGATTCAGAAGTCGAATTCACAATTGAATTAGTTCCTTAGGGTAAGAAAATTTCAAATCCCCCTTATCAAATGAATAAAATGAAACTTCTTGGATTGAAAAATCAGTTATAAGAGTTTTTTTATAAAGGATTCATCTGTCCTAGTACTTCACCACATGAAGGTCTTATTTTGTTCATTAAAAATAAAGATGGTTCCATGAGACTTTTCATTTATTATAGAGCTTTGAATAATATTACTATTAATAATAGGTATCATTTTAATCACATAGAGGACTTTTTTAATCAGATCCAGGGATCTTAGTATTTTTCCAAGATTGATTTGAGATCCATAGACCATCAAAGGATGGTTATAGAGGATTACATTCCAAAAAATAGGTTTTTAAACTAGATATGTTCGTTAGGAATTTTTTGTTTTTCCATTTGGGTTAAATAATGAACCTATTGTATTTTTGGATCTTATGACTAAAATATTTCATGAGTTCTTGGATAAGTTTGCAGTTTTGTTTATTCATGAAATTCTAGTATATTCTATAATTAAATATAATCATGAAAAACATATAAGGGTTGTTTATGAAACCATAAAATAAAACAAACTATATAGAAATTTTTGCAAGTGTGAGTTTTGGTGCAGGAAATTCCTCTATTATGTTTCAAGTTTCAGTATAGTCCTCTTTGTCAAATAGAATAATTTAATTATAGAAGGAAGATGGTGAGTTACAGAAAAAGTTATAATTTGTTAAAATGGGTAAGTTATCAGAATTTATCATTGATAAAGATTTTGTTCTATGATTTTGAAAAGACTATTTGTACTATGTGATTCTAAGATGAAAAAAATAATTATTTTGTGAAGCTCAAGGTTCACCATTTTCAGTACATCCTGGTAGCACAAATATGTAAAGAGACCTTCAGAAGTATTAATGGTTGGATGGAATGAAAAGAGATATTTCAAATTTTAATGTGAAATGTTTGATAGGTCAATAGGTTAAAGTCAAGTGGAAGTTACTAAAGGGGATGCTTCAGCCTTTCCCAGTGCCAGAGTGGAAATAGAAAAATATAACCATCGACATTATTATATGACTACCAAAGACTTATCGAGGAAATAATGGAATATTGGTTATTGTTGATCAACTGAATAAATATTTTCATTTCCTTACTATTTGAGATATTATGTCTTTTGATTAGCTTTTTTTACTGTACCCCAAAGAGATTGGCACGTTACATGTAGTTCCTCTTTCCATTGTATCTAACCTTAAACCCAGGTTCACTTCTAATTTTTGGAAAGTACTTCAAAAGTCATTTGGAACAGAATTAAATTTCAGTATATCTTTTCATCCTTAGTCATATGGGTAGTCAGAATGGATGATTTAGACTTTGGAGGATATGCTTCGAGATTATTCAATTAATTACCAGGGATGATGGGATCATCATATTTCTTTAGTTGAATTTTCTTATAAGAATAGTTTTCATTCTAGTATACAGATGTCTCCTTTTGAGGAATCATATGGGAACCAGTGTCGAACTATAGATAATTGGGATGAAGTTGGAGAAATAAAGTTGATGTGAATAGAATTAATAGAGGATGTGGCTAAGAAAGTGATGATTATCTAGAAACACATGAGGACAGCTCAAAGCAGGCAGAAAATTAATGTATATAATAAGAGGAAATACTTTTTTTGTGGAAGGTGATCATGTTTTTATTACAATATCATAATGGAAAAGGGTTATATGTTTTGGTAGGAAAGGGAAGCTAAGTCCACGGTGCATTGGAACTTATGAAATAATAGAGAAAGTTGGACTAGTTTCTTACCAAGTAGCTTTTCCACTGAGTTTATCTCTAGTACACAATAGTTTCCATGTTTCTATGTAGAGAAAGTATGTGACAGATTCATCTCATTTTTTAAGCCCAGAAGAAATTAAAATGGAAAAGTACCTTTAATATAAAGAGAATCCTATTTTGATTCTTGATCGAAGAGAAAAATTATTGCAAAATAATGTAATCCACCAGGCAAAGTATTTTTGTAGAAAAGACATGGTTGAAGAAGCAACATGGGAATATGAAAATGATATGAGGGAAAGGTACCCTAATTTTTTTAATAAGTAAATAAAATTGTGAGGACACAATTTCCAGAACATGAGGAGAATTTCGAACCCCAAGGTTTTAAAAAATAAATTTAAATGCATGAAACCCTAATTATATATATAATTACATTTCATTAAGGATATAGTTATCAAATAGTTATTAAACATAATTTTTCTTCCTTTATGATTTCAATTTCAAAAAACAAACATCTATAATAGTGATTAGTTTGTTATTTGGAGTCTCATAGAACCAAATTTTTTGGTGAATAGTAACATTGTAACAACCCGAGATTTTATATGATATATTCATTTTAATTTCTTTCATATCATCTATTGTACACTACACCACGATTATCTTGCGCTATACGCAACACCGTATTATCTTGCAGTATACGCAACACTATTCTTGGATCGTGTTACACACAATTTCATGTTTGTTTGATAAAAGTTATTCTACGCAATATTGAGTGTATATATATATATATATATTCAATGTATAAATGAAATATGGTTGGATTTTGTTATACGCAACAACAAAGGAGTCTTTCACTACACGCAACCCTAACTTGGCTTGCATTACATGCAATCACGACCTTCCTCGATAGCGTGTGTTGTACGCAATATCGGGTTTTACTAAACAATGATATATTATTATAATATTATTATGAACTAGCTTTCATTAATAGTATTAACTAAATTTTGAATTTTATAACATTATTATTCATCCTGCACATTTTCTAGAACATGGTATAAGAACAAAATAAATTTTTCGGGTAAAATAAGTATTTTTCAAAAAATGTAGTTTTGCCACCTTTTCATGGTGCACCCACATTAAATCTAGTTTTTCACATTTTTATAAGTTCAATTTTACAAAATAAACTTATTATTTTGAATCAGGATAGAAAACATTACATTGGATAAAGTTTTGATATTTTTCTGATAACTTTCATATTTTAAGGAATAGTAAAAACAAGCTATATTTTAATTAAAAACTTTTTTCATCATAATAATTTATGTGGTTAAATTATAATATTGAATGGTTTTAAAGTATAAATAGAATAAATTTTTACCATTTAATACAATTTATTCCATTAGCATTTATTTTACCTTGAATTCGTAGGTTAAATCAATTCAATCTTTTGTAATGTTTTAAATAAAAACCTGTTTTCTTTCGACAACGGGATTAATTTTAATTTAATTTCTGCAACTTAAGTGTATTGAATTTAGAAAAATTAATTCCATATTTGGAATCAGTGGGTCCAAATTATATTAATAGACTATTTTTTATTTTTGGACATTATGAATAGTAACTATGGTAAATTTTATTTACCATAGTTAAAGGTAAATCGGGTAATTAATGGTAAATATAAGATTATAAAATTACCCTAACACCTGCCAAAATCCTATTGGATGACTAAAAGTCGACCCATATCACCTAAGGGTCGGATTAGAATCATTTAATGGACGTTTTTCCATGAAAATAACTTAATTATTATTAAAACCAAAGAAAGTGACAACATGTCACTCTCTTTAATCTTATAAGTATAATAATTTTAATTTAGTGATAAACTTCATGAAACTTCGAACATGAACAGTATCCAGAAATATAATGAAATTATCTACATCATATGAATTTATTTATAATTTTTAGGGATTAAATAATTATCATTTATTTTGACACAATAGTGATGCAGAAATTGTTTATCTAGTGAGAAATCAATAATATAGTTTTTATTGAAATTGTAATTCATATAAAAAGGCCCAGAAATTTGCAAAAAAAACTTATTATAAGTATATATATAAACTCTAATCATCCAATGGCCGAATTGTTGACCATTTGGATCCTTATTAAGGTGATTATGACACTTATATTATTTTATTTTAAATGATGCCAAAGTTGTCACCTTCATAATTTAATAAATATAAAAATTTAAATGTTGTGATTTTAAGAGGATAAATTCGAGTAAAAGTATTATTGTGAAATTTAATAGATTTATATTCATCATAGGATTTTATTTTTAATTGTTATGCAACAAATAAGTATATTAAATAATTATACAAAAATATTGTAGTAATTATTTTATTAAGAGATAAACCAAATAAATGGTTTTAAAAATAATGAAATAAATATTTTATGAATTATTTAATGTCATCCAATAATTTTCTAGATAAATATGACCTTTTATGAATATATTTAAGCTTTTATTTTGAACATATATTCTGTATTTATTTTATTTAAATTCAAATAAATGAATAGTGTCAAAATTGACACTATTGTTATGTTATAAAAATAACATATTATAAAATTGTTTAAAAATCACAAAAATATTTAAAAATTATAAATTTAAATTTATATGGTCAAAAATTTTATAAAGAATCCAATTATAGACAATTCACAACAAATAAGTAATTATTTGTTATAATTTTCAATTTAGAATTTTTTTACCACAAATAAAATTAAATAGATTAAATAAAAATAAATCAAAATGATAAGGTTTAAAATAAAATCAAAACATGTATAAATTTGATTGGTTGATGATATTAAAACCCTAAATCATCTAATATTCGAATATGAGTCATTTTTGGTGGTTTTTAAATGGGGTTAGATTTATTAAAAATTAATATTTTTAAGATTTCCAAAGGTGCCCCTCTCCTCCCTTATAAAATTGCACCTCCTCCCTCTCTTCCTCACACCACTTTGAGCCTTCAAGCTTGGCCAAACCCTGCCAATATCTCCTCTCCACTTCCCTAGAAACATCCTAGAGGTCATGTTCTTCTTCATCGCTCGTGGGTACGTACGGACTACCATCTCCACGACGCGATGAGATTCATTCTCCATATTAACCATTTAAGAATGATTATAAAGTATATATAAGAAATAATGATGAAATATATGACATTATAAAGCTACTAGATTTATTTATATATAAATATATATATATATGTATGTATGTATGTATGTAATCTAGTTAATTCTATTCAACTCAATAAGGAAACGAAAACAGCGTTCATGCATACGTACGGCCTACCGTCTCCATGAATGGTGTATTTCTTTCCATTTATTGATCTATTATATATATGTATATTCTGAATATATATTATATATAAATCATATTTTATATTCTGGAATTAAGTAATCATGATCTAATTAATCATATTAATAATTGAAAGTCAAAACACGAACGACAAATGAAACGATTTTACCCAAAACGCTCTTTAACATGGAATTTACGAAAGAACAGGTAATATAAAGTCATAAGTGAACCATATATGATATAATAACAATGCATATGATTCTATAATAAGTCAATGACATTATTTAAATCATTATACAGGAGGTTTGGATATATACGAAGCCTATCAGACATAAGGTAAGGGAAAATTGTGCAAATCTCATTTTTATCCGAGATTGCTTATTCGTAAGTATTTACTGGGGTTATTGATATCATCCATTTCCAGGTTTTATAAAAGTGTTTTAATGTATATTTAATGTTCTTTTTACCCATTTTTGACTTTTACTACATGGTATGTAAGGAATCATTCTTTTTTTTACGTTACGAGGTACTTTTTTGACTTTTTCAACAAAAGTATGAGGAGAATGTTATTTTTAACTTATACGACGTGAACGGATTTTTACAGTTTAATAACGCCTCATTTTCATGAAGTTTAATCTACATGATTTTATGAATATTTTGAACAAAATACTTTTATTTTAAAAGTTCATGGAATTTTTTGAAAAGAAAATGATTTTGAAGAAAAAAGGATATTTTCCTCAAGAATTCATTTCAAGTGTTTTATCAAAACCATTTTTCATCTAAGATGAAATTATTTCATATGTGTATGTTTCAAGTATCATGTCTCTATTATTTACATGGTTTCACTTTTCTTATTATGAAATGATATCCATTTCTTTTATATGGATTATGTGATGATGGGATGATGTTTATGAAACCCATTTTATTCGTTGGGTTATTATGAATGATGTATGTTTATTTTGTGGCACAAGTAAGAATGATTTCATTATGAGATGGGTGGGACCTATATCTCCCTCCAATTATTTGCGTAATGATTTATATCTCATGAGATAGACATGGATGGAACGGTAGGTTAAACTGGTGCAGTAATACAGGACTGGAACGAGGAGTGAATTCGATTCAGAAAGGGACTTTGTCCACTAAGATGGTCTTGGCAGCAATGCATTGGCTACTATTGAAATCATTACATGTGATTAATGGATGCCACAATTACATGTTTTATTCCCATGATATTTTATCATTATTATTGTTTCTTTATGATCTATGCCTTACGTACTTCCATGTTTTATGTCATTGCTCAAGCTTTTGATGTTTAAACGTTATGTTCATGTTTTTAAGTTCAAATGTATATGGTATGTTTTAGTTTATCCATGCTTACCCTTACTGAGCATTTGAGCTCTCCCATTTTATGTTTTCTTTTCCCTAGGATATAAAGAAAGGTTTTAGGTAAGAAAAAAAAGGGGAATATCTTTATGGGAGATATTGAAGATCTTTCACCATGATTATGTAAAGACCCGTAAATTTCAAGGAAATTTGTTTCTTAATTTTCTTTGGATTTTACAAGAGCGCAGCTTCTGACAGCACCTGATTTCGAGGCCCGGTGTGCCCGGAATCATTTTCTGAAGTTTGGCTCGGGTACGTTCAGTGAACGAACATGCGGGTTTTTCTAACTTTTGAACCGGTGCCCGGAATCGAATTCTGAGGGCACCGATGGGATCGAAGCGCCGGTATTCGCTTAGAAACGCCTCTTCTGGAGTTGCGTTTGCTCGGGTGTGGTTTTTAATTTTCGGGCTTAAAGTTAAGAAATAAAATAATTTTGCGACAACTTTATTTTATTTCGCTTAAGCCACTTGGAAGCCACTTGAAGCCACTTAAAGGTGGCTTGAACTGAGTTGAACTGGATAGGATGCTATCCAGAAATATCCTACCCCTTGGTAGGATATTTGTGAGGTGGGGCCCGCACGAGCCCCGCTGTTTCTTTCCGCTAAGAAACGCACCCGTGAAAACCCGTCTTAATGAAAGTCAACTGACGCGTTTCTTAAAATCTTAACAGACCATTTAATTGGGCTGTTTCTTTCGTAAATTAAATGAGCTGTTTCTTTCGTTGAATTAATTCTATGAATTAATGGTTCGTTTCTTATCTTTTGAAATTCAAATGTTTAGTTGTGTAAATAAAATAAGGCTTAAGCTTATTTTATTTTGGGTTGAAACTTGTGGCGTGGAGAGGATTTGGAGGAAAGTGTTCTTCTTCGGCGAAGAACGCGAAGAACGCGAAGAACGCAAAGAACGCGAAGAACGCCAAACCTGCGGAGATCGATGACGCGAAGCCTTGTACCGCGACGCCAACGGATCTCCCTTCACGACGCTTCTTCTGCGACGATCCAACCCCGTGACAGCCTTCGATCGACAACAACAAGGTAGGGGGTTGCGCTTCTTTTTATTTTCTTTTTGGATTTCATCAACAACATGGATTTAATTATTATTAATTAAATCCTTATTTTCTTGGTCCTCGGAGATCGTCGACGCGACGCCCTTCTGCGGTGTGATGATCACCTCCTTCCACGACGGTCAATTCTGTGACGACCTCGCATCCGACAGCGACGGCGAGGTAGGGATTTATTTTGGGAATTACCCCCCTTTTCTTTTTATATTCCCGTAATTGTTTCTTTAAAAAGTTAAAGAACTGGATTTGTGAACAATTTTAAAATTATTAAAATTGTTGTTTCCGTTCAAATAAGGAACCCGTTTTTATGAAACAATTTTATTTCATTAAAAATTGTTTCGTATATGCATTCATGTGTTGAACTTTAATTTCTCCCGTTTTTTATATCTAAAGCGGAGGGTGCGGGCCAAACGAACACGGCCCGACAACCCTCCGCCGTTCTTCGTTCTTGTGCGGATTTGACGGGCAACGACGGAACGTGCCGCAACGAATGTTTGATGATCCCGCAGTAAAGAACGGAACCCGGGAGGAGCAACGGCGTAGACGGGAAGGAAAACGGGCCACCGGAGCGACTCCGGCGGCCCGCGGAAGCCGGTGGCGGCGCGGGTTGCCGGCGCGGCGGCGCCGGCGGCCGGAGGCGGCGGCACCCCGCGGGTGTCAAGCGCGACACCCCGCGGGTGCCACAGGGTTGTCACACGGCACCCCGCGGGTGTCCAGCGCGGCACCCCGCGGGTGCTGCGGGTGTCCAGCGCGACACCCTGCGGGTGCCGCGGGGTTGTCACGCGGCACCCCGCGGGTGTCCAGCGCGGCACCCCGCGGGTGTCCAGCGCGGCACCCCGCGGGTGCCGCGGGTGTCCAGCGCGACACCCCGCGGGTGCCGCGGGGTTGTCACGCGGCACCCCGCTGGTGTCCAGCGCGGCACCCCGCGGGTGCCGCGGGTGTCCAGCGCGACACCCCGCGGGTGCCGCGGGTGTCCAACGCGACACCCCGCGGGTGCCGCGGGGTTGTCACGTGGCGCGTCCGGCTGTCTGCCCGACACCCCACGGGTGTCGCGGGGGTGTCATGCGGGGCGACGGCTTTCCCCCGCGTCGGCCGCTCGGCCGTGCCGAGCCGGACCGGCCCTGGCCGGGCCGGGCCGGGCCAACCAGGTTGGACCCGACCCGGTTCGGGCCAACCAGGGGGGGTCGGGCCGGGTCGGCCCGGGCCCGGACCCCCCGTCTTCAGACGACTTTCGTTCAAATGCCCGTAACTTCAGCTGCGGGCCTCCAAACGACTCGCTGTCAGTGGCAACGCAATCCTTGGAGAAAGACGGTCGTCTCAGTTTATCGCACTCAAGGTTTCGGAATACTTTGGGTTCGGTCGGGTTGGTTCGTACACGAAACCAACCGGGCCCTCGGAGCGGAAACACTCATATCTTGAGCTATGGACGTTCGATTGACGCGTCGTCTATTGCGTTGAGTTCCTGTTGACGATACGGAACTTTTGGCATCCTTCACCCGAGTTTTGGATACAGTTGGTAGTGGCCGGGTTGGATCGCACCCGAAATCCAACCGGGCCCCTGGAACGGAAAAGCTGATATCTTTCAGACAGGACGTCTGTTTGACGAACCGTCAGCGGCGTTGACGATCACATTGAGAAACGGTCCCTATGAGTATACCCTATGAGAGCTCGGGGTACAGTTGAGATACGTCTGGGTTTGGTTCGCTCACGAAACCAACCGGGCCCCTGGGACGAAAAGGCTAGTAACTCACAGACCGGGCGTCCGATCGATGCGCCGTCTGTTGCGTTGAGACCCCTGTGACATGGCGGTCCTTTGAGTTACTTCTTCGTGGGACCTTGAGATACTTTGAGTATCGACTTGCAGCTCGTGGAGCGGACCCTCCCAGAGTTGAGCGTGCGGAGTACGGAGACCGTGTAGCCGACTGAGACCTGACGACTGCTTGACCGACTCGACTTGGAGTGAGTCGACTAGCCCAGTGGATGGAGCACTACTTTGTTTGGGTGCAGACCCATGGCGGACGGAGCACTACCTGTGTGATAGTGCAGACCCGCGGTACTCGTCCGGAGAGTACCTCAGCAGGCTACTAGGGGGTGTGCACTACTGTGTTTGGGTGACATACCTCGGCGGGAAGCACTACTATGTTTGGGTGGCTGGCCCGCGGTACTCGACAGGAGGAGTACCTCAGCAGTCTTAGGTTAGTGAGAAGTACCTCGGAGTCGTGACAGGACCACTGTACACTCTAGAGACAGAGCTCTTCAGTAGTTACGGTTTCGATAATGAAAATCCTGGTTTGAGCTGAGACTTTTGACCTTTGTGTTTCCTCATGATTGAGATGGGTTACTTGATAACTTAGGTATATGTATGGGCATATACCTGGGTAGTGGTTATCCATTGATCTCATGATTCTTGTGTTTCCTCATGATTGAGATGGGTTACTTGATAACTTAGGTATATGTATGGGCATATACATAAGTAGAGGTTATCTGTTGGGATCTTCTTTGTGGTTATCCTTGTAGGATTTAGTGAGACCTTGAGGGTCTCAGGGTCCCTACTGAGTATCGTTATACTCACCCATGCATGGGCTATGCCCGCACCTTGTTGTGTTGGTTGCAGACGATAGGCAGTGCTGACGGAGGCCGAGTGTTCGAGGACTGGACGGTACCCGGAGGTGGACTACACGACAAGTCAGTGTCCGGAGGTGGACTTCACGGCGAGACGACACTCGGAGGAGGTTGACGGACGAGAGCACTGTGGAGGCTATTTGTACCTACCCTTCAGGTAGGATTCGTGGTGGACGATCTAGGAGCTGCGCCATCTGTACCTACCCTTCAGGTAGGATCCGAGGAGGACGTCCCAGGAGCCGCTTCCACCCCTCCAGCTGTTGTCTTTTTCTGTTGTAATTTGTTCAGTTGTAGTTGTACTTTCTTTTGGGTTTGTGTTCTGGCCCATTTACTTTCCAGCACTTCTTTTTTGTACTTAGTGTTTTACTTCCGCTTGTAATCTGTGGTGTTTTGTTACTTTTATAAAGGCAATGCCTTCCCAGTTATTGGGATTTACGCCTTTAGTGCTAGTCGCCAGCCCCTGGCCTATGGAAGGCGGGCTTGGGGAAGTCACGGCACGGGCCCCGTGGACGGGTCGTGACAAATTGGTATCAGAGGTGGTCGGTTCTACCGTAGACTCTGATCTTTCTTTCTGTGAAGCAATAGTGTTAAGGGTACCGAGTGTGGTTTTCAGTTCAGGGAGTCCAGTGTTGGTGTGGGCAGCCGACGTATCCATACACCAGGACCCTGGCAACTGATTTTCAACTTTGTGCACGAAAACACTGTTTGCGTGTGTGTTTTAAAAGGTTTCCCCTTAAAACAGCTCAAACCAAGTCAGCTCACCAGGTATAATCGTTTGACCGTGTTACGTTGTTTCTTTCAGGATGCCTTTTCTCGGAAGACCAGCTAGAGCCCAGAGGGATGTGCGTGCTGATAGCATGTCGAGTGACGAGGCTTCGGTACAGGGCCCTCTTGTAGTTGAGGCACCAGCGGAGGCGCCAGCGGTACTACCATACGTTGGGCCACCGATGCCACCAGCCCCAGCAGTAGGCGATGCCCTCTACTTGAGCGCACTGCATGAGTTCCAGCGCCAGAGGCCACCCAGGTTCGGGGGAGAGACGGACCCGCAGGCGGCTGAGGATTGGCTGGAGGTTGTGGTGGGAGTCTTCAGGCTAGTGGGGACGCCATCAGACTTCATGGTGACCTTTGCTGCCAGCCTTCTTCAGGCAGCAGCAGGCAGGTGGTGGAGCCACTTGTTCCAGTTTTACGATGGGATGGCTTTCACATGGGAAGACTTCGAGACCTTCTTCAGGGTGGAGTTTGTGCCAGTAGCTCTACACCCCGAGCGTGTTCAGGAGCTGCTGCCATTGCCGCATGTTTTTCGATCAGAAGCCAAGTCATCTGTGGGAAGTAGACATATGATGCAGAGGTCCAGGAGGATCAGACCAGCAGTTGGGCGATCTCGGGTTTTAGGACCAGTGGTGCGGGGCACCCGGGGTGGGGTCAGAGCCATGCATGCCAGAAGCAGGCTGTGTTACTCGTGCGGTGGAAAGGGGAACCTGGCACGTGACTGTCCGACTCCTCGTACAGTTGATCCATAGGCTTTTGAGGAGCCACCGAGGTAGAGACAGCGACGAATGCTTGTGAAACAGTAGAGTAGTGGACAAGGAAGTAGAGCTCCTGGAGTAGGTGGACAGGATCGGAACTAGTGGATACGTCTCTTGTACTTCTAGTTCCATGTTGATGTTGTTTTTGTGTCTTTGTACCATGAGCTGCAATAAAATAAAGACACTTATCTTGTGATGTTTTCTTTCCTGTCCTCTTTTGTGATGTTACTAAGTGGTCCTGGTTAAGACTGTTGACTTGACCCTCACTTTCGAAATTCCTACTGGAGGAGACCTAGTGACCTCACACTGATGCCGATAGTGTGACTCGATCCTTTGAGGCGAGAGTGATAGTTGGATCTCTTAGTAGTTACGTCGAGGCCTTACGACGTCATCCATGACATGAATGCATCCTTCATGCCAGGATTGACTGTATTAGGCAATGAGTGTGGTTCATCTAGAGAGGGGATGAGACCGGGTTTCTCATTTCAGCAAAGGAGAAATTTTAGCAGCTCTTCCAGATCGTATGAAAAGGAGGTGCAGTTCATCCAGGAGCGGATGAAGACTGCACAGTGTAGTAAGAAACAAGAAACCAGTGACCGTCTTAGAGACTCGGGCGTGTTAAATGATTCAAGAAGAGGAAGCTTAAAGGAGAGATGAGTCTACAAAGCAGCAGACGTGGAGGCACAGCTAGGTGAGCAGCATTAGGTGGAGTAAATCCTAACATGGTACAACCACATGCCTTAGTTATTCCCGCCAGGCTCAGGAAGCTGGAGGGCGGTGGAAGAATGCGGCTGCATGCGGTCAAGAAGTGTGACCCAATGGCTCTAGAAATGATTCAAGGGATAGTCTATGTCCACTACTAGCTGCTGTAGTAACAGATGTTGATATGAATCCTTCCTCGCTTCCACAAATCTTGTTCCAGACCTAGAGTTTCCGGTAAGCTGTGGACTTGACCCTCACGTCTGGAGATACCTTGGGAGGAGACTCGATAATCACACTTACGCTGACGGTGTGGTCAGACCCTCGAGGTGAGAGTTCTGGTTGGAATCTCTTGGTGGCGGCGTCGAGGCCTTACGACGTTAGTTTGAGTATGGAATGGGCAATAACTGTTCATACTCAAATTGACGGTTTTAGGCAAACGTTGGGATGGGTTTTCCTTGGTCGGCGGAAAAGGAAACCCCAGGCAGTGCAGGGTAACTCTTGCACAGGAGGGTGCGACCGATCACTCTTGAGTCGGTCAACCTTACCCTCATAGCAGCAGTCGTTTTGAGTTTCAGTTCTAACAGAAATGGAGACCTCTGGAGTTCGAGGATGACGACCACGTCTTCTTATAGGTCTCACCTCGACGAGGTTTACGGAGATGTGGCTTGGGAGGCAAGTTATCTCCGAGGTTCAACGGACCTTTCTAGGTCCTTAGCTGGGTAGGCGAGGTGGTTTACCGCTTGGCCCATCCACTTCAGTTGCACTAGGTGCACAACGTTTTCCACGTATCCCGACTGAGGAGATACGTGCTCGACCCCTTCGAATATCATCGACCATGAGGAGCTAGACGGTGGCGATGAGTGTCTTATACGGAGGTTCCTGTGGGGATCGAGGATCGACAGGAGTGGATCCTAGGAGGATGGTCGATTCCTCTTGTGCACTTTCTTTGGCAGCACGGGAACCTCCAGGTGAGCACATGGGAGCAGAAGGCTCAGATGCGTGCTCAGTACCGCCTTTGTTTCCCAAAGTTTGTGTTGGAGCTTTACGGGGACGTAAAGCTCTGTGGTGGGAGTAATGTAAAGACCCGTAAATTTCAAGGAAATTTTTTTCTTAATTTTCTTTGGAATTTTACAAGAGCGCAGCTTCTGACGGCACCTGATTCCGAGGCCCGGTGTGCCCGGAATCATTTTCTGAAGTTTGGCTCGGGTACGTTCAGTGAACGAACGTGCGGGTTTTTCGAACTTTTGAACCGGTGCCCGGAATCGAATTCCTAGGGCACCTATGGGATCGTAGTGCCGGTATTCGCTTAGAAACGCCTCTTCCGGAGTTGCGTTTGCTCGGGTGTGGTTTTTAATTTTCGGGCTTAAAGTTAAGAAATAAAATAATTTTGCAACAACTTTATTTTATTTCGCTTAAGCCACTTGGAAGCCAATTGAAGCCACTTAAAGGCGGCTTGAACTGAGTTGAACTGGATAGGATTCTATCCAGAAATATCCTACCCCTTGGTATGATATTTGTGAGGTGGGGCCCGCACGAGCCCCGCCGTTTCATTCTGCTAAGAAACGCACCCGTGAAAACCCGTCTTAATGAAAGTCAACTGACGTGTTTCTTAAAATCTTAACAGACCATTTAATTGGGCCGTTTCTTTCGTAAATTAAATGAGCTGTTTCTTTCGTTCAATTAATTCTACGAATTAATGGTTCGTTTCTTATCTTTTGAAATTCAAATGTTTAGTTGTGTAAATAAAATAAGGCTTAAGATTATTTTATTTTGGGTTGAAACTTGTGGCGTGGAGAGGATTTGGAGGAAAGCGTTCTTCTTCGGTGAAGAACGCGAAGAACGCAAAGAACGCCGAACCTGCGGAGATCGACGACGCGAAGCCTTGTACCGCGACGCCAACGGATCTCCCATCACGACGCTTCTTCCGCGACGATCCAACCCCGCGACAGCCTTCGATCGACAACAACAAGGTAGGGGGTTCCGCTTCTTTTTATTTTCTTTTTGGATTTCAACAACAACATGGATTTAATTATTATTAATTAAATCCGTATGTTCTTGGTCCTCAGAGATCGTCGACGCGACGCCCTTCTGTGGTGTGACGATCACCTCCTTCCGCGACGGTCAATTCCGCGACGACCTCGCATCTGACAGCGACGGCGAGGTAGGGATTTATTTTGGGAATTACCCCCCTTTTCTTTTTATATTCCCGTAATTGTTTCTTTAAAAAGTTAAAGAACTGGATTTGTGAACAATTTTAAAATTATTAAAATTGTTGTTTCCGTTCAAATAAGGAACCCGTTTTTATGAAAGAATTTTATTTCATTAAAAATTGTTTCGGATATGCGTTCATGTGTTGAAATTTAATTTCTCTCGTTGTTTATATCTAATGCGGAGGGTGCGGGCCAAACGAACACGGCCCGACAACCCTCCGCCGTTCTTCGTTCTTGTGCGGATTTGACGGGCAATGACGGAACGTGCCGCAACGAATGTTTGATGATCCCGCAGAAAAGAACGGAACCTGGGAGGAGCAACGGGTTAGACGGGAAGGAAAACGGGTCACCGGAGTGACTCCGGCGGCGCCGGCGGCCGGAGGCGGCGGCACCCCGCGGGTGTCCAGCGCGGCACCCCGCGGGTGCCGCGGGTGTCCTGCGCGACACCCTGCGGGTGTCCAGCGCGACACCCCGCGGGTGCCGCGGGGTTGTCACGTGGCGCGTCCGGCTGTCTGGTCGACACCCCGCGGGTGCCGCGGGGGTGTCACGTGGGGCGGCGGCTTTCCCCCGCGTCGGCCGCTCGGCCGCTCGGCCGAGCCAAGCCGGACCGGCCCTGGCCGGGCCGGGCCGGGCCAACCAGGGGGGGTTGGGCCGGGTCGGCCCGGGCCCGGACACCCCGTCTTCGGACGACTTTCGTTCAAACGCCGGTAACTTGAGCTACGGGCCTCCAAACGACTCTCCGTCAATGGCAACGCAATCCTTGGAGCAAGACGGTCGTCTCGGTTTATCGCACTCAAGGTTTCGGAATACTTTGGGTTCGGCTGGGTTGGTTCGTACACGAAACCAACCAGGCCCTCGGAGCAGAAACGCTCATATCTTGAGCTATGGACGTCCGATTGACGCGCCGTCTACTGCGTTGAGTTCCTGTTGACGATACGGATCTTTTTGCATCCTTCGCCCGAGTTTTGGATATAGTTGGTAGTGGCCGGGTTGGATCGCACCCGAAATCCAACCGGGCCCCTGGAACGGAAAAGCTGACATCCTTAAGAAAGGACGTCTGTTTGATGAACCGTTAGCGGCGTTGACGATCACATTGAGAAACGGTCCCTATGAGTATACCCTATGAGAGCTCGGGGTACAGTTGAGATACGGCTGGGTTTGGTTCTCTCACAAAACCAACCTGGCCCCTGGGACGAAAAGGCTAATAACTCACAGACTGAGCGTCCGATCGACGCGCCGTCTGTTGCGTTGAGACCCCTGTGACGAGGTGGTCCTTTGAGTTACTTCTTCGTGGGACCTTGAGATACTTGGAGTATCGACTTGCAGCTCGTGGAGCGGACCCTCCCAGAGTCAAGCGTGCGGAGTACGGAGACCGTGTAGCCGACTGAGACCTGACGACTGCTTGACCGACTCGACTTGGAGTGAGTCGACTAGCCCAGTGGACGGAGCACTACTTTGTTTGGGTGCAGACCCATGGCGGACGGAGCACTACCTGTGTGATAGTGCAGACCCGCGGTACTCGTCCGGAGAGTACCTCAGCAGACTACTAGGGGGTGTGCACTACTGTGTTTGGGTGACATTCCTCGGCGGGAAGCACTACTGTGTTTGGGTGCCTGGCCCGCGGTACTCGACAGGAGGAGTACCTCAGCAGTCTTAGGTTAGTGAACAGTACCTCGGAGTCGTGACAGGACCACTGTACACTCTAGAGACGGAGCTCTTCAGTAGTTACAGTTTCGATAATGAAAATCCTGGTTTGAGCTGAGACTTTTGACCTTTGTGTTTCCTCATGATTGAGATGGGTTACTTGATAACTTAGGTATATGTATGGGCATATACCTGGGTAGTGGTTATCCGTTGATCTCATGATTCTTGTGTTTCCTCATGATTGAGATGGGTTACTTGATAACTTAGGTATATGTATGGGCATATACCTAAGTAGAGGTTATCTTTTGAGATCTTCTTTGTGGTTATCCTTGTTGGATTTAGTGAGACCTTGAGGGTCTCGGGGTCCCTACTGAGTATCGTTATACTCACCCCTGCACGGGCTATGCCCGCACCTCGTTGTGTTGGTTGCAGACGACAAGCAGTGCTGACGGAGGCCGAGTGTTCGAGGACTGGACGGTACCCGGAGGTGGACTACACGACAAGTCAGTGTCCGGAGGTGGACTTCACGGCGAGACGACACTCGGAGGAGGTTGACGGACGAGAGCACTGTGGAGGCTATCTGTACCTACCCTTCAGGTAGGATTCGTGGTGGACGATCCAGGAGTTGCGCCATCTGTACCTACCCTTCAGGTAGGATCCGAGGAGGACGACCCGGGAGCCGCTTCCGTCCCTCCAGCTGTTGTCTTTTTCTGTTATAATTTGTTCAGTTGTAGTTGTACTTTCTTTTGGGTTTGTATTCTGGCCCATTTACTTTCTTGCACATCTTTTTGTACTTAGTGTTTTACTTCCGCTTGTACTCTGTGGTGTTTTGTTAATTTTATAAAGGCAATGCCTTCCCAGTTATCGGGATTTACGCCTTTGGTGCTAGTGGCCAGCCCCTGGCCTATGGAAGGCGGGATTGGGGTAGTCACGGCACGGGCCCCGTGGACGGGTCGTGACAGATTAGAAGATTGCGTTCCAAGTTTCCAAAGACACTAAACTATTACGGTCCTTGTGTGTCGGTTTTTGTTATGTATTAAGTATTCCACAAAAGTAATGTAATGTTCATGTACGTCAAGCTTCGGGTCTCTGCAGTTGGTATTAGAGGAAAGGTTTAGTCAGCCTTTGGAAACTAGGATACGAAAACGTTAGTGAGATCCCTAGAGATATTTCTAAGGTATGTCTAGGGATGTCCCTAAGGATAAGTATACGTATAGGATATAGTCTTAGAACTACGGTAACGATCATATAATTTAACCTAAGATGTTAGATATTTAAGTTACTCCCCCTTGATTATGTTATTTTCCTTGTATGATTTTTCCTCTCACAGAATTCTTTTTGTGTTCTAGTCAATGGAGGGAACCAGAAGGAATTCGGTTAACATTGAATCCAATGGAAAAATTGGTGACTATGAGCAACAAAATTGTGTAATGCCTAGAGAGAAAGATATTGTGATTATGAAGAATCAGTCATCGCGATATATGATTAACAAGGTGAAATTTTGTGGAATGCCTAATTCATCAAAAAAGAGGAAGATATACTTTTATGCATGTTCGCATGTTGAGGAGCATAAAGAAAGTAAGATTTAGATTTCTAATGAAGGGAAGAAGAACCTTGAGGAATACCTCAAATGGAGGGACAAATGTTATCTTTGTGGAGAAAAGGGTCATAGAGTGACAGACTGCTATGGTGTTCAATGTCTTATTTGTAGAGAACATGGGTATTACCCAACTTAATGCCCTGACCTAAAAAGTATCTTCAAAAATCAAGGAAAGACTTATTCCAGGACAATCATTGAAGAGGATGGATTGAAGTGTTTATGTATTGGTATTCAAGAATAATTTTTTTGAGGTACTTTTATGGTGTATTAGAATATTTTTGTATTAGTCTATTGTGGGTTTCAATAATTATATTGTACCGGTAACCATGAAAAGTGATTCAAATATTTTGGAAAGCAGATGATATGCGCATAATGAAGGGATAAGAAGAAAATGAAATATTTGATAGTATTAATGAGCTCATGATTGAAATAAAGACTAAGTGATATCATGGTTTGAGTATATAGAATTTTGAGGATTTTGGTATGTGGAAAGAGTTAACTTTTGACAGCACTCATGTTTTCACTAAGATTCAATGGGTATTCATTTTTCAAGAGAATACATGATTAAGGTATTCACATGACTGGAATGTGACCAACAAGTTATATGAGGGATAAATGATGGCATTCACGTGATTTTTATGTGACATCTCAAGTAATAATTTTCTTTATACTATAAGCTTGGACCGAAGTATTTTAGATAAGCCTAAAGATTGGAATGGATTATGTTGGACATAAGTTAGTATTGACTATGAATAAAACTTTTTTTGATATTATTGATGGGATTTTATAGTAATGTAGTTTTAGAAAAAGGACAACCTGCAGGATTGGCGACAGCCCATCACGTCGGACAAGGATGTGGGCATCGAACCAATAACCGAAGTGCAACTGGCCTTTATCGCATACCATTGGCCTACAGGAAGTCCCTGGTTAGTAGAAACAAGTTTTATTTTATTAAGCGGTATGATATATGAAGTATAAGTTCATTTTTTGAACCATATACGATTAATCTAACCATATTATGGACTTGTAACTTTTGCTAAAATTTTGTTTGAAACATATGGAATGAACCATCATTCTATCACATGATCTTCTAACACATCACGAATAACAAATTCAACTTCATTTCTTTAAGGGATGAATTGGAAATTGTTCAATTCATGACCAATAGTGAGATTGTACCAAAATCATGTAAGTATTTCTTTTAATTCATCATCTTTAGGGAAATGATCTTGAAAACAAAAAATGTTGTCATAGTGACCTTATATCCGATGAATCAGATGGTACCTTAGATCATCACAAATCTATGGCTTTGTGATTGTTGGATTTTTCATAGCCATGTTCTCTACCACTCTCTATTAGAATGTGATGGTTAGATTTTTCCTCCATATCCAGATTTTCACCTATACTCTCCTATGTGGAAACCCAATTCTGAGTTACCTTGGGTGACCGTTACATTTCTAACATTCTTTTTTAAAGTTATGTTTTAGTATTCCATTTTATGATGTGGGTTTCTATGAATAGTAAACGATTTATAACCCTGACGAATTTCGAGGGCAAAATTCATTTTAAGGGGGGTAGAATGTAAAAACCCGAGATTTTATAAGATATATTCATTTTAATTTCTTTCATATCATCTGTTGTACGCTACACCAAGATTATCTTGCGCTATACGCAACACCGTATTAGCTTGTAGTATACGGAACACTATTCTTGGAACATGTTACACACAATTTCATGTTTGTTTGATAAAAGTTATTCTACGCAATATTGAGTGTATATATATATATTCAATGTATAAATGAAATATGGTTGGATTTTGTTATACGCAACAACAAAGGAGACTTTCACTACACGCAACCCTAACTTGGCTTGCATTACACGCAATCACGACCTTCCTCAATAGTGTGTGTTGTACGCAATTCCGGGTTTTACTAAAGAATGATATATTATTATAATATTATTATGAACTACCTGTCATAAATAGTATTAACTAAATTTTGAATTTTATAACATTATTCATCCTACACATTTTCTAGAACATGGTATAAGAACAAAATAAATTTTTCGGGTAAAATAAGTATTTTTCAAAAAATGCAGTTTTGCCGCCTTTTGATGGCGCACCCATGTTAAATCTCATTTTTGACATGTTTATAAGTTCAATTTTACAAAATAAACTTCTTATTTTTAATCAGGATATAAAACTTTACATTGGATAAAGTTTTGATATTTTTCTGATAACTTTCATATTTTAAGGAATAGTAAAAACACGGTATATTTTAATTAAAAACTTTTTTCATCATAATAATTTATGTGGTTAAATTATAATATTGAATGGTTTTAAAGTATAAATAGAATATATTTTTACCATTTAATACAATTTATTCCATTAGCATTGATTTTACCTTGAATTCGTAGGTTAAATCAATTCAATCTTTTGTAATGTTTTAAACAAAAACTCGTTTTCTTTCGACAACGGGATTAATTTGAATTTAATTTATACAACTTAAGTGTATTGAATTTGGAAAAATTAATTCCATATTTGGAATCAGTGGGTACAAATTATATTACTAGACTATTTTTTATTTTTGGACATTATGAATTGTAACTACAGTAAATTTTATTTACCATAGTTAAAGGTAAATCGGGTAATTAAGGGTAAATATAAGATTATAAAATTACCCTAACTATAAGGCCCCAGCCTTAAACCTTACTTAATCTTGATTTATTACAAGATTACACATTGAGGATCTTTTCATGTTTAGAATTTTAGAGAATTAGATCATAAAACTTGCATTACATTCCACATATAAACAAAGTGGTTACATAAAGATAGTATTCTTTTTTCCCATCAATGGAAACATATTTAAAATAAAACATGGATTCTTTCTTGACACTTCCTTGACACTATAATCATATCATGTACCTTTCCCTTGACCTGTGAAAAACATTTCAAACTTGGGATGAGCATAAAAAGCTCAGTAAGGGATATAAAAATACGGAAAGGAAACATGGGTACATATATACATAAGAATGAAATAATACTTTACCCATAAAACATAAGAACTTTAACATACCTCATCAAATCATGAATAAATCATAGAAATCATAAGACATAAAGGTAACTTGAGGCATTCATAACATTCTTACGTAGGGAGTAACCCTCTTGGTTACGTTTGGAATACCCATCACAGTATATTCCCTAAATCTCTTTGGAGAAACCTTAAAGTTTCACTCCTTCGCGTTACCCAATGCATTGGAGAGCTATATCGGGCTCACCCGCCCTTAGTTTATCACGGAACCACCCGTCTTCATAATAATTCCCAAGAACCTCAACATAATCGTATCACATAAAACATGCATAAAGGAAACATAACATTTCCACCTTTCAATCACAAGATATCAATACAACACATTGATATAAAAACATTATGAAAACCATTTTCAATACCAAAATAAAAGAAACGTAAAACATGGTGTTTATTTTTCTTTTTATAAAAAAGGTATGGCTTGTAGAGGAAGCCGAAACTCAAATAATTGTCACGGCGGCAGAGAAGTCGTTGTCGCCGCATACGTACGACAAAAACATTCCCTTTTGTCGTTTAGTAAAATGATTCGTATAAAAAAGATTCCTTTTGGATAATATGTAAAAGTCAAAGGGTTTTATAAACCGTATAAAATAAGTTTGTGTAAAAAATGAAATATGCCTCAATGAAATGAGATTGAGACGAAGTCCCTTACCTCAGGTCCGACATGACTCGATCGTTCTTTAACGTCCTGAATAATAAACTTGAGTTAATTTCTAATTGATTCAGAACCTTTTTAAAGTTTATTATTCCTTTTATATAACTTATTGCCATGTTATAAACATTATTTAACCATTTAAGTTAATAATGTTTGTTTTATCGATATTTGGTTCTTAAGTTGAAAGTGGACTTCTTACAATTACATGTTGTTCGTGTGGTCAAAGGTTCTTTATATCCAGAATGAAATTCCTAATTTGGATATCATATATATCATATATATCCATCATATACATGTATTTATAATATTACATAATCATTTAGGGGTAATAAATGAAATGCACCGTTCATGGAGACGGTAAGCCGTACGTATGCATGAACGCTACTTTCATTTCTTTGTCATATTAATGGAATTAAAACTAAATGAGAGGTATGTATATTTTAATTACAGAATTATATTCATCATTTAGATGTATCATTCATCATATATATCCATTATATACATGTACTTATAATAGTACATTACATTTGGGGATAAGAAATGAAATGCACCGTTCATGGAGACGGTAAGCCGTACGTACGCATGAACGCTACTTTCATTTCTATCTCACACGTTAATGGAAAGAAATAATAATGATATAGAGGTATATTAAAATTCCATTATAACATCATATATAATAACTTTAAATCCATCTTGTATATGTCCCACATATGGCATTAACGAATCACATCACTTTGAGGGGGCGGTAGTCCGCACTTCCTAAAATGAAATTATCGTGTTTACTCACAATGGAAACCATAAAGGTATAAACAAAATGAAAAATACAGAAGCTTAAGAAAAACATAAACATATTATATATCATATATAAATATAGTTTCATCTTAATTTCCACCTTTTAAGGTGTTAAAAGAATGTTGAACAATCATCGTTTCGGGAGGCAGAAATTTGCCATCCACGGAAACAGTTGGTTCTTTAACCATTAGATGTAGGTGTGTGTAAGTGTAGATCGAATCCATATTATAAAAACATACTAGTATATTGAAGATACAGGAGTTGTTACAAAGGAAATTAATAAAAATAGTTTAGGGGGTTGGAGAAGCAAAATAAAACAAACGAACTCAAGTGAAGACATTACCTTAAAATCGGGTAACTCCCTTTGGTTTGAGCTCAAAGGCTTCCTTGGGAAGACTTATGCCCAAAGTGAGGTTTCAAGGAATAAGAGAGGTATTTGGAGAGCCAAAATGGGTAGGGTTTGGCCGAAAAAAAGGCACTGGGAGTGTGGTTAAGGAGGTAGAGGTGGGGGCCTTTTATAAGGGGAGAGGAGGGGCACTCTTGGAAGGTAAAGAAAAGTCACTTTATTTTAAAATGGTATTCGAATTTAAGAGGTCCCACATTGATGTGTTTCGAGTATAAGGTGATAAGGGTTCTAAATCCACCCATCCAATAGGTTTTGTCCATGTGTAGGTCTTAGATTTTACATTATCTTTCCATTTTATTTAAATCATTAAATAATGAGGTCATCGGTGCATCATCATGATGTCATAAATAATTTAATTTATTTAAAGGTCTAAAAATTATAAAAAAAATGCTATGATGTAGGAAATATTTTTATATTTCTAATGAATATTTATAGTCAAAATATGACTTGTATAACCCCATGTAAAAATTGTTTTAGTAAAACATTTCATGTTTGTGTCATTTTTACTTTAACATTAAATAAAAAGTTATTTATGTCATTTCCCAACCAAAGTGGCTCCATGGGGTCCCCAAGCTGACCCATGGCTTTTCTTGGTCGGCCATGACACATCCAATAAGGGTAGGACATGTGTCAAGGTATTTTCATTTTACTATAATATCATTTTTTCCTTAAATTGCACTAATTACCTCTAATCGCGATTAAGAACTTAAAAGTTACTATTCACTAAAAAATATTTTAATCTCATTGAACCACATTTTACATCTTAATAACAACCATGTATGTCGGATTTTTGAAATTCAACACACAGAAGTGGTAAAATTTCATTTAAACGAAAAAACACTTTTTATAAGTACCAATTAGTGGATTTACTATTCATCAAAAATTGAATTTTTTCATAAAAATACCAAAACTTCACCCTAAGCTATATTTGATATTCCGAATTAAAAAATGAAGTCCATTTTACAAAATTCACAACATATATGTTTCACTAATTAATTTAATAATTAATTCCTGTTGTCAGAGCAAATAGCGTGTTTTTATGAAACAATAAGTATCAAAAGATTGACACTAGTTTAAGTCCGATTTCAAAGTGAAATTAATTCCAACGACCAATATTAGATTTAATGGTAAAAATATTTTCTAATTTCACTTTAAAACCAATTCAAATGATAATCTAATAATATAAATAAATTAGATTAAAAAGAGGTTTTGAATTAAAATACAACATTTTACACTATTCATTAAAAAATGAACTTTATCAGAAAGATACCAAAAAATTACACAAAGTAAATTTTGATGTCCTGATTCTAAAGAAGAGTTATATTTGGTCCAATAGAATTTATAATATTGATCAAAACTATATTTAGTGACGGTTCTCCGTTAAAAGGTGATAAGTGAACCCTTAGTGAAAATTAGGGTATAAATGCCTAAAATTGAATTCTTTCCGTATTTTAAGACTTTATCTTTTATTGGATAAATGTAAAAACGTTTAAAAACACATATAATCATATTTTAGTTATTTCTATCCATTCCTGCCAATACAACGGCTACATGATAACTACCATTTAAAATAATATTATTATATTACTAGTGTTCAACGTAAGTTTTCAAAGGAACTCATCGTTGCGTATCAGGTACGCTATCGAACATAGCAACCCCTTTAAAGTAAAATTAATATTTAATTCGTAAATATTAATAAATACAAAAATGTTTTATTCATTATTTACCTGGGATGTTACACTAACACCTGCCAAAATCCTATTGGATGACTAAAAGTCGACCCATATCACCTAAGGGTCGGATTAGAATCATTTAATGGACTTTTGTCAATGAAAATAACTTAATTATTATTAAAACCAAAGAAAGTGACAACATGTAACTCTCTTTAATCTTATAAGTATATTAATTTTAATTTAGTGATAAACTTCATGAAACTACGAACCTGAATAGTCTCCAGAAATATAATGAAATTATCTACATCATATAAATTTATTTATAATTTTTAGGGATTAAATAATTATCATTTATTTTGACACAATAGTGATGCAGAAATTGTTTATCTAGTGAGAAATCAATAATATAGTTTTTATTGAAATTTTAATAAATATAAAAAGGCCCAGAAATCTGGAAAAAAACTTATTATTAGTATATATATAAACAATAATCATCCACTAGCCTAATTGTTGACCATTTGGATCCTTATTAAGGTGATTATGACACTTATATTATTTTATTTTAAATGATGCCAAATTTCTCACCTTCATAATTTAATAAATATAACAATTTAAATGTTGTGATTTTAAGAGGATAAATTCGAGTAAAAGTATTATTGTGAAAGTTAATAGATGTATCTTCATCATAGGATTTTATTTTTAATTTTTATGCGACAAATATGTATATTAAGTAATTATACAAAAATATTGTAGTTATTATTTTATTAAGATATAAACCAAATAAATGGTTTTAAAAATAATAAAATAAATATTATATGAATTATTTAATGTGATCCAATAATTTTCCAGATAAATATGACCTTTTATGAATCTATTAAAGCTTTTATTTTGAACATATATTCTGTATTTATTTTATTTAAATTCAAATAAATGAATAGTGTCAAAATTGACACTATTGTTATGTTATAAAAATAACATATTATAAAATTGTTTAAAAATCACAAAAATATTTAGAAATTATAAATTTAAATTTATATGGTCAAAAATGTTATAAAGTATCCAATTATGGAAAATTCACAACAAATAAGTAATTATTTTTATAATTTAAAATTTTGAATTTTATTACCACAAATAAAATTAAATAGATTAAATAAGGATAAATCAAAATGATAAGGTTTAAAATAAAATCAAAACATGTATAAATTTAATTGGTTGATGATATTGAAACCCTATCTCATATAATATTTGAATATGAGTCATTTTTGGAGGTTTTTATGTGGGGTTAGATTTATTACAAATTAATATTTTTAAGATTTCCAAAGGTGTCCCTCTCCTCCCTTATAAAAGGGAACTTCCTCCCTCTCTTCCTCACACCACTTTGAGCCTTCAAGCTCGGAAAACCCCTGCCAATATCTCCTATCCACTTCCCTAGAAACATCCCAGAGGTCCTGGTATTCTTCAAAGACAAATTTTAGTGTCTTAAGAGGAGGTCTCAAAGAGGCGCTTCAAAGAAGAGGTAATGTCTGTTTCCGATTCTTTCAACTTTATTTCTTCTTCTTCTTCTTCTTCTTTAGTTTTTTCATTATGAAGTAATAAAATCAGTATCACTCATATATTGATATGTTATTATAAGTATGAAACTACCCTATTTCACCATCTATCCATCCTACGGAAAACAAAATCACCGCGTGTTCATACGTACGGAATACCATCTCCACGCCGTGGTGTAATCTATTTTTCCAACACCACCTTACTTGGATGAGTATAATGGTGTAAAGAATAACTATACATAGTTATTATAAAATCATACTGGTTATGATATATTGTATCATCCTATTCAATTCAATTCTATAATTATGGGAACGATATCATCGCTCGTGCGTACGGACGGACTACCGTCTCCACGACGCGATGAGATTCATTCTCCATGTTAACCATTTAAGAATGATTATAAAGTATATATAAGAAATAATAATTAAATATATGACATTATAAATCTACTGTATTTATGTATATATATTTGTATGTCATCTACTTAATTCCATTCAACTCAATAATGAAACGAAAACAGCGTTCATGCGTACGTACGGCCTACCGTCTCCATGAACGATGTATTTCTTTCCATTTATAAATCTATTATATATATGTATATTATGAATATATATTATATATAAATCATGTTTTATATTCTGGAATTAAGTAATCATGATCTAATTAATCATATGAATAATTAAAAGTCAAAACACGAACGACAAATGAAACGATTTTACCCAAAACTCTCTTTAACATGGAATTTACAAAAGAACGGGTAATATAAAGTCATAAGTGAACCATATATGATATAATAACAATGAATATGATTCTATAAGAAGTCAATGAAATTATTTAAATCATTATACAGGAGGTTCGGATACATACGAAGCATATCGGACATAAGGTAAGGGAAAATTGCGCAAATCTCATTTTTTTCCGAGATTGCTTATTCGTAAGTATTTACTGGGGTTATTGATATCATCCATGTCAATGTTTTATAAAAGTGTTTTCATGTATATTTAAATTTCTTTTTTACCCATTTTGACTTTTACTAGATGGTATGTAAGGAATAATTCTTTTGGTTACGTTACGAGGTACTTTTTTGACTTTTCCGACAATAGTACGAGGAGAATGTTATTTTTAACTTATACGACGTGAACGGATTTTTACAGTTTAATAACACCTCATTTTCATGAAGCTTACTCTACCTGATTTTATGACTATTTTCAAAAAAATAATTTTATTTTAAATGTTCATGGAATTTCTTGAAAATAAAACGATTTTGAAGAAAAAAGGTTATTTTCCACAATAATTCATTTCAATTGTTTTATCAAAAGCATTTTTCATCTAAGATGAAATTATTTCATATGTGTATGTTTCAAGTATCATGTCTCTATGATTTACATGGTTTCACTTTTCTTCTCATGAAATGATATCCATTTCTTTTATTTGGTTTATGTGATGATGGGATTATGTTTATGAAACCCATTTTATTCGTTGGGTTATTATGAATGATGTATGTTTATTTTGTGGCACAAGTAAGAATGATTTCATTATGAGATGGCTGGGACCTATATCTCCCTCCAATGCATTGGGTAAATATTTATATCTCATGAGATATACATGTATGGAACGTCAGGTTAAACCGGTTCAGTAATACAGGACTGGAACGAGGAGTGAACTCGATTCAGAAAGCGACTTTGTCCACTAAGATGGTCTTGGCAGCAATGCCTTGGCTACTATGGAAATCATTACATGTGCTTAATGGATGACACAATTACATGTTTTATTCCCATGCTATTTTATCATTATTAATGTTTCTTTATGATCTATGCCTTACATACTTCCATGTTTTATGTCATTGCTCAAGCTTTTGATGTTTAAACGTTATGTTCATGTTTTTAAGTTCAAATGTATATGGTATGTTTTATTTTATCCATGATTACCCTGACTGAGAATTTGAGCTCACCAATTTTATTTTTTCTTTTCCCCAGGATATAAAGAATGGTTTGAGGTTAGAAAAAAAAGGGGAAGATCTTTATGGGAGATGTTGATGATCTTTCACCATGATTAGAAGATTACGTTCCAAGTTTCCAAAGACACTAAACTATTACGGTCCTTGTGTGTCTGTTTTTGTTATGTATTAAGTATTCCGCAAAAGTAATGTAATGTTCATGTACGTCAAGCTTCGGGTCTCTACAAACGTACCCTTATGAATAGCAAAATGAATAGTAATATGACCTTATGAATTGTAAATCATATTATTATTTTATTTTCTTAATTTTATAATATAAATACATCTTGATTAATTTCTCAAGGTGGTATAAAATGATTTATCTTTTTAAAAATGTTATTTTGGGACTAAATTATTATTTTATTTAAAAATTAAATTAATCATATTTATAATTATATTTTAAAAAAATAGAGTTCATTTTTCAATTGTACACATTGAAAAATGGTTAGGGTGTTTTTTTTTGATTTTCTGAGATAGATGAATTTGCAGTGAACAATAAAAATATTGTTTTAAGTTTCCAGGTGTTTAATGATATCATAATGAGGTAATAATTATGGTAGACTCTTGATGATTAAAATATGATATAGTGTATTCCGAGTGGCCAATTCCATGGGAAAAAACCATGGGACAGGCCACGAGTTTTCAAATACCAATAATGAGGTGTCCTTTGAAATTAATTAAAAACTCCCTCAATTTCACTATAAATACCACCCCCACCCCCTTTTCCTCTAACAACACTAAAGATTTAAAATGTATCTAAATTATAACCAATACTATTACTAGGTATCTTCCCCACGTCCATGACCTATTTTTCACACTAAAAAGCCGGAACCAAAGTCTTTAAGAAGGATCTCAAGGAGAAGAGATCAAGAGGTAAAGATCCTCTTTCATTTTCTAGTGTTTTCTTTTCAATTATTTTCTTTTCTTATAATATCTTCCCTTCCATTTATCCAAGTAACAATAAAGCTATAATATTATATATATTATCAATTGTTATCATTTTTATGTAAAAATTCATCACCATTATTCCTCTCCACTTCCTCTTATTCTAAAAATAAAAACAACATCCATGATTTGGCGATTTACTCACATCGTGGACGATCTTTACTTCCTTCAAAGCTGGATGTAAAACCATTTTAATGGTTTAAACAGATCTAAAGTGTATTATATTACCTCTATTATGTTATTTAATTAACTTATATTCATAATATTAAATATATATGATGAAATAAGTTTGTGATTATCAAAGAACCGCTAAAATGATCTAAACGAATATCACTAATGATTTATCTAATGATTCATCCCTATACCATATAACCAAAATGATGTATGAAATAATTTAATATTTTGGAAACATATTAACACCATTTCATTCTACATCTATTATTTGTATTACATTTGATAAGAAAATACTTTATGAACTGACCCCAAAAATCCTGTAAAGAACACACCCGAAAAAATGAAAATAACAAAAAAAAGATAATAAATAGGTCGAATGATGTTATAACATTATCATATAAGGTGTTATAAAAATGAATATATTTCTCTAAAATATTAATAACACCATTTTAATAATTATACAATAGTTTTAAAAAAGTTTTATGTAAGAAGAACCTGAGGTATTGGAATTCTTAACCCAATTTCCATTCTTTGGGTTAACCATCTACATTATTCATTATATGGTATTAATATTATTTGTGTGATGAATTATGATTTATATTATATTATATTATGTGAATTTATAGTTTATACACATATTACTTTAATGATAATAATTTATCACATCAATTGTAGGATATTTTTAAGGCACCATACTTTAAGAATACTCTTTTGAAATTCTATTTTACAAAATTCAAAAGTAATGTTTTTATGAAATTATTCATCTTTTATGATTATTTTATATTTCTTGGGAATTTTTTATGATGAATATTTGTACCTATATCTCCCTGAAATTCATTGGGTATGTTTAAGTTGGAGGTTGGTTGTATAGTTACTCCAAGTGTAACTATGATGGTTACACCATAGGGTACTCATGAGGGTTGCATTGTAAAGTAGTGATGAGGGTTTAAAATTATAATGTATTCATGATGGTTAAAATATTATTAATTAATTCCTCAAGATATCATTATGGTTTTATATATTTTCTTTAATGTTTTATAGAATTCCCCTGGTTCTAAAAGTAAGTAAATATGGGTAAGAAGTATGTCTTTGTGAAAATGATTTCATATGTTTTTAAGTATTCATATACTAAGGGTTTCTTTCCATCTTTTTACATCCCTTAATGAGCTTTTTATGATCATCTATTGGTTTTCAAAATAATTTCACGGGTTATAGGGATGTGTAAGAGAAATAATGAAGTCAAAATTTTTAATAGTAATCATGTTTTAATTTTTTGTTTAAAAAAATTACGCTTTGGAAGAAATGGATACTTTTTAATTGTACCCACTTTTTATGATTGTGGGTTGATATGTATGATTTATGTCCTGAAATTCTAAAGCTCTAAACCAAAATTATATTTGGGAATGTAAATAAGTGAAATCTAGTCGAAATAGCTATATTATGTTATTTTTAAGGCCATGTCCTTATATATAGGTAGAATATTTACCAGATACTATTTGATGGGTTGTATTATTTATCATATAATATTCATTTACATATATATAATTAATGTAAAATAATTTTCTATAATTCAATAATAAAATTTTAAAAAAAAATCATAATCCACATATATGTTAAAAGAAAAATAATGAGAAAAAATATATAAATTTTTTTTAGATGTTACATTTTCTCTTATATAAGAATTTATAACACCATATGGTATTTTTGTTTACATTGAGATATAATAATAAATTATATACATATATCATTGTCTCCTCGACATTATCGACTCATCAAAAACCATTGTTGATTCTTTATGTATAATTTTTTATACTTCATACACTATTATCAACACCTCATACATCAGTGTTGATTCTTGGTATAAGTTACCAAAAAGGTAAATTCATCTTCCTTATCCCCCTAAATCATCTACATCTTCATAAACACTATTTTTACTCAAAGGATCCTAGTGTACCTTTTATAAAAGAGATTCAAACCTCACTCAAAGTTAATAAAAAAATATTATCCATTTATTTTTAATTCATATATCAAATTTTTAATGTACTAAGTTACTTTCCATATATCACTATTTTAAAACCCATCTGATCCTTTTAAAAAACCCCTTATCTTATTCACTATCTCTCTCTAATTCAAATTAAAAAATTCCAAAATAACCGCCATAAATCAAAATTTGAACATTGATCCATTGTTTT
Source organism: Viscum album (assembly GCA_963277665.1). NCBI lineage: Eukaryota > Viridiplantae > Streptophyta > Magnoliopsida > Santalales > Viscaceae > Viscum > Viscum album. The sequence continues at coordinate 37,267,298 of OY728141.1, read as the reverse complement.
CTCAACCTTCATAATCTCTATGATCATATACATCTTATATTGTGGGAGATCCACTTATTATGGTATAAAATCCACATTAAATAATTGATTGAAAAAATTAATTTTATAAATGGGTTAATAAAATCAGAAAATATTAAATATTAAATTTATATGTTGATCAATCATAATTAAGATAAAATAAATCAATGAAAATTATAGTAATTAGAACAATAAAATTAAATCATAATGAATTAATAATGATACATTGGTAGAATGAAGAAAACACAACTGAAAATAGTTTTATTGAAGATAAGAAGGTATATAAAAATAATATAGATACAATAGTGACTATAAAATATTTTAATCTTCATAGAATGACAAAACATTATTTATTCATGATACAGATAAAAAATACACACAAAAACAAGCATTAAAAAGTATTAATAAGAATCACTAAGAACACCTAACTATACGGACTAGATATTGGAAAAGTAAAACCAGTTTAGTTTTTATAAAATTTAAAGCACAAAAAAATAAATTCAATGAACCCAACCTAAAACTAAAGAAAATATTTTTTATTCAGGTCACAGAAACTATTAATAGATAAATAAATACATTATGATTTTTACATGAATCAGTTTGTATTATACCTACCTATATAAGGAAGGGGCCCAAAATGATTAACAACAGAATGAAAAATGTGTACACATTATAGTATAATATGAGAAAATTATGAAACTAAGAAAATAATTCAAGTATTATGATATTGTTAAACTATAAGATTTTGGTCAAGTTGAGCTCAATAATCAATATCTACTAGCATCCTGGATGGACTGAATCCAAAACATAGCCTAAGACATTATTTAAAATAGAAATACAACAATATAAATGAAATAAAAAATAAAACAAAATTCCTATATGGATGATTTCTTATTAAAAATATATCAGTAACTCCTCAAATACATCAATTGATATCAAACCTCTAAGACCAAATGTTAGATGATGAAAATGTCTTGTAAGGTAAATTTCCTTAAGATGTTAAGATAGAAGATCAGCACTAGATATAGGAAAGAATCCAAGATATACGACATGTGAACTTGGTAATAAATAGTATAGATTTTTCATGCTCTAATATACTCATTTTTTTAATGGAAAACTTCTTAACTTATTGAAAAAAGTAGGAAAAACAATATTATCTAACTTTTTTCCATAATTAGATGAACCTGGATGAACTAATAGCACCCAGTAATAACCTAATCACTAAAAAACTGAAGGGTTCAAATGTATTTTGTCAGAAACTAAATATTTTTTACATTGGAAACCCCATTATAGAAACATGTAGTAGTTTAGATAGTTATCATAGGTCAAATAGATTGAGAATAGCTAGGGTAGTAGCTAAATTAAGGCACGTGGACACCCATGGTTGGTTGAAAAGATAAATGTGAAAACAGGGATCAATTATCAATGTGAAACCATAAATTAAAAAAATTAAGTAATGGAAAAAAATGGATTAAAACTAATCAATGACCATTGTTAAAACTGAGTAGGGTAAACATATCAAAGGATAATTGGGAAAATAAAAAAAATCAAAAAATGGGAAATGATTGGTAGCCTAATAAAATGATTCATATGAAATTATAAAACAAAAAAACCCAAAATACATATTAAATATATAAATTATAATTAAAATATAAAAAAACTAAATACCATGAATATATTTCAAATGATATTTTTAAAAAATTAAAGGAATGTTTTTACAAAATCATGTGATTTAAAATTAAATAAAAAATCCAACTTGTAAAATAAAATCATAAACCTAAACACATGATCTCTAAGCACCTCTTATAAATTTAATTGGTAATAAAAATAATTATAAAACCAATTAAAACATTAATTAGTGAATGTAAAAATATTTATTATTTAAACCTTTAGTGAGTATCAATGTAATAGACATGTTCCCAAAAAAATTTCACTTATGATGATACGAAGAATGCCTAAAATTATAAACTAGGATGGAATAGTGGATACATTTTACTTACCATATTATACATGAGTTTTAAGCTTCATATACCTAACTTTTCATATGAACATGTTCCATCTAAAGGTCTCATAGAATCTCACCAATGTCTAAAAACAATTATAAACCAATAAATACCCATCCTCTAAAAAAGTATAAATAATTAGAAATTATATGTTATGAATTAGAGTAACATCATTGACACACTAAAATATATTTATTTATAAAACCTACTTAACCAAGATAGTGGGTGGAAATATCAAACCATAGGTAATTAATTATGTGTGAAATCTAAACTCAAATAAAAAACAAACAAAAATAAGAAAACTAGAAATAAAGAGTAAAAGAAAAACAATGATGAAAGGAATGGGAGGTGATATATCTCATTAGTTAAGAGATAAAAATAATAAAAAAGTATAAATGAGAACATGGGTAAACAAGGAATGAATTTAAGGGAAACTATGATGAATTAAATTTATAGAGGACTCTTCTGTTTCATCAAGATTGATATAGTGGTTCAAAATGGTTGTGAAAGAATTATGTTGAATGCCCTAAATTTTGTTAGTGGTAAACTCTACCAGTGAAATTTTCTAAGAACTGATATGTATTTAAAGAACTTAGGAATTGAGTAATTCCATCATAAAGAAAAAAAATCCAACCTTTTCCAATTTAATCATTTCATTTTAATCTATTAAGGTTAAATATCCAATACACATCACCCATTGATTCATGATGTTTTTATAAATGATGATCATAAAGAAATAAAAATAATAACAATGGATGGAAAAGGCACATTGTTGAACCTTAAAAGAACCCAAATCAATTTATCAATTTATTATTGGAGATGATAATAATTTTCATCTATTAATAATTTTCATCTATCAAAAGAAAAAATACCGAAAATTTTATTTTTCAATTCATAATTAGAGAGAAAGTAATGTAAGATAGTCAAAAAATCAAATAATAAAAATATACCAGAAATAAAAACTACGAAATAATAGGAAAAAAACAATTTAATTCATTCCATCCTCCAAAATATATTATCTAAAAATGATCATAAAAAACATAAATTATATAAAATAAAATATATAACATATGTAATCATAAAAAAGGTTTGAAAAAATAAATAAATATTCTTTATCAAGGTCTCACCATCCATTAGATTTTACTTCATATGGTCACAAAACTCCTTTGTCACTGCAACTTACCAATACAATAATGATTAATGGATTAATGAGTAATTCATATATCCTCCATAGGTTATGGTCCTTTAAAATTTAGTCATGTTTTAACTCCTAGAAATAGTTCACAAACAAGACTTCCAGCATCAAATCATGGAACTACATGTGTTGTGGGTAACTACATATGCTTCTTGATTCATAATTAACAATGATGCATAACAGATTATTCAACAAACTTCTACAAGATCCATTTACCCCTTTAATTGTATTTTAATTGTCAAAAAAATTTCAAAAGTAATGATTGATTCCAAATAGACTCTAATATTTATTTTTAAATTATTTAATATGCAGGCTATAAAAATCCACATGTTAATAGTTTTAACTTTATATCTTCTTCAATAAATCCTATATTTATTAGTGCTGAACCCTATCTATACATTCTTCATTTTGATTGATTGGGAATAACTTCAAATGGATTTAGTCTATATATGCTCAATTTTAGAACTCCATAACATAGTTTCAATCAATTCAAATGGTGTTTGTTTCTTCTTATTTAAGACATGCTCATCCCCACTTCATATTATGGCTGGTTTATGCTCAATGAAAACAATACATTTCTAATATTCATATAATTTCAATTTTACCAAGAATAATAGAGCTAATTATGCTCAAAGTGGGTTCCTCATCGATTCAACTTCTTCCTTATGCTCGGTTGTAGGATCTCAATTAGAACAGACCATTAGTTTCATAGAGACAATTCATAAAGTATGTTGGGTGTGTACATCTCCCATACTAAAGTCATAAAAATGGATAACCATAGTCCTCCCATGTCATTGAAACATCACTCTACAAAAAAATAATCAACACTACTGAATAATGTTATTCAATATTGAAGCTGAGACTCAAGCTCAATCAGTATTCTATCATCATTCAATATTTAGAATATTGTTTGTTTTTTAAACTATATTCTTATAAAATCCAAACACACCATTATAATAATCATATTCATCTTGATTCAATCCATACTCTCTAGAAACCCCATATTTTGATTTTGGGCTCTATATTTCATTCTTAGATTTCAAGCTTCTTTGGTTGGATCAACATCGATATTAAAATAATCATCAACATTCTTGATAAATATTTGATCTTAGTGTTCCATCTATCATGTACCCCAAATCTCATCACCAGAGCTCTAGTCCCTCAATTTGATCTTGACTAAGTTCTTTTTACTATCCCGATTTCACTCATGTTCAAGAGGCATATTCAATCCCACTTAAATTAAGACATCCATCTGTGAGGTTCATCGGTGATTGATTTCTCAGTTTGTGCTCCGATATCATGAATTTCACAAATATTTGAATGACCCATATGAAAATTTTGATTCACCCATATGGAGGTCTAAAATAAACTTTACGCAACTGTTGTGATGACCTTTACATAGGTCTAGAATTATCTTTACACAGCTACTAGAATGATCCTTACATAGGATAGACCTTTCAAAATATGTGATTCCTCCCTTCCAAAATTAATCTTAGAAGAAATAATTAAACAAATTGTGATAAATATAAATTCAATATATAAAATTAAAATTTAAATAGAAAAATCAATGAAATTCAATAATTTAAAATGAGAATTAAAAATTAATTGCAAATATATAAAACAAAAAAATATATTAAAGAAAATAATATTTTACTTTAATTCAATAAAAATGAAGACAATTATTCCAAAAAATAATATTTTAAAATTAATGTAAGTATGTTTAAACAAAAAAAGCATATAAAACCCACATTTTCATTCAATTATTAAAATTACTTTACTTTTCAGTCAAAATGAAAAAAATATTTAATTAATTACTAAAAAAATCACTCATGATCATCAAAAATATTTTGAAAACATGTATTTAAAATGAGGATAAAACAATGAACATAAACCAAAATGAAAAAAAGTAAACATTTTTAGTAAAGAAAATATTGCATATGTACGTGTGAAAAAAACACATATTAATTAACATTGCTCATAGTGAAAAATACATTCACTCCACCTAATTATAACATAATACCATAGTAACTCTCCAATAAAATGGAATACACACCTAAAACCATGAAATATGGTGTTCAAAATTCTAATTGAATCCTCTGTGAATCTCATATAGCACCAGTCTAAAGGACCATCTCATGAGCATGAGAAAAAATAATGAATTAAGGATAACCATCTACCATACCTTAGATTACCCATTAAATCTTGTTACCCAATGATATTAGGAACATAATTCTAATGTACCTTTCCAATATCTTTAAAAAGATAATATTATTACTATCATACAACTTGGTAGATAACCAATAAGTTACTCATAACACTACAATTCTACCAATCGCCCAAGAAATCACACTTCTCACATTTGGTTATCTCTTGAAAATATCGTCCCTCCTTAGATACAATTTGAAACAAAAACCAGAGTTGAACTCTAACTATACCTTGGTAATCTAACTATATAGGATGTAGAAAATAAAAATTCTTATAATGATGTACAACAATATTAGACTAGACTCTACCCTTCTTGTTATTTCTCTTAGAATGCACACACCTAATATGAACAATTTTCCATAATAAAAACACTTCATGGTCCTAAAACGACTCTTAACCCTATAATATTAACCACTATTCTTCCACAATAACCCCTTTGGTTTTCTATTACCATTTCACCAACTTCCTCTCCCTCAAATTTCAAACAATTTTTAGACTGAAAATCCAATAATAGAAGATAAAACTTAAATTACTAAAAATACATTTATTCTCAACAATATATCATAGAATCACATAGATTATGGTAATAAATATCTAAAAATGGGGTAGATTCATCAAGTATTTCACTATGTATGTAAAAATGAGAATATACTATAGTATAAAAAATGAGAAGTCTAAAAAGAAAGAAAACTATCCAATGATCCAGATATTATCAAACAGGGAGATCATGGTCAAAATATCTCAAGATATCAATATATTTTCATATATAATATAGAATCACTCGTGTATAAATCTTAAGTTGGTCTATATAATAGTAATACAATAATAAAATTCAAAAGAAACAAATCAGTCATAATGATTACAGGGATAGGTTCTTATAAATGTGATTTTACCAATGCCTCAAATAGATATGTGATATAAAACCTCCAAGATTTTCTGATGTACGAAGTAGATATTCTCCAGTGTAGAGTTTTTTAAGATGAAAAGTAATAATATCATCACTCGATACAATCAAGTATAAAATATCTAGTTCATGGGAACTTAGTGAGAGACTTTCTATATTTTCGATCATCCCATTTACTCAATCTATCTAATCAAACACTTTTTAACAAACTAAAAAAGGAAAATATATACTAGACTATATATTTATTTTATATCAACCAGATGAGCCTTGATGAACCAAGTGTTCCAAATAAATATTCACAAACCAAGAAAAACAATTGGGTCCATGTGAATTACCAAGGTTTCAAAGTCGTTGTTATGTTGAATAAATCAATTGAGAATATCAATACAAATTAGACTACCATAATATATCAGATATATCAATAGAAATATGGGTGGTATATAAATGGGAACACATAGATGTCTATGGTTTTATTTCAAAGATAAAAATGGATTCATAGCTCAATGCTTATTGAAACAACATAAATGAATAAACAATAATTAATGAATACAAACACTAAAATTAAAATTTATAAATGGACATAGTTAAGACCAAGAATGGTAAATGGGTAAAAATATATACTATAAAATGAGACAAAAAAATATCCAACAAGTAATCCATGACTGGAAATCTAGTAAAAAGTCCAATAAAATATTATAAAATATGATAATCCCAAAAATATAAAAACACCCCAAGTGAAATTAATAGGGAAAATAATATTAAATTCAATGAAATACATGTCATTTGATATTTATAAAGAAATTAAAATGGAATTTATTTTATAAACTCAAGTGAATTAAAATTCACACCACCTTCAAATATCCAACTATTGGGTTTCAAATGATCTAACCACATTTGTTAGACATAGCCAAAGAAATTAAGGAAACCTGAATCCAATATCACCATGCTAAAAATATATAACCATGCATAAATTATATTTTAATAAACTATAAATATGTACCTTTCACTATTTTTATCATTATATCGTCTTCATATATACTTTATAAAGATCACTAAGAGTTTTTCGAATAAAATACCTCCTCTAAAGGTATCTATGGAATAAAACTAAATCACTCAACTCATGTGAAATTCTCTACAACCTCTATGGAATGATAATACATTATAGTGTATAGGGGGTAGGAGAAGAAATCTATGGGTAGGGAAATTTTGGATGAGTCTTGGGAAGGCATTCATAAAGACACACATATCGGTATTACATCTTTAAATATATCCCATTAGGATTATCCTTGTAAAACCACACATTTACTTATCTATTATAACCCATGAGTAAATGCCTCACCAACTTCTTTCAACCCATGCATATATGTTTCACACTTCCCATTTGATTTATCTTAGGAAACAGCTCTTTTATGATAGCCAATGTGGAAGACCAGTTGAATATTAACACTTAACATTATTCCACCATATCTATCATAAGATTTATGATTTTATCATATGTTATTATTATACTCAAAACATTTCATATGATATCACCCAATTGTACAATGTGATTAGGTTTGGAAGTGGTTTTTAAATATCCCTTCCATGCATTATAATATACCATATCATAAAAGAAAATATACCCAAAATGATAAATATAATATTCCCTTGGTTTTTACAAGTCATGTCATACGATATTTTAATATTATTCCCTATAATATAAGCTAAAAACATAATATGTGTAAAGGATTTAGGATCTATCACCTTTAATCTCACACTTCCACTAAATCTAAATAGAGTTAGTCCCATTTCAACTAATTACATATCAAATATGATAACTTGTGAAATTCTGTCAAAATATAGTTTGGATATCTGTTAAAACACTTTTCAAAAGTTATTTCCAACTTCACTGTGTATAAAATATTATAAAATATCTTGTGAATGATTGTCAAAGACACTTTTGTATTAACTCTAAAACGCCTTTAGATTGTCTCTCTTAGTCATAATCAATACACATTCATTAAACCAGAATGAGTGACTCCATGGTACTTTGTATCATTGAAAAAAAATGAATCTTTGGATCCATAAAAGTGTCTAAAGAGTGGCCTCTAGAACATCATAAACTCTACTCAAGCAAATAAGGGATCTGACACGATCACAATCGAACACATACATCTATTTAATTATTTCCACCAATTTAATCTCATTATTGCATGAATTATAATTATTACCTTTTTTTCTATAAATTAAGTGTCTATGGGACATAGAGTATGTCAATACCATATAAACAACCCATAAATTCTCAAGTCTTTGGGTATAGACTCATTGGATAAATGTATACATAACATGTCATGCGTCTTTATAGATGAGTAAATAATATTTCCTTCACCCAAATAGATAATAAAATCATATGTAATATCTAATAAATTTTTAACACTCTTTATCTTATCTCAATCAAGGTTCCTATGTCATACTAATTGTACAAGGGGAAAAATATCATCTTGGTTGTGCTCTAACTGAAAACATGATCAGCAACATACCCAATCATCCCTAGGTTAACTAAGACTAAAGTATTTCATAATAATGGTATCAAATTATAAAGGTTCTGATTATATGTATCTCTCTAACCTCTATTATATGGGACTACAAATATGATCAAAACACCACTAGTATATCAATGATGTAGTGTATTACACTTTATGTGGAACACTTCATGAGTCATGTAGCACAAAAAACCCCATTTTTATTCCTCATGAGAATATTTTATATCTTAATAAAAGAATCTTACTCATTTTAACCTTAAAAATTTATTATAACCTATAATAATTCAACAGGATCATGGGTTTGGGATAATTCAAAGTTCTACTTTGAGAGTTCAACTATCACTACAATTTAAGAAATGTAAATTAATATATATATATATATATGAAACAAAAATGAATGAATTATAAAGTGGATATATAATTTTTTAAGATACATTTTATATTCTTAAACCATTTAATAATATTTAACAACACCCTACACATGAACCTTTATATCATATCATGTATGATATACTGATTGATCTACCTTGTGTTTACTATAATTTCTTAGGTTTTTTTAACTCATTAACCCTATGTATAATTCCTGCCATGTCACTATATGACCACACAACAAAACCACCCACAAAAAAAATTAGTGAGTGACATCTATTAATATAAAAATCTTCAATAATGGTGAGATATTGGAATCATATTTCGAATGTTCAACACCTTGAACATATTCAAACCTCTTAACTCCACAATATCAAATGTTATGATGTCAAGTTATGTTGTCTGCATAGAACTCTTTCTATATTTAACATCATCATTCTTGGAACCCTTTATATCAAAATTTTTCCTTGAGATATTATGGTAATTAATGTAACTATTTATATTATTACTTACCAGCACATCACAAACTCATTTATGATAAAGATACATTAACTTTATTGGAATAACAAAATATTACTCTTTATATTTTTATTTACTTTTACATCCTAAAAATCATTTAGGATATTAAGTTATATTCACAATGAATTTTTATTGGTTTAATACTTTAGTAAATATTTATATTCCCATTATAATGGTAACAAAATTTAAATCTCTACATTTCTTTTTACCCTCACATATCATAAAATATTTACGGTATTGAGAAAAATTCAAATTATTTTTTTACTATAGTAGTCTCTATTTATTAAATTTTATCTTCTCTAAGTTCAAACATTCTCCCACTAGAATCTTAGACACTATATTCTCTTTATAATTCATGCCAATATACACAAACTCTTTTATTTCTCATAAATAACTCTTATTTCTTTATTAGTAGGAATATTTAAACAATAAACTATTTTTTCCATATCATATATGGTATTCTATGTGTTTGGTAAATTTTTCTTTTAAAATATTACCATTCATTAAAATATACCAATGATGTGTGGTGCAGTCATATCTCTCATACATTAATAAAAAAACTAGATAAACACTTTATCTTTGATAAAACATTTTTATCCTTGTCACTTTTTTAAAATCTGTTATAGAACTTGATGAATCATAAACAATGTGTATAGAATCCATTTCCACATGTTCTTCATAAAAACTATCAGTTAATAAAAAATATCTCTTATCAAATAAGATAAATGAGATAAAGTTCCACATCCTCTACTTATACCCATATGAGATTGATTTATTCTTTTTCATTTATATTTTTGAGGTAAAAAATCTTTGCTTCATCACATAAATAAAAACTACAGTATCTATCAATTATTATATTGATTTTGAATTTATTTACATTGAAAAAATTTATAAAGTATACATTTGGTATCACATACCCTTCAAAACTAAATAATTGAATTAGACAACATTGATACCTAACATAGAAATTCTATAGATTTTCCTAAAACCCTTCAGATTATCTACAAATTCCCATATTATATATTCATTACTCATTCCTAATTGAATACTTCTTTAGGGATAAATGACCTTTTCTAGACACTGGAAGAAACTTTTTTGGACTCTCCTAGTAACTTTTCTTCTTCAAGATTAAAGTTTTACCCACTAGTGATGTCTATATAGTACTAGAACCAAGACATTGTATAACCAATTTATCTATTATCAACACTTTGATAAAATTGTGTAAAATTTTATTGAACTCATTCAAATTGTCAAAATATTTCCATCAATGAAAATAGTATCAATTCCTTAACCAGAATATTCATTTTAGGAAATTTTCAGCCACTCTAAGTCATTACTATAATCATTGATATTGATTATGATTTGACATAACTAGTCATATTCAGTACATGAGAATAAAATTACTTAGGTTGTTTCCATATAATTTAACATCCTATACTTATAATGTATTTGTTTCCTTTAAAAATTTATTAATAAAAAAGTATAATATACCTAAAACAATAAGAGTTATATTTAATTGAAATTAATACACTGATATATGTAAAATAACATCTATTTATAAGTATGATACTAACTAAAGAGTTGGGAATAATAAATTTAAAAATCATTAATAGAAGTGGAACATTAAATAAACTTGATAATTCCAAAATCAATGCCTGCTTTATTAGGATAATCCATAAGGACGAATCCACCAAAGATGATGAGGGTAATAATTCAAAGTAGTGTGAAGATGAAAACTATCCTTTTGGGTGAGAAAACTAAAATAGATAAATATTATGTTATAAAAATATGCCACTAAAGGTGTTATTTAAATAATATATAACATGATCATTGATAGGGAGTCAGATGTTAGAATGTTTTTAATAGGAAATTAGATATGAATCAATTTAAACTATTTATAAAATAATTTGTTAAATTATATTTTTATTTATAAATCAATAAGTGACATGTATATGGTATTACATTTTTTTGAATTATTTTTTGATGAATAGTTGAATGTGGAAAATGTAAAATTTTAAAAAATATAAATACTTTCCTAAAAGGTTAAAAATAGTATATATAAAGATTAAAAAAAAAATATTTATTAAATAGGAATTTTTAACTTCAATATATCACTACTGCAAAACTGGTTTTATCCAGATTCTTTACTCAAAGTCTCTTTATAAAAATTATCATATGATTATTAAAAATAAAAAATGACATGATAAAAAGTATATAAGTTGTTTATAAAACATGGTAAACATTTCCCATTTCAGTATTTATAAAAAAAAGAGGGTATATCAATTCTAAATAATATTTTCCATATCATCTTCCAAAAACTTCAACATAAATTTCAAGGCTAAAACAACACAAATCCAAGTAGTACAAAACAATAGTAGCAGCATAGGTATCCCAACACCAAGGAATACAATGGTTCAAGTAGCAGACTACTTACACAAAAATCAATGATCAGTGCACTACGGTACCTGAATCCAATTATCTCCACTCCATGGCCATGGAGACACCCCAAAGTGTGAGACCCCGTCATTCTATAAATACCTAGATCCATTAATCTACACTATAGGAGAAGAGGAATACCCATAAAGTTAACCACCACATTGGATAATGGACACAATCTAAACCATCAACCTAGTACCCAATGTAACCCATGTGATCATTTTTACAATCATATCAATGTTTTAAAAACCATTTAAAAATAACTTATAAAATTAAACATCTAATAGGGTAACCATACCCAATTATTTTTCAAAAATCATTCAATGCTTTGAAAATACACCTTTTCTTTTCTTTTATCAAAAACCAAGGAAAACCCAATTTTCATCAAAATCCCTTTCCATCACAAACATCTTATCATGCGAATTTCATATGAATTTATTTATTTAAAATTTATAAAAATGAAACAATATGGTTTATAAAACATAGGCTATAAACAAAACCACAAACCTCAAAACCTGGGTCGCACATTCCTGCACCGAGATCCACCAAAAATGAAACACAACAAAATTAATGAAAACCCTAGAAACAAGATTTGACAATATAGAGTTTAGATCTATCAATCACTGGATGATCTATAAAACTCTAAGGTAGAAAAGTGTAATAAACAGAGATAACACTTACTTGTTATGTCATACAGTGACTGAAAATAGGATCAATCACCGAATTAAAAGATATAGAGGGGTTCGAGGGCTCCCAAAATCACCTCGATATGGCTCTAGGTTGAGAGAATAGAATCTAAAGGGGAGAAAATTGAGAAATTCATCCATGATACATGTTTTAAAACAATGATAAGAACTTTACATGATGGGTAACCCAAGTAAATATCTTTTAATTTTCAAATCCCGTAATAGCTAATAAATCCATTGCCTTTTGATTAAAAATGAATTTAATTTTATTTTTGAGTTACCCATCATGTACCCAATTAAATGTCAGGTAATTTCTAGAAGGCTAAAGAATATTAGGTTTTGTGTAAAAATTTACAACAATTCTATGACTTCACCATTATAGGTATCATATCATTTTCTTATTATCCATACCTAGACAAAAAAAGGAAATCCATGACACGTTTAAAAATTTACTTATCAGAAGAGTAATGGTATGTTATAATATCCCAAAAAAAAAAATTGTCCGTGGAAAGTGTATGGAGAAGCCACCATGATAAAAAGATGATTCCACTACTCTCTCATTAGTTCCTCATACTCCCACATCTAATGTGAATCAAAACCATGCTTCCATAGTACAAAACCAAAGGTATCGTCCTCCCATGAAGTACATTAGTTATATAATCGACTATCATCACAGGATTCTCACTCAAAGATAAGTCTGGATCAACTTCAAGATCACACCAAATAATAACATTAGATGGATCAGGTAGACAATTTCATAGCTAAGATACATGATTCACATTATGTATCAATGTCAACTATGGTGGAAGTTCCAAATGGTAAGAAACTTTCCCCACTTGATCCACAACCTCGAAAGTTCCCACGAAACAAGGAGAAATTTTCTCTTAACTTCCAAGTCTTCAATGAATTGAACATGGTGAAACCTTCAAGAATGCTTAGTCACCAACTAAAAACTCCAACTACCTACTATGATTATTATTATTAGATTTATACCTAATCTATGACAAAAAATCCTATGAAAAATAAACTAAATATTTTCATTCATCTCTTGAACCAAACTCAGTCCAATCAAAAAAGTTTCACTAATCTCTGACCAACACAATGCATATTTATAAGGATGGAAATACAAGGCCTCAAAATGATCCATTTTGATCTCATACTAGTAATTATTGTTATAAGAAAATACAACCAACCCCATGTGATCATCTTATTCCCCACCAATGTCAAGAGAACAAGCAAAAAGAATATCCTCAAGAATATGTATGGATCTTTCTGCTTTTCCATCCAACTGCAGATGGCATAACATACTCAAATGAACCTGAGATCCCAATGCTTCCTAAATGCATTTTCAAAAGTGATAAGTGAAATGATAATATAGATTAGAAATTATATCATATGTAACCCTGTGCAAGTGAACAATCTCTTTCACACAGAGATTTACCAATTCTTCAACTGCGGTTGTCTCCCGAATGGGTATAAAGTTAGATGATATTTCCATTCAATCAATCACAACCCATATAATATTCTACTTTTTTTGGGTATATGGAAACCAAAACACAAAGTCCATAGATATCTCATCCCACTTCCAAGTAAGCACTGGATGTGGCTAGAGAAAACTCGTAGGATAATAATTCTTAGCTTTCACTTGTTGGCATATATAGCAACGAGAGTCAAACTCAAAAATGTCATGTCTCATACTAGTCCACTAGAATTTTTTGTCTCATTTAAAAGAACATATTTTTGGTTCATAGGTGCACAGCCCACTAGATACAATGAAAATACCCCATAACATCTCTCATTACCGAATTTGGCACCAAAAAATGAGTTCTGAAGTAAAGAACATCCTATATGGATAACGACCACTCAGAAATTGTCTCTACACCATTAAGAGATTCTCTAATACCACAAAACTCATAATCAATATGTTCTTCCAGAAGAATAGACTCAAGAAGATATAAGGTCAACTAAACACTTTTCAAATAGTTTTCCTCCCCTAATTCCTAGACTACAATGTGATACAATACAAACTGAGTCATCAAGTTCTACTCCTCAAATGATTCTTTCCCTACCTTATTCATAGGTTTCCCGATCAAAGAATCTCTAATGACATTCCCTTCCCCAAGTTGTCGGTGATATCAATTTCACATGTCTGAAGTTATTTTCAACATCATCTATATCTGAGATTCAAGTCCTTCTTTGAAAAGAAATAGCTCAAAATCTTAAGATTAGAAAATACTATGAACCTCTCCTCAAAAATATAGTGTCACCAACACTTAATAGAATACATAACCATGAAAATATCTAACTCATGAGTTGGGTAATTATTCTCATGCTTTCAGATATTCATAGATCCATAAGCCACCACATGATCATCCTACATAAGCAGAAAACCTAAACTAGAACCATAAGAATCACCAATAATAATGTATCCCTTACCAGGATCAGGTAAGATCAGGATAGGAGCTAATGTCATAATATGTTTCAACTCATCAAAAGAGGACTAGCACTTCACATACCTAGTGAATTTCATTACTTTCTTAGTAAGGGAAGTCAAATGTGATTCCAGTTTCGAGAAATATTTAATAGACCATCTATAATATCCAGCAAAGACCAAGGAAACTCTAAAACTCAAAAAAAAATTGTGGTTATTTCCATTAAAAGATAGAATTCACCTTTTTAGGATCAACTAATAATCCATGTTTAGAAATAATTGTCCCTAATAACTTCACTTCTTGAATCCAAAAACTAAATTTCAAAATCATTCCATAAAAATGGTGACTTCTTATAATTTCTAGAACCAAACTCAGATGGTTCTCTGGCTCACTCTCAGATTTCAAATAAACATAAATGGAATCCATGAACACTACCACAAAAATGTCAAGATATTTATGGAATATAAAATTTATCAAAGAAATAAAAATTGAAGGAGTGTTAGTTGGACCAAAATATATCACAGAATATTCATAATGGCCATGTCTGCTCTATAATGTTTTCTTCATTACATCAGATTCTCAAACTTTGAGATGATGACAACAAGACTAAAGATCAATATTTGAAAACCACTTTTCCTACTTTAAGAGATCAAAAAAATCATCCAAATGAGGAAAATGATACTTGTTATTTACTATTACCTGGTTCAACTTCTGATTTTCCATATACAATCGTATTGAACCATCAACCTTCTTGGAAAATAGCATAAGGAATTCCCAAGAAAAAACACCAGGGAGAACAAAAACTTTTTCCAACAGGTCATCCAACTGAATCCTAAGCTCTTTCAGCTCCACTGGTTCCATACAATAAGAAGGAATCAATAAATTATACATCCCTGGAACCAAATCAACTATAAAATCTATCTCTCTCTCTCTAGAGGAAGACTGGATAAGTCATCTGGGAAAATGTCAAAAAAGTTTCAAACAACAATAGTAAGATGAAAAACAAAAGATAAGTTATCAGGCACAATTATAATAGTAGACAACACACTCTTAATCTCTGGATGGTGAGGCCTTTCTAGACTATACCATGGGTCCCACTCCCCCTAAAACACATGAGAGATCACATAAGGAGCATTAAATAAAATACACCTATGATAACAATCAACCTCAACATGATGAGCGACTAGACAATCTATACTGATGATGAAGTAAAATAGATCCAAATAAATAATCATAAAATTAAAGACCAAATATGTGTTGGAAATTTTTAACAAACATGAAGGACATTGAAACCCCTCCTATTTTCTCTTACCAAGTGGTGTTGATAACTCTATAACAAAGGGCATATGTTTCATTGGATGTTTATGAATATCAAAAAAACCTGGAGATATAAATGAGTGGGAGGAACTAGTATCAAATAAAGAAATCACTACGAAATATGCAATAATGATAGTACCTATCATTTTCATTGGACCTACATTGAATTACACTGGACACTCATTTACTAATTTAAATTGTTTCACTCTTGAGGAATCTAGCTAGATATCTATATTCTTTGAAGAAACTGATTTCACCATAGTATCATTTGGAGCTGATCAACCTTGACCATAACTAGTCATTGACATAGCCTAATATAAGCATTATAAAGGACCAAAACATCCATAGTTTTTTCATATCTTCATGGTCATAGAGAAAAAATATCTATTGTGTTCAATATTTACACACTAATAGAAATTTATAGGTACACTATTGGCAGTAGAAGACACTGTAGAGAAGCCTCATTATTGAAAACCACTTCCACAACTCCTATGATGATCATTTCACTTCCTCTTCATCCCATTCATTCCACTAAAACTGCCACTAAATAAAAGAAAACTGGTGGAAAATCCAACCATGACTTCTATATTCATCTCTACCATCACGGCTCTATCTACCATTATACTATAGGTATATATATTTAACACAAATACATGTGATCTAATATCTGGTCTCAAACCATGAAGTTAATTATGACCCTTCAACTTGTCATTATTTGCCACATAAAGAGAAAAGAAGACAAGATCAACAAACTTGTTGATGTATGCCAACACCGAAGGCTTTCCCTACTGAAAATAGAGGAACTCTAATGATTATTCCATCATCAGTGAATCTGTAAAAAAACTGTTGGAAGAACAAGGTTTTGATACCCTTCCAATCCAATTCCACATGTCTATCAACATAGACTACATAATCCCACCATCGCATACTGGAACTCTCGAGCCTGAACGCTTCACACTTCACCTAAATATTTTAATGTTTCACCATATTCTTGAAGATTTGATCGATATTATCCACCCAGTCCTCTAACTTTTGGGGTTCATTTGTTCCAATAAAGGATGGTGGTTTCTCAGTAAATAATTCTTGTGATCGATCTGTAACACGTGAGACTTTTATGAGAAATATTTTGTTTCTATGATATATAAATCATCAAAGGAATCTTTCACTACACACAACACTAGCATGGCTTTCTTTACATGCAACCGCAGCCTTCCCTGATAGCTTGTGTCGTACGCAATACCGAGTTTCGCTAAACAACGATATGCTATTAAAATATTATTAAAACTAGCCGTAATGAATAGTAATAACCACTTTTTGAAATTTTATAAATTTTATTTTTCAAAATGGACTTAATTTTTGGATTCAGAATATTGAAATTAGCCTAGGGTGAAATTTTGGTATTATTCTGAAAACTTTCAATTTTTGATGAATAGTGAAACCACTAAGTGGTAGTTAAAAAAACTGAATTATTCATAAAACTTAATTTTACCGCTTCTGTGAGTGTAATTTTGAAAATATGAGAGACACGGTAAATATCAAGGACTAAAATTTGGTTCAGTGAGATGAAAATAATTTTTGGTGAATAGTAACTTTTTACATTTTTTACCACGGTTAAAAGCAAATAGGGTAATTAAGGGTAAAAGAGTTATTAATATTACCTTAACACATGTCCTAATTCTATTGGATAAGTGTAATTCGACCAAAAACAACCTTAGGAATAAAATATGACCATTTAGGCCAACTTGGATTAGATTAGGACATTTATTATTAATTTATTTAAAGAAGGATTAAAATAGTTAAAATCAAAGTTTAATAAGTAAATCGTTTTAATATGGGGTTATACATAAGATAAATTCGACTATAAATATTCATTATACAGATAAAAAACTCTCCTACATAATGGTATTTTATTTGTAATTTTTATACATTAAATAATTTAATTTATTTATGACACAAATATGCTGCAGTAATTATCTTATTAATGAAATATTAACATAATTGATGTTATAAATTACCAAATAAATGTAATTTGAGACTTTTTATGAATTAAACTAATTTTATAGGTCAATATGACATGTTAGTATTTATTTTATTAACTTGTTTCGAACTAATCATTCTGTAATGATTTTCACAAAAATCAATTAATAAATAGTGTCAAAATTGACATAAAATAGTTTTGTAAAAATATTATGATATTATTAATTGTTATTTATTCATAAAAATCTAAGGTTCCGCCAAAGTACTTATATAAGGATATATGTATTAATAATAAACAACTTGGGGTTTGTTTGGCTTGATATAGTAAGTTTATTAACCTTATACTGTAAGAAAACAAGAAGACACGGTAAAAGTTAAATTATCTAACTTAAAGTTAAATCTAAATGATAAGGTTAAAATTGATACCTAAACTTGTCTAAATTCTATTGTATGAGAGTATTTAGACCCATACCCACCTTATCTTCAAAATATATCAATTTGGAGCTATTAAAAACCGAATTTTACTTTATAATAAAATAATATTTTTAGTTATTCCAAAGGTGCCCCTCTCCTCCCTTATAAAAGGGCACCTCCTCCCTCTCTTCCTCACACCACTTTGAGCCTTGAAGCTCGGACAACCCCTGACAATTTCCCCTATCCACTTCCCTAGAGACATCCTAGATGTCCTGGTCTTCTTCAAAGACCAATTTTAGTGCCCAAAAAGGAAGTCCCAAAGAAGCGCTTCAAAGAAGAGGTAATGCTCATTACCGATTAGTTCATCTTTATTTCTTCTTCAACTTCTTCTTCTGTAGTTTTTTCATTATGAAGTAATAAAATACGTATCACTCATATACTGATATGTTATTATAAGTATGAAACAACCCTATTTCACCATCTATCCATCCTACGGAAAATGAAATCACCGCGTGTGCGTACGTACGGAATACCGTCTCCACGTCGTGGTGTAATCTATTTTCCACCACCACCTTACTTGGATGGGTATAATGGTGTAAATAATGACTATATATGATTATTTTAAAGTTATATTGATTCTTAAATAGTATATATACACTCCAATACAATTCCACGATCATGGGAACGATTTCATCGCTCGTGCGTACGTACGGAATACTGTCTCCACGATGTGATGCGACTCGTTCTACATGATATTCATTGAATAATGATTATATAAATGAATTGAATGAATTAATATGATATATAGTACATTAATATCATTCTGTAAATTATTTATCTATAAAATAAAGAGAAGAATAAGAATTTATTCGACAAAACACGCATAAGAACAAAAAGTTATAAACACCCGAATAACAAGTATCAATGAAATATTATTACTAAGAAGCTAAGAATATGACCATATATGATATCATAACAATAATTATGATTCTGGAATAAGTCAATAAAATTATTTAAATCATTATACAGGAGGTTCGGACACTTACGAAGCAAATCGGACCTAAGGTAAGGGAAATATCACAATCTCATTTTTATCCGAGATTGTTTATACTTTGAAATTTACTGGGGTGTATTTTATCATCCACATCCATATTTCCTCAATATTTAATATTTATATCCTTCTACAATAGTTTATATCCAATTTTTCCCTTCGGTGAGTATTTTTTAAAATATATGAAAGAAATCTTTTGTCGTTTTTCGTACGAGGTACTTTTTGACTTTTTCGACAAAAGTACGAGAAGAATGTTTTCTTTTAACTTATACAGCATGAATGGATTTTTAAAACATTATTTCCAAGAAGATTCCCTTACAAGTTTTCAAGTTCATTTTTAATCAACATCTTTTGGTTCATAATAGTATGAAATGTTAAGAATGGAAAAATGTTTTTGAAGTAGAAAGGATATTTTCCTCAAGAATGGAGTTCAAGTGTTTTATCAAAATTATTTTACATCTAAGATAATATAGGGTTCTGTTTCTATCCCTATTATTACATTGATTTTATTATGTTGTGATGGAATTATTTTTATTAATTCCTTTATATTATATGAATTTTTTTTATGATGTCATGTTGTTTAAGAATCCCATTTTTATTACATGGGTTATGCAATGATGTATGATTTATGATTTTGTGGTACACATATGAATTGTATCATTATGAGATGGGTGGGACCTATATTTCACTCCAATTAATTGGGTAAAGATTTTATATCTCATGATATAGACATGGCTGGAACGGTAGGTTATACCGGTTCAGTGAAATAGGACTGAAACGAGGAGTGAACTCGGTTCAGAAATGGACTTTGTCCACTAAGATATTCTTGGCAATGAGTCTTGACTAATAAGAAATGATTATCTATGATTATATGTGTATTCCACAAAGTTTCATTTTTAAGTTATGATTATTGGGATTTCATTTCACTACTATGATTTATCCCATGTTATGAAATTATGCTCTCATTTACAGGTTAAGATTTCCAAAATGTTATGATCTTATGAATATGATGTGATTGATTTTTCTTTTGTTTACCCTTACTGAGCATTTGAGCTCACCCTATTGTATGTTTTCTTTCCCCAGGTCAGGAAGAAGATTATTAAGTAAGATATTCCAAAAGGGACTATAGATATGATGAAATAAATGGGAGACAGTGTAGACGCTTTATGGACCAGTTGTTTATGTTTCCCAGTTTCTAAAGACACTATACCTATACGGTCCTTTAATGGTTTTTTTATATGTTATAATAAGTATGCTTCAATTCCGATGTAATAACAATGTATGTAAAGTATGGGTCCTTATAGTTGGTATCAGAGGAAAGGTATAGTCAACCTTTGGAAACTAGGATGTGAAAGCCTTAGTAAGTACCCTAAGGATAAGTCTAAGCATAGAACACAATATTAGTGTTTTAGAAATGGCCATGAACAACCTAGGATAAGACCTTAAGTGTGAAATTTTATTCTTGATTGTGTGGTTTTCCTATTATAATTAGTGTTGCTCACACTATTCTTTTTTGTTTTAGTCAATGTCTGGAACCCGAAGGAACCGTGTTAATGCGGAATGCGATGGGAAATGCAATGATTGTCCCCCTGAGAAACCAAACGTTATGGGAGATGGAATGAAAAATCTTGTATCTATGCTCACACAACTTTCTCAAACTATGAATCATGCAGGACTTCCAAACGAGCAAAGGAAGGAGCAAAATTCTATTGAATCCTTCATGAGGCAGCGTCCACCTTCTTTCAGTGGGTCTACTTATCCATTAGTTGCTTAAAAATGGATTAGTACTACTGAAAAGATATTTTCAGTTCTTCAATGATCTGAACATGATAAAGTCATCCTAGCAGGGTATCATTTGGAAGGAGATGCTGATCAATGGTGGAATCTTATTAAGAATACGAGGCAAAGGGATGAAATTGAGTCCATGGAATGGGACGAGTTCAAGAACTTATTTTTCAATAAGTACTTCCCTCGTATTCTCTGAACAAAGATGGAGAGAGAGTTTCTTGAACTGAAGCAAAAGGATGATGAATCTGTTGGTACTTATAAAGCAAATTTTACAAGACATACAAGGTACGCTTATAGTATTATTATCCGACCTGAGATTAAGATCGATCAATTCTTTAGTGGCTTAAAACCAAGTCTTCGAAGGGCCTTAGCCATAAGGGACTTCAATAGATACGAGGAAATCGTTCGATGTGCTCTCAAAGTTGAGATGGATATTGGATTAATCCATCAGTCATATAGGTTTGATAAGAAGAGGAAAATGGAATTCCAAGGAAAATATAAAGAGCACACTGAAAAGAATATGAGCTTTCCCTTATTCTCAAAGTGTGGAAAGAAACATGGATGGAGTAGTCTTAAAGGGACAAATAAATGTTTCAAATGTGGAAAGGAAGGTCATCGGGCATTTGAATGCCACAATGATGGGTAGAAGATGTCTAATGATGCAAACAAAGGAAGGGACACACAGAATGAACCTACTACACTTCAATGTTTCAAGTGCAAGGAGATGGGTAATTATGCCAATAAATGCCCTAATCCAAGGGTTGTTGATGATGAT
This sequence comes from Viscum album, assembly GCA_963277665.1. Classification (NCBI taxonomy): domain Eukaryota; kingdom Viridiplantae; phylum Streptophyta; class Magnoliopsida; order Santalales; family Viscaceae; genus Viscum; species Viscum album. The sequence goes on along the minus strand of OY728141.1, from coordinate 37,244,687 downwards.
CGACATCAACAAAATCTTAAGGCTAAAGACGAAGGAATGTCACATGAAATTTCTATCAGCGATGTGGAGTATGATAACGATGTGGTGAAAGGTACACTTACCATCCACTCTAAAGTAGCAGATGTTTTATTTGATTCTGGATCCACCCACTCCTTTATTTCTGAAGAATTTTCTAAGGATATCACCATATTACCTCAAAAATTAGATGTTGAGTTAGCTGTGACAACCCCTAATGGCACAACAGTAGCATCAAAAGTTTATAATTCTTCTCCGATTGAAGTTTGTGGGAAAGTGCTTCCTGCAAATCTTGTTATCCTTCATGTAGTGGAATTTGATGTGATTCTTTCCATGGATTGGCTTTCTTTATATGGAGCTCATATCAATTTCCAAAGAAGGGAAGTCACATCTCATAGTCCAGAACCATCTATGATCATCTATCGACACAACTATGAACATAACGTTCCAGTGGAAATTTCATCCATCTTATGGGTCTTGATTCCACTAAATGAAGGTTATTTATCTCAAATGGTTGGATAGAAACTCACGATTAAGAATATGCCCATTGTACGGGATTTTGATGATGTCTTTCTGAAGGAATTGTCGGGTCTTCCACCAAATCGTGAAGTTGAGTTTTCAATAGAACTCGTACCGGGTGCTTTGCCTATTTCAAAGACACCATATAGAATAGCCCCAATTGAGTTGCAGGAATTGAAGAAGCAACTCCAAGAGAATCTTGATAAGGGATTCATATGCCCTAGTGCATCACCTTGGGGAGCACCTGTTCTATTTTCTAAGAAGAAAGATGGATCAATGAGACTCTGCATTGATTATCGAGAACTTAACAAGCTCACTATCAAGAAAAAATATCCTCTCCCACGCAGTGATGACTTATTTGACCAACTACGCGGAGCTCAATACTTTTCCAAGATTGATCTTCGTTTAGGGTATCATCAATTAAGGGTCAAAAGGGAGGATATACCAAAGATGACTTTCTGTATAAGGTATAGACACTATGAATTTATAGTGATGCCATTTGGTCTTACTAATGCCCCTGCTATCTTCATGGATCTGATGAATAGAGTCTTTAAAGACTATCTTGATCAGTTTGTGGTATTATTTATAGACGATATTCTTTTCTATTCAAAGAGCAAGGAAGAACATGAAGATCACTTGAGAATTATATCGAAGACCCTGAGAAAAGAGAAGCTTTATTCCAAATTTACCAAGTGTGAATTTTGGCTTCAAAAAGTTGCAATTTTGGGTCACGTAATCTCAAAAGAGGGGATATCTATGGATCCAGAAAAAACAGAGGTTATCAAAAGATGGTCGAGACCAACAACAGTAACCGAGATCCGATGTTTTCTTGGTTTGGCTGGATATTATCGACATTTTGTGAAAGATTTTTCACGATTATCTAATCCACTCACCAGATTGACTCGAAAAGGAGTTAAGTTTGTTTGGACGGAGGAATGTGAAGAGAATTTCAAGGAGTTGAAAAGAAGGTTATCCAGTGCACCTGTGCTCACACTGCCTTGTAGTGGAAAAAGGTTCGTGATCTATAGTGATGCATCCAAGAAAGGGATGGGATGTGTTATCATGAAAAATGATATGGTGATTGCTTATGTCTCACGACAGTTGAAAATCCATGAGCAAAATTACCCAACTCATGATTTGGAGTTAGCTGCAGTAATATTTGCATTAAATATTTCGAGGCATTATCTTTATGGAGAAAGGTGTGATATTTATACTGATCATAAAAGTTTAAAGTATATTTTCACACAAAAGGACCTGAATATGCGCCAAAGAAGATGGTTGGAGCTGATTAAGGATTAAGACTTCTCAATTCATTACCACCCTGGGAAAGCAAACAAGGTGGCAGATGCATTAAGTCGACAAGACCATGCCAGTTTATCCATGATGAGGATCACAAAAGATCCAATATTTATGGATTTACAAAGGATGGATCTTGGAATTATAATGGAAAGGGAAAAATATTATCTTTCTCAAATTAATGTTCAACCGTCCATACATGTGAAGATTAAAGAGGCGCAGAAAGAAGATGTAGAGTTACAAAAGAAGGTGAGAATTATTCCTGAATTCAACCTTGATTGTGATGGGATAATAAAGTTTAGGAATCGGGTTTGTGTTCCTCCCATCCCCGAATTAAAGAAAGAGATGCTAGATGAGGCTCACAGTTCTTCATTCTCTATTCATCATGGAAGCAAGAAGATGTATAGGGACCTGAAAGAGTACATCTGGTGGGATGGAATGAAAAGAGATATTGCTGAATATGTCTCTTGATGCTTGGTTTGTCAGCAAGTTAAAGCTGAGAGACAGAAGTCTAAAGGGATGTTACAACCATTACCCATACCTGAATGGAAGTGGGAAAACATCACTATAGACTTTGTCACAGGACTTCCTAAAACATCCAAAGGCAATAATGCTATCTGGGTCATAGTTGATCGTCTTACAATGTCTGCACACTTCATTGCTATTATATAGGATTTCTATCTAGATCAGCTTGCCAGGATATATGTAAAGGAAGTGGTAAGATTGCATGGTGTACCACTTTCTATTATATCTGATCGGGATCCGAGATTTACCTCGAAGTTCTGGTGAAGTCTTCAGCATACTCTGGATACAGATTTGAGTTTCAGCACTGTTTATCATCCTCAGATAGACGGTCAGTCTGAGAGAACAATTCAAACTCTAGAAGATATGTTGAGAGCTTGCTCTATGGATTTCAAAGGTGGTTGGGATCAGCACCTACCTTTGGTGGAATTTTCTTATAATAATAGCCTTCACTCCAGTATTCAAATGGCTCCTTATGAAGCTCTCTATGGAAAGAAATGCAGAACTCCAACTTGCTAGATGAAGTTGGGGAAAGAAAGCTATTAGGACCTGATCTTGTTGACGAGATGGCAGAAAAGGTCCGATCTATTCAACAACACATAAGAGCAGCTCAGAGTTGACAGAAAAGTTATGCCGATAACCTAAGAAAAGACCTAGAGTTTGAAGTGGCTGATAAAGTGTTCTTACGAATATCTCCTTGGAAGAGGGTCATGAGATTTGGAAAGAAGGGGAAGTTGAGCCCTAGATATATCAGTCCTTTCGAAATACTGGATCATGTTGGAAAGGTAGCTTACCGATTGGAACTTCCACCGAATATCTCTCAAGTTCACGATGTGTTCCATGTATCTCTCCTGAGAAAGTACATACATGATCCTTCACATGTACTCAACTCAGAAGTTGTACCGCTGGAGCAAGATCTTTCTTATGAAGAACAACCGAGAGAGATTCTGGATCGTAGCGAAAAAGTCCTAAGAAACAAGACCACTAGATTGGTGAAAGTTTTATGGAGGAACCACCAATTAGAAGAAGCTACATGGGAGCTTTAGGATATGATGAGGGAGAGGTATCCTCAACATTTTGTTACAAAGTGACGAATTTCGAGGGAGAAATTCATTTTAAGGGGGGTAGAATGTAACACCCGATACTTTTATGAGAAATATTTTGTTTTTATGATATATAAATCATCAAAGGGATCTTTCACTACACACAAAACTAGCTTGGCTTTCTTTACACGCAACTGCGGCCTTCCTCGATAGCTTGCGTCATACGCAATACCGAGTTTCACTAAACAACGATATGCTATTAAAATATTATTAAAACTAGCCGTTATGAATAGTAATAACCACTTTTTGAAATTTTATAAATTTTATTTTTCAAAATGGACTTCATTTTTGGATTCATAATATCGAAATTAGCCTAGGGTGAAATTTTGGTATTTTTCTGAAAACTTTCAATTTTTTATGAATAGTGAAACCACTAAGTGGTAGTTAAAAAACTGAATTTTTCATAAAACTTAATTTTACCGCTTCTGTGAGTAGAATTTTGAAAATCCGAAAGGCACGGTTAATATCAAGGACTAAAATTTGGTTCAATGAGATGAAAATAATTTTTGGTGAATAGTAACTTTTTACGTTTTTTACCACGGTTAAAAGCAAATAGGGTAATTAAGGGTAAAAGAGTTATTAATATTACCCTAACACATGTCCTAATTCTATTGGATAAGTGTAATTCGACCAAAAACAAACATAGGAATAAAATATGACAATTTAGGCCAACTTGGATTAGATTAGGACATTTATTATTAATTTATTTAAAGAAGGGTTAAAATAGTGAAAATCAAAGTTTAATAAGTAAATCATTTTAATATAGGGTTATACATAAGATAAATTCGACTATAAATATTCATTAGAAAGATAAAGAAATTTCCTACATAATGGTATCTTATTTTTAATTTTTAGACATTAAATAATTTAATTTATTTACGACATAAGGATGATGCAGTAATTATCTTATTAATGAAATATTGACATAATTGATGTTATAAATTCCAAATAAATGTAATTTGAGACTTTTTATAAATTACAATAATTTTATAGGTTAGTATGACATGTTAGTATTGATTTAATTAACTTGGCTAGAACTAATCATTCTGTAATGATTTTCACAAAAATCAATTAATAAATAGTGTCAAAATTGACATAAAATAGTTTTTTAAAACAAATATTATATTATTAATTGTTATTTTATTCCTAAAAATATAAGGTTCGGCCAAAGTACTTAGATAAGGTTATATATATTAATAATAAACCACTTTGGGTTCGTTTGTCTTGATATAGTAATTTTATTAACCTTATAGTGTAAGAAAACAAGAAGACACGGTAAAAGTTAAAGTATCTAACTTAAAGTTAAATCTAAATGATAAGGTTAAAATTGATACCTAAACTTGTCTAAATTCTATTGGATGAAAGGATTTCTACCCATACCCACCTTATATTCGAAATATATCAATTTGGAGCTATTAAAAACCGAATTTGACTTTATAATAAAATAATATGTTTAGTTATTCCAAAGGTGCCCCTCTCCTCGCTTATAAAAGGGCATCTCCTCCCTCTCTTCCTCACACCACTTTGAAACTTCAAGTTCGGCAAAACCCTGCCAATTTCTCCTCTCCACTTCCCTATAGACATCCTAGAGGTCATGTTCTTCTTCAAAGACCAATTTTAGTGCCCTAAAAGGAAGTCTCAAAGAAGCGCTTCAAAGAAGAGGTAATGTCCGTTACCGATTCTTTCATATTTATTTCTTCTTACACTTCTTCTTCTGTAGTTGTTTCATTATGAAGTAATAACATCAGTATCACTCATATACTGATATGTTATTATAAGTATGAAACAACCCTATTTCACTATCTATCCATCGTATGGAAAATGAAATCACCGCGCGTGCGTACGTACGGAATACGGTCTCCACGCCGTGGTGTAATCTATTTTCCACCACCACCTTACTTGGATGGGCATAATAGTGTAAATAATGACTATATATGATTATTTTAAAGTGATATTGATTCTCAAATAGTATATATACACTCCAATACAATTCCACGATCATGGGAACGATATCATCGTTCGTGCGTACGTACGGAATACCGTCTCCACGATGTGATGCGACTCGTTCTACATGATATTCATTGAATAATGATTATATAAATGAATTGAATGAATGAATATGATATATGGTACATTAATACCATTCTGGAAATGATGTATCTATAACCTAAAGAGAATAATAAGAATTTATTCGACAAAACACGCATAAGAACAAAAAGTGATAAACACCTGAATAACAAGTAGCAAGGAAATATTACTACTAAGAAGCTAAGAATATGACCATATATGATATCATAACAATAATTATGATTCTGGAATAAGTCAATAACATTATTTAAATAATTATACATGAGGTTCGGACACTTACAAAGCAAATCGGACCTAAGGTAAGGGAAATATCACAATCACATTTTTATCCGAGATTGTTTATACTTTGAAATTTACTAGGGTGTATTTTATCATCCACATCCATGTTTCCTCAATATGTAATATTTATATCCTTATACAATAGTTTATATCCAATTTTTCCCTTCGGTGAGTTTTTTTTAAAAGATATCAAAGGAATCTTTTGTTTTTTTTCATACGAGGTACTTTTTGACTTTTCCGACAAAAGTACGAGAAGAATATTTTCTTTTAACTTACACGACATTAATGGATTTTTAAAACATTATATCCAAGAAGCTTCCCTTACAAGTTTTAAAGTTTATTTTTAATCAACATATTTTGGTTTAGAATCATATGACATGTTAAGAATGGGAAAAAAAATTTGAAGTAGAAAGGATATTTTCCTCAAGAATGGAGGTCAAGTGTTTTATCAAAATTATTTTCCATCTAAGATAATATAGGGTTCTGTTTCTATCCCTATTATTACATTGATTTTATTATTTTGTGATGGAATTATTTTTATGAATTCCTTTATATTATATGAATTGTTTTATGATGTCATGTTGTTGAAGACTCCCATTTGTGTTACATGGGTTATGCAATGATGTATGATTTAAGATTTTGTGGCACACATATGAATGGTATCATTATGAGATGGGTGGGACCTATATCTCCCTCCAATTCACTGGGTAAAGATTTTATATCTCATGAGATAGACATGGCCGGAACGGTAGGTTATACCAGTTCAGTGAAACAGGACTGAAACGAGGAGTGAACTCGGTTCAGAAATGGACTTTGTCCACTAAGATAGTCTTGGAAATGAGTCTTGACTAATAAGAAATGATTCTATATGATTATATGTGTATGCCACAAAGTTTCATGTTTTAAGTTATGATTATTGGGATTTCATTTCACTGCTATGATTTATCCCATGTTATGAAATTATGCTCTCTTTTGCAGGTTTAGATTTCCAAAATGTTATGTTTTTATGAATATGATGTGATTTATATTTCTTTTGTTTACCCTTACTGAGCATTTGAGATCACCATTTTGTATGTTTTCTTTCCCCAGGTCAGGAAGAAGCTTATTAAGTAAGATATTCCAAAAGGGACTATAGATATGATGAAATAAATGGGAGACAGTGTAGACGCTTTATGAACCAGTTGTTTATGTTTCCCAATTTCTAAAGACATTATACCTATACGGTCCTTTATGGTTTTGTTATATGTTGTAATAAGTATGCTTCAATTATGAAGTAATAACAATGTATGTAAAGTATGGGTCATTATACGATCTCTCTCTCATCCAGTTCCTGGTTGTACCTAAAAAACTGCATTCTGTACTTATTGTATGTTCTGATCAAGAGAGAAAACTAGCCATTCTATATCATTGATGATATTATGATCTATTAGAGAACTCCGTTGAGGATCATCAACTGAACCTGCCTAAGGAACTCATGGAAGATGTCACAGGGGAATAATACTACACTTTGAAGCATAAGGAATGACCAGAAAACATAGTAAATCGCAGTTCAAACCATAAAACCCATAATCCAAAACTGATATTTAAAACAAAACCCAACACTTGTGATGCATGTATCAACATCCCATGGAAACTTGAGTCGTGTCATGATAAGAGATGGCCATGAACTTATCAAAACATACCTCTCCAGTACAAACAATTCTATCTCCATTCTAATAGATTTCCCTAGATAAAGACTCTTGGGTATAGACCTACTCTTAGACCACTTTGTAATTAACCTACCCAGGTTACAATCAAACCTGGAACCTGACCCGATCCACTACATTCTCAAAGGGTGTTATTGATCCCCATGGGATAGTGAAAATCACATATTCATCGAAAAAAACACCAAGGGAATGATTTATACCAACCAGAATAAAGAACATGTAAATATATATACATACTCAATGTAAGAATAAACAAAATAAGACTGGAATATATAGCTTCTATAAGAGTAATAATACAATATAAAAACAAAATAACCACTAAAGTAGCTACAAATTCAAAGAGACATGTCTAACTACAAAGGAAAATGAAAATAAGAAACTGCTTCATATGATAGTGTGGGAAACCTCCCAACATCTCACCACCAGCTACTGAACTCACCTATATGAAATCGTACCACATCATTGTGGTCTCATGCCTTTCCCTACATCAAAAGATATAAAAAAGTTCTACACTCTGCCAAAGGGGTGCATAGGGTGTGGTATAATAGGCACAATAATATCTCGTCCAGGTTCTCTAAAAAAAGTTTGTGTATAATATTTCTTTTATTCTCATTTCAAATAAAAAATGGCATGATAAGAAACAAAGTAGTTTTATAGAAAACATGGTAAACATTCCCCCTTTACAATGTTAAAAAAAAAGCATTTATTTCAATTTCAACAAATATTTTCCATATCATTTTTCATAAGCATCAATATGAATATCGTTGATAAAATAGTAAAATTAAAATTACAAAAAAATAACTATAGTATAATACGTATCACAATACCAAGGAATACAACAGGTCATGAAACAGACTACTCGTACCAAAAAATCTATGTTCGGTGAAATATGGTACCTGAATCTAGTTATCTACACTCTAGGACTGGGGAGAAAACCTGAAGTGTGAAACCCCGATATCATATTCCAACCTAGAGACAATTATATACACTCTAGGACAATAGAAACATACGGAAAGTGAACCCCCACAATTAATGACAACCTAAAGTTAAACCTTCTACCAAGTAGCCAAGGTAACCCATATGCCCATTTTCAATATCATCTCAATATTTTGAAAACAATTACAAAATAATTTATGCATTTCAGTATTTAATAGGGTAACGATACCATATTATTTTTCACAAATGATTCAATGATTTGAAAATACACATTTTCTATCCATTTATCAAAAACCATGGAAACCCCATTTTTATTCAAAATCCTTTCCCATCACACACAAAAAATCGTGAAAATTTCATATTAATTTATTTATAAATAAATTTATAAAAACAGAACAATATAGATTATCAAACATAAACTAGAGATGGAACCATTTTCCTCAAAACTCGAGTCGCACAAACCCGCAATGGGATCCACCAAAAACGAAACCCAACAATGTCCACAAAAAACCTATAAATAAGATTCGATAATATGGATTCTATATCCATCAATACCTAGATGAAAATATCAAACTCCAAGGGATAAGAGAGTAAGAAATGGAGAGAATTTTTACCCAGTATGTCACGCAATGACCGAAATGATGATCAATTTCCAAATAAAAGGACCCGGAGGGGTTAGAGGGATCCCGAAATAACCTAGGGATTGCTCTTGGTCAAGAACAAAGAACGTGAAGGGGAAAAATTGATAAATTAAGAAGTTTTTCCTATTTAAAAAAATTATTGGGACATTATATGATGTGTAACCCAATTATTGGTTTTGTAATTTTCAACTCCCATAATTGCTGATATGTTCATTTTTATTTGATTAAAAATGGATTTAATTTCATTTATGAGTTACACAACATGTAACCCTATTACATGTTGTGTAATTCTATATAATTATATAGAATTTGTTGGTATTATTCAATAAATTCCAATAAATCTATGACTTCACTATTACAGGTATCCTCTCATTTCTTTCTCACCCCTAACCAAGGAATGAAAATGAAAAACCATTACAATTATAAAAACATAAATTTTAGAAGAGTATGAGATGTTATAATTATTTTCCACATAGAGAATAAATTGATTATATTTTTAGCTTTTCTGATGTTGTTTTTAAAGAATTTTTAGTGAGAAAGGAAAGATTTAAAATTGTTTAATTTAAAATTTTGTCACAAGGTCATTGATTATAATGATAAAGATTGGGGAGTGAACCCACGACCTTATGGGTAATATTTCTATAAAGTGATGTGTATACCTTTACTGTTTTTAGTATCTATACGGATTTTCTAAGTTTTTTCGAGAATGATTATATTAAATAAAGGCATAATATTTTTTATAGGGAAGTTTTTAATTTTTTAAAGGAGAAATTAAAATTTATTTTAAATAATTTTATATTCTCAAAGGATATTATGTTTTCAAAATATATCTTTAAAAATTTTGGAAAAGAGTCTCCTATTTTAAATTTCGAAAGAGTTAAATTTGTGTTTATATAATAGATAAATAATTTTAACTCATTTTTTAAAACCCCTTACTAATGAAATTGTTTTCTCACCTTATATTTAAAAATTATTTTTCATAGGTATAGTGATGAATAGAAGATCATTAGTTAATAGTCTCGATTAATGATCTAACTTGAGTGGATCTGGTTAAGTGTTTATAGGATTTTGTTTAAACTTTGATATGTATTAAGGTTTCATAAATCCTAAAAATCTCAAACCCACAAATATTGTCAATCAGTATATTTTGTCATTTATGTATTTATTAAATAATATATTCAACATGTTTTTAGCATCAGATTATGGAGTGTGGGTCTTACGTTGTTATAAATAATTCCTATAAAACACTGAATGAATCAAATTATTATTAATATAATCATATAGATTCTCCCATAGAATAAATTAAGCACTTGTTTACTTGGGATGTGGTTTCTCTAACACATATAATTTCTCCATACTTAAAAAATTTTCTTAAGTTAATAGTCTTTGGAATTTCTTTCATGAAGCTTCTATTGGATTTAGTTCATAGATAATTTCGATTATGATGATGGTATTTATCTAAAACATATGTTTTTATCAGATGGGTATCATGTTTTATAATCTTTAAATAAGGACTTCAATCAAATTCCCCCCCACAAAAATGATGACCCCTTTTCTAAAAATATCATATTAATTGGAGTGAAAATATCTATATTTCACTATGAAATAAGTCCCCTTTTTAATTTATCTCCTTAGTTAATTATATTTGATATGAAATCAACCCAATCATATCATATATAAATCTTATATTCTTGAGTGGATAACACTTTACCCAATCTATTAAATGGATAAATTCTACCTTATTCCTCTAGTAACCAAATCCTATTATAGTCTCTCGACTTAGTGTAACCTAAAAAACACCCAAAAAAGTAACTAATCCTATTATGGTCACCCATTACTTGGTTTCTTTGGACATGATAATCTATGGGAACCCAAGTTTATCATGAACCAACCCAGTTGGATGTTCAAATTATTGAAAAGTATTACTTTAGTGGAATCTAACACTTATATTTTTTTAATGGGATTTAATCTCAATATAATACCTCTTATAATTTCCTTTATGATTTTTTTTATAGTGATTTAGTTTGAAACCATATTCCTTCCACCAAACCAATATTTTCTAACCATATTAATGTATAATTAATTATGTAACTCACAATTCATGTTTCTTACATTAAAATAGAAGAAGAACATATTTTCACCCATTCAAATGCTTATTATGCATAAGTTATATGAATTTTTCATGGAAGATTTTATAATGATACTAAATTAAAAATCCCCTCAACAGTAATCCTCGAGCCACTAATAGACAACCCCCTCATTTCTAGAACAAGGCATTAACCTGTAGACCAATGGGAAGTTTAACCCATATTTCCTCTATCCAGGGATACTTTACCCATGAAAAATTTTAATTCATCATAACTCTAATATTTAATTTGTATAAACTTTATGAAATTAGTAAATTAAAAATAATAAATAAAATTACCAACTAAATTCATGGTAGTAAAAAACTAAATCTATTATCATTCCGAGAATATAACTATTTAAATGAATGTCAGATAATATCTAGATTAATTTCAACAACCTTTAAACTATAGTAAACACAGATTCACAATAAAAATAATGTATACCCATGAATATTAAACAAGTAAATAAATTTTTAAATAAATGAATAATTCATATATATATATATACATGGGATATTAATTTTTTATAATTAATAAATTAAAACAAAATTATAAACACTTTATAATTTTATATTATGTTATATACATTCAATAATCTTGAATATAAACACTTCTTATTGATTTCGTAAAATTAACTCTTTAATATTATTAATTATATAAAATTTCACTTTAAATATTTTATATTTTATAATTTATAAAAATTGTATAATATAATTTATATTATGTAAATATTTTAAATAATATTAATATCACATACATAAAATTATTTAAACCTTGATCGGGTTAATCAAAAAAAATTATTTTGATGTCTTCAATACCCACCCCAACTAGGAACCCATCCAAGTGCTACAACGAAGATGAGATTGACCCATGAATCCCACCTCTGATAGGTAACATGGTGGAGACTAGAGGAAAGGGTTTTAATCAAACAAATGGGAGGAATTGACCTCATAAATTCCAAGAAAATAATGAGAAAAATTAAAAATCAACACCATGATATAAATAAAACAAACATCCCATAATAACAATAATACATGGAATTTCATAAAACTACATGTCTCTATAATGAAATACCAAAAACAAATCTTAATAAATATCTCAAACCACAACTTTAATCTATAGGATATTAATATCTATCTCGGTCTCTAACCTCAAACGAGGAACCTAAAAACAAATTTTTATATATATGTGGCTGGTAAAATACTTTAATCAGTAGGATCATTATCAAGACCATCCATGAAAATGTAGAATACATATATTAATTCTATAATGAATAAACAATAGAATAAATAAGCAAATACCAGGTAAACTGACACCCAACATCACCAATGATCACTGACCCAATATCGTATCCAAGTGTAATAACATATTAATGAAATAATATAAAATGGTACCCAACACCACTTCTCCATTTGATTTTCACCCCTATTCCCAACATCAAATTTCATTTCACTCTCATCCCATATATATCCATGTCATAACACACTATGTCGATCTTATCACATCTGATGTGGGTCGAACTGCAGCCCTACTTACCCCAAATTATACATAGTCTAACACTCTCATTGGAACCAGTATCATATTTTCTATAACTATAACCACAACCATGTATCACATATCCATATCTCTACCACACATCACAACATCATCACATATCCATCCTAACGGGGTATTATGGTCATGAAGTACATCAATCTTATGCCCTCCTCCAACCATTCTCAATCCCAACCAAGTATCACCACAATATCTATATAACCAGAATACCATAATCCATCATAGGGTTTTATTTTCAAGAGGTATATATTTCCTAATATGCAAATGAGGGTGAATTAACAAGTTTATAAAATTTAAAATATTATATCCTAGTTAAGATGATTATACAATGGAAAATAAAAAAATAAACCCAATGAATTTTCATTATATTTTAGATCAATGTGATCTGATGTCCACTCTTCAATTATTTCAATCCCTAAGAGAAATGGAAACTAATAAAATACGGAATTTTATTGAGGAGTCACAACTTAATGAGAAACTACATTTTCTATTGAAGTCACTACCAATACAACACTTGAATTTTAAATGGGATTCATAGCACATTACAATATTATTTTTTTCAACTTGGAGCTCCAACCCAAATAATTTCATTTATTACACCAGGATCCCCCCCAATGACATATATTTTTCTCACCGAGAGGCACAACTTATACGTACCTTTTAATGGCTTGAATAATACACAAACCTACTTCTTTTTATTGCAAAAGTATTAACCAAAAATAAAATATAGAGAAATAGATAAAAATATAAATCACCATGCATGCATAGATAAACAACAATGTTCAAAACATCGAGGAATATTTCTCACTTTTTTTAATGAAGGAAACAGTTTGTTAATGTACATACAAAAATATCATATTAGTTTTGATCTCATGTTGTTAAAATTTTTCTCATCGTTTATCCATGGTAGAAACTAGTTCTTTCTATCTTTATTTATTTTTATTTCTCTACATATAGTAACTTTACAAATCATAGTCATTAATGTTATTTTCTAAAGTAGTAATTGTGTAAGTAATTTAAAATAACAAAATAGTTCAGAGATGTTCAAATATTCATTTAAAATCATCATAATCATCTCATGATTTAACAAAAGTTGTTAAATGATTTAATCTTTATATAATTAACATGAAATAATTATTTAATCTCCTGGAATATTTATCTTTTGTTATTGTAAACAAAAACACAAAATCTGAAACACACAACATATATATTTCTATAATTATCATAGTTAATAACTAAAATAATAAATCAAATAAATAAATCTATGACAAATGATAAAAAAATAAATAAGTTTAAATACGTAAGGATTGTAACTTTTTTATAGGTATCATTGTTTATATATATTTCATTTTCAATGTAAACATATTTTTTTTACCTATTTATTTTTTTGTATACGAATCATTTTTTAGCATAAGAATCAATGCATGTAAGGATATTTCATAATAATTATTTCAATTACTAAAGATAAATGTGTGTAAGCAACATATTTCAATGTAAATATCATCTTCATAATAATTTATTTTCTGTGTAAGCATGATTATTCACAAGGATGAATTTGAAAATCATAAGGATCAATTAAAAACTTCATAAAAATTATTTTCAATTTTTATAAGAATTTTTGTGAAAAACATCACATCATATAGATTAAACCAAAGTTTTATAATAATTACATAACATTTCACCTAAAATTTCAACAACTTGAGGAAATTATTTTTATACACCATATAACTAGAATAACATAATAATAAATAAGTAACAAATAAATATAAATTAAATATATAATTAATAAATAATAAAATATTAATAATTATAATATATTTTGTTTCTTTCAAAAGTTATGAAAACATTAAACAATAAAATCTTTTATTATTTTCAAAAATCATGTCAGAGAGAATAAATAAAATGAGGATTTTGTATTAAAAATATAAATAATGTTGCAAAGTTGAACATGAAAATTTCCCCATTTTTGTTGATTATAGGATAAAGTAAAATTTTATCTCTTTTGAACTAATCAAAAAGGTTAAAATAAAAAAATCAAATAAAACTCCCTCTTTTTATAAGTAAAATAGATTTTCTTTAAACTAAAATTACCAGAATACTTTCAGATTTTATTAAAATAAAAACAATTTAATAAAAAATGTGTTTTATGTTTAAAATGAAAACCCCCATTTAATAAAAAATATAATTCTAAAATCATTACATCTCACGATAAAAATTCAATATAGATTTAAGAACTGTATTTTTAGCATACTTTAGCATAAGTAAAACCATAATAGTTGATTTTGATAGTCTCTAATTTAAAAAAAAATATGAAACCATTACTCCACCTAAATTTATGAATTATAAACATAGAAACTAGCTGAAAAATAATAAATAAACCCACCTTTTTAATTAATTCGATAAAATGGGTAAAAATGAAACCATGTTTGAATTTTATTGGAAACAAATAGTGAGAAATCTTGTTGTATAAACCTTAAAAGATATTTAAGAAGCCACAAAAATTGTTTAAGATACTCATATAATCAATTGTAACATCTCGAACTGATGTCCACTTAGATGGGGACCCGATCCACTGGGTCACATGGTCTCAATCATGACTCCACATACATAAGATTCTACTAACTAGAATTGAGGATCTATGATGGTATTATAGGGAGAATATACCCTTATATCTGAGTGGAACAGTAGATAACACAAATAAGCAGACAATAACTAAAGAATGATACAAACAGTCACTAAATAGTTGGACCAGTAACCCATGATAGCGTAAGTACATTCTACAGCTATAATAAATAATAATTTGAATAATAAGTAATTGAGAAACTTTATAATAATATCAAAATCCACTTGGAAGTTTTATATACATGGATGCATGCCATGTTGATGTACCAAAGGGTAAGAGTTAGAAGGTATATACAATATTTCTATAAAAATGTACAAAAAGAAAAATGGTTTTTCCACTATAATCTCAAGAATATTCTCATTCCTCAACTCTTATTCCGCATCTAAAAGTAAAGAATATAAAATATCTATTGGAGGGTTCTTTCCCATTCCTACAGACAAAAAATATACTCGGTTACCAAAGGTGGCCCGAGTTAGGTGTAAGATAAAATTCAATTAGGCCACCACCAATGGTTTCTATAAGTAATCTATGAAGTTTTTTATAGAAAAATGTTGTGTTAGTATAAATAAATAATAAACAACGATGAATAAATAGTACCATCCTGCTAATGTTCCTAAAGGACACCTAGGAGCTCTACCTGCTTCAGCTCATGGCTAGAATGAGTTTCGAATCAGTAACTATATATATAGTTATAATATATATATATATATATATATTATAATTATATAATGTATCAACCTATATTATATAAGTACTTACATCCATAAGTAGACATATACCTTGAATACTAGGTGATGGTTGGACTAGGAAAAACTATGTCATTCATAACCAATCTAAAAGAGCCTATAATCTCAAGAAAATGGTACACATCGTGATGAATGTGATAAGTCATGCTTGACACTCGAGATGGTGGGAGAGTCACCATATCAACACCCAAAGCAAGGGATGTGGTGCGTCATTGGTTCTGCCAAAATTTACCCTACTGGTAAAAGTGGTCAATGTAGTACATGTAGGGGTCGAATCCAAAAGGACCGAAGAAGTAACCTTGACACACTATAATTTTTTGGAGGATGGGCTGTGAAGTACCCAACTTGGGTTTGAATTTATTGGATAAATAATTATTTAAATTAAAGAACAATTAAAAAATAAAATTTTACTTTATCTAAAACAATTAATTAATATGGGTTGATCCTAGGTTGTTGCTTGGGGTGGATTGGATACATTTGTTTCTTGGAAGGTTTGAGAACACTAATTCAAGATGAATCCATAAAACAAGATATTTCTACAACCTCATTCACTAATTTAGTTCTTACACGATTACAAGTCTAATCACCAATGCACTTATAAGATCAATTTCATGATCACTTCAAGTAATTTGATCGTACTAGCAATCAGAATGTGTTGTCGTTAAACTTGGCAAAGAAGAAGAAGAACATAACTCATCGAATGGAACTCTTAAAATAACTAATAGATTTAAAAATTAAAGTGCATAAAATAAAATCCAATCCATCTCATGCAACTCTCTAGGACCAAAACATAAATTTTTATCCCTCCATCAATGTTATTCTATCAATGGAATTGAAGAAGAAAAACATTAATAAAAATGAACACTTCACCGTTGTGTGAGAAAATTACAAGTGTTGGTGTGAATAAATTCACACCTTGATTCAACTTTATCAACATGTGAAGAAAAGGAAAATAAAAAGTGAATAAGAATAAAAAAAATATTAAGATATTTAACGTGAATGAAAAAGGCTTACATTAGGGAAATTGACGATGTGATTACAAAATGAATGTAGGAAATTACAATTGAAAAAAAAAACATCAATCAAAAGGAAAATGTTAGATGATAATTACCTTCACCACCAGCTCCTTACATAGTCATATTTGATCCTTATATACACCCCACCATAATACATTCATCCCCATTAATTTAGATAGTCAAAAGGAGGGTGAGAAAATCAAGGGATTTGGACGTTTCGAAGTTGACACAGAAATTCATCCAGATTCGTCCACCGTTTCGACGTGTGAATTTTTAATTGGATAAGGTTGAATACGGAGGGGTCGTATAATAAAAATAACCTCGTACATCTTCCCTCTAGTATCTGTAAATATTTCATGAAATTTGGTGTATCCGTTTGGAATTTATTTTCGAAATGGTGGGACGACTTTATGTGCATTCATATCGGGCCCACCATTTAAATCTCAACTTCAGATCCCTTTATCATCATGAAAACTTCAGAATTAGCTCCGAAAAAAGTTGAATAAAATAATCCTCATATTTTTATCTTTCTTCAGTAAAAATTTTAGGTTTATTGGGGTTGGTTTTTGGGCCCCACATTTGTTTGATGTGCCTTAGGCCCATTATGCTTTCTCCAGAAAAGTTCTTCATTCATCCCCAAAAATATCCATCTTCCATTGGGATTAATCCATTGATCCTAAAAGAAAAAATATTCCAAACAAAGTTATCAATCATATCCCAAAATATCAAATTCAGAAAATGAAAATAATGTTGTCCACAAACAGATGAATGATTGGGCCCAAATTTTAATTTTAAACATTAATGGCATTTAAGATGAGAAATGAAGTTTAATGCATTAAAAATGATGTTTATTAACTTTGGAACACATTAATATTAAGATATTTAAAATGAATATTATCCACTTTCAGTGAGTAATCGTACCCCCCAACTTGAGTTTTTCTAGTCCTGAGAAAAATATATTACAAATATGAAATTATAATCCTCGTTTCCAAAAATATTTTAACACACATTGCTCACCCAAATACCTCATACCAAAATAAATTATGAAACCCATCAAAATCATTTAAAACAAGCTAGGTCCATAAGCATATCCCAAGCCTAATACCATTCCTTTGTTCAAATTAATCAACACATTTCATCCAATTTCAATTAATAATGATAAAGTGTTGTGCATCACAAAAGACATGGGACCCATTTTATTATTCAAAGGGAAAAATAAAAGTGCTAGGTGGAAATCATATTAAACCTTAAGATGAGTATCCAAATTTTTTTTTTGATTTTTTTTGTTTCTTTTTAACCACAATAGATATGAAAAGACTAACTCTGGGCAAGACAGCTATGGATTCAAGATCCCCAAGTGCTGGAATCCACACATATTGTCATTTCCATGCTCTAAAATAGAGATATAAATCCTAACTCTGGGCAAGAAAACTATGAAGTCATTATCCCCAAGTGTCGGATGCCACACATTTGGACAAAACATTTCTCTATGTGGTCATTATTTTTTTCAAATTTTTTTTTTGTTTTTTTTTTGTTTTTTTGGATACTCAAATTAAACTAAAAGTGACCACAGAACCCTATGTTATAATTAAAGGGATCCAAGAACTCAAATTTACACCCAAGATCCAATAGACGTGCATTGTGGCATTTTTATTAAGAGGATTAAAATGTAAACTTTGAAAAATAACATCAGAAAACCGCACTATCCAAAAACTATGCTCATGAACATAAACTTGCATTAAAATCAGAAACAAGGAATAAAAAATAATTTGATATCCAATTTCAGAGTTTGTGATGTGTGTTATCTTGTTCAAGGTTAATGGAATGTTTCTTTCCATGCATGTTCTTATTAAAAAATTAATTTTTTATTTTATCTCCCCACAACATAGAATAACATTGTCCCTGGTGTTTAATGAAAACTTAAAAGGGGGTATGGGAGAGTTGTTCAAAGAGGAAATTTAAAATGGTAATAATGGAATGAATTCACCTGGTGGTTGATGATGAAAGTGTGTGCCACAATCTCCCTTAAATCCTAGATTCGAGTCTCAAAGGATTGGATAGCTGTGATGGGATTTTCCACATGACCTATGACATGTCCTTTTAAATTTTTTAACCTATAGAATAAACCAAAATAAACAGACGATACATTGTCTTCTTTTTAAATTTTTGGGTAAGGTATTACTCGGAGATCATGCCACGTGACACGGATGAATATGGCGCTCCCCTTTCATACCCATACTTAATCATAAAATAAGAATAGGTCAATAGTCTATGGTAATTTATTATATGAAAAAGAAAATGATTCAAAATGATGGGAAACATGAAAACCACAGGTTTCCTCCCATGAAGTGGTTTTGTTTAACGTCGTTAGCTCGAATTGTACCCCCCAACTTATCAAATTCCGAATTTCAACATTTTAATGAACCCATTTTTTTCACTTCAACAAGATGGAGATTTATTTTTTTAGAATTTGATTCATGTTAAATCTCATGGTCAATAATGAGTGCGAAAGTCCAAGGAAATTTTGTAATGGTTGATTGAGTTTCATCTGAAGTCCTTCCTAATATTTCAAGGTTCATTCCACCTTTGTGAGATTCTTGATGAAAATGGATGACAATTGAATGGTATTGGTTATCATAAATGGTGGAATTATTGAGTGGGGAAGGAAGGATTAAAATGATTAGTTAAGTTTGATTGAATTTTCCCAAATAAGAATGGAAATTTGAATCCAAATTTTTTTCTTTTACAAAACATTTAGAATGAATTGGTTCCTTTTGAAAATTTTATTCATCCTCAAAATTGTCTAGTTGAATATCAGGAATGTGTATGGACTCTTTATTTGTGATCACTCATAATTGTTTAATTATTGGTACTTTTGAAAATTTATCAATGGACTTATATTCAAGAAACTCAATCCATGATGTCAAAGTTTCCTCTTTTGAGTCCAAAAAATCAATTTCCTCTTGATTTAAAGACCCTCCAATATTTCGGTGATCTTCTTCAGTTATCCCATTTCCAAATTTTAGTTCTTTTTTAAATTCAGGAGTGCTTTTTGGGATAAAATATTCTTCTATCAGTGATGAAGAAAGGATATCCTGAGTAGGAATGGGTTCCTGATAAGTCTCGATGCATTGTATTTCTAAGCTGAGTGATGAAACTTATGAATTCATTTTAACCATTTTCACCCAAATGTTCAAGAATTTTTTTAGAATTAGGATTGATAGATGTTTGGAGATCATGAACTTCATTATGTTTGATCTCTTCCATCATCCTCGAGAGGTATGGAAATTGATCCTTTAAACAATCATCATCCCATTGATTTTACATCTCATCTGGTGTGGTGTATTCAATCATGGTTTGGTCAATGAAATTACCTATATGAGGTTATTCCAATTATTTATTTTTAGTTCATTATATTCTCGGTCTATTAATGGGTATTGTGGAAGATAATCCATTGGAGTTGATTGAAAATTGGTTTTGGGATTCCTTGGACACACAGAAACAGAAAGAGGAATAGAGAAGAGAAATTAGTGTGAGAATAGAGAATTTGAGGTGAGAAAAGAAGATGACTGTCTAAGGTTACTTACTTGGTCCCTGGAAACGGCACCAAATTTTTATTGCACCCAAATTTACCCTATCGGTAAAAGTGGTCGATGTAGTACATGTAGGGGTCGAATCCACAGGGACCGAATAAGTAACCTTGAGACACTATGATTTGTTGGGGGATGGGCTATGAAGTAGCCAACTTGGGTTTGAATTGATTGGATAACTAATTATTTAAATTAAAGAACAATTAAAAATGAAAAATTATCTTTATCTTAAATAATTAATTAATATGGGTTGATCATAGGTTGTTGCTTGGGGTGGATTGAGTGAATTTGTTTCTTAGAAGGTTTGAGATCACTAATTCAAGATTATTCCATAAAAAAAGATTATTCCACAACCTCATTCACCAATTTTGTTCTTACACAATTACAAGGCTAATCACCGATGCACTTATACGATCAATTTCATGATCACTACAAGGGATTGGATCATACTAGAACTCGGAATGTGTTGTCGTTAAACCTAGGAAAGAAGAAGAAGAACAAAACTCATCGAATGGAAATCTTAAAATAACAAACAGATTTAAATATTAAAGTGCATGAAATAACATCCAATCCATATCATCAACTCTCTATGACCAAAACATAAATTTTTATCCCTCCATAAATTCTATTCTATCAATGGAAGCGAGAATTCGACTTAAAGAAGTGAGATTGAAGATGAAAAATAGTAATAAAAATGAATACTCCACCGTTGTGTGATAAAATTACAAGTGTTGGTGTGAATAAATTCACACCTTGATTCAACTGTATCAACATGTTAAGAAAAAGAAAATAAAAAGTGAATAATAAAAACAACTTTTATTAATATATTTAACATGAATGAAAAAAACTTACATTAGGGAAATTGATGATACGATTACAAAATGAAAGCAGGAAATTACAATTGAAAAAAAAATCAATCGAAAGGAAAATGTTAGATGATAATTCCATTCACCACCAGCTCCTTATATAGTCATATTCAGAGCCTTAGATAAACCCCACCATAATACATTCTATCCCAATTAATTTATAGAGTCAAAAAGAGGGTGAGAAAATCAAGGGATTTGGACGTTTTGAAGTTGACCTGGAAATTCATCCAGATTCATCCACTATTTTAACGTGTGAATGTTTACTTGAAGAAGGCCAAATATAAAGGGTTAATATAATCAAAATATTCTCTTACATATATCCTATACTATCTATAAAAGTTTCAGTAAATTTTGCGTAGCCGTTTGGAAGTTATGGTCGAAATGGTGGGATGACTTTATGTGCATTCATACCGGGCCCATCATTTAAATCTCAACTTCAGATCCCTTTATAATCACGAACACTTCAGAATTAGATCTGAAAAAAGTTGAATAAAATGATCCTCATATTTTTATATTTCTTCAGTAAAAATTTGAGCTTCATTGGGCTTGGTTTGTGGGCCCCACATTTGTTTGATGGGCCTTATGCCCATTATGATTTCTCCAGAAAAGTTCTGTATTCATCCCCAAAAATCTCCATCTTCCATTTGGATTCATCCATTGATCCTATAAGAAAAAATATTCCAAACAAAGTGATCAATCATATTCCAAAATATCAAATTCAGAAAATGAATATAATTTTGTCCACAAATAGATGAATGATTGGGCCCAAATTTTCATTTTAAACATTAATTGCATTTAAGATGAGAAATGAAGTTATATTTATGTAATTCACTTAAATTGATGTTTATGGACTTTAGAACACATTAATATTAAGATATATACAATTAATATTAGCCACTTTCAGTGACTAATCAGCCATTCCTATCATCCAAATAGTTCCAATGTTGTGAGTCATAATTCTCAACACCTGATATAAGGGATCATGAAATGGAATTCCGAACAGAAATTGTTACCATCATCCACATCATATTTTAAAGGCATAATTATATGTATAATAATATTTATAATTAATTACCTCTCATGCATTATAATCACCAAGACCAATGTTAGCAAGGCATCATAATTCAATAAAAGAATTTAATAATAATTGAACGATCCGCAAGGAATTCCCACCCTCTATAATTCATTTCAACTAAAAAAATTAATTCATTTAGGGATGGAAAAACACCATGAAGGAATCCATTAAATTTAATCAGGTAATATATTTAATAAAATATTGTCACCTCAATTTCAAGGTTCAAAAAATCCCTTGAAAGGTGATAATATAACATAGAAAATTACCTATTTGGGGAAATTCCATTTATAAAGGAACAAATAACTTAGGAGGTGCCATGGTCAATTAAACATTTATATAACAAAGTTGAAATCCATTTTCAATCCATGAAGAATTCTTAAAAGGTAATCTGGTCTTTTAATCAATTAATTATAAAGGGTAACTTAAATTTGGAACAGCCAAGGGGTGTCCATTATCGAGGTTGTCATCCTATAATTACTTAACAATGATCCTAGGTTGAATTATAATGTGCATATATCAATTTAAAATGAATAAATCGATTTTAAGAAAACATGCGACACAGGTAAAAGTGAGGTACAATGGCACAACTATGAAAACACCATAATTTATGGAGAAAACATTAGACCCCCAATCTTAGGGTTTTAAATGACTCTGCATATGATAATGGCCACATATTTGAAGTAATAGGAAGAAATTAAATAAACAGTCTAACACTGTAAAAATAGGGAAAAAGATGTTGCACCAAAAAAATTCAACATATAAAATGATAAAAAAATAACTAAAGGGAGAGGACTCTAGAGTATACCAATAGCTTCCCAAAACCTTCAACAAATATTTATTTAGGCTTTGGATCAAGAAGTTATCCTAATGTATAGATTAGGATTCAGGGAGAGATACTAGAGAAGAAACCCAATCCATCTATTGGAATAAAGAGGTATGAAATAAATAATGAGTTAAATTGTTCATTAAGGGTGAAAGGGTAATTTAACCCTCAAATATAGGGGTACAATGTTTGGCCGCATTGTTCGGAAAAACCATGAGAAAATTTTGTTACCCTCACTTACAAGGGAGATACCCTGCATGGTTAAGCTACATGATTTTCCTAACCATGCAAAAACCAAGAAAATATCCTTCGTCCAAACTCTGAGGTTTTTTCACTAGCATGCTTCGGGGGTTAAACAGTTTCAGAAAAATTATGTGGCCACCAGTAATCCTCTATCTCACCCCACAAAATTAGTATATACTAAGAATTTTGGGCTTTTTGGTCTCTACTAACCATGTTTCCCAATATAGTTTCCAAAATTTCAATGTTTCGGGCTCTGAACAATCCTCGAACACCCCTATGACCTTTTTGAATCCATTGGGAAACATCATAAGTGTCACTAAAAGGAATTTAAACAAAAAAATGATATATACCTATATGAAAATATGGTTCATTGCATCAACATTTAATAAAATAGAAATTAATTGTTGAATTATATATTAGTAATCCACTTCGTAAAACATATTACACATACTCACTATACTAGTATAAATAGATTCTATAAATGAGCCATAAGAAATGATAAATAATTTTAGAATTTTTATAATTTTACTTAAATATTATATAACTAAATCATATTTTCATTATACCAAGTTCAAAATTAATTTTCCTAACAAAATATACAGGTTTTGTAACTATTACAATAATTTAATCATTAGTAGAGACACATTTCAGATATATTTCTTCATTTTGTTTTATTATAATTAATAAAATGATATCTCACTTAAATATTCTTAGTTCTAGAGTATTTTAAAGGGTTTTTAGAAATGTCAATAGCATAATAATTATCACCTAGAATATTCAACCGATTAAATGATTATCAAAACTAGTCAATGTCTATTTAATCTATAAAAATGGAGCACAACAGCTAGCAGCAGCAACATATTCTACTTTAACTATATATAATGAACTAAAAAGTTTTTTGTTGAAATAAAAGAAACTAAAATCTATCATAAAAAAGTACATGTACCACTATTAATTTTATATTTTCTAAAATCCACAAAAATAAATATCAAAATAATTTTTGAATTCAAAATATTCTTTTAAATGATTAAAAAACAAAGTATTATTGATCCTTTAACATATTTAATGATCCTTTTAACATATTTTGAGTTAATTTATCTAGGTTCATCTTAAAATATTTCACACATATATACACTAAACTTTAAATCATGTCTATAAGTAGTTAAATATAGTAAACTATCAATCATACCTCTATAAGGTTTAACATTAATTCATTTTCCAACATTATCAATATCTATATTACTAGTAGTACTCATAGGGGTTTTTTAAATTTTAAAATAATCAATACCAAATTTTTTGACTAATTACATAGAATACTTAGATTTATGAAAAAAAATTCATCATTAGTTTGAAATATTTGAATTCTTAAAAAATTAAATTCTCTCATAAGACTCATGTCAAAAACAGAAGTAATTAAATAAGAAAATTCTTTAAAAGGAAATTCTTTTTAAGATCTAAAGTTGATACCATCAACATAAATTTGAATAATAAAAATATATGTATAGTTATTCTTAATAAATAAATTATGATCTAATTATGATTTTATCAAACCATTTTTCCAAAAAAAAAGATATAATCTTTCATACAAATTTCAATGAGCTTGTTTAAGTCTTTAGGTATCTTTTGAAAGTTTTAAAACATGATCAAGGATATTTTCATGTACCAAAAATGTGGTCTGTTTTTCATAAACTTCCTCATAAATAAAACCATTTAGAATATAACCTTTTACATCAATTTGATGAGTTTTAAAACCATAATTGGATTCACAAGATAATAAAATTATAATATACTCTAATTAAGAAACATGTGAAAAAGTTTCATCTTAATATTCTTGAAAATAACCTTGATCTTGTAATATGGATTTATTTTTAAAAATTTTACAAAATTTATTATGTTTTTTTCTAAATATCCATTTACGACAAATAATTTTTTGATCTTTAAGTGGTTTAAATAAATCCCAAACATTATTTATAAGAAAACAATATAGTTAATCTTCTATATTTAAAATATAATTAGGTCCTTTTAAGTATTATAAAAGAAAAGTTTTGGAAAAAATCATCAATAAACTCATTTTAAGCATAAAACTATCTTAAATAATTTCTTATTTTCACTCTTGAATCAACATCTCCAACAAATTTATCTGTAGGATTATCTTTTGGATATTTCAAATATCACTCATGATGATAATTATCCCCCTCAATAGGTTCATAAAAATATGAATTTTTATTTTCTCTAAAATGAAAATCTCTAAAATCTTTTCAAATATTTTTTATTAGATTATTATTATTTTAATTTTTTTTCATCAAACATAACAGGAATATATTATTTAAAAACCATGTTTTTTTTGTTATAGAATATATAAAATTTACCAACATGAAAATATCCTAAAAATATTCCAATATCAGTTTTATCATAAAAAATAAATAACATATATTTAGTATTAAGAACAGATACTTTACAAACAAAAACTCAAAAATAACCAACTATATGTTTTCATCCCTTCCACAATCCATAAAGTGTTTTCATTGAAATTGGCTTTTAAATAATCCTATTTTAAATGTAAAAAACAATAGTTATATATTATTCCTAAATGTATATTTTTAAATTCAATTCAATTAGTATATTTGTTTTCATTTAGTTTATCGTTCAATTTTTTCTTTCAACTATACTGTTTTTTGGGTGTTCTAGATGATGAAAACTCATTAAAATAATGATTTTATTAAAAAAATTAAAATACATATTTAAAATTTCTCCTACACTATCAAATATAAATTAGAAAAAATTAAATAAACTTCTCATTTTGAACCAATTTATAATAATAATCAAACATAGATAAATTTTCACATTATTGTTTAAACAAATAAACCCATATAAATATAATAAAATTAACAAAAAATCATATTTTTAACAACAAAAACAAATAATTTTAACCAAGTAAAACAAATTTAAATTCATTAGTTCAATAGGAATCATAGATTTAAATTAATATATAGATCTAAAACTCTATATGTGTTGTTAGCTTTAATATATGAATCACATACATGATTTTTGTCTAATTTTAAAATGAATAATTGTAAAACATATCCATAATTGGATAGTTTGTACAAGGATTAGAAATATTCATGTCCAAGATTCTTATTCCATAAATCATTATCATAATGTAAAACATTTTAATACTTAATAATTTTTTTGGTTAGTTCATCAGAATTAATTGAATAAATATTTTTTTAGTTATCATAAAAAACTGGTTTATCTTTAAAAAAATTCACTAATCATTTTTAAAGGTAGAAAAAAATTAATCCTTACATAGTTATGAAATTAAAATTATATTATATTTTAAAAACTCAAAATATAAAACATTAGATAAAATAATAGATATAAAAGTACCCACTACACCATAATCTTTAACCTTCTATTTTTTTACTTGTCTCCAAAAGTCACATTCTCATTACTAGAATAATTGTAACATAAAAATAGTAAATCCCATATAATGTTCCTAAATATCCATTATCCATATTACAAGTCACTTTATTAAAACATCCAAGTTATATTTCCTACAAAATCAGTTAGAAGATATATTTCACCCAAACAACTTTGGGTCAAAAATGTTTAGTTAATATTTTTTTCTTAAAACCTAAATAGCTTTTCAATAGGTATTCACAAGTAATATTAAATATAGTGATTTATAAATGAATGTTATATTGTGTATAAGAGATTTTAGAAAACTAATAAAACACTCACAAAAATAATGAAAAATCACTCTACATTTAAAACATGTAGTAGTAGATACACTTCTTTTATAACTTTTTAAAAATAATTTCTTATACATTTTAGGTAATTTATTGTTATATCTAAGTTCAATTTTATTTTTATTCATTTTTTAATGTATGTCATTTTATCATAGATTTCTGTTTTTTCATAAAACTAGATATATTTTTCTTTAAACATTCAATAAATTTTTTTGGTCTTTTATTTCCATTCTGAGAAATAAAAAAGTCACCACATAATAATTTAAACATTATTTATTTCACTTCATTGTTATAAGAAATAAAATATTTGAACTTATAATTTTCTTCTTTCAGTTTTTTGTTTTATTTAATAAGTAATCATGTTTTCTTTAACATTATTCAAATAGTTTCCATTGATTTCCTTATATAGATAAGAAAAGTTAATAATAATATGTTTTACTCATTCATTATCTTCATATAACACATTAATAGTAGGTTTTTTAGAATTAAACTAATTATAGTCATAAAAAATAACTAGCCTATATTAATTAATCCATGAGACACAAGTTAGCTAATAATTTTTCTTATCCTGATTCATCACTAGAATATGAATCCTCTATAAATATCTAGCCATCTTTGAAATCTCTCTTCTCATTCTTGTTTAAGTTTTTATTATTTATTTCTTTCTTTGATACAAGGAATTTGGTATTGATATGGAATTTTCTTATTTATTCATAACAAATTACAATTTAAGCATCATTAGAAACAATTTAAACTTTCGTTATTTAATATTGATCTTTTATATAATAATCCCCAGTAATTTTTCTAGAGTATCCCTTCTTTCATTTATATATTCATTTTTCGACTTGATCAAAATTTTCTCTTTCACATACCTAAAACTAAAAAATAGACGAGTAAGAAGCAGCATTCACATTTGATTTAAAATCAATACCAAATCTCTTTATAATTTATTCAACACAAATATTTTCTATATTCTATTTGATATTAAAATAATAAACCCATTAGCTCATCATGTTTTTATTAGTTCAAGTTATTATCTCATTAATATCATCCTTTTTAGTATGTTATTTTTTGCCAATGATCTACGTACTCTTTAAATAAGAATAACAATATCAATGGTTTCTTTTAAAGAACTCATTTCATTTACAATAATATTAAATCAAAATTATTTATAGTTTCTTCTTGACCCATCTTAAAATATTTATATTCTGATCAAATCATCACATGTTTAACTCCTTTTATCTTTTCTATAGTGATTGTTCTGAAATATTTTCTAAATATCATGAGAATTTTTACAAGTATATTCATTACGAAAAGTATTTCTACTAATAGCACAATATAAAATATTCAGGACTTTATAATTTAAAACATAATTTAATACCTCATTACTAATCAAATATTCATGGTAATTTATAGGTAATGTATATTATTTTACCATGATAGTTCAATGTATAATGCTTAACTATTTCATAAATTATTTCATGTTAGATTTCCAATATCCATAGTTAATTCCATTAAACAATGTATGCCTCTAAGGAATCCAAAAATCCTTTGAACATAAACCTTCCATCTCAAATTAAATTTTCCTTATACATTTTAGATTAGGATATAGTTCTTAAATATATATATATATATATATACATATAACATAGATAATGATCATTTCATAGGCCTCCTCTAATACCAATTGTTTCCCATAGTTAGACATGGTTGAATGGTCTAGTAGGGGTGTATTGACAAGTATATGAAATTTTAAAAAATATATCAGAGTTTAAGTGATTAGAAATTATAAAATAAAAATATAAACACAAATATTTTTTATAATAGTTTTAATTAAAGTGACATGACATCTAATTTTAATTTCTCATTATCCTCGAGAAAAATAGAACCCACTGAAATACAAACTTTTTATGTGGAGTCACAAAAGAATTAAATAATTCCTTTTCCAATAGAGGCACAACCATTACAACGTCTTAATTTTAAAGTGGGTTAAAACCCATTACAACTTAACTTTTAACCTATTTTCACAACCCAAATTCCTTCCCATTCACACCCACACATGTCCAAATATTGAATTCTTGAAATCCTGAATTACAAACATATTTTTATTGGTTTTGGGGGAACATTACATGGAACATAGGCCCATGAGGCATATATGGACTCATATAAGACCCAAAACTCCACATAGACCATACACCATAAGAGCATATCCACCCAGCATATATATATTTTTATCAAACATCAAAATTTATAAGGTTGAAAGATAGAATTTCCTCATGCAGAGATAGACAGTGCTTGGTACTGATGGAATATTATATACCCTCTTGTTCATCCCAATATAGTAGCCCTATGAATCTAGATGTTATTGATATGATCTACATATGGATATGCACTAGAGGATGAAATATCCTCTCTTATTTCTTACCATTACATCAAGGATGCACCCTTCCATCGCCCACTCGCCATGGACGTCACCGCTACTGATCCATCTGCAAACGTCACCGTTGAGGTCCAGCACCGGAGATTCCACCTGTGCTCCTCAAATAACAGATAACCAATAATCCCCATTAAAACCACCATTGTCTATCACCGTCTAAGCCATATTCCTGCATGACCACTGAGGGCCACCAACGGGTCAACTTTCCGAGATCCTGCATGCGCTCTTTGAATCACTCACAATTGAAGATCCCTGTTAAATCTAATTCTACCCCCTACCAACATCAAGAAGCCTATAGATCCCACTATCACTCATCCTGTACCACTCCTAGTGTTCCTTCTACTACCCTTAAAATTTTCTACCACTAAGACTCAAACCCATGATTTTTTATGTAGTACCATAAAAATAGATAAAAACATTGAGGTTTATAAGAAAGACGCATATTTTGTAACTTCATGGGTGAATGGTGTATTGAATAAAAGTACAGCTATAAATATATTATAATTTTTCATCACACATTATATATATTTTTATTTTTATTTTTCCATGTTAATAACTATTTATATAAATATCAATTTATATAGATTTCTCCATGCATAAATACTTTAAAAATAACATCCATTATAATTCATATATATAAATTTTAAGTTATGAAAGTAATTTAAAAATAAAGAACTACTATAGATATGTTCAAATATTCATAATATCATCATAATTATTAAATGATTTCATAGAATGTCTCTTATAATTTAATCTCTATTTAATGTTTTTGATATCCAAATTTAATCTCCTTGAATATTTTTCCTCTACTGATGTAAACAAAAACGCTAAATTCAAAACACACAATATATTTATTATTGTAATTACAATAAATAAATTAAAAAATAATTAAAAAATGTTAAAAATGACTAAGTATAAATCTTTAAGGATCGCTCATTTTTTATATGGATCATTATTTATATAATAATTATTTTGAATATAAATATCATTTATTTAATGTAATGATCATTTTATATAATCATCATTTTCTTCAAATGTATAATTGTGTGTATGGATGTTGTATAAGCATTATTTTTCTTTGTAAGCATAAATATGAGTAAGGATCATATTTCAATGTAAATATCATCTTCATAAGAATATATTTTCTTAATAGTATTATTATTCATAAGGATCAATTTGAAATTGATAAGTATATATACCTAACATTGTAGGGATGATTTTTAATGTGTTTAAGGATGTTTCCCTTATTAAAAATTCAAATCATAAGGATCAAACTAGAGTTTTATAAGAGTGATAAAATAGTTTATAAAAAATTTCGAAATCTATCGAAAAACAATTTTACAAAGAATATTACTAGAATAATATAATAAAAAATAAATATATAATAAATAACTAAATAAATAATAAATACTGAATAAATAATGAAATATTAACAAATTCAACATCGTTCGTTTCTTCTATAATTAGTGCAATATTTAAAAAACAAAATCTTTTAATCTTTTCAAAACTCATGTCAGAGGGAATAAATAAATTAAGAATTCAATAATTATAAAAAAAATAAAGTGGTAAGGAGCCACTCAACACCCATACCACACCTAAAAGGCAGATAAGGGAAGAAGGAGTGGTTAGAAATATGTTCTATCGCCAAATTTTATGTTTGGGAAAACGCCTAAAACCTAAAACATATAGGAATAAATAAAGATATATAAATTAGGTGGGGTGTATATAGAAATCACCAAGATAATACATCATATATATAGACAAAGAAAATATAAGCCTAAATGGTCTATCCAAATAAATAATATTACCTCACTACCATATCCAACACAACATCAATAACTCATACTTTCATCACTATTATTTTCTATATCACAAACCTTCCCCATTTCCCAAACAAAACAATATAAAAAACCTTCATTATTTCTCAATATAACATGTTATTTTATTATTTACAAGTTTACTATTTTACCAAACATTTATATTCATTATGTCTTTAAATTCCATATTTAAGGGAAAACCATTATCATCTACTACCCATGTTTATTTATTGAATTTACCCATTAATTTCAAGCACCCACATTTCATTTATAGATCATGGTTTATTCAATTTTATCCCACACTCATGATCATATTTCAATTAATAATCACATTTTATAACAACTAGAAAACTATAACATCACCCCCACATCACACCAACCACCACCACATAATCTTACCATAACTCAAGCCAAAATTTTCTACACTAACTATGAAACACTTCTTCTTTATAAACAACAAACAATACCATATCCCCAAATCCTCATCCATATTCGTTTTTTCCATCCATGTCATGGTTGGTACGACCCCATGACATAATTCGCACTAACATCATAAAAACAAACATGATAATTACAAAATAAAATCTACCAAAAAAAGCACTATACTAAAATAGTAATTATAGAGCCCATAATAATAATTTTTAAAAATAATGATCCTCATAATCCCCCTTTTCAAAACATTCTATAAAATTCATTAAATGTATCTTGCATGGGTAATAATTCAATTGTGTTAGATTTCACAAAACTAGTTCATCTCCATCATTACGTGATTATTTTTTAATGAGTAGTGATTTTAGCATATCAATAACTACAATATGTTCACATATAAATCAAATAAACTTCAAAATTATGAGATAAATAACTAAAAATCATAAATCATATGTAAACTCATAGAAACATGTAATTTCAAGGGATACACCCATTTACCATTTAATTTCCTTTAGTTAAATTCATTATCTTTGTTAAGATATTCCATAATATACATCAAATGAAATAAAGAACCTAATATTTCTATATTTTTAAAAAATTATAAGCATTCTCAAATCCCCTACCAAAATCAAATCGTCACAACCACTACATGAATACAAGGTGATGAAGGGACAACTACAAGACCAAAATCACACAAGGGAAACTTTGGTAACCTGGTTTATATTAATTCCCTATCATAACCATGACCCAATATCACCCATACCATTCTAAAATAACTAACATGACCTCCTATAAAGGAAAAACTCAAAGATAACCATGAGTAATGGAAATAGAAACTCACATAAGATCATGAATTGGTGATCTATTGAAGTCAAGTTCCAATGTTGATCAATGGGGTTTCAAGGGTATCTGGGACCACACTTATAGTCACCCAAAGTTTGGATATATCCATTTAAAATAGGAAAATTTGTATGGAATTTATAATTTATAGCACTTTTGGAAACTATATTATCATGGCATGACAGGTTGTGGTTGCGTCATGATGGTTAAATCCACCGAACCCATGAAAATAACACCAAGAATCCCCTATATCTATCTTATCTTGAACCATTTTTAACCTCTTAAATACAATATAAATATATAAGGGTTAATATATGAAAAAATAACCATAGATTGATGAATCTCAAAGAAGAAGAATAAAAAATAGACCTCTAGGTCCCTATGCCACAATAGGAGTGGACATTCCATGTTATCCAACTTGAATAACGTTTGAATTTAGCCTCAAAGTATCCATGAAATAATAAAAATGGATGAACTGTCATATCCAATAATCAATAATGAAAAAATTAATATGGTCGATCAAACTTTTCAAGGTTCATTACCCATACCATAAGGTTCATTTTCCCAAAATTACCCCCCAAACTCATCATGCCACAACACACATTTCTCATTCCATGACTAAGATTCTAGTGTGATCACCAACTCTAACACCCCATGTATTAGATCCATAATAATTAAATTATTCTCTGACTCACCACCTATAAAACCACCATTCAACTATAGTTATCCATTTCTTCTATGACCTATTTTTACTTGTTATAATATGAATAACCCAACTAAAATATCAGTTCCAAGAGGACAAATATCCATCAAATATCCTCTAACTAACACTAACTCTGAAGACACAAAATGTAATGGGATAAAAAAAAGTATAAGGCATTAAATTATATACCTATAAAATTATTAACACCCCCTAGAACAAAAAATCCAAAAAATAAATCAAGAAATGTCATCTCAAATGCTCCCCTATGAGATATCTATCAAATAGAATGATGTTGTCACCAAGATGAAAAACAATGCCACAAAAATCATGCTAAAATAAAACATCTATAGATTATATTAATAATTAATCCAAAAAAAAATCATATATGTCAAACATTATAGTATAACATTGTTCAAAATAGCATGGATATTGACCATGAATCTGTGATTCTTATTCCAAAGTGAATTCCTCTAAGGAAACATGCCTCCATATAATGTGGTTCCAAGGGAAAACTTTCCCACACAGAACCTTATCTAATGATCTTGAGTCTATATTGATCGCCACAAAAATTTCACCTCATTATATATATCCAAATATCCCTAATAGAACAAATGAGAATCAATATGAAGATATCAATGATTTTTTAACACATATAATACTTCAAGAATCTTCCCTATCTATAGGAGAGCATCAAATAATACCCCACCTCAACAACATACCCCAACACCTCAAAGAAAATGATAAAATTAGGATAAATATTTCTCTTTATAATAATCCTATACTATACATGATGATGGAAAACCCTAAAGACACATTATTACCAACCCAAAACTTCATATTCTTCTTCTTAAAATTCTAATACAACTTCTAATAGTCATTCACCACCTTCATTTACTCCAAAATCATCTAAATGTTTTTATCAGTGCTCTGCACCACATCTAGACTAATAACCACTTATTTTATAACCTCTTTTAAGCACAATGAATATTTTTATGGCCACCCAATCACTACCTCAAATGGATCTATATCAATGGAAAATTAGAATTATTATTCTAAGAAAAATCAACCATGGGAAAGTTCTTCAATAAGATTCACCAAAATCCAAGAACTAGAATCATAGTATATCCTATAGTGTTTGAATGTTCCTTGCTATCAACTTATCCATATGAGGGTGAAAACTTGTGTTAAGGAATTTTTTGGATTTGAAAGAACACATGATATATACCGAGACTTATGAGGTAAAACTATGATATAGATCAGAGATGATATTCCTAGGTACCATCATTAAGTTTCACCACCTTTTATATATATCTCCTTGCTAGAAAATCCACAAAACCTGACTCATTGATCACTAGGAAGAGGTATTACATCATCAAACAATCCATGATCACTCAAATAACATCACATCTTACAAGGTATTGGGGTAAAATTGTAATGAAATCCATTTAGATATATTATCATTTCTATATAGGGATATCCAATGGCTATAAAATACATCTAGAACATGATGTTATTCTTTCACCCACTGGAATTTCAAACATCTTGATATTAACTCTGCTACAAACCATTTCATCTCGGGCTACCAAAGATAACTTTTCAAGGCTTGATACATCTTGTAGATATGAGGATGAAATGTCAATGTGGAGTTATGGAACTTATAGAGAACCTCCTTATACATCACTAACAGAATAAGAAACCTCCCCTAAAAATCATCTAATGTTGATCATCCTCTAACCATCACTTTGAATAATTACCATGAAATACATGACCCTACATCACCTCTACCTCCGAGTATCCCCAATGAGAGTCCTCAACATAAGTATTTAGGAGGAATATATTATCATATAAGAAAATTATCCTCTTCCGTAGGTTCCCCCCATGTCAAGATGAATCACTCCAAGATCATCCATCTCTCCTTAAGCATCCCTACACTCTATAATAAAATCTCCCCAGGACTTATAGTTCAATTATTTAGGAGTCACATTCTATTTTATCATTTTATAGGATATATACAAGTCATAATCTTTCAAGAAATCTATATATAACCACATAGTTGATCGAAAATTACATTAGGATCCTATGATTTATAAAGACCACAAAGTGCTCACTGATGAAGTAATATCATCATATATTAAAATCCAAAATCACTTTTGTTAACTCAAGATCATGGGTGGCATATTAAATCCATTGGGGACATAACTTCCTAGACCTATATTAAATCATTTCCTTTTCCTACATCATGACTCATCCCAAAATAATATCGGAAGTATCATAGAAAACCTCGAACATAAATACCTTTAATTATATCTAAATAATAGGAGTGTTGATCAAACACTCCTTCAATTAATCAAAAGATAGCAAACATTTATCATTCTGTAATAAATCTTAGTAATTGTTTTCCAGAACTTTCAAAAAGGATTTAATCTAAGAGAAATTGGATATGAACCTCGAATAATATCTTGAAAGAAAAGGGAAAATATATACCTCCAAATTATTGGTTATTTCCCAAGAATAAAATACCTCTTTATAAAAAGGATTATAGCCACTTTCTAATGAGACACCACATACCTGATAAAATGAATCTTTTACATCCAAAACATGAACTCAGAAAAATCCCCATAGCTTTTATAGTGCTAATGGATCTGTAAAATATACCTAAAATACTTAACATGAACTTCATTTAACTTCAAATATAATATAATTACATCGATGAAAACTACCGTTAACTTATCTAGGAACTTATGGAACATATATTTCCTGAGTCACAAGAAAAAAGATAGGGCATTCGTAAAACTCAATGGAATTACCATGAACCTGAAGGGAATATATTGAGTGTGAAGAAGAAACCTTCTTGATATCCTTCTCCTCCACCCTCATCCGATGAAACCTAGACTAAAAATAAATCATATAAACCCCACTAGATGCCTTAAATTATTTAAATATACCATCTATCATTAATAGTGGGTAATGATTCTTGACTGGTCCCTAAATTTAGTCTCTAGTAATTTATGAAGAACCTCAATCTACCATCTTCCTTCTTGGAAAATATTATTATATCACCCTAAAATAATAGATTTGTTCAAATGAATCTTTTATGCATAAAATCATCAACTTGAATCTAAAACTCTCACAACTCAATAGGAAATATTTGATAAGGATACATCAAAATTTAAGTGGAACCAAGCTAAAACTCTACACAATGTTGTGGGTGATGGATGTAAGATCTTGAGAAAGGCATAAAATCCCTCCTACATATACTAATAATTGTTTTTAAACCCTATTTAATCTCTTTAGTAGTATTAAGACTATCCCATGTTTTAGATTTATAAAATCATGCATCGAAAATGAGAAAAATCTAAAGAACATAGTATCAGTTTGAATTCTACAAATTATGTTTTAAAAATTGGTTACCATTACATATTGAGACTACGTAAAGGTAACTGAGGAATTACCTTCATGTAGTGTGGATTCATCAATGTAATCGAGTTGTTACCTTTATGTCACACAGTGTTTGGATGACCTTGATGTAGTTGGGGGGTCTACCCTTATGTTATGTTAACAAAATTGGTTTTACCTTGATGTGGGAGAGTGAACTACCCTAATATGAAGAGAGACCCGCTTATCCTACGTAATCTACCTAGACGCGAGGGATATACCTTGACACAATTAATGAATTTTATACTAACATTACAAGATGAAGGTTGTATAAATGTATTGTCATGTTTCCTTTATATGAGAATAAATTCCAATATTTCCTTCACATTGGTGGCCTGTGTAAAGGTAAAGTATTTTACCTTTAGGATGGTCACCCCTCCGGTAAAAAGTGTAAATAGAGATTTTTTATTTTTTTATTTTTCGATTTTGAATTAAATTTTGTTATTTTTAAATTGTTCATAAATAATCATAAGGGATATTTTTGGAATATTTTAAATTTCTCAATTTTTTATAAATTAATTAATTATTAATTTTTTATAATTAATCATATAAAATTTTAGGAAATATTTTTTATAAAATATTACAAATATTAAATATTAATATTTAAGATACCTCTTTTCCAATTTATATTTAATATCTTATACTCTATAAAAAAATTAATTTATTTACAAATCATAATATAAATTTATAAATTTTTTATAATTTAAAAAAATAAGGATAAAATATAAATAGTTTAACTCTATTTAATAAAATTATCATAAATAATTATTTGAAATTTTTCAAAATAAAGAGCCTTATTTTGAATATTATTTTATCCACATAAAAAGGTTTTTTATTATTCATGTTATCATGGTTTAAATAATGATCAAGAATATGATGTTTAGATTATATAAATATTTACATAAAAGAAATTTCATTATAAATTATTTATAATTCATAAAATGTTATATATTTAAAGTAAAACTCTATATAATGATTAATATAAAAGATTTCAAATTTGAATTAAAATAAAATGTTTATATTCCGGATTTTTGGAATGTTCATAATATAAATAATAAACAATAAAATGTTTATAATTATATTTTATCTATGAACTATTCGAAAATGGTTATCTCATGTTTAAATATTTTAATTGTAATTTTTTTGGAAGGATATTCTTTATTTTATTCACAGTTATTAATTGTTTGTATGATGAATTGTGTGTGATCTAGTTTAAATACTAAACTTTTTCTCGGAAACAATGCCTTGTATTAAAAGATAGGTATGAAAATGGTTTTACTTTTTCAGTGACCTTATCCTCTGTTTGTAATTGATGTTATTAAATTAATATAATTTTTGAATATTAGGTCTTATAGATATAATTAATTTAATTTTCTCTAGAGTAATGTCTCCTGGGGTAA
The DNA here is from genome assembly GCA_963277665.1 of Viscum album. Lineage (NCBI taxonomy): Eukaryota > Viridiplantae > Streptophyta > Magnoliopsida > Santalales > Viscaceae > Viscum > Viscum album. The sequence continues at coordinate 37,206,110 of OY728141.1, read as the reverse complement.
AGGGTATTAGGGTCGGACTACCTGTGAGACTGGAGGCTTATGCCTTGTTTAGAAAGGTGAATGGAGTTTTATATTTATTGATTTTAGAATAATGATGTGTAGATTTTAAATCTCATATAACTCTATGAATTTACATGAAAATTTCATTTGAATTATTGATATGATGAATTTGGATACGTATGAATATGTTTGAATTCTATTTTTGGGTGATTTACATAATCATGAGGGTTTTATAAAGGGGAAAAACAATATCATTTGAACATATTGATTTCATGGAGGGAATAGGATTCCAAAATATATCTCTAGAAGAATTAATAAAAATAGAATAACATCATATACGATGGTGAGATTAAATATCCTTAAAATACTAGGGGTGATATTTCTTCCAAAAATGCACTTGTTAATACCTCGATCGTCCAATCGTGTATTGTTGTTGTTGGCCTAAATAAGAACCTTCTTATTTTAGTGATCCCAAATCTTGTTAATAATTTTAGTAATGAATTTAATGTTATCTATTAGTAATTTTTTTCTGGAAAAAAAATAAAAAGTGGATATGTCTGGAGCTTACCATGCTACCTTACTGTATGAAGGTGAAGTGACCATGGAACCCTACCACATGTTGTATTTTACCTTACAAAATGAAAAAGCCACTTACTATGAGTAATATGAGAAAAAAATCTCTATGTTATGAACTGACCACACATTGAAGATTGAGATTACCGTGTGTTGAAAACCACCTTACCACATATATAATCAACCTAACATGAGATAGAGATTTTCCTACCGTATGAATAAATCTAGTTATCGTGCCACGGTATGTATAATTTCATTATAAATTAGTATATTAACTATGTCTATTATTATAGTGACTAAATGAAAAAATAGCCTACTGTATGAGAAAATGAACAATACTGGTGAAGGGATGAACCAACTGTGAAACCCTAATGTATAATCTAACAATAATCTAAGTGCATATAATCTTTTGTGTCTAACTTAGAATTGGAGAATTTTAAATCTCCAATGGATAGTTTTTGAAACATTAAATGAAGATTCAGTGCATTTAATATTGCATGGATTATTTTCCAATGCATAATTTTGGATAAAGATATTTTTAATAATAAAAAATGATCATGTGAGTATAGTTTCAGAACATATGTTGTGAATATGTTCTCTTACAGATAATCATAGAGCATCCTACACAAAAACATGTGTTATAGAGAAGACTCTATGATACTCTGTTTTCCTTAAATTACTATGAAACTTGTCTGAGATTCTTCCAAATAAAAAATTCAAGTACTCCAGAAAACTAAATGTATTCATATCAATATGAATTAGATTTACAATATTATATCTCTTACTCTTTCTATGTATTCATTAAATTTGATTTTTCTTTTTTTTACACTATTTATTTATGAAATCATAGTCTACTTCATTAAACCAGATATTACTTTATAATCCCCCAAATATTTCTTATGTATACCTGTGAACAACTATGGAAGAGGTCTTGTGTGACCTGGTATCTTTTTTATCACACAAATAACTACTAAAGAGGTTTAGAGTTTGGATAGCCAATGAGATATTTTCTATAAAACCTAATATATGTTTTTTCTCAGTTTATTTAATAAAAAATTGTTTGGTAGTATGTGATTTACAAGTAGAGGGAATTGATTTTTGACTTGAGAACAAATCCCTTATTAAATTTTTTTTATGCTCTTTATATGTTTCTTTTCTTAATATTCGCATTGAATTAATTTCTTCCTATCATTTATTGAACAACACATTAATATAATAGTTAACTCAAATTAGTGTTTTATATAAAGTGTTTCATATGGGTAGACTTGTTTCAAAAGATAATGTATTTTTCAAAGTATTTTAACCAATATTTGATCGATATTTTGGGAAACGTTTTGATATATTAAATTATATATTTATAATATTTTTATTAATTGGGAAATTTTATCAAATTTATGGATTTTTTCTATTTTTTTTTTAAATATAACATTTATTATAAAATTAAATCACCACCAACTAGAGTTTTCTACTGCGGATAACATTTGGTACCAAAGGACATAAAAATATCTTTTCACTATGATCTTGTTGTATTTAAAGATCTTAAATTTCTATTTTATCTAAATTTAATTAATTATGGAAATGATAGACAAGAAGGAATTTCCACTAACAAGCCTTATTATTTAAATTAAATTAATTATGCTCAATGGATAATAAAAATAAAATATCAATTATAAATTATGGGCTTTGATATCTAGACGGTAGTTCAAGATAAATATGAAATACCTCAAGTTGGTAGAGAAACTTGGAATTATTCCACTAAAACAACCAATGACAATAACTATAAATTTTTTAATTATTTATATTTTTTATTATGAGAAGATTAATTTAACAGAATAACTTCTTATACTATTGATTTTGATATTTGGGATGCCCATGCTATACCTTATGAAGGAACTTATAATGTTAATGAAATTACTTTATACACTTATATTATTAAATATTAAACTTTTATGATGAATTTTGATCAACTTATCTCTCAAATGTATCTCCGGATCAATTATATTGTTAAAACGATGCATACACATGGAATGATGATTACTGGAAAGGATCAAGTCATGTGACTTCTCATATTCCTACCAGAAAGATGGAGGGGAACATTTATGTCTATAAGATATTTTTGGGACATTACTACAATACCAGTAAAAGTGGTAATTAGAAATCAAATGATTTATAAATAATAATTTCACGTGAACAAAAAGGATGTGGATGAACATAAATATAATTCATTATCTTTTAATGCTTATGAATCTATGCTTAAATATAAGATCAAAGATTAAGGTTTGAGTTATGAAAAATCCCAATCAGATGGTGACGAAGATATGAAACACTAAGCCAAGCGTCCTAAGAAGTTTAATAAAAATAAAAACATCTCCAATAAATACAATTATATTGGGAAGTATGAAAACTAATAGAATTGTAGAAAACATTGATAAAATGAAAATTCATCCAATGAAGTAATCTATTATGAAAGTAATAGAAATAAATGCATCAAATAAAACCTTCCAAAGTAAAGTATAAAAAATAAATATGAGTAAAAGATAAAGAAGAACAAAAAAATTATGAAATCAACTTGGAATTATTTTATGTATAGTCTTAGTGATTAAGAATCGAGTAGAGAAAATGGAAGTGAAAAATCAAATCTATTTTTTATTACAAAACATATGTTGTAATAAATTGTTTTCTTGAATCTCCTACACATATTTCAAATAATTTTGAGACATAAAATATTTATGAAAATATATATAGTGATGAATTATTTGAATACTGTAACATTCTGGATGATATATTTAATGAATTAAAAGATAAATTTAAAAGTCTAAATAATTGGCATGGTTTTTATTCTCAAATTAAAATAGATCCTATAATAGAAAAGGATAATAATTCTTAGTTGTTTAAGTAAAATAATGAGTATAAATTATCTAATGAGAAATTAAAAATATTATCTAGAGAGGCTTACTAATGGAAGAAAACCCCTTACTCAGATGCTTGGTAAAAATACTACTCTTAAATTCACTACTGGAATTAGATTCTAACCTGGATGTAGAGGTATATGTAAAAACAAATTTATCTCAAGTTCTAGTTCGTCCAATTATGCTAATAGTTCCTATTCTGTGGGACTTAATAAAGTATTTAGTTCTGAATGTCTAAATTATTATTACAGGAAACCAGTAAGAAAATTTTGGATACCTAAATCACTTATTACTAACATTTTTTGACCTAATAAAATATGGGTACCAAAATAATTTTTGGTTTATATAACTTTTATAGGAAACATGATTGAGGAGTTTAAAAAAACCCATGGTAACTAGATAGTGGATTCTATAGAAATATAACTATATACTACTCAATTTTCCAAAACAAAATCATTGTGGGTGGTTGACATGTCGCTTTTAGTGACAATTCCAAAGGGAAGATAGATGAGCTTGGCTAAACTGGTAACTGTAGTACTATTTTAATTTTTATATTTATATTTATTGATAGATTAAAATATAGGGTTCTTATCATATCATAATTATATGATTGAGGTTTTCATATTATGTTTGAAAACAATTCTTGCATTTTTTTATTCTAAACAGGCTCAAAATTTTACTATTATGAGAAATTTAAAAGTTTATATTTTAGAAATAAATTCCTTGTTTTCTCAGAATGTTTCTTATTTGAGTTCCTTTCACAAATAATCTTGGATTTGTCATAGGAGACTAGGCCACAACAATATTTTCTCACTTATAAATCTAACTAGGAAAGTTTTAGTCAATTATCTACCAAAACTATAATTATTAGTATAGATTGTTTGTAATCCATATCAAATGGTAAAAAATCATAAAATATATTTCAAATTAAAGAAAGAAACATAAAATTCTCAACCATTGGATTTAGTTCACATAAATTTTATTATTCCTTCAATTGTTTCTTTTTTATCAAGAAAATATTATGCCTATGTTATAGTTTATTATTATTCATTATATACATGGGTGTTTTTTCATACCCAAAAAATGAAATCTCTAACCTATTTTTTAAAACATTCTATAAATGTATATAATCTTAGTTCACCTAGAATTAAGACCTTCATAATAGATCATGGATATGAGTTTCAAAATAAATAGTTTAAATCATTATTCTCAAAACATGGATATACTCACAATTTTTCTGCTCTTAAGACCCCACATCATAATGGTGTAGTATAAGGAATAAATAGAACCCTTTACAAAATTTCACAGACCACGTTCAATGAGTGTGAATTTCCAGTCTATTTTTGCGAAAGAAACTATAAATAGAACTTGTTATATAATTAATAGAGTTTTAATTAGACCAATTTTAAAGAAGTATACTTATGATTTATTAAATGGTAGAAAACCAAAGGTAAATTAATTTATAGTTTTTGGTTGTAATGTATTTATATTCAATACAAAATTTAATTTAGAAAAACATTATTCCTAGAGTAATGAAGGAATTTTCCTTTGATATTCTATATCTAGTTATTCATATAGGGTGTTTAATAAAACAAATAATATTATAGAAGAATCTATACATTTAAATTTTGATGAAATAGAACCACATGATCCTAATACCTATTTAGAAAATATAGAAGATTATATATTCAATATGAACATTAATTCTACCAGAACAATTATATAGAATTCACCAATTTCAAATGAATTTCTTGTACCCAAACTTGTAGAAGAAAATAATTTTTCAAAAACTTATATTGATAGTTTTATACGAACTCATAGATATCACCCCTTAGAAAAAGTTGTAAGTGACCTAGATAAAGGATCTCATACTAGAGATTCTCTTAGAAATCAGGTTAAACATTGAACTTTTATATCAAATATTGAACATAATAACATTGATGATGTAATTAATTTTTAATTTTTTGAAATGGTAATAAACAAAAAAAATAAATTAGTAAAAAATAAATAAATTATGGGAATTATTAGAAATACCTAAAGACTAAATAACTATTGAAACGAAATGGTTGATTAGAAATAGGGTTGGTGAGTCAGAAAAAAATAGTTAGATATAAATATTGACTAGTTTCACAAGGATATATTCAAGAAGATGGTATTTACTTTGAGGAAACCTTTACTCCATTATCTATACTTGAATCCATCTGAATATTTCTTAATTATGTAATACATTTGGATTTCAAATTATATCAAATGGATGTCAAAAGTTCATTCTTAAATGTGTATATAGCTGAGGATGTTTTTTTGAGAAACCCCATATATTTAGAAATCCCTCACCTTACAAATAATGTTTTAAATTAAACAATTCTTTATACAGTTTAAAAAATATCATTGAGCTTGGAATGATTGTATTGTCCCTTTTTAATTTCAAATGGTTTTACTAAATCAATAGATAATCCCACATTATTTATTAAAGTAATTTCAAAATATTTTTTAGAACTAAAAATATATGTTTATGGTATTATTATTGGTTATTAAAGAAATTATTTATGTACTGAGTTTTCAAAAATGTGTCAAATTTAATTTGAAATGAGTTTTATGGGCGAACCTAGATTCTTTCTTAGTTTTCATATTTATGAAAATAAATGTGGAATTAATTTAAATCAAAGAAAGACACTAAATATATTTAAAAAAAATTTGGTATAGATAGCACTAAATGTATTGATACTCTTATGATTACTATATGCAAGTTGGATTTTAATAAAACTAGAAAACTAGTTGATCAAACCACTTATAGATTTAAGATTGGAATTTTACTATACTAAACATCTAGTTTATCGGATATAATGTTTAGTGTGTGTATGTGTTCTAATTTATAATAAAATCCTAAAGAGTCATAATTTATTTATACTAAAATAATTATCAAATAATTTAAAAGTAAAATCAACTTAGGATTATTTTACTCTAGAGGATAATAAATTTATTTAGTTTGATATTTAGATAGAGATTTTTGTTGTTTTAAGTAATATAAAAACACTTCTAAAACATGTCACTTTTTTTGAAATTATTTAGTGTCTTGGTGTAGTAAGAAATAAAATTATGTTTTAATATCTATTATTAAGGATGATAATAGTTTTATATAGTTTTTGTGCATAGATTATATGGATAAACATATATTACTAGACTATGGATATAAATTCTGGTATGTCCCTATAAATTGTCATAATAAAAGTGAGATAAATATTTCTAAGAATACTATATCACATTCTAGAACAAAACAAATTAATGTAAGACGTCAATTTTTAAGAGAAAATTTTCAAAAAAGTGATATAACTATTGATTTCATATGTACTGGATATCATCTTACTTATATATATACAAAACCCTTGAATGTTGAAAGAATAAATGATATCAAATATAAATTGGTTATGATTAAATATGCATAATTGTTTTAATAAAAGTTTGTATTTTTTTTATTTAAGTTTTATTTAGCTTTTATTTTATGAGTATATTCTAAAATTTACTGTTAAGTGAAGTCTACATGGTATGTACGGTGATCGTGATTTTTTATTCATGTGGTCAGTCTTCATATTGTGAACACCTTCTCATGAATTCACCATACATAACAATATTATTATCTCACTTGGTCACTATCATTACTATGAATACATGTTCACATAGTCAGTACTTACTTACCATGAACATCTTAGTCATATGGTTTTCATACCCATCGTGAGTTCATGGTTAGAATTTTTATTGTGCTTATGTTATAACAGATACATTATTAATATAACTACCATATCAACTTACATAGATTTTTTCATAAAACTATTTTGGTGGGATTTCCATTAATTTTATTATTTTTTTATTCCCTAAATTATTTAAATTATAATTTAAATTTGAATCTGAATTGACGCCATTTTTTCCATTAGATATTTTATATCGTTTTAAAATATTTTAAGCAAATCATTTTCTTCTTTCTCTAACCCCTCTCTCTCTCCAACTCAAACCTCCCTATTTTTTCTTCCATATCCAATCCCTCTTCACTCAAACCGAACTGAAAATAGTGAAATTAAAACATCCTACTGATTTCATGAATCCTTTTGAGATATCTCCTTCTAAGAATTTAGGTAATTAAAAATGGAGTATGGGTGCATTTTTTATTCCAAAGAATCTATACTCAATCAATTTTCCAGTTTCAATATAAAAATAAGTCGATGTATAATGGTTTAATTCAGTAAAATCATTGTTTTTGAATGAAAATCAAAATTAGGTATGGTAAACATAGATTAAAGGAAATGATATTCTTTTTATTTGAGACTTTTCAAGGAGTTTTATGTGAACCTAAATTTTTTCCCCAGTTAGAAGATAGATATCATCAGAACAATAGTATATGTTGAAGTTATGGAATTTTCCTTGAAACATTGGGTAAAGTTTTTAGGTGTGCTATATAAGGTAGAATATGAGGATTATCAAATCTATTATCTTAATAATCAGGAAAATTTTGACTTTTGAAATTATGTGTATGAACTAACTGGGAATGGAACCCCTAAGAGACCTAATGTTGTAAAACATAGTGGATAATTTAGGTTGATGGTCAAGTTCATTCATTATTTGGTATACCCAAGAAGAGGGTATTTCAATATCATAAGGCATCAGGATATGTTTTTCTTGTTTTTTATGAAGAATGATATTCAAATTAGTCTTTGAAGATATGTCATGAGATGTATTGTTGAGTTGTTTATTCCATATTCAAGGTTTAGTTCTTTAAATTATCTAAATATTGTTTTGGACTTTCTAGAGTATAAAGGATTAGTTCCTCAATGGGAGAAAATAATATCTTTTCCTGATAGAATTTTTCCAACATAAAAAATTTGTAAGAAAATGAGAGTAAATTGGAACCTAGAAAAAAATAATGGGTGGAAAACTCATAAAATTTGTATGAAATGTTTAATCCAGTGAAGTAAGATGTTATATATAGGGATTTGATGGATCTAGGTCTCAAACCTGATGAATTATTAGAATATTTATATGATGATTCTTCTCCTTCAAAATAAGAATAAGAGGATGTTTCTATTAAGGAAGATAAAGAAGAAGAAGAGAGAGAATCTATAGACCTTGAGGAAGAAGGTATATCATCTTCTGAGGATGAGCCAGAATGGGATAAATCTATTTAATTTGATAATTTTAGGAATATATTTAAAGGATCTTCTATTATTGGGATTACTCCTAGATATATTATACCTTATACACATTCTAAAGGGGATAAGTCCCCTGTATCTCTTATTTTGGGCTTAGACTGTCATGATTTTGATGATAATAATCATAGAGGTAGTCCACCTAGACATGGTGGTCCCACCATTATCTATGTTTAATGAACCTTAGAAGGATTATTGATTTCAATGTTTGATAGTGAAGAGAGAATTTCAGTGTCTACTGCAAGACATTTTATTGATCATACCATTCAAGACAACTTTGTGCCTACTCCCACTAAATAAGGATAGGAATCTCAGTTTATTATTCATGAGGATATAGTTGAAGATTCTAATGGATATCGAGATGAATATTTTAAGAGATGTAAGGTTCATGTTAAGATATATAGATTTATGGATTATATACTTGATACAGATGTTAGGCATCCGGTTTGTGATCCATCTCCCTTTTCTCATGTACCCTATATTCCTTCTACTTATTATGTTTCTTAGGGTGACTTGGATGAGTTAAAGTCAATGTTAATAGATATATTCAATAATTTATTTGTAAATTTTGTCAACGTCTTGAAAAAGGTGATAAAATATGAAATTTATAAAGCCATTACATTGGTGATCAATCACCTTCACCCTCACTTTCAATTTTAGATAGAGATGATGAAAAATGAGATTGAAGATTTTAGATCTCATGTTAGAGCTCTCGAGACCAATCTATCTAATATATTGATTTATCTATACAAATTTTTTATGAATGTTGTTTTTCAACCTACTCTTATGCCTCCCCCTACTCCTCATCATTCAATTCTTGATAAAGATAAGATTATACAACTCATTCAAGATGAGTTGAACGTTATGTTTGATGAGTTTAGAATGAACATATAAACTGTTTTATATGGGTTTCAAACCCAGGCTACTAAGACCTTGGTACAAGTTCGATAGGATTCCAAGTAAATTGTTCAAGACAAAAACCATCAAGAGATAAATTGATTAAAACCTAATCAAGATCTTTATAAATTCATGTATTAAAGGGATGTTTATAAATCTAGATTTGGACTTAAATATTCCACCTATGACTTAGGATTTTAAGTCCCAAGTTGTAAATCTTAGGTATATGAATCCAATTTTTGAATCTTTCATAGAGAATACAGATGATCTCCTTCAAGATTTGGAGCATGGTTATCAAGAAATTAGTGACTTTACCTAATTAATGGAACATTATCTATAAACCTCTTATATAGTTGTTATAGTTCTTAAATCTGTTAATTTTTTCCAAAAAACATCCACTTTTACCATTAATTCTTTCGGCTTAACTCATACTCAATCATTCTAGAAACTTAGACTTATTTTCATATGTGTGTCCATTAGTGTTCCTTCCTCCTCATCTTCTCCTTTGAATACCTTTTATCCTGCCTCTACATCCAATGGAAATGACCCTCTACATCCTATAGATTTTATAGATTTCCTACATTCAAATTTATATTATGATATCTAGTAGGTACTTTTTTTACCTTTTCTTGTTCATTTTTTTAATCTCCTTTTATATATAAATTTAATATTCTTTTTTATTATCATTTGTTTCTTAACTCATTGCTGAATTTTATTTTTTTCTTCCTTTAATTTTTTATAATAAAAAATAGGGAGAAATATTTTTATTAGTGATAAAATAAATTAATGTAAATTCATTGGAAAACCTTTCATGATTTCAAGAACTAACTAAAAAGATATTTTATTCCTCTACAAATATATATTTTTATATTCAATTCATTTCAATTTAAATGTCATGATTAATAATAATAATAATAAAGGGGGAGATTATTATCTTTGATAAGTAACTCATTATTTTAATAATCTCAAATCATGCATATAATGTTACTAATGAATTTTTGTTTTCTATTATTAAATGTTTTTCTAGCCAAAACCTAAAAAAATGGATAAGTATGGAGCTTACCATTTCACCTTACCATGTGAAATTAAAGTGACCATGTCACCTTACCATACCTTATATTTTCCCTTACCATATGAATAAACTACTTAATGTGAGTTATATGAAAAAAATTTGTATATCTAATGAACTTACAATGCTTGAAGATTAACCTACCTATGCATTTATAATCACCTTACCACATGTACAATAAAACTAATATGAGACAGAGATGTACCAATCAGATGAATAAATCATGATACCATTCCAAAGTATGTATAATTTTTCATATAATAATATATTGATCATTTCTATTATTGTATTAATCGCAAGATGAAACAACATACTGCATGAGAAAATGAACTAATTATGTGAAGTAATGAACTGACTATGACACCCTATAACATCATATAATAGTGTTTTAAGTAAATACATCTTATTGTTTCTAACATAGTAGTAGAGTGTTTTAAATCTATAACACAAAGTTTTTTATCCTTAAATTAAGTTTCAATGCATTTAATATTTCATTGATTTATCTCCAATAGCTAATTTTGGATCAAGATACTTTTAAGAAGAAGAAAAAATCATGTGAGTATAGTAACAAAACATATGTTGTGAATATGTGATCTAAAAGAGTATTACATTAAATCCTACACATGAACCTGTGATACAAAGAATAATCTACAACACGCAATTTTCATGAACATAATATGAAACTTATATGAGATTCTTCCAACGAAGAAATTCGAGGACTCTAGAAAACTAAAGCTATTCGGGTATAGATGAATCACATTTACTGTCTATATCACTTTCAGTTTCTTTTTATTCTTTACATTTGAGTTTTTTTTAATCTATTTATTTGTAATAATATAGACTTCTATATTAAATTGGAGATTTCTTGATACTCTTTCAAATATTTCTTTCGTATTCCCATGAATAACTTTTGAAGAGGTCCTTTATGACCTGGTATCATGTTTTATCCCATGATGAATTATGGAATAGGCTCTATTCCTAGACATCCTTATGAGATATTTTATGTAAAACTCGATCTAGGTCGTGGATCGGTATATTTAATTATAAACATCTTATTTGTAGGTTATTTCAATGTGGAGGTGATTAAGTCATCACTTGAGAGTGTACCCCTTGTTAAATTTGTACCATTCTTGTTATCTTTTTTGTTTCTTAATTTTCAAGTTGAAATAATTTTCATTTATTATTTACTGGAAAAAAATTGTACTTTGATAGTTAACTCAAATTAGTGTTTTATATATTATGTTTTATATGAGTAGACTTTTTTCAAAAGATATATTATTTTTCAAAGTATTTTCACTAATATTTAATCGAGATTTTAAGAACATTATCCAAAGATCAAATTATATATTTCTACAATTTTTTTAATTTGGTTTTTTTATTATATTTAATGATTTAGTTTTTAATATGTTTTTAAATTTATATTTTATTAAAAACTCGATTCACCCTTTTTTGTGTTTTCCACTCTGACCAAGAGTCATGCTTAGTATGAGTACCCCATGGATTATCTTGTGTAAGGAAATAAAGTTATAAGTGAATTGGGATTATCTTGATGGGTGTTGTTGAACTCAACATAAGTACCCATTGATTATTCTTTTTTATCTTATTTTTGTCAGTTTCATTGGGTTATACTATGAGAAAAAAACTAACATATTGGATATCATAATAATGGATTTGATTTTATCAATATAATAGATTGGATAAGAGTCATCCACTAAATAATCCAAGAGACATAATTATTGTGATTGGAATGATGCCCTGTGTAGCATCCCCAACTCGATTAGCCAGCCAAACTGTGTTATCAGTCAAGGTACCACTGTCCTTAGGTGTGCCTCCCCATACGCCAAAGGCTTTCAACTAATAGTGAGGGTGTGATTTAACAAGGTGAGGAGACTATACACTCTGGAGATAGATAATAATACTAGTCCGAGTATATAATATATCATTTAGCAGAATGGTATGACTCGGTAGACTCAAAACAGACCCATAGTTGGTAGAATCAGAGTCAATATACAATAGTGGAAGTAATAAATAAATAGAACCAGCATGAGGTAAATAAACAACCCATCATTCCCAACCCACCACTTATAGATCTACTGAAATAAACAAGAAAAACATGCATTTCATAAGATTCCTTACATGTCAATATTCAAAAGGGGCACCAATGTCTAACTTATAGGAGCTAGATATGTAATAATCATGTTGATACAAGAGATTGAATTAAAATATAACTGAACAAAGGAAATATCAAACATTAATAGCCTCAAGGTCTTGTTCCAAACTCCATGCAAGAAGATACTAATATCTAGCATCTAAGGTTCATCCTTTACCTGAACATAAATTCATAAAGTCTACAGATGTACTGAATGACCCATGTAGGGTGTGAGAATAATTCTTAGTAGGATACCACCCAAAGGTGCATACCCAACATCAATATTTAAAAATGAATATAATATAACAAAAGTATACTAAATTATCATGGTGAAATAAATAAACAATCACAGCTTCTTTGGTTCTCAATGGACACCAAGAAGTTTTCACCTGCTTTAGCCAACACTGGAATCTCAAAAGTTAATAGGGTACTCTGCCCATGGCTCAAGGCACCACTGATGCCAAAATCCCAAGTGAAACCTCAGGTTCTACCTCATTCAAGTAACATGTCAACTCATGCCCCTTGACACCTCATGTCTCTGTATAATACCAACATCTCCAAGGCATTCCCAAACAATTTGTAACTAGGTCCCACAAACCTCGTCTTGAAATCCTTCATCAACCCAAGGCCCAATGTCTAGATTCAAAGCGATACCTTTCCTAAAATAAATATCACCTTCTTCCATGTGGATTTCTACATCAAGCGCCCCCAAGAAAAATCATTACAGGTGCCTCTACCCACACTATTAGTCAAAACCTCCTCATCACGAAGTCATCCAGTGTGTACACAACTCAATTCGGTACTTTAGCCATCACGAGTGAACAAAAATCACAAATATAAGATCCCTAACTCGAATCAAACAGGAACATCATGCCCCTGTAACCGTGTCACTCAAATCTGATTGCCTTTATATCCCAATATCATGGGTTATGGAAAACCTTGTTATCTCACCACATTAAAGTAACGTCCTTGATGCCCAATCCAGTGGTCAAATCAATGACGAAAAATTCAGGTCATCCCAACTAGTGATCAATATCACTCAAACCCAATGTACATTCCATCCAAACCTCATGCTTATACCTTCACAACCCCATGGTCCACTCTAGTATATCACAAGAAATTATATATAAATAATTCACTTTAAACAAAAAAATCAATTCAATACAATTGAATTATATCAACTAAACAAATATATCAATTTATCATGGAGTTATTGAATGCCTCAATTTTGATTAAATAATCCAACAAAATTTAAAAAAAAATAAATGAGTTTGACACCCCCTACCAAACCATCCCAAGTAGAAATAGCCTCTAACTAGGCCTCACTCAAGCAAAAATGGATTGGGCATTACCATAGGCATCCCATAGGGCCACAAGGTCATTTTGATATGAAGCAATAGGTATAAATGGGTCTCTGTCAAATTACCCAAATGCACACTAAAATTTATGACCCTAAAACGACTATGAAAAAACAAATCAAAAAATTCACCACCTATATTATACGCATAGATGTAGGCATATCTAATATCGAGAACCAATTCGAAGTGGATTGGCATAGATCTGTGTTTTTATCGAGAGCCCTAAAATAAGATTGGAAGGAAATAGTGGTATGTGAGGAAAAAGACAAATAGGGAAGATGCTAGGGTGAGGCTATCCTTACTGATACAGTTTTGTATCACCCAACAGCTTGAATAATAGATCAAAGATGAGGGAGATATCTCAAATTTAGTAAAATAGAGTAAGAGGAGAGTTCCTCCTGTGCAGTGTGCTACTAAGAGAGAAGAAGGGGACATAAATAAGAAAATAAATAAAAGGAAAAAATTTATAAAAAACAACATGTATAGGTTTTATGGTTTACCCACATAGATTTCGGAACAGTATGATAACCGTGCAGGCTACAGTGTAGAGCTATTACCAAAAAGGGTACCCTCGCATGGTTTGCGCATGATTTGACATAACTGTTATCAAACCTTGTTTAATCCCTATAGAAAAATTGTATATAACCTTACATGTCCATGAACCTCACTCGCAAATTTTACCAAAACCTTGTGTTAGTTCAAAAAAGAGTTAAACGATTACTGGTAAGGGGCCACAGGGTTTACCCTAAACTATGTTTTCTGACCTACTATTATAAAACAGGTCATTTTCCCTCTGACGCTCCCTAAACCTCTTCCAAACACCCAAGGGTTCTTCAAAATATTGAAACCCTTGTAAAAAATAATATAAAACTAATTGAAATCTTTTAATTTTATTTTAATCAATGATATATAAAATATCATAGCCACTAATTGAAAAAGTTCAAAATAGGAGTGAATTTTGACCCGTTCTAAAATCTAAGGACATTAAAATCTCCCCAACTCAACAAAGATCATTCTCATGCTATCAAATGAAACCTGTAGATTGTCTCAAACATACCCATCCCATTAAAAGCTAACCCAGACTACTCTGATCTCAATGACATAGGCCAATTTCCTCAAGGGGACTTCCCTCTTTAGGAATTGCAGAAACTGGTGTCAACCCAACCAAAAGTTCAAAGTAAACAAAGGTTCATCATCCTTTCCAAGATCAATGGTCCTATTGTGATTAATCATCACTATTTTACATGAAAAGTTTCTCCTGTTCCATATAAGTCACTCATTCATGTCCCACACTACATTGGTACCCGCCTCGAGCCCATGGAACCCATGGAAACATTGAGGTTCTGCACCTCCACAGATGCTCAAATCAATCTAGGTGCCTCACACCTTAGTTAAGTACCACATATTCATAGTGACCAGATGCCTCACACCTCAAGTAACCTTCATCCTTGATGCCCTGATGCCAAATCACCTCATAAACTCATATCCATTGACGCTCATGAAGCCAAGAACCTGAAAATCCTGCACCCATAGTGCTCAAGCATAAAACCTAGTGCCTCACCCATTATATATAGATATAACACATGTTCTATATGATTTCAAACTAATAACCAACATATTTTCATCCCATATACAACCTATTCACCTCGTGCACCCATACATACATTCCTTAAAAGTACATTCCAAACAAAATAAAAGTGAACCTTCGCTACCCGCACTAGCCGCTGCGTACCTCTAACTGTCATTAGACTACCAGTCTGATCATCCCTATCCAGCTCCATAGTGTTCACATATCCTCATGAATGAATGCCTAAATCTTGAAATTACAATGGTGCTTCTCCATACACCATCCATTGACCCCAGTTCTTAGTCCCACTATATCTTTCACTTCTTCCATGTGTAGCTAAACCTCAGCTACCCTCACTAGTACCGATCTAGAACCAACCTCAGATTTCTGATTCTACCTCTAAACCAAATTAATGGCTGAATGATAAGGCCTTATACATAGCTTCTCAAGATTTCCAGCCATCCTACATGCTCGGCACTTCTTTAGAGGATGTTCACATTGAGTCTGAACTTGTCCTATCTTCCCACACTAAAAGAAAACTATAGAAGATCCACTATGAGGTGGTATTCTTCAGTCCTTGGACTAACCACCATATTGGAACTAATCTCCAACTCACTACCTTCCCTCTGAAGCATCACCATCGAAATCACCTAAAGCTATCACACGGCTAGGATAAGACCTATCTTCCAGATCTCCCTTGGCTGTGAGCACTTGGTTCTCTATCTCATAGAATGAGGACAATCTAAATATGGTTACTTGCACTTGAATGGATTTCTGTAAACCATCCTCAAAGTTCCTCACCCAATAGGTTTCATCAATATCCATGCCATGTTAAAATAAATATATCTCATTGAACATCATTTCATAGTCCATCCTGAACATGTCACCCTACTAAAGGCTTAAGAACTCCAAATCCCTTTCATCCCTCATCATCTCCAAAAAAAATCTCAATGAACATGGCCTCAAAATTTTTCAAGGTCATTCCCTCATGTCTCTCAGCCTGAAACTGAATATCCCACTAGCACATAATTGGCCTATTGAGCATCTATTTCTCTAGCTCCACCCTCTTTTCTAGTGGAATTTGGAACTTCTTTAAGATCATCTGCATAATCTTGATCTAGTTCTCAGCTGCCAGCAGCCCACCCTCACCCTAAAAAATTGGTGGGTGTTGTGACTAGAACCCACATATCAAATATTTCATCTATGGATATGCCCCTTGATCAACCTTATTGATACCCTAGATATCTTGTACCAAGCTTGAACAAATCTACTCATCAAACCACGACCCAAAATCATTGAAATCTGGTGGCGGCCCCACATGTACTGGAATTTGTACTTAAGCATGTACTTTCTTTGTCTGAACCTGTTTCCGACGCTTTCGTCGGGGCCCGCACATCTGTCCATCCGTGGAGGAGGACGCGCGGCGCTTGTTTCCCCGCATTCCCACTTTCCAAAGGTGGGCGGAATTCGCTCCTTGTTCAAGAACGTCTGCTCCTTGATCGAAACGGGATGATGGGATGTCGGTTCTTCCTTCTGTGGATTCCTCCTCAGAACTCATCACCTAGTCCGGGTCTCCCTCATAGATTTAATACGTAGTTCGTGAAACTCTTCCTAGTGCCATGTTTCCATGGACGCTGGTTAATTACACTGCTTCTGTCGGGACATTCCAAAGGGTCCAGTCAGGGCAGCAACCTTCAGTTGGGAGAGTAGTCACGTTGAGGCATCAGTAGCGTGTTTGGATGCTGGGGAACCTGGAATGTCTGTCTATTATCCCTGGTCACAGGACTTCTAAAGGGCGTGGAAGCTCGAGTCATCCCACATCGAGCGCGGGGAATTATGTGCCATAGACACATATCTGAGGTTTTCCTCATCTTCCCGTGTTTAGCACAGGGTACGCCGCAAGTTTAACGTCTAGTAGAGACGGGTCAATCCGATCAGAACATTAGCTAGAATAGATTGGATTGAGGGATTTCCCTTGAAGGGATGCCGATACCGAGGCCAGCCCATGGGCGGATGTGAAGAGGAGTGTATCGACATGGTCTCACCAGGATATGAAGGTCCGAGCAAGGATCGGGGTGGATGGTGGATGGGTGAATGAAGTGGATGGTGGAATGGCAAGGAACCATCGCAAGGGCAATGGTGAAGTCAGGATTGAGCCTTGAAAGGGCTTCCTACGTACCCCCGTGGCAGGGAATCAAAGTCCGCGTAGTTCGGGATGGTGATGCTGGACCGGCACAAGGGTGGACCTTGGCCCGATGCGTCAGCGAACTGGCGTGAAGGTAGACCCGTGGGTCCACTAGTGGTGGGCTTGAACCTTGGGAAGGTTTCCTACGTACCATGCCTTGACATGGATCAAAGTCCTCGTAGTTCAAGTGAAAATGGGGGGGGGGCTAGGCACACCGAAAAGGAGACGGTCTAGGCCAATGATTTTTGGGATTTCACCTCAGGGAGTCTTCCAACGTACCATGCCTTGACATGGATAAAAGTCCTCGTAGTTCAAATGGGTGTGCAGTTTAACATCATGCGGGACAAGGGTGTGCAGTTTAACGTCATGCGGGACAAGGGTGTGCAGTTTATCGTCATGCAGGATGAGGGTGTGCAGTTTAATGTCATGCTGGACGAGGGTGTGCAGTTTATTGTCATGCTGGATGAGGGTGTGCAGTTTAACATCATGCTAGATGAGGGTGTGCAGTTTATCGTCGTGCTGGATGAGGGCGAAACTCGACATGAATGAACGACCGAGTAATGTGGCTTGAACCTCATGGAGGCTTCCTACGTACCATGCATTGACATGGATCAAAGTCCTCGTAGCATGCTGGGGGTAGGGGTTAGGGTCGGTGCTCACTCTAAGTCCACGTGAGTCATGCTCGGTGTGAGAAACAAGAGGTCGCAAGGACCTGACGATCACGTCGTGAAGGATGCGTCCGTGAGAAGCGAAGAGGGGATTACGCATTAGGCGGCCCATGGTGCTGGGACTTACTCCAGGATGGAGGCCTGAGGTGCGGCAAAGCGTAGTGAAAGAGGGACTCAAGACCAATGATGGGAGGTACCTCATTCCCTCTCACTCCCTCCATTGACCTTGGTAGTGGGGAAGTACGGAGATGCCGGGGTGCAACCATCCGTTGGAGAACTAGGGTCGCCCTTCTCCTATGAACATACTCCACTCCAATAAGGAGGATATCATCCCTTGTGGATGGGTGATTCCACTCCCATGGAGGCGAGTGGCGTAACAAATGTTCAAGCTGGTGGGACCCTGCGTGCGAAGCACGAGGTCCGGTCACAGTTTAACGTCATGTGTTGAGGACGTGATGCTTGGCAGTTTAACGTCCTGCAGCTCGGACGAGGTGGGTTCACTCCACACCCCTAAGACATACATAACCGGTACCCTCTGGTCCTTGGGGAAGGGAAGGTACCAGTAAGGTCGTGGTTAAGGGGGGGTGGAGCGAACCATCGAGGGGTCCACGTTAGTGTGGCTATGCGAAGAAGAAATAGCCGTTATTGTGCCTATGCGAAGAAGCATTAGGCGAAGCAACGCTACGAGTGGTATTGTCCATGGGACTTTGAAATCACATCGTGCAAACCTAGAGGGTCGCAAAGAAAGAGTAATTTCCAAGAAAAGGTGTGTGCTTCACGAAGCAGAGTGCCTTGGCCCTAGCATGGGGCAGAGGTGTGAGTGGAGGGTGCTTCGCAAAGTGGAACAGTATTCGCGGAGCACTGCCTCGAGAAGAACGGGTGCCTCGCGAAGCAGGGTGCTGCGAAGCAGGGTGCTGCGAAGCAGTGTGCTTCGCGATGTGTAGAGATCCTGCCTTAGCATAGGGATCACTAGTATGTTTTGGGTGTTTCGCGAAGCACAAACGCTCCATGGCTGCCCGGGTTCCCTTGGGAATCCCCTTCCTTCGCGAATGCCCTTGAGCTTCGTGAAGGGCATCCCTCTCGGAAGAGGGGGTCAAAACGAGACCAATCAAAGGCGTCTCGTGAAGTAGAAGTACCTCACGGAGCTCATGATTCCCGGGGGAAAAGGGTGCTTCGTGATTCCATAGAGGAGAATCCGAAAGGTCGGATCGTCCGTCCACAGGACTCAGGGGGAGTCCAGTATTTATAGGCAAGGGGAGCCATGAAGCAGAACTCGTGCGCCGCCTCAGGTGCTTCGCGGCATGCTCATGAACGTTAATGGCGTCCGCGGAGAGTTACTGCTCCTGGATCTTCGCGGCGGGCTCGCAAACGTCAAATGTGTTCACGGAGAGTTACCTCCTCTGGTGCTTTGCGAAACCGCGATGCTCGGGGGTGCTTCACGACGGTGCTTCACGACGGTGCTTCGCGAGGCAGCGTGCCAGCCTTCTTTTTCGTCCGTCCCTTTCATGCAATATTTTGGCACCAACAAATTCCCCCCTCATACTTGGAGCCGCGGAGTGAGAAGGATCGAAGTCTGAGGGGAAATCTCCAAAATTGTCGGCGGTTCGTGATACGGCTTCGCGAAGGGGGCCCGTGGTGCTGACCGGGGCCACGGATCCGGACGCGCCGCGATGCTCCGCGTGGGTGAGCCACGCCGCGATGCTCCGGGGTCGTCGCCTATAAATAGGGGGGTCGACCTCCTTTTTCTTCACGCGACTTTCTTGTCTTTTTGTGATCTCGACTTCGCGAATCTCCGCGTACTCCGTGACAGCCCTCCCCGAATCGAGCTTCGCGGAGAACCACGGGTCTCTGACTCCGTGTCTGTGCCAAGCAAACTTCTGCTTATCGGCCTAGGCCAGAATTCACGGATTGGTCTCGCGACCGACCATCACGATCGGGCTTCGCGATCCATCTTTGCGATCCGTTCTGAAAAAATTCTTTTCTGAGGGCTGGAATCGAAATGGCCCATCAAGAGGCTGTATTGGGGGTGCTTGCAGATGCTGGTCGTCGGGATGAGATGGACAACCGTCCAGGCCTTGGGGAGATGGTCTGAAGCCATTCAGACCACAATTCATTGACAGATCTACTATCGGAGGGTCAAAAGGATTATCCGCAGTGCAAGAAGCTTCCATTGTACGTCTTCGGGTTGAGGGATGACGTCTTCATCCCTGAGGCGAGTAGGGATGAACCAGCCTGCTGGTTCAAGAGCACACCATTCCAGCACCAATGGTTTAGGGCGGCCGATGGTCATGCACATGAGAACTTCACACCCGTCATCACTGACTGTCTCTACAACCATGTGAGTGATATTGACGGGAGGACACTGCAACCGGAGACGTCCCCTCCTCTCTACTGTACCATGCTGAAGGCAGCTTTGCAGGATTCAAAGAAGGGATGGTCCGATGAGTGGGACCTACACCAGGGAGGCAACTTCACTGATGACTGGGCCTAGGCCTACTGGGTAGGCGCCTCATGCAAAGATTTTGGGGACGAGCTGAGGAGAGTGGGGTTGTATGAGGCAGCATGGTCCTCCCAATTCCACGTTTACCAACTGAAGCAACTGATGCCGGAATTGCTGAGCAGATGGTCGTCTAGGACCAATACCTTTCACCTGCATCACGGGGAGGTGGGCATCAGCCTGTGGGATGTCCACCAGATTTCTGGGGTTCTGATCTTGGGGCCATTTATGATGAGTTCCTCCCCATCATCAGCGCGTGGGAGGATACAGAGCAAATGCCGCGACTGGCGTCAGCACTGATGGCACTCGTCCCTGGAGAGGACAAGGAGGCAGTGAGGGACGTCCACTTTAGGAGATGGTTCAAATGCTTCCTGAATTTTCCAGAGAATCGAGAGTTCCCTTCGAGGCCTCGAACTTGTCCAAGGGCGGCCCAACGGGGTAAGGGGCACTCGTATTGGCGGGTCTTGGAGGACAGCCAATGGAAGACTTGGGGTTTCAGTGTCAGCACTGAACAACAGCCGATAGTTAGGCTGGCGGCGTTCATCGTGGCTCTCATCTGTGGTTGGATCCTACCGGTGAGGGATACAAGCATGGGGGTGCGACCCTGCTCATTCATTATGGCGTCCATGTTGTCCATGGGGCAGCGGATCAATCTGGGGATTACAATGCTCTCCAAACTATACAGAATGCCGCGGCACATTAGTGAGGGAAAGAAGCTGCCAAGGATATGTGGGACCTTCCACCTCCTGTATGGGTGGATCGTAGTGCACATCAGGGGGATTTACGAGTATCCAAACCCCATTTCTCCACCGGGATCAAACTTCCGCCCCTCCATCCTGAACGCGGTCGGGAGCTTCCCATTCAAACTAGTCCTGCCAATGGTACTAAATTGGGTGGGGAGGGCGGATGAGTTTAATTTCCACCCCTTCCCATTGCCGACAGGGATACTTACTGACGATGGGTGGGGGACAAAAGAACATCGGGCTTACCTCCTGGCCTTTCGAGGTGGAGTTTTGGTGGCACTGATAGATCGTGAGCCACTCTACGAACCGTACACCCCGCATCGGTTTGCGAGGCAGTTCCGGTGCCTCCAGCGGCTGACCCCGCAGGTCTACTGGGAGGTGCGTCACGAGGAGAACTCGTTTGTGATGAGGCATCTGTGGCTCATGTTCACACGGGAAGATGGGAAGATGCAGATTTCATTACCTCCATCCACCGCCGCTTTCATATTGGTGAGGGTGTATGCCATTAGTTGGGAGGATGCTTACCCAGGGGAGATGCTGAAGCAACCAACTATTCGAGTCGGTGACGGTGGGACTCCCCTATCCCGAGGTCGGGGTCGGAGGGCAGCTAGGGCCGCTCGCGGTAGCGAGGCTGCCATGGCGGCGAGACCCGCACCGGCCGAGGGTATGGCAACAGTGGTGGATCCGGTGATTCTTGAAGAGCAAGGCCATCCGGAGGGGCAGCCACCGAGGGGATTTCGTACGATATCCACTTAGGTTCCGGGGAGGCGGCTGCGTCATATTTACATGGCAGAGGATGCTGTCTTCTCGGAATCCTGGGACATTTGGGATTTCAACCGGAAATTCCTCATCCCATCCGAGATATGGGCCCACCTGAATCACCTTAGGATGGAATTACCGGGCATTGGCCCAGTCCGGGCTGGATTCATGGTATCTCTGGCGGAGGCATAGCAATACGTGGATGAGCTGGAGGATTATGTCCACTCTAGTGGTGTCCCTCGCCCAATGACAGACCGGGTGAGGGTACTGCTGAATAGAACCGTCCCCCCACAGTTATCGGCTACTGATCTGAGGGAGCACTTCCCCCTGCCAGAAGAATCAGAGGACTCCTCTCGGGAGGATGAGGCTGGAGGAGGGAGCCCATTGGAGGAAGGCGAGTTCGGAGATCAAGGCTCAGATTCCGACGATTTCGCAGAGGCTCTCGAGGTAGCATTCTGAACTTCTTTCCTTACGATACGTTCTTGGGCCACTATGGACTTCTCACCGATTTTTGAGCCATGCAGGAGGAACTTGTTCACAGGCCTCGTTCTCGCCCCTTGGCGGGTGATGACGCGGGACCTTCAGAACCTGCGCCTATGGCTGCGTCCAGTTCCTTGTCTGGTGGGACCAAATCACCCGAGGTGGCTCCTCCAGAATCTCCAGACCTTCCAACAGTATACGGAGGTCCTCGTCTCGGGGTCCCGTCAGTACCGGCTCAAGGGAAGCGCCAGGAGGTCGATCTCCGTAAGTCTGCTCTACCGGTTTCCCTATCGTCATATGTAGACTATGCTTGGCAACTAATGTTTATGTCCCTCTCTGTCGTACAATTCTCCGACTGGTGTGGGCCGCTGCGGCAAGACTGGTCGGGATGTCTGGTGGCATCCCTCCTAGGGGCATGCCGGTGATGGTGGCGATAGTCCCCCCATCTTCTCATGCTGTGACGCACATCATCACTGGCAGGACCACCAGTAGAGTCGTACCCGAAGTCATTGAGGTGGACTCCAAGGAAGAGGATCAATCGGTCGGTCCCAGTCTTGTCACGCCTGCTTCGGCGCCAGGTGTCGTGCTGGATTCAACACCAGATGTTGATCCTGCTGAGGATTTCCTGCGGGTGTATCCCATGTACGAGCCTACCAATCGTGCAGACTGGGACGAGACGGCCTCCGACGAGGAAGACAACAGGATAGTCCACCGCCGGTCGTGGAAGTTGATCACATGCTTCATCAAGGACACCCCCCAAGCGCAATGGCTGGATGAAATGGATAGACTCCACTCGCAGTTGCGCGAAATGTGCGCTGGGGGAGTGGATGCCCAATGTCCTCACGCACTCATCCGAGATCTTATGGCTGAGAAGATCCGGGAGCATGATCGTGGGATCAGCGTGGGCTGGCAGCGGAGGAAGGCGACCAACATCAAGAAACTCCAGGAGGCTGAAGGCGAGGTCCAACAGATGCAGACCCGGGTAGATGAGCTTTCAGCCTCTCTTAATGCACAATCTGAGCTGGTCTCACAGCTGAAGGACCAGCTGGCAGAGGCAGAAGAGCATATGAGGCAGGCCTCTGGAAAGATGGATGTCGTTCAAGCTGGCATAGAGAGGGCCAAAGCCAAGGATGACGAACTGCGCCCCACTGCTGCTGAGGAGGAGCGGGAGCTGAGTCAGCAACAGCAAGCCTTGGACGCCACAAGCCAACGGGTGGCGGAGCTGCAATGCTCTTTTGATGGGGTCAACCCGTCCATTGGGGGAGTCGATCCCTGGGTATTGTAACAAACAAAAAACCTTTTATTGGCACTTTCGTGCTTCAATTTTTCTTTCTTTGGTTTGAATGTCGTAGCGCGCATGATTTCCATTATTTGAATCACCTTGTTACATCCCTACAATGTTTGCGGGACGTTCGGCGACAATTCCCCAAGCCCACGTGGGTCGAGCCCGATGTGAGAAACATGAGATAGTTGCCTTATCGCCCCACCTAACAAAGGATTGGAGACCATGCTCTAGGCATCCGAGATTCAGATTACCAGTCCAGATTCCCAAAAGATGGGAGAGGCTTGACCAGAGAAGGAATTTTTCTGAACAGCCGAATTACCGTTTCTTCAGCGTGCTCTTACGCACGAACGGTGCAACACCAGGGGCGCTGAAATCGGTCCAAACAGGTGAAATGGGAAGTGTGAATCATGATACCCAAGATTCGGGACACATTGGGGATGGCGTGACAATAAGGTACAACCGTTAACCATGGAGGAGAAGCGATATCCTTACTGTGTTAGCCTGTAATGGGGACAACAAATGAGGGTCGACCATTGACTATGTCCGAAACACGGGACCATGTCACAAATGTTGTCGATCAATTCTTCGGGACTTTGGCCCAGGATAGTTGGTGGACCATAGGTCAAACATCCATACTGTTAGGGGGTCCTTCCAAACATGACCAGTCTTCCGGAACGTTGGCCCAGGACGGTAGATGAGCCGATGCGGCATGGGACCAGGCCGTTAGGGGGTCCCTTCAGACATGAAAGGGGACGAGGGTCCGAATAAGGGGCACACAAAGTATGGAATATGGAGGGATGGTTTGTCCAAACAGAATCCAGCACTTAGGTAGTTACACCACTGTGGTGGGAGTACGCCAGATGGGCGCGTTGGCTTGGCCATGGATCCTTCCTTCTTTAGGACAGGGCCTCTCTGGCGAGGGGTCCGACCAGGGGGATGGAAAGGGGAAGGATTGGATTAATGATTTCTAGGGGCTGGACACTAGGAAATATACCAGGGTGTCCCTACGTATCCCATGAGGATGGGAATCCAGCCATACGTAGTTCTGGAAGTGCAGTGCAGTCATAGACCAACACTGACAGGTGAAATCCTCTCTGGTAGAGGTTCTGGTGCATCCCATGATCAACATGGTGCATCATGAACTTGTTCAGGGTAGAACCGTAGTTTAGTGTCATGTGGTGAGGACACATGGACGCATATAGTTTAACGTCATACGATAGGACGTGGAATAAAAGGGAAGATCCCAGGGACCGTGTGGTTCGGTAGATATGAAACCGACGTGAATGAGGACTTGGAGTCCAAATCACACTATGTACCCCCGGAGGAAACTCTTCAGGTCGAGGGAACAAGAGTGAGGATTAGGCTGGGCCCGAAGCAGAGTGGTCGGGCGTTCCTACGTACCCCATGAGGATGGTAATCAAGCCATACGTAGTTCTGGAAGCGCAGTTTAACGTCATGCGGGACGAGGAGTAGCCCGACTGTGTTGGTACACATCCTGTCAAAACAACTAAGCTCACGTGAGTCGTGCTCGGTGTGGGAAACAAGCAGTAGTGGTGGGAATTTCCTAACACAAAAAGGGGTAGGTTAGGGCAAAGGGACGCTCGGTAAATACTGGCCCAATGAAACTAACATGATCATTTAGCGCACCTAGATGCGCGAAGAGAAAGAGCCGAGTATGATGGAATTCCACTTGAACATGAGGAAGTGGAAATGTGTGAATCATGGCACTCGAGATTCAGATCACGATGATGGCGGCGTGACGATGGAGGATAACTGTTGACCGTGGCGGAAACCCAGAATCCATACCGCGTTAGCCTAGAATGGGGACAAACAAATGAGGGTTGACCGTTGACCATGTTCGAAACACGGGACCATGTCACAAATGTTGTCAAATATCTGTAGGGACGTTGGCCTGAAACGATTGGAGGCCCCTTAGGTCCAGCATTCATGGAGATACCTTAAGCCTAGTATCCATGTTGTCCAAGGGTCCTTTTGGATGTGGAAGAGGATGAGGATCCAAATAGAGAGCTCACAAAGCTTGGTCGTAGGATGAAGGGAATGTCCGTATGAAAGTCCCACACTTCGGGCTCTTTGTCGAAACACATCTGAATACGACAACGAGACGTATTAGAGAGAGGGAGAAGATTCCTTTCCCATGGGTAGATATTAGTTTAGGATCGTAGAATTCGGACCATGGATGGGAGGAGACATAAGAGGCACATGGTGGAGTAACTCGAACACCTGGAGTGAATGGGTATAGGGGGTGTGTATGGTGCGATGAACAACCTGACGTGAATGAGGACGTAATCCCATATCACACCACCTGGCCCCCTTAGGAGAGGTTTTTGGTCAAGGGATCGAAAGCGAAAGTTAGGCTGGGCCCGAGAAGAAGTGCCTGGGCACTCCTACATATCTTATAAGCATGAGAATCAAGCCTTACGTAGTTCTTGATGGACCTTAGGCCATAAATGGGTAAAGGGAGCAGGGGACACATGGCAACAAAACCCGGCATAAAGGAGGGCCTAAGCTCTACTTACCATGCATTCTCTAGGGAAATGCTCGAGTCGAGGGACCAAACACAAAGGTTAGACTGGGCCCGCGGGGAAGTGCCCAGGCGCTCCTACGTATCTCATAAGGATGATAATCAAGCCATACATAGTTCTGAAAGGTGGCATGGTATGGTACCAGTGCCAGGGGAAAAGGGGAGTGCGGCTGTGTCCCTTGCACTAAAAGAAGCAAAATTTGATAAATCTTGTTTGTTCATTAAGGAGAATGGTTTTTTTGTGAAGCGACAGGCCTAGAATAGTAAGTCGTGATGTCGCCACAAGGATCAAGCCGTGATGGGCGTTGACAAATGGCATGGCACATGACCAATACCCAACGTGATGTCCTCTACAACAAGGTCACCACAATGCAGTGCCGTTTTTCATCGTGCGACCAGGACGATAATGTCACAGTTTAGGGTTGTATGATAGAACCAAGAATTCATTTTATCATCATGCAGCGCAGACGTAGAAAAGACGATGCTAGGCGGGGAACGTGCGTAGTGTTATAAAACACAATTGATGGAGACATGATCCCACATCACATTGTACGCCATTCAGAGAGGGAGACCTTGGGCCGAGGGGCCTATATAGAGGTAAGAGGTGAAACAGGGGGAGAGACTGGATCCCCAAATGGGTTGTACCCAAAGACAGGGCGTCCGGGCGGTCCTACGTATCCCATGAGGATGGGAATCAAGCCACACGTAGTTCTTAAGGGTGACTTTTAATGTCATGCTGGACAAGGAATAGGAGGGCTAACCCTCAGAACGGGGGTGTGCGTGGTGCAGCTATTGCAAACCCGACGTAAATGAGGACATAATCTTGCACTACGCCACGTGGTCCCGTAGTTGGGGTCCTGAAGGCAGGACCAGAGAGGTGAATTTGCTGAACTCAATTTGGACCGACAGACAAGGGGTCTGGGCATTCCTACATATCCCATTAAGATGGGAATCAAGCTGAACGTAGTTCCAGATGAGAATCTTAGTTTATGGTCTTAGAGCTCGGACCGTGGATGGTGACAACTTCCCGAGTAAGCACAGATGTCAACCCGATCCCTAGGCCCACGTGAGTTAACCTCAGTGTGGGAAACAAGGGGGGGAATCCTTATCGCAATACTTGGGGAGTCCATCAAAGGGGAGTCGGCAGAGATCCCCGAAGGACACCTTTGACGTGGCTTGTTCCCCCAACGCGCGGATGTGCATGGAGGAAAAGTACCAAGTGTTTTGAGACTCTACCTGGACATGATGAAGTGATGAAGGGTGTGAATTGTGTACCCGACATTTTGGGCTTAATGGGTTGGCGTGGCGATAGAGGAAAACTGTTAACCATGGTGGAAACATAGCATCCATATCGCGTTAGCCTGAGGTGGGAACAACAAATGAGCATCGACCGCTGACCATATTTGCAAAGTGGGATTTTATCGATTTGTTGTCTGAAACCCTCGGGGGCGTTGGCCCGTAACGGTAGGAGAGCCCTTGGGCGTAGTATCCAGGCCATTCGTGGGGGTCCCTCAAGGTGTAAAAGATGATGGAAGCCCTGATGCAGGGATACACAAAGCCTGGAGAGCGGGATCGGACATGTACGAGTAAAGCCGGGCATTCCAGCTAATAAACCAGAGTACTCTTACACACATTGGTGAGCCACCGAAAAGGGATCAACGAAACAGCTTAGTAGGGAGAGGTACATGGTGTGGTCATTACGAGACCGACGTGAATGAGGAAATAATCCCACACCATGCCATATAATCTTCTCATGGAGGAAGGGTAGGCCAAGGGGCCAAGATGGGATGAAGATTCCTGAGAGATGGGGCTGGACCCGAATCCTAGACATTCAGGTGGTCCTACGTATCTCATGAGGATAGGAATAAAGCACGCCACACCATACACTCCTATAAGAGAGGACCTAGGCCGGGGCCCGGAAAGGCCAAGGGTCTTGATGGTTAGGCATTGGTCGGGAAGGCCTGACCTGCTCGCAGTTTATCATCTTGCAGTGAGGACGAGGGTCGGGGACCCGAGGAGGCCAAGGGGCCTAAGGTCAGGCATCATCCAGGAAGGCCTGACTGATCTGCAGTTTAACATCTTACATGAGGACGGGGGCCGAGGACCCGAGGAGGCCAAGGGGCCTGAGGCTGGGCCACGTAAGGGGAGGAGTACAGCATGGTACATTATCCCGACGTGAATGAGGGCATAGTCCCACACCACACCGTACACCCCTATGGGGAATCGGGGCCGTGGGCCCGATCACTAACACCACCCGGGAAGAAATTCGTCACTTCGGGATGGGGTAGAATGAATCACTACACTCGATGTATGGGATATCTCTGGGTGGAATCGAAGATCTAGGACGATGTTTACCATGTTCGAAACACAGCGTTCCCATGGTGACCCGATATGGGAGCAACAAATGAGTGTCGACCACTGACCAAACTCACAACGCGGGACTTGTATTGGCTTGTTGCTTGAAAAACCTCGGGGGCGTTGGCCCGTATCGGTAGAAGAGCCCTTGGGCATAGTATCCAGGCCATTCTTGGGGGTCCCTCTGGGTGTGAAAAATTATGGAATCCCAGTCAAAGAGTGGGTGAAGCATAACTGTATCCATCCATGAAAGAGGCAAACATCTCCAGGGGGGATGTGCAGTCGGGTTGAGGCTTGCTCGATGTGAGTTGGGGAAAAAGTGTTCACCCTGCCATGTCTTGACCCGAGGGGAAGATTTTGGCTTTTGGGCTGGGCCAATGGAATAAATTCCTAGGCGTTCCTACGTATCCCATTAGGATGGGAATCAAGCCATACATAGTTCTCGAAGGCCATGCAGTTTAGTGTCATGCAGTGAGGACGTGGGAGGATAGAAGAACGGGAATGGGCACATGGTGCGACCCTTACGATCCTTGTGTGAGCGGGGTATTATGAGCGGGGCTAAGAAAGCCTACCCCCCACTACAAAAAGATCCTCCAAGGAAACTATTACCAGGGGGTAGTAGAAGAGAAAAGCTTGGGGCTGGGCTCAAGACGAGGCGTCCGAGCGTTCCTACGTATCCCATGAAGATGGGAATCAAGCCACACGTAGTTCTTAAGATGCAGTTTAACATCATGCGGGATGAGGAGCATCTCATTTGGGGATATGTAAGGTACGACGAGCAATCCGATGTGAATGAGGACGTAGTCCCACACCATACCGTACAATCCCGCAAGAGGGTAAGTCGGGGAAAACCAAGGGGCATGAGGCCAGACCGCGGTCAGGGAGACCTGACCAGCTTGCGGTTTAACGTATTGCGGTAAAGACGGGGTGCCATGGGCCCAAGGAGGCCAAGGGTCCTGAGGCTGAGCCTCGATCCGGAAGGCCTAACTGGCTTGCAGTTTAACGTCTTGCAGTAAGGACGGTGGGCCAGGGGCCCAAGGAGGCCATGGGGCCTGAGGCTGAGCCTCAGTCAGGAAGGCCTGACTGGCATGCAGTTTAACGTCTTGTAGTAAGGACGGGGGGCCAGGGGCCTAAGGAGGCCAAGGGGCCTGAGGATGATCCTCGGTCAGGAAGGCCTGACTGGCTTGCAGTTTAACGTCTTTCAGTAAGGATGGGGGGAGATCTTAGTTTAAAGTCATAGAGCTCGAACCATTTTGCAGTTTATCATCTTGCAGGACGAAGATGCAGTTTAAGGTCGTGCAGGACCTTAACGTGCAGTTTAAGGTCATGCGGGACCATTTTGCAGTTTAGGGTCGTGCAGGACCTTACAGTTTAAGGTCATGTTGGACCATAACGTGCAGTTTAAAGTCATGCAGGACCATGTTGCAGTTTATCATCTTGCAGGATGAAGATGCAGTTTAAGGTCGTGCAGGACCGTAACATGCAGTTTAAAGTCATGCAGGACCATTTTGCAGTTTATCGTCTTGTAGGACGAAGATGTAGTTTAAGGTCGTGAAGGACCCTACATTTTAAGGTCGTGTTGGACCATAATGTGTAGTTTAAAGTCATGCGGGACCATTTTGCAATTTAGGGTCGTGCAGGACCCTTTTGCCCAAGGCAAAGTATCGCTTGAGGAATTTGGCATTGGTGGGAGGGGTTATATTCTCTCTATCCCTGGTCACCAAGGAGTATGATCCATTAGGGTAAACCTTATAGATGATATAATTCCCTTCCCATTTGGGTTCTAATTTGGTTGGTTTCCTACCGGGAATCATTGGCGCTCGAAGGGCCAGTACCAGGTCACCCTGTAGAAAAGAGCGGAGAGAAACCTTCTTGTTGAAGGCCCTCGCTATCTTATCCTGATGCCTTTCCAGATTGTGCAGGGCACGAAGCCGGTTCTCGTCCAGTGCTTCTAATTCAACTAGACGGATTCCAGCTACCTCATCTGATGTCTGGTGATCATAAACTGTAGTGCGTAACGATGGCAGCTGGATCTCAATGGGTAGGACGGCCTCAGCTCCATACACCAGGGAATATGGGGTCACCTGGGTAGAGTTGCGAGTCGTCGTCCGATAAGCCCAGAGGGCATTGGGGAGCTTGTCCGACCAACTTTTCTTATTCTGACCAACCATATTCTGCAGAATGTTAGAAAGGTTTTTGTTGAACGCCTTGATCTGTCCGTTTGCCTGCGCGTGGTAGCGGGAGGTATGGTTCGAACGGATGTCGTACTTGGCGTACAATTTCATCAGTTCAGCTACTCGGAAGTTGGTGCCGTTATCAGTGAGGATGGCGTGAGGGAATCCAAACCGGTGGATAATATTGGAGCTCACAAATTCAACGATGGAATGGGCCTTGACCTCTTTGAGCGGGACTGCTTCTGCCCACTTGGAGAAGAAGTCTATAGCAGTCCGGATGAACCTATACTGGCGGGCTGTTGCCGGTGGATACGGTCCCACTGCATCAAGTCCTCATACCACAAATAGCGAAGAGTACTTGGTGGGGTGGAGGGGCTCTGGCGGCCGATGCAGGAAGTTGGCGTGAACTTGGCACGCGTGGCATCTCTTGGCATACCCAATACAATCGTGAATCATAGAGGGCCAGAAGTACCCTAACCTCTGGATTTGATGGGACAGCTTCGGCCCAGCTTGATGGGTGCCACAGGAACCAGCGTGAACCTCTTGCATAACTTGAGGTATCTCTACTCCTTGGATGCAACAGAGGAGGATACCATCGAAACTCCGCTTATAAAGGGTCTGTTCAAGACTGGGGCTGCTCTGGAGGGTAAATTGCAGTGCGCGGCGTCGGATTCGCTCGCGCTTGGCCCAGTCATCTGGGAGGCAGCCATTTTGGAGATACTCGGCAAAAGGTGCCCTCCGGTCGGGAGTGGCTCCAACCACTGTGTCTAACGAACCCGGTACCCCTGACGTGGAGGGTCCGGTGGTGAGATGACTTACCTGCAGGCCATCATTTTCCTCTTGGGTGACGGGGGAAATGACTCTCCGGTGTGCCACATGTATGATCAAATCATCTTTATCAAGTTTTGCGATCGACGCGGCTAAGCCAACCAAGGCGTCTTCTTGATCGTTCTGTGACCATGGGACATGGGTAACCTCTGGTCAAGAAGAGAACTAGGCCATTAGGCGGAGGGTGTACTCCAGCAACGGTACAAGCTCCGGTTTCCGGAGGACGTAGTCACCGTTAACCTATTTGATTACCAGCTCTGAATCTCCTTTCACATGTAGATGGGGCACATGGATCTCAAGGGCCAACTCGAGGCCGGTGATGAGAGACTGGTACTCTGCCTCGTTGTTCGTATAGCCTTCTGACAACAGGAATGAGTATGGCAGGACGGCTTGTGTCGGGGTAATGAAGACAATACTCAGGCCCACTCTGTTGTGCTTGGGATTGTTGAGCCGCCTGCCGGTGGGGCTCTGGGAGGCACCGTCGAAATGCATTTTCCAACACGGGATGACATGATCGACTGAGAGGATCATCTCGTCAGGAAAATCCAGGTCCAGGGATTGATCCACGGAGGTTGGATGGGCAGCTAAAAACTCTGCCAACGCCTGTCCCTTAATGGCCTTCTGAGGTACGAACCTGATATCAAACTGCTGGAGAATCACCGCCCACTGTGCTAGTCGGCCAGTCAGCATGGGGCGGTTTAGGATGTACTTCAGTGGGTCTACCCGGGAGACCAATTGCACCTCATGGTGTTGCAGGTAATGTTGCAACTTCTGCACGGTGAAGATGAGCGCAAGGCAGCTCTTTTCGATAGGGGAGTATCTGACCTCCGTATCGAGAAGCATGCGGCTGAGATAGTAGAGACTGTTCTCAGTACCCTCATTATTCTTCTGGGCGAGCAGTGCACCAAGGGATCTTTCCAGGGCGGTCACGTAAAGGACCAGCGGCTTTTCGGAGACGGGTGGCATCAAAACCGGAGGTTGGAGCAGATACTGCTTGATTTCCTTGAAGGCGGTCCGACACTCCTCATCCCATTCGTAGGCGGCACCCTTCTTCATGAGCCGGGAAAATGTCTTACACTTGCCGGCCAGATTCGTGATGAATCGGAAAATATAGGCTAAGTGGCCTTGGAAGCCTCGAAGCTCCCGAATGTTGCTCGGGGGAGGAATTTGTCTGATGGCCTTGATCTTCTCCGGGTCGATCTCGATACCTCGGTATCTGGCAACGAAGCCCAGAAACTTCCCAGAGGTGACCCCGAAGGCACACTTTAACGGTTTCATCTTTACGTGACGAGAACGGAGGAAACCGAACACTTTCTCGAGGTCTTTGAGATGGTCCTGGAGCTGACATGATTTGACTACAATGTCATCCACGTAGAATTCCATCAATGTCCCGAGAATCAGCTTGAATATGCGATGCATGGCCCTCTGATAAGTGGCACCTGAATTTTTCAAACCGAATGGCATAACCTGGTAGCAAAAGATACCTTTGGGAGCCCTGAAGGCAGTGGAATCCTCGTCTTCGGGGGCCATCCAGATCTGGTTGTACCCGGAATACCCGTCCATGAAAGAGAGAGATTGGAACCCGGTCGTGGTGTCAATCAATAACTATGTCACCGGGAGTGGGAATTCATCCTTTGGGTAGTGGCGATTAAGATCGCAGAAGTCGATGCAGACTCTGATCTGCCCATTATTCTTCCAGACTGGAATAATGTTGGCAAGCCATTTGGGGTACTGGACTTCTTTAACAATGTTGGCTTTGATAAGCTTGTCAACTTCGGCCTCAACCATAGCACCATGAGAAAGGTGAATCTTCCTAGGAGGCTGATTAAACCCACGATGTTTCGCCGGGAGGCCCAGACGGTGAACGGCTACCTGGGGATCTAGTCCTGGCATCTCGTTGTAACTCTAAGCAAACACATCACGGTGTTTTTTGAGGAAGTCTACGTACTGTTGCCGCTCCTCAGGGAACATGTATGCACTGATCAATGTGGGTTTTGGATCTGCCTCGCTACCAAGGTTCACCTGTACCAGTTCATCAACCGTGGTAGAGACGCCTTCTTCAAAGGCGGGGGGAGCATCCTCCAGGTCTTCCTCTCCACCCGTGGGGGGATTTCCCGCAACGGGAGGTACTTCTGGGATATCAAAGCCTGAGGGGCAGCTTGTGCCGGCTCGGGCAGCAGTGGTCATCATATCAGGAGAATCACTTGCCATTGAGACCATAGCAATGAAGGCAGTCGACCCTATCCCATCTGGCCTTCAGCCTAAGGGGCCACGTTTGATGATATCAAAGCAGTGGTGACGTGTCGGCCTGAGTCAGTTAATTCCAGCCTGATGGAAGAGAAACGTATGGCACACCGCTGTTGTCATAATCTTGACATTCCAGTACCGTACAGGGGTAGGAGGTTCCGGGATCATCTGAGCCTGGTTGATGTAGGAGTACGAGGTGATTTTCCGCCGTTGCTTGGACACGGGAACATGTCTTCCTTGTGTACCCAAAACAACAAAACATTGCCCCATGTCAGGGGTCGTGGCCTCCAATCGGTGGATTAGGAGGACGTAGGCGTCATCTATGCTTGGCCAGGGATCACTTGTGACCGGGGCGGGTTCATTCTCACTTACTAGGATTTGCTTATCCTTACTTTTGTAATAACCCGCATCCAGATAGCGGGCCTCACAAGAAGCGAAAGGGGACGCGTCTCTTTGGAGCATGCCTACTCGACCGTTGAGCGAGTACTTGAGGCACTGGTGATAAGATGAAGGGACCGCTGCATGCAGATGGAGCCATGGCCTACTCATCAACGCGTTGTAGGCGGTGTCCTGAGAGACAACCATGAACTCCGTGCGGGAAATTAAGGCACCGAACTGAGTCTTCAGGCAGATCTTGCCGACTGGGGTTTTCTCGGACCTGTCGTACCCCTAGATTCTGAGGTCAGAGGGAGTTAAATCACCTTCAGAAAGACCCAGATTTCGCAACGTTCGGGTCGGAACTAGATTGATTCTGGAACCCGTGTCAACGAGGCAGCGGCGGTCTTCCACGCCATTGAAGTGGCCAGTGATGTACAGCGGGTGAATGTGCCCCTGTAGAGGAGGGTCCTCATCTTTACCAGAGAACGAGATAACCGCCTGACATTTGGAGTTTTCAATCATCTCGGTATGGAAGGCTTCTACAGCTGTTACCTCCGTCTCAAAAAGGAGGGGGCTCTTTAGGGCCTCGGCAAGTGCATCGCGCATTTCGTATGACAGGCGATGGGCCTCAAGGATAGAAAGACTTGCCGGAATTCCAGCCAGGTGCTTCAGGACATCATACTTTCGTTCCAAACGCGAACCTCTTCTTACAGGAGGTCGTTCGGCATTTGGAGGCATAGCGGGTCCTGCTGGTTGAACCGGGGATCGGCTAGTTCAGGGTACATCTTTCTGCCTACAAGTAGTAGCCTGGGGGGTAGTCGCCGGACTAAGATCTAACAGTGGAGGCTGGCCTGTAGCCAGGAAGGACTGACTATGATACGAACGGGGCAGCTCTCCCTGATCTAGTAGCAAAAACGGCAATGGAGGTAGAGCTGAGGGCGTTAGACGGGGTTGCGTGTGCTGAGCTCTGCGCTGAGCCTACTGTCTGGTCTCAGTAGTGTGCACGACTTGACTGTAAGTTCCTGATGATGTACCTCGATGACCGGCGCGGTTGCGATTCTGATGACATTGACGTCGGCTGGAAATGTTGGGGAGGTTCGCCTGGCGCTCCCCCTCTTCGGGAGTCATATAGGGCTTTACCAGCTCCACGGTGTTAACCGAATCGTACCCCTGGCTGTCGCTCGAGGAGTCATCCAGTACCGGGAAGATTCTGGGAGGAATCCCCATTTCAGGGGGCATAAATTAGCCGAGAATGCGGGATGACAGCGGCAACGGAGGTGCGCGTTGCTTCTTCTTGTGTCGTCGTTGCTTTCCCTTTTGGGAAGAGGTCGACTGTGAAGACGATGCGTGGGTACCGGCTACTTCTTCTGAAGTTTCTGGCTACTTCAGGTGTGCTCAGATGATACCATGGGCACGTACAACGGTTTTTCGAGCCATCCAGTCATCGTATTTCCGGGATCCGCGGTTGGGAACCTGCTGCCACTTGCCTTCGCTGTCGCTACCGATCTCTGACCCTGCAAAGAAACCCGCCACTTGCGATGGTGCTGGGCCCAACTTGACTATGTTGTTGTTGACGTGGTCTTGAAGCCAGTCTTTAAACACATAGCATTGCTTGAGGGTGTGCCCCAGAAACCAATGATAAGGGCAGTAGTTGGGGTGATCGGTGAGATTCGTCTCTGCCGGCCTTCTGCACTCGGGCAGACGCACAATCCCTTGCTCTAGAGCACTTCGGAAGTAGCCAGGGACCTGATTTTCATTGAACGAATAAGCCTGGTGCATTCTTTCTGGATAGGGGTCCCTAGGGGCATGGCCCTGACGAGGGGCTGGAGGGGCCTGCCGAGGAGGCGGCGCCTGATTGTCTCGCCTAGGTGGTGGTGGCGCATTGCACGGGGGAACCTGTTGGTTCTGAGGTGGTCGCTGCTGGGCAAGAGCATGTGCTTTAGGTGGAGGACCTCTGCGGGGTTGCGGGGATGGTGACGCTGGCAGTAATTCCAACTTCCTAGGGGCTTCTATTTGGGCCACCACGGCGGGTTCAGCCCTGGCGGTCCTCCTGGCCGAGATCATGGGGGGCAACAAACGCGCCTGACTACCCTGTTGCAGGGCTTCCTCAAGGTGCTGAGCCTTATCTGAGAAATATATGAACCCTCCAGGGTAGTTCTGGGTAATTAGGGAGGGTACCAGCTCTGTCTTGACGTTACCCACACACATTGTCAGTAATTGCTCCTGAGTCAGTGGTATATTGAGGGAATACGTAAGTCCCTTCCACTGGGTGATGAAATCTGTGACTCGCTCATCAGGCCTCTGCTTTCACTTGAAGAGGTCCGCAATGCTGGTCTTCCGGATGGTGGAGCTGAACTGGTATAAGAACTGCTGGTGGAGATCCTCCCAACCGGTCACTGATCCGATAGGGAGCCGGTTGTACTAGACAAAAGTCGGACCTTCCAATGTCTGTACGAAACATCGAAGCTTGGCAGCTTCTTGCTGAGTCGGGGTCCCCAGCATGGGGCCACACCTGGAAGAAAAATGAGCCAAGTGCTGTGGTGGGTCCCCTATCCCGTTGAAGGGCGAGAAAGTGGGGTTCCCAAAACCCGGAGGTGCGGGCATATCATCCACCCACGCGGGATACGGCTTGCCATCCGGTGGGACCGCCACCTGCCGCATTTCCAACGCTTCGAGGCGGGCTGTGAGCACCACTATAAGATCATCCGAGTGGGGGTCCCTGTCTTGACGGGGATCCCTAACCACAAGTGCATTGCTAGGTTCCTCAACATGGTAGATGGCTTCGGCAGCTCATGGATCAACTGGCGGAACAACCTGCGGGGCGACTGGGGGAACCCGGACTGGATTCTTCAGATTGCCCCGTCGCACGGGAGGGTTTGGCGAGATGTATCGAGCCCTCTTGCCGTAAGCTCTAGCTTCTGCCCTGTCTATGGAAGTATCATGATCAGGGTTTCCCGGAGGCATCTCACCGGGGGAAATTGTTCTTTCCCCTGCTGCCCCGGCCTGGGATTACCATAGTCGGGTCGCCGCTCTGCAGCGCGCTCAGCCAAGAGTTCGTCAACCAGCCTCTTCTCCTCAGCAAGCTACTGGCGTAATGTGGCCTTCTGGGGGTCTTCATCCGTTTTCTGCATAGAGGCAGGCGGGTCGGAGTGCTTGACAATTCCGACGTGCTCCTTACCCTTGCCGGTATTTCGATCGAGTACCAGCGACTCGGTGGGTACGGGGAGGCCTAGAAGGTTCCTCTGCTGATGGGTAACCCTCCCTGATGGGTCCAGCAGTGGCGGTATGCCCTCGGGGGGTAAGTCTCCATCAAGGAATTCAAGCTACTCTTCCTTGTCCACGACGTCAGCCATGTGGACTGCGACCCCTCTCGAGGGAATGTCCTTGATGTCACATAATGAATCGGGCTGCCTCCGGATAGGGTCAAAGAGGAGAGCGAAATAGTGTCCCCAACCATGGACTTGCACATGGGGGGTAGCTTCCCTGATGATTATGCAGAGTACTTTGAAACTCTGAACGAATTTTCATTGAAGGGCGCTCTGGCGGCCTGGCGACTCAGGGTGCTTGGCCACAAGGAGTGCGGCCGAATCAATCAGGCGGCATTGCTCGCTGATTTCTTCGAAATGCTCTCGACTCCTGGGGTACACCACCCGTTCGTAATGAAGGCGGATGTGTGTCGCCCATAGGGTTAGACAAAAGCACCCCACTTCTTCAGGGGTAAGAGACTCTGGTACACGAAAATTCAGCGCCGCTGTCGGCCAGAACTTCTCCAGGAAGTAATCTGCTGCAAGAATACTCCAGAAGCTCTTGGGATCGGACTCAGGGTCTGGCTCTGTGTTACCCCACTCGTCAACCGGGGGCGGCTGAGGTACCGGTAGCGGTACCAAGGTGGACCTCTGGGATAGTAAACTCGGCGGCGGAGAATACGGCGAACGAGCTGACTGGCCACCGAATTCTGGGCCATCCTCTAAAGAGTGAGGTGACCTGGCCATGATGTCACGATACGACGGGCTAATAGCCAAAGATTCCGTCACAGGAGTCGTAGCTACCAGCGATAGGTGGTGTCGTCGCTCTACCGCCGTTGGCCCCCAAAATAGCTCTCTGTGATCTCTGGTAGAGGTAGAGGGCGCTTCTGGTGACGATGGCGGTGATTGCGCAGTCCAGACCTGCGGAATTCCCAAGATTTCTTCCTCCTGGATGTACCTGCGGAGAGAGATGGGAATCTGGTGGACCTCATATTCCGGGAGAATGTGGCTAACACGTCTGGTTCCTGCCCCAGTCCTTGATACAGAGGAGCGGGGAGAAGGTTCCATTGATGAGTCGCATTCCGCTTCCGAGTCGGAGAAGCGGGCAGGTTTGATCTCCACCCGGGCCTTCACAGGACTCTTCTTGTGGCGGCGATGACCCGCTCTCCTGCCCTGGGGTGGCTCTTCGGGACACGGTTGATTTTCATCATGTAGCCTCGGGGCGGAACTGGCGCCGTAGCGGAGGGGGGCCCCACTCGAGATAGCCGAAGTACAAGGGGAACCAGGGAAAATGTCGAAGGGTACATGGGTAGGACCTCCATGAATGGAACCCAAGTGGGCGGAGCCTCTGTTGAAACCGGCAGGAGCATGGGGAGGACCTCCATGGTCTATGCGGGCAGAGTGAGGCTGGACTTCACTCCACATGTTGCTGGGGTGAGGAGGACCTTCGCCCGTTGCAGACAGGACGTAGGGAGGGACCCCATGTTGGAGAAGGACTGGATGGACAGTGCCTTCAGATCAGCAGTCGGGGGCAAGAGGATGGACTCCATACCCTGTATAGTGGGCGCGGGAAAGGTTTTCGCGCTGAGCGTCAGTGCCGCTGGGCAGGTCTTCCTTCGAGATGGGGGTAGCACGAGGCATACCTCCATGACGAACTTTGGAGTGGGGAAGGCCCACACTCTGTGGAGTAGTGGTACGGGGAGGGCCTCCGTACAAGGTGACATCACCGCGGGTCAGTTCGTGGCGATCACCACTGAGGCCTGCCACCCGGAGAGTCAACCCAGCCTAGCCGTGGGGCGGTTGGGGTCTCGATCCTGGTCGGGCGAAGGAGTGCCCCTGCTCAGCGTATGCAGGGGCCCCATGATGAACGTCGGCGGTGGCTCGGGCCACTGTAGTTGTTGACGTTGACGCACCTAGGCGAGCGTCCTCAGTCCAGGCTCGGCGCTGACGTCGGGTCAGACGATCTGGTGCAGGTGGTGCAGGGGCATAGCCTGCCTACTCTTCCTACGGAGTCATATGGCGGTGCTGACGTGGCCGTGCGGGAGCTCTTGCCTAGAGCCCTTGGGTCAGGACCCTGAGCGGGCTGATCCAGACGGCACCCGACTCATCAGTGTAAGGTGAGGAGTCGTCAAGGCATTCCGGGGATAGGCTCCTGAAACAGTTGAACGTTGGGGTGGGGAGCAGGGGCTCCCTGCGCGGCCTGTTAGGGTGGTGTTGACGGCGGGGCCTGGAGGCCTACAGGTCCAAGCGGGCCATATCCCTAGTTGTGATGACCCCTTCATCCTCGTACCTGCGCACGAGGTTGTTGATCACCCTTCGCTGGATGACCTCTAATGGGGAAAGGGGACATGGGCGCCCCGTATTCTGCAGTGTGGCGGCCGTCATGGCGGTTGCGGTGCCATTCGGGGTGGCTGTGGCAGAGTCGCCCTTGCCCCTGCGTAGGTGGGCGGGCGGTGATGGCATCTCTGTAACAGCTACCTAGTTCCTGAGAAACGAAGGGATCAACTCATCAGCACTGAGAGGAAAAGAATCGACAGACAGTGCCCCAACGTCCTTCCATTCTCCACGTCTGTAAGAAGGATCCATGCCAACACGTTGCAGAACGGGGTGTTCCACGTTCTACTTCCCCGACTTCTGGTGAGTTTCATGACAGACCCGCTATTTGCTTTGCGGGACCAGGCGCCGGATATCTGGATCCGGTGACACGTCAATCTACTGGTGTCTCAAATGCTACTAATCTCCAAATTGGGGAGAAGAGATTCACGTCGGGTTCACCATTTCTGTTTTCGACGCTTTCTCCGGGGCGCGCGCATCCGTCCGTCCGCGGAGGAGGACGTGCGGCACTTGTTACCCCGCATTCCCGATTTCCAAAGGCGGGCGACATTCACTCTTTGTTCAGGAAATTCTGCTCCTTGATCGAAACGGGATGATGGGATGTTGATTCTTCCTTCTGTGGATTCCTCCTCAAAACTCATCACCTAGTCCGGGTCTCCCACATAGATTTAATACATAGTTCGTGAAACTCATCCCAGTGCCATGTTTCCATGGACGTCAGTTAATTACACTGCTTCTATCGGGACATTCCAAAGGGTCCAGTCAGGGCAGCAACCTTCAGTCGTGGGATTAGTCACGTTGAGGCATCAGTTTCATGTCTGGATGCTGGGGAACCTGGAATGTCTGTCTATTATCTCTGGTCATAGGGCTTCTCGAGGGCGTGGAAGCCCGAGGCATCCCACATCGAGTGCGGGGAATTATGTGCCATAGACACATATCTGCGAATTTCCTCAGCTTCCCGTGTTTAGCACAGGGTACGCCGTGAGTTTAACGTCTAGCGGAGATGGGTCAATCCGATCAGAACATTATCTAGAACAGATTGGATTGAGGGATTTCCCTTGAAGGGATGTCGATACCGAGGCCAGCCCATGGGTAGCTGTGAAGAGGAGTGTATCGACATGGTCTCACCGGGATATGACGGTCCAGGTGAGGATTGGGGTGGATGGTGGATGGGTGAATGAAGTGGAGGGTGGAATGGAAAGGAACCATCGCAAGGGCAACGGTGAAGTCGGGCTTGAGCCTTGATAGGGCTTCCTACGTATCCCCGTGGCAGGGAATCAAAGTCTGCGTAGTTCGGGATGGTGTCGGTGGACTGTCACAAGGGTGGACCTTGGCCCGATGCTTCAGCGAACCAACGTGAAGGTACACCCGTGGGTCCACTAGTGGTGGGCTTGAACCTTGGGAAGGTTTCCTAACTACCATGCCTTGACATGGATCAAAGTCCTCGTAGTTCAAGTGAAAATGGGGGGGGGGGGCTCGGCCCATCGACAAGGAGACGGTCTGGGCCAATGATTGTTGGTCTTGCACCTCAGGGAGGCTTCCTATGTACCATGCCTTGACATGGATCAAAGACCTCGTAGTTCAAATGGGTGTGCAGTTTAACGTCATGCGGGACAAGGGTGTGCAGTTTATCGTCATGCTGGACGAGGGTGTGCAGTTTAACGTCATGCTGGATGAGGGTGTGCAGTTTAACGTCAT
The DNA here is from genome assembly GCA_963277665.1 of Viscum album. Taxonomy (NCBI): domain Eukaryota; kingdom Viridiplantae; phylum Streptophyta; class Magnoliopsida; order Santalales; family Viscaceae; genus Viscum; species Viscum album. The sequence continues at coordinate 37,163,975 of OY728141.1, read as the reverse complement.
GATGGACGAGGGTGTGCAGTTTAACGTCATGTTGGACGAGGGTGTGCAGTTTATCATCGTGTTGGACGAGGGTGAAACTCGACGTGAATGAACGACCGAGTAATGTGGCTTGAACCTCATGGAGGCTTCCTACGTACCATGACTTGACACGGATCAAAGTCCTCGTAGTTCGCTGGGGGTAGGGGTCAGGGTCGGTGCTCACTCTAATCCCACGTGAGTCATGCTCGGTGTGAGAAACAAGAGGTCGCAAGGACCTAACGATCACGTCACAAAGGATACATCTGTGAGAAACGAAGAGGGGCTTATGCATTAGGTGGCCCATGGTGCTGGGACTTACTCCAGGATGGAGGCCCGAGGTGCAGCAAAGCACAGCGAAAGAGGGACTCGGGACCAATGATGGGAGGTGCCTCATTCCCTATCACGCCCTCCACTGACCTTGGTAGTGGAGGTGTACAGAGATGCAGGGGTGCAACCATCTGTTGGAGAACTAGGGTCTCCCTTCTCCTATGAACATATGCCACTCCAATAAGGAGGATATCATCCCTTGTGGATGGGTGATTCCACTCCCGTGGAGACGAGTGGCGTAAAAAATGTTCGAGCTGGGGGGACCCTTCGTGTGAAGCACGAGGTCGGGTAACATTTTAACGTCATGTGTTGAGGACGTGATGTTTGGAAGTTTAACGTCCTGTAGCTCGGACGAGGTTGGCTCACTCCGCACCCCTAGGACTTACATAACCGGTACCCTCTGGTCCTTGGGTAAGGGAAGGTACCAGTAAGGTCGTGGTCAATGGGGGGTGTGGAGCGAACCATCGAGGGGTCCACGTTAGCGTGGCTATACGAAGAAGAAATAGTCGTTAGGGTGCCTATGTGAAGAAGCATTAGGGAAAGCAACGCTACGAGTGCTATTGTCCATGGGACTTTGAAATCACATCATGCAAACCTGGAGGGTCGCACGGGAAGAGGAATTGCCAAGCAAAGGAGTGTGCTTCACGAATCAGAGTGCCTTGGCCCTAGCACGGGGCATATGTGTGAGTGGAGGGTGCTTCGCGAAGTGGAACAGTATTTGTGGAGCACTGCCTCACAAAGAAGGCGTGCCTCGCGAAGCAGGGTGCTGCGAAGCAATGTGCTTCGCGATGTGTATAGATCCTACCTTAGCATAGGGATCACTAGTATGGGTTGGGTGTTTCGCGAAGCATAAATGCTCCACGGCTGCCCGGGTTCCCTTGGAAATACCCTTCCTTCGCGAATGCCCTTGAGCTTCGTGAAGGGAATCCCTCTCGGAATAGGGGGTCAAAACGAGACCAAGCAAAGGCGTCTCGCGAAGTAGAAGTACCTCGCGGAGCTCATGATTCCCGGGGGAAAAGGGTGCTTCGCGATTCGGGAGAGGAGAAGACGAAAGGTCGGATCGTCTGTCCTTGGGACTCAGGGGGAGTCCAGTATTTATTGGCAAGGGGCGCCGCGAAGTAGAACTCGTGTGCCGCCTCAGGTGCTTTGTGGAGCGCTCGCGAACGTCAACGGCGTCCGTGGAGAGTTACCACCCCTGGAGCTTCGCGGCGGGCTCGCGAACGTCAAATGCGTTCGTGGAGAGTTACCTCCTCTGGAGCTTCGCGAGACCGAGATGCTCGGGGGGGCTTCGTGACGGTGCTTCGCGACGGTGCTTCGCGAGGCAGCGTGCCAGCCTTCTTTTTTGTCCCTTCCTTTCGTGCAAAATTTTGGCGCCAACAGACCCAAAAGGTTCTGAACCTTCTCATTCTTTTATGTAATCATTCCATCACCTGCTTAATTCTCTATTAATTTATCAAGGAGTAACCCTATGAATACTATAAATCGTAAGATATCCCATATACATATATATATGAAGTAGTTGAGGAAAGCAGTAAAAGGCAGTGTACTCCCACTACCATTACACTTCTCTATTGCAACCATTCCACCCATGGAAGCCCAGCCTCATGAACTCCTTACCATCCCTCAACAGATCAAATTATCATATAATCCTCAGGCTTCACCCATCCGAACAACCATCGTTGCATCAATCTGTTTACTGATTTTCCTAACCTAGTGATAAAAATCACCTCATTTCATAGTACAAGTCTTCTCCTTTAAGAGCTAGGACGATTTCATACCTGACGTGCAATTTATATTTATAATTACATGTAATTATCAATCTAAACCCTGTCATTTTATATTTATCACATAGTATAAACACTTTAAAAATAAAATGTGCAATTATAAAATTGAAATACCGTAAAATGTGCCTATCAAATTCCAAAAAGCAAGAAATCAAGCCTTGCCTCACTGGGATAAGGTTCATGGTCTCCCTTACCTCACTAGTTAAAAGTTCACATATCATGAACAATAAAATCACATTTGAAGTGATCCACTAAGGTGGAAATCATATAAAATGTAATCTAAAAAATAGAACAGTGTTTCCCACCCTTAGAAACTGAATCTATCCCTCATACATAGGGCTGAAGGCACCCAAGAATGAGTTCAAAATCTACTTCTGACCACATACTAATCTTAATTCTACCATTGAAAAAATATTAATACCACGAAAAGAGATAAAAGAAACTCCTCTAAAACCATTTTTAGCATCCCCGACCTGATTATCCACCTGAAAAGTGCTATCGGTTCAGGTTCCATAGGCCTTAGGTTCACCTCCCCGTACGCAAAAGGCAATCAACTAGCAGTGGGGGAATAATTTAACAATTTGTGGAGACAATACCCTATAGGGATATACAATAATTGTAGTTTGAGTATATAATATAACATTTAGAGGAAATGTATGACTCAGCAGACTTGAACAAAACCCACCATTAGTGGATGAAAAGTCAATATACAATAAAAGAAGTAATAAATAAGGAGAATTACTAGAAGGTAAATAAAAAATCCAGCCTTCCCAACACACCACTTGTAGAAATACTAAATAAAACATGAAAAACATGAATTTCATAAAAGGACTTTCCTGTTAATATAAAAAATCAGTGTTAATGGTAAATGATAGTAGCTACATAAATAATAAGAATGTCGATATAAGAGATCAAACTAAAAGAGAATTGAACAAAGGAAATATTCAACTGGCCCAACCTCAAGGTCTCTACCAAACTCTATGAAAGTAGCTGCTATGATATTTCTCCTGATGCTAATTTTTACCTAAATGTAAATTCATAAAGTCTACATGCTTCCCAAAGGACCTGTGTAGGGTGTAAGAACAAGTCTTAGTAGGATACCACCCAAAGTTGTATACCCAAAATCAATGTTTAAGCAGGAATGTTATATAAAAAATTAAAATAAAATATCATATTATAATAAATAAGAAATCAAAATTCTCTATAAATCAATGGACACCAAGAAGTTATCACCTACTTCATCCAATGCTGGAATATCATAAGTAAAGAGCGCCCTTGGCCCATGGACCAAGGAACCACTAATGTCAAAATCCTTGGTGAACCCTTAGGTTACACGTCCATCAATTAACTCGGCACCTCGTGCCTCACGAAACATCAATTCTTAATATAGTATCGACATCTCAAAGGCACGCCCAAACAATTTGTAACCCGGTACCATGGACCCCTTCTCGAAACCCTTGTCAGCCAAAGGAAATAGGTTCAGAGACATAGAAATTCCTATCCTCAAATAAATATCACCATCTTCTCATAGCACGATTTTTGTAGGAAGAGTGATATTTTCCCTTAAAATAAGTACATAGGCCCAAGGCCTCAATCACAACGAGTTTCATCCCCCAAATGATAGCCTCATCACTATCAACCAAAGGTTACTCAACTTCCTTATGGATTTACATGGTAATAACACCGAACACAAATCCTAATCCACTCTATAGGGGCTTATACACACATTAGTGGTCCAAAAAACCTCATCATGAAGTCATCGTGTTTTCACACGACTCAATTCAGTGCTTTGACAAACGCAAGTGATCAAAAATAACCAATATAAGATCTCTAAGCCACATCAAATCAGAACCTCATGCCCCTGAGACCATGTCAAACAAATATAATGGCCTTTCCATCCCAATATAATGGTCCATGTACAACACTACAATCTCACCATCCGAAAATGACATTTTGGATGCCCAATCATGTGGTCAAACTACTCAAGTAAAATCTAGGCCAAGCCCTACTAGTGATCAACATCAATCAATCCCGATGTCTTTTCCATCACAACATCGATCTGAGCCCGTCACAACCTCGTGGTCCTCACTAGTATATCACAAGAAATTATATATAAATAATTCACTTTAAAAAACAATTCAATTCACTACAATTAAATTCCACCAACAAAATAAACATATAAATTTATCATGGAGGTCTTGAATTCCTTATGTCCGATTAAATAATCCATAAAAATTTAAACAAATCTGTTTAAATTAATATGGAATCCCAACTCAAACCATCCTAAGTAGTAAAGTCCTCTTACCCTAATTCTCTCAAGTGAAAATGGATTGGGCATGCCCATAAACATCCCATAGGGTCACACAGTAATTTTGATATAAATCAATATATATAAATGGTTCTCACTCGAAATACCCAAATTCATGATAAAATCTAAACCCTCAAAATGACCATGAAAACAAAAATCAAGATATGAACCACCTACCTTAGATTCATAATCATAGGCACATCTGATATCATGTTCCAATTCGAAGCATATAGGCATAGATCTAAGTTTCCATTGAGAGCCCGTAAATTGGGTCGAATGGAAATCGTTGTGCTTGAGGTGAAAGATAAATAAAAAAATATTCTATTTTGAGGTTATCCGTACTGATGTGTTTTTGTAGCACCCAATGGATCAAATAACAGATCAAAGATGAGGGAGATAGCTCAAATATGGTGAATTAGATGAGGAGGAGGGTTCCTATTATGCAACGCGTGGAAAAGAAAGAATAAGGGTAGATAAATATGAAAATAAAAAAATGAAAAACTAAAAAAACACCATGTACCAGACGCAAGGTTTACCATCATAGATTTCTAAACTGTGCGGGCTACAGTACAGAGCTACAGGCCAAAAGGTAAACCTCACATTTTTTGCACATGGTTTTACCTAACCATTCTCAAACTGTATGGAATACCTCTATAATAATTGTAGATAACCTTGCACATCCATGTGCCTCACTTTTATGGTTTACCCAAACTGTTTGATGATTAAAAATGAGCTGCATAGTTACCTAGAAGGGTCCACACGATTTACCCTAAATCGTACACCCTGACCTGTTATTCTATAACATGCCATTTAGACTTCGATGCTCCCAAAACCTCTTTTGGACACCCAAGGATTCATCCAAATCTGGGAACCCATGTAAAAAACAAGATATAAAGGTAATGGAACTCTTGTAATTTGAGTTTTATCAACAAAATTGAAAATATAATAGCCAATAATTAATATTGTTCAAAATGTGAGTGAATTTTGACCCATTCTAAAAACTCGGGATGTTACACGCTTCTTAAATAATCATGATTTATTTTATGAAAAAACTAATGTAATTCATGCTGAAATATATATATTGTCCCATTAATAGATATAATGTTTTATAATGTTTTTATCCATTTTATGGGATTTCATTTAATGAAATTCCTAATTAAATGGTTAATAAAACATAAAAATCACCTGATAAAAGATTTTTTGTAATAAATAGTATCATCATAATCAAACAGAACATTGAGATTGATGCTTAGAAGGATAATATTAATATAATATACTCTTAATATTGGTAACTTAATAAATGGTATTAATCTCTATTGTTAACATTAAACATTCTTAAAGTATAATATATATTCTATGTTTTAGAGAAATACATGTTCCCAACTAATCAAGTGTTGAAGCTTTTCAACATATAAATCTAGATTCTTATGAAATCATATAATGATTCAAATAATTTTTCAAAATAATTATATGAAAAATGACTTAATAAATCATATTCTCTATGCATGTACTAAATATGATTTGGTAAGATAATAATTTAAAGAATTTCAGTCTTCTATACTCAATATGATAGCATATTCGGATTGATATTCAATGTGATTTAATATGTTAATGACTCAATGAGACTAAATTTTTCCGTAATGTGTTATTAGTTATATAATTGAATTCTATTATTAGGATAGATAAGTTATATTGACTTCATATTTTACATAACATGTCAAAAATACATAATGTGAGAAATAGAAAAGAATTGGAGACTGTACTTTGAAGTAATGGAGGTAAGTATTTGTTATATTTATAAATTTGATGCTTCAATATTAGGTGGAATGTCATAATATTTTTATTATCTCAATATTCTCTTGATAAGTTCATGTAGATAATTATTTTTTAACAAAATGAGATGGCTATTTTTAATATATATATAGTTTATGCTTTTTTAAATTCTATAACATGCTTTAAGAGAGATTAAAATGGTTTTTACTTGTTTGGGAATTAATCTTATTTTAATTTATGGAAATGTTCTTCAAATGTGAATGAATTCAAGAAATGTTACCTGATATTTTCAATGTTTTGAGAACAGATGAACTAAGCATATGATTTCTAGGTTCTAAGTGTTGTATAGACAGTATTAGTGGGTAAAAATTCAAACTAGAAGAAGAAAAGTTTGTTGAAAATCTCAGAAATGTTTCTTCAAGATGATAGTCAAGGTCATTTAAACCTAATTATTTCACGGTGAAGGACTAATAATTCCATATGACATGTTATCAAGATATCTGAAGGTGTTTTTGGAAAATCCATGGAATTTACATGTCGATTATAGGTGTTATAGTAATAAATTATTTAATTTTTAAGGGTATGTGACACTAAATATAAATTTTTAAAAAAATATAAAAGAGTTAAAAATAAAATAGTAATTAGTTGAGAATCTATTTTGAATATATTTTATAAAGAAAAGAGTTTCTACATCAAATTTTAATGTAAATGAATTTATAATTTTTATATGAACCTAAGTTAAGTGTTTGTATGCTCATCTCATTTCCCTTATATGATCAGATAATTTACTCGCTAATAAATATTTTTTTTAAAAAAGGTGATAAAATTATCTACATACACATGGTTTAAGATTCATTGGATTCTATAAATAGTTTTTGAAAAATATAATTATAAAAAAATTATCTAGGATAAAATTATTATCTAACTATTTATTAAAATATGATGGAATGTGACTCCTCCCCATTAGTGGTGTATATTATAGAATAGTATTATTTTCAAGAAAAATGATCAAAACACATATAATTACATATAAGATATAAAAAATAGTTTATTTGATAAATATTCCTATTAGAAAGAAATAAGTATTATTTTTTAAACATAAATGAGTTTGTGTTGTACATTATCATGATATTCTGAGAAGGCAATACTGACTAAGAGGTTAGTGGGAGTTTGTTTGGAATTAGAGAAGTTAAAATTAAAAAATAAAATAATAAAGTTATATTTATTTATACATAATATTCTATAGAGTTTAAGATGTGTAATGGTAAAAAAAATATAAAGAGTTACTTTTAATTACCATTGAAAGTGGACATCACTATTTCCAAACTATTATACTAGATTATGTTTAAATTTTTATTCACCTAATATCTTAAAGTTGTTAATGTTTGAGGGTAAATAAAAATGTTAAGAGGAATATTACTTACTGTAAAAATAAATATCACTTTACCCTAAAATATTTTAGGATATGAATATATATAGAAATGTAAATAGTTACATTAGATACTGTAAAAAAGTAAATATTACTTTATCCTAAAAGGGATTAGGATGTGATAATAAAGAAATAATTAAATAGTTAAATTAATTTAAAGAAAAGGTTTTTTGTAAAGGGTTCCATGAATGATGATTATTATGAAGAAATTATATATAGTTTTAAGTATAAACTCAAAGCAAACATCATATAATTTTATGTTGTGAAGTTAAAAAGTTTGAATCTGTTCAAAGTGTTGAACAGTTTGGGAAATGATTCCTATATGTCACTATTGTTAAAATTTAATTATTTCATATATAATTCTCCCTAAAGAATTAGTAGGAGAATTTTATTAGATAAAAATTAATGAGAGTTGTTCCACAGGTCCCTTAGGAAACAAAATTTTTAACTCGATTAAATATAATAGTGGTGAGAGTTTTTTTGCCTCCAGATAAGAGAGTGTTTTGGGTGCGTTATTCTCTTTCTTAATGGGTTTTAATTGTGAAAATATGATTATAATGGATTGGATTTTTAAATTGAGTTTAAATGAATGTTTAATAAACTTGGATATCCCCCCACCTACCCCTTAAATCATTATTCCCTATTTAATGTCTCATTATCTATCTAATTAATTAGAACCTCACAGATTTCCCTCACCTAGAAGTTATGGTTTAATCAAAAGGATATAATGATAAATACAATATCTAATATAACCTAGCTTAGTGATATTAAATCTCTAATAATTTTATCAAGTCAACCCACTACTCATGATTTAAAATAGTGGAGAGACAATAAGTGGCTTGTGTGTATAATATAATGAAGGGAAGAATAATCCAATTAGTATAAAAATAAGAAAATCTCTAAATATATAACCAGTTCAAATAAATATAGAGATATTAATAGAATATATAAATAATTAACAACTATAATTAATTAAAAGGGGAAACTGAATCTCCTCAACATAACCACTAATTTCTTTATTCACAATCACTGGATGATTATAGAAAAATATAAGAGATTAATAAGTAAAAAGTAGCCTAGAATAATTGAGAAGTCGCAGAAGACACCCAATATTTAGTGAACATATATTTATTTCTAAATATGTTTCACAATTCCAGGATTGGTTTGAGACCTTTGAAATATTACTCAAATTTAGTTTTCAATTCCCATTTTCTCAAATTGTCTCTACATACACAGTTTAAGGGATGTAATCAATAAGTTGGGAATCTCAAATCTTATATATCATGTTCAATAATTCTCCAAAATATACATCCATTTATTTAGCACAAATTCTCTCTATGTGGAAATCCAATTGGAGTTTGACAATATTTGGGCTGAAACGAGGCATGAATATTTAATTTACGTCAAATTTGGACATTTTTTTGGGAATTTTGAGTATTAATATTGTGGTGAAGTGATGACCCATATGATGTTACCCTTACATGGGCATATATTTCAAAACCTAACATAGTTGCTTGATCCTTACACAATTTCCACTCACCCTTATGTTGTATTAGAATATTCCTAGGTACCCTAACATACACTATCCTTCTGTAACTTGAGTACTTGTGGTTAGTTATATCCTCTCATGTGATAACTTGGAATTATTTCAGCTTCAACTAATCATGATTTCTATTAGACTTCACATTATTATTCAATTTCTTCATGTGGTATCTTGAACTCCTCCTTTGTTCACTTCATTATAACTTGTAAAATCTTAATGATTTTCCAAATTTTTATGCATGGTCATTCCTATGGTCGATCAGAGTGATCAGGCAGTTTTTTGGCTCTTAAGGAAGCTTGAGTTATAGTCACATGGTATTTTTACATGGTATATTTAGTTTCCTTCATATGGTAGGTTTTTTTAGGGTGGTGGGGAGGCACATTAGACAATATGAAAGTATAACTGTTTGTTCAATCAATCCTTTTAAAACATTTAACTATAAACCTAAACTTTAAGAATATAATAAATTTTGTTAATACATTTGCTATTTGATTTAGAATTGATGAAATCATTAAAATTATATTTTCAATCATTTTAACAGTGGAATACCAAGGTCCAAATATCAATTTATCATTTCATTTAATCCCAAAAATTTATTAAACACTCAAAAATAACATATTAAGGCATTTATCATTTTAATTCAAAATTCCCAACAGTAAAAAAATGATTGATCTATTCATGTTTCATCAAGATTAAGGGGTTAATTTCATTGAAAACAAATTAAAAATTAGATATGTTTAGTCTCTCATCACTCCACCACACTTATGTTATTTGACTCTTTTAAAATACACAGATTTATTTTATTTTATTGGATATGTCATTCCTAGACTTTAGTACACTTACCTGGTAAGAATAAAATCACACATTCATCTATTTTTTGAATTTCTATTCTTACTATATGACTCAATATCATGGCCTTACTTTAATTTGATCATAAATTAATGTTTCAATTTGTTAAAAGTATACATCTAAATAGAATCAAGATTTTTTCAAGTGTCTCTTTCCCTAAATCATCCTCTGAGCTTCATAAACCCAAGTTCCTTTTTTACACTACCTTAATATTTCCTAAATAACATTTAAAAGGATTATTGGACCCTTATTCAGCCATGTTCATAATTCCCCAAATCTTTTCATCCCATTCTTTAATTACAAATTCTTGAATTTTTTCCATCCATATCTGTGCAAAGTATATATTGAATGATCAAAACTAAACTCATCACTAAACCATCCTAAGATATCATGTATCCCATGGGAATAATTTTAATAGTCAAGGAATATAATTAATTCTTAGGTATGTAGATCTGCGGTCACTCAAACTCTTATTATATGGAAAACACAAATGCATGTACATTTGTTGACTCAATTAGACCACTAAATTAGTTCCAATTTTCTTTTTTAACCCAATTCATATATGAAATAAAAATTTATATTAGGGAGGCTCCACAATGTGATAATTTATCACTAAGGGTAGTTTATATAAATTTTTACTCATTAGTTATAGTTTTCTCATGTTATGATTTTAGTTCCACTAAGTTATGTTTTATTTATAACTCTTTTCCTAGTTTTGAATCAAGTAAGATCTATGAAATAAAATAAAATCCACTCAACAATAATATAACACTAAAAATTTCAAAACCAATGAACTCATTCCACTCTACCATAGTATTTTTCCATGGGTAGGATAGCATTGGGGATCATATTTATTTTATTTTATAACACTCCGAAATTTAAAAAAATAAAATGTATATAGTAATTACACACATATTATAAAAATGTGATCCTATAAAACACTTTTTTTATTTTTTTTAGTTAAAAACATTTAAAAATACACAAAGGAAAACCCAAAATAAATATTTATATTCAATTTTACTTGCCCATCTCTCACACACATATCATAGACCGAAATCTATAAATACCCTGACCCTAGTAGCCCAGATCTGGTGCCTTAATTTGTTATATTGGTATTAATAATAAGTGTTTGCATCCAAAAGGATTTAATAGTTTAGTAACTTTGGAAAACCTGATACGTAAATAAGTTCTACATTACATTGTGAAAGGAAAAAACATGACAATCCCGTTGTAAGCACCCATAAACTTCTAGATTGTCCCTACAATTCATTCATAATATACATCTTCACATATTAGGAAAAATAAAACATAATAAATGGGTGAGTTCGAATGCTTATCAAGGGTATGAAATAAAATTTAAGCTAACATAAATAAATATAAAAAATAATTCAATTTGTATAACTAAAAACACATTCCATTAAAACATAATCTTGAGAAAAATATGGTAGGAATAAAAATATGAATAAATAATTACATATAAATAACTACAAGAGAGTGGATCTTAACAAGTTATATTAAACTAGTTAAATGATCACAAATATTATCAATTATTAATATCATAATGATGGAATTTATAATGTCGGGCATCGTAAAGATTCTGTCAATACTTCAGCCAATACACTATATATAAATGGGTAAAAACCTGGTCTATTTTGTCTAATGAGACCTACTGATGAATATATGGGCTACATCATTCCCATACGTTCACTTTATAAGTCCAATTCATTCCTTATATGAAAGGAGTGAAACATAATTAACATAAACATTAAAATTTAAACTAGAATATGGAATGTAAATAATATCACCAATCAGTTAACTATCTAGAGTAATATAAAGAATCATAAACCAATCAATAAAATATGGGATATGGTAACTTAAGAGATCAATATCAACTATGTATAAGACTAAAAGGAGGTTATTTAAATAGATGAAAATATTCTAATAAAAGTTTTGTGAAATTCTCAAGAGAAAAACCCTTTTACTTTGGAAATAAGTTTTCTTTTTGGAAAATAATTTGTAATTATCCTAAAAATAAGATTTTAAACATATATATCCCAAATAATAAAAGGGGTGAAATTATATATGAGTAATATTAAAAGAATATTCATACTAAATTTTGGATACTTTGGAAAAATTAGTTTCTAATAAACATTAGGAATGTGCCACTTTAATCTGGTTTAAGGGAAAATAAAAAAACTTATTTAAAGAAGAAGAAAGAATATTTGTTTTCATAAAACCAGAAATTAACTAAGATAGTATTTTATGATAAAAAGGGTTATTTTATAAAAATATTGGTGGTTTAAAATATATTATGTGGTGGGCTTGAAAAAGGGGGAGAAATTGAGAAGTTCTCTTTAATCAGGTTTTCTTATCATGGGGAATTAAAAAGAGAACCTTATAAGACATCTATTTCACTACCATGGAAAGAATAATTGAGATAGGTAAATATTTTTGGAACATAAAAACATAATTTAAGAGGATTAAATAATAATAATTAATAATTACATTGGGGTAAACACATATAAAGTGTAACCCAAAGAAAATTAGAGGTTTGGGAAGAATCTCAAACCATGTGTCTGAAAGTGTTCTACACTTATTATAAATATCCTGGATAATGAAATTGGATTAATTAATTATTTAATTAATAACCTATTAAACATTTATCAAAATTTTATTAAGTTGATTTATAAACATTTTGATGTTTTATAAGATTCTACTTCTTCATTCGAGAGTATCTGTTTCCTTGGGTTTTATGATTGGTTAACTTGAATGCATGTACGAAAGATCATGTAAAATGGGAATAGTTATCTAGAACTAAAATTATATGTTATTAATGAATATAAAAAATATTAAATGATCAGATATATTATTTTTTCCATATATTAGGATGATTCATTTGATAAAATGTTAATGATAAGTGTTTAGTTTATTTTGGTGCTTTTTCGATCATCACACACTAGTTTTCTTATATTAATTAATATTATGTATATAAACTGGTTTTAGAAAATAAAAATGTTTTAATAAATATATTATATTATAATTTAGCCAAAAATTATATTATGACTATCCCTGAAGGCTGAATTAAAAAAATAAAAACTCATCATCCACAAATGTGGTAAATCGGCACCTCACAGATGATGTTTTCATTTTTAGAATAGAAGGGGAAGAGAAGAGATTTTATGATTGATATAAAATTATCATAATAAAATTATATTATATAAAATATACTGGATTTATCATGCCACTTTTTTATATATGTGTGAGTAAAGGATAATAAAATAAATAAAAGAAAAGAAAATTAAAAGAATTGAAGGGGATTTTACCTCTTGAATTCATCTCCTTGAGAACCTCCTTAAAGAACACTGAAATGGCATTTCGGCTGAGACCAAAAAGATTGGAACATGAGGGAGAGGTTTAGGAAAAGTATTGGGTAGAAATTATGCAACCTTCAAGGCTTTGGAGGTGTGAGGATAAGAGGTGGTGGGGGTGGTATTTATAGTGGAGGAGAGGGGAGTTTTATAATTATTTTATTCATTATTTTATTATATTGGCTCAAGAATATGAATAGTTTTACCCTTATCACAAGATATATTTAAAGAACGAATTATGTTTTGAGATTATTGGCTTACGTTATACATACATCATCTATAACTCAATAATTCGTGTATTTATTAAATACCATAAATTACCGTATTTCACTATTCCCCAAAAATTCAACTATTTTAGAAAAATACCTAAAATTAACTCAAGCCATATTTTAATGTATAGAATTAAAAAATAGACTCTGTTTTATTAAAATAATTTCCTAAATATGGGAAATTTAATTTTAAAATAAAATCATTATTTACTCTAAAAATACAAATTATAATATTATAATTGTTATTATGACACTTTGAAAAATTAATTATGGTCTCATAAAATTATCTTATAATAATAAGACAAAAAAATAATTTGTGAATCTATTTTATGAAAATAATTTTCTTTTAAATAATTTTATTAATTTTGAAATTTTAAATAAACAATTATGTTTAACAAAAATAACAACACTTAATTTATCATTTTTAAACCATTTATATACTTATTCCGAGATGTAAATATTACATATTTCATTTATAAAATACCAAAATTTTATTTATACTTTTATAGGTGAATTTATTATTCCATTGGTCATATTACTATTCCTAATGGTCACATTACTATTCCAATGGTCTTGTTTAATAGTATATCATGGTTTAAAACCTGGTGTTGCGTGAAGCATAAACTATCAAAGTTATTAAAATTTAGAAGAGACATAACATAATACCTTGGGCTGTTACATTCTCCCCTCCTTCAAAAAAATCAACCTCAAAATTTTCGAAATGTCACCTCATAAAATGAATTGGTTACTTCTTAATCATAAATTCCTCTAGTTCCCACATCACCTCTTCAATTTTATTATTTTCCCAAATTACCTTTACCAGTCGAGTAGTATGATTCCTCAAAACCAACTCTCTAGTATTTAGAATCTAGATAGGCTCTGAATAGTACAATAAATTAGGTTCCAAATATATTCCTTCAGAAATGAGGACATGTGTTGGATCTGGCATTTATTTCCTTAACAAAGAGATGTGGAACACATTTTCTACTTTAGAAAGGCTGGGTGGAATCTCCAAATGATAATCCATAGATCTAATTCTGTCTAGGATTTGAGAAGTTCCAATATATCTAAGGCTTAGTTTCCTATTCTTTCAAAATATTATAACACCCTTCCATAGAGATACTTTCAATAAAACATGATCTCCCAATTTAAATTTCAAATACTGCCTTCAGTTGTTGGAATATCTCTTTTACCTACATTGATCTTCTTTTATATGGGTTTGAATAGTATTTACCATTTTTATTGTTTCCTCCACAAGTTCTAGTCCTACAAGCTTCTTTTCACCAAATTCATCCCAGCAAGTCGGTGTATGACATATCTTTCAAAACAATGCTTCATATGGTGCAATTATAATATTTGAATGGGAAACTATTACTGCAGAAATACTCTACCAATGGTAAATATTGATCCAACATACACTGAAAATCAATTGAACATTATCTCAATATGTTATCTAATGTTTGTATGGTGTTTTGAGTTTACCCATCATTTTGAGGGTGATAAGAAGTGCTCAAATGAATCTCAATTGTAAAGACTCGTAATTTTCCATGTAATTTTTTTTAAGTATATGGAAATATTACCAGTCTGTGAAAATTGACAGCACATGACTTTGAGGCCCAAAGTTCTCGGAATTTATTTTTTAACTTTCTTTAAGGTGTGTTCAGTTAACATGAGAGAGGGAATTTGTAACTTTTGAACCAGTGCTTGGAATTGAAATCTGAGGACACTGCTGAACTCGTAGTGCCGATATTCACTTAAGGGATCCATTACCTTCAACCATAGTAGGTCGAAGGTGGAAGTTGGAAATATCATTTTTTTCAGAGGAATAAAAATAAAAAAATAGTTTTATTTTTATTTTAAATCTCTCCACCACTTTTTGAATTTGGTGGTTGGGACCACCTGACCTTGAAACCCCTATTTTAAGGGGGTGACATTAATGGTTTAGTTAAATCTAATAACTTAACTTAAATGAGAGGGGATCTTAGACTCTCCTGGTATTTAGAACTGGGTTGGAAAATATTCGGGAATTTTGGCTGGAGAACTCCTGTCAGAAGGAACATGGAAGCTCCAACGAAGAATGAACATCTCTCCGGATCAAGAATGTTGAACCGACGTTGGAGCGTGATTCAGAAGCGTGTTGTGGGAGCGACGAACGTCGGTGTATTCATCGTCTTTATCTTCTTACTCATGCCATCTCCAATGAACTATTGAGGTAGGTAATTGTTCATATTGTTCTTTGCGCTGAATCGATTTTTTGAATTTATGAACCGCCTACTATCGATCTAACACAGAGCGTGCAGGCCAACCGAACATGGCCTGATCCCTCAGCTACTAGGTTGTTTGACGTGTTCTTTGCAGGCGAAACCACGGGTTGAGTGGAACTCAACCTTGACAAGATAGATGAGAAGTCGATGCCCTGGGACACACAATGATTCCTTCGGATTGAATAATGGTCCATCGGAGCTCACCTGATGACCCGCGGAAGTCCGCTGGCGACTGGTGCTGGCGACCGGTGCGGGCAGGGTACAGGCGGTGGCCAGCACACCGGCCAACCGCGAAGGTGGCGGTGGCATAACTGTGCCACCTAAGGAGGTCGTGGACCGTCAGCTGTAGTGGAGGAGGGGGTGACCGGCATGCTGGTTGGCCTCATGGAACCCTAGTAGCGCAACTGCACCACTGGAGATGGGGGTTGCCGCTACTGAGCTGTGGCAGCGCACCCAGAGGGCGGTCGGCACCTGGCCAGACATGGTTGGAGCAGTGGTGACATCGTGCCACTAGAAGAGACATCGGCTGGCACCCCATCTGGCCGCGACGCATCAGATCTGGACTCGCTCTGGCGGGTCTCGCATTCCATCAAACAGCGCCACATGGTTTCTCCATATTGGCCAAAACCGAACGGTCCAACTAGACCTTTCGGGAATCCTGGGGGGGATCCTCCCATGGTTGGCGGTTAGGACAGGCCCCGCTCCGGCAGACCGCACCCAGCTAC
Organism: Viscum album; assembly: GCA_963277665.1. Lineage (NCBI taxonomy): Eukaryota > Viridiplantae > Streptophyta > Magnoliopsida > Santalales > Viscaceae > Viscum > Viscum album. Next base: position 37,147,318 of record OY728141.1, on the reverse strand, counting down.
AGGCTGAGTTGAGCAGTCCGCGTCGAGCGGGCCATGCCGAGCAGGTCGCACTGAGTGGGCCGCGCCGAGTAGGCCGAGCCAAGCAGACCACGCCTAGAGGGCCGCGCTGAGCGGGCTGCGTCGAGCGGGCCGTGTCAAGATGGCCATGACCCGTGTTCCATTTCAAGCAGGCCGCACCCCGTGGGCCATACCGAGTGGGCCTGGACTATGTCAGGTCAGCCCAGGCCCAGGTCGGTCCGACCGGGTTAGACTGAACAAGGACCCATATGGACCCAGATACACCTTTTTGGCCATATCTTGAGAACCAGGCGTCCGTTTGATGAACCATCTGCGGTTCCAGAATCCTTGGATCGAGATAGTCCTTTTGGTATAATCCACTTGAGTTTTGAATAAATTTGGAGTATGAATGGGTTGGATTGAACCTGAATCCAACCGGGCTCTCGGAACAGAAACGCTAATAACTTAAAGATCAGGCGTCTGATTAACACGTCGTCTGCCATGTTGGGTCCCTTATGACGAGACAAACCTTGGTGATACTTCTTCGCAGGACTTAGTGGAATTTGAAGTATCGACTAATGTATTTAGAAGAGGATACTCACAGAATCAAGCATTCTTATTGAGGGAACCCTGTGGCTAGCTGTACTTAAAGAATATTCAGATCCTATGTGGGTCATCTTCAGATCCTATGTGGGTCAGCATCTTCAAATCTTATTTGGTTCAGCATCGACAGATCCTATGTAGGTCATCTTCCGATCCTCTTTGGTTCATCTTCAGGTCCTATGTGGGTCATCTTCGATCCTATGTGGTTCAACAGCAGAGCTTCTCGATGAAGTAAGATGATCTAGCAATACAGCTAATGTTCTATACTTTTGTACATAAGTTATACCTGGTGTGAGATGAGTCTTTACCTTTGTGGTATTCTTCTATCTGGTGATACCTACGTGGTGTTATTTCCTTCTTGGAATAATTGTGCTTTTGGATAAATATTTTGGCTATGTGTTCCTCTTGAATAAGTTGGGATACTAGATAACTTAGGTATATGTATGGGCATATACTCAAGTAGGGTTGATTGTTGCTTCATTCTTTGTAATTGTGGTCTTGATTTTCGGTTTATCCTTTGTGGATTCTGAGAGACATTTGAGGGTCTTGATGTCTCTACTGATTATTGTTATACTCACCCATGCACGGGCTACGCACGCACCTTGATGTGTCTTCTCCAAACGACAGACTGCATTGATCGAGGCTGAGGGTGCTAGGACTGGAGTTCGTGGTCAGAGTTTTTTGACTGGTAGGGACCCCGGCTGATCTTATGGTCATCCTTGCTACCATTCTTCTTTAGGCAGCAGCGCGGAGATGGTGGATCTTGATGCTCCAGTTTCACGACAAAGTGACTCTCATTTGGGCGGACTTAGAGAGCCTTTTCAGGGCAGAGTTCATCCCAGCGACCTTACACTCTGTGCGTGTACAAGAGCTTCTCCACTTGCAGTAGGGTAGCATGATCGTGGATCAGTATTCAGCGAGGTTCACCAACCTCTCGTGTTACTCCACTGACATGGTGCAAGACCATTTCTTCAGGGACCGGACCTTCAATTAGGGGCTCAAACAGATGATCGGATCTTCGATGGTGTCTCTCAACATCCCGACACATGCTGGGGTGTTAGAGCAAGAAATCTTGGTGGAGAGATTTCTTTCTAAGTAGACACCGACAGAAAAACCCACCATCAGATGTCATGGAGAAAATTCATTGGTAGCTAGAGGTAGACAGATGATACAGAGGTCCAAGCGGACCAAACCTATAGGTGGACGACCATAGGATACAGGTTCGGTTGTGCAGGGTTCTCAAGACAGAATAGGGTAGGCAAGGAGTAGGCATTGTTACTCGTGTGGTGGGAAGGGTCACATTGCTCGTGACTGTCTGACCCGCCATACAGATGATTAGAAGATGGTCGAAGGACCGCCTAGGCAGAGGCAAATATTCGATCGAGGAGGATCGAAAGTAGTAGGTGGATGTGTAAGAGGATATGTCCATGAAACAAGCGTTGGGTAGAAATTCGAGGTTCTATCGTCACCACCTTTAGGTGGTCGACCCTGACCACATGGAGTAGATAAAAAGGGATGAGCCCAGTCTAGACAGCTAAGGTCTACGACCACGGTGCTCTAGAGATTATTCGAGGTACGATCTGTGTCTACTCCACCTTAGCTTAAGTACTTATAGAAATAGGTTCCAGTCACTCTTTTATTACCACGACCCTCGTTCGGATATCGGAGATTCCGGTGGAGCCGTTGGCTCGATCCTTACAGCTAGAGACTCCTACAGAAGAGGATTCGACGATTACACACTATTGTTGACAGTGTGAGATTACTCTAGGAGGCAAGATCTTCAGCTCGGATCTTCTAGTAGTGGCATCGAGGCCTTACAAGGTCATCTTGGGTATGTATTGGTTATCTAAGGTGTATTCTTAGATCGAATGTATTAGGTGCAAAGTGTGGTGTGTCTACGAGAATGGGATTAGGTTTTTCTTTACCGATGAGAAGGAAACCTTTGCAGCATAGGATGGACTTGCCTGGAGGAGGTTGTAGCCGATCATGCATCAGTTGGCTAGACTTACCCTTTGAGAGGTTGATGTTGACAGTCTGATTTATCCGGTAGTGGTGGACCAATACGTTGATATTTTCCCTGATGATGTTTTGGGTATACCTCCTCGCAGAGAGGTGGACTTTTATATCGACTTGTACCCTGGGATGACACTGATATCTACTCCAGCATAATGGGTGGCTCACACAGAGCTTCAAGAAATGAGAGTACAGTTGGAGGACATGTAGGGGAAGCGGTTTATTAGGCCCATTGTTTCTCCTTGGGCATCCTCTATTTTGTTCGCCAAGAAGGCGGATGGAAGTTTGAGACTCTGTGTGGACTATCGGTTCCTGAACCATGAGAACGTGAAGAATAAGTACCCACTACAGAGGATTGACGATCTTTTTGATCAGTTAAAGGGAGAAAGATGGTTTTCAAAGATATACCTCAGATCAGGTTATCACTAGCTCAGGGTATGAGATGAGGATGTGCAGAATACGGCCTTCAGAGGTCGGTATGGACACGATAAGTTCTTGGTTATGCCATTCGGTGTGACCAACGACCCAGGAGTGTTCATGGGACTCATGAACAGGATCTTCCAGCCATACCTCGATCACTTTGTGGTAGTCTTCATTGACGACATCCTGGTATACTTAGTTATAGAGAAGGATCATGCCTATCAACTACAAATAGTTCTGGACACACTTCGAGAGAACCATCTTTATGGTAAGCTCTTGAAGTGTCAGATCTGGATCTGAGAGGTTCACTTCCTGGGACATGTCATCTCGGAGGCTAGAGTTGTGGTGGATCTAGCAAATATTGAGGCTATTCTTTCTTGGGAGCCACCCAGGAGTGTGACGGAGGTGGGGAGTTTTCTGGGTCTGGCCAGTTACTACCGGAGTTTTTTACCTTACTTTTCTAGAGTTTCTACACCCTTATTAGCATTGAAGAAGAAGGGACAACCCTTCATGTGGTGAGAGAGATGTCAGCGGTGTTTCTAAGAGCTGAGGTAGATACTGACGAGTGCCCCCGTCTTGAGGCTACCGGAGGAGGGTGTTGAGTACGTAGTCTAATGTGGCACATCAAAGAACAGGCTTGGATGTTTCTTGAGGCAGGAGAAAGCAGTGATCACGTATGGTTCTCGACAGCTAAGAAAACATGAGAAGAACTACACTACCCATGACCTGGAGTTATCATCAGTGGTCTTTGCCTTGAAAATGTGGCGACATTACTTGTTGGGTGAATATTTTATAGTCTAATCTGATCACAAGAGTCTTAGTTATATCTTCTTTCAGAGGGACCTGAACCTAAGACAGTGGCGTTGGCCTGAGTTCCTCTAGGACTATGACTTCGAGATAGTCTATACTCCTGGGAAGGGGAACGTAGTAGCAGATTCACTCAATAGGAGATCTGTTATGTAGTTTTTGGGTGAGGCGATAGAGAAGCTAGTCACTTTATGGATATCCTATGTGGATTGAGATGGAGTGGATTATCTTTAGCCTCTGACAGTCACTGCCCCACTCCTTCAGCGAGTCGGGGAGGCATAGCTTGGGGACACTGACTATGAGGCTCGACGTGCTTAGATATCTATATAGAAAGCACCTAATAGATTTTCTAAACTTGGGGAGCACATCATCCTTTTTAGAGGACGTACTATGGTACCGGTGGTGCTACGGGAGGAAGTGCTAAGGGAGTTCAATACGTCACCTATAGCGGTATATCCAGGAGTGGCAAAGATGTACCAAGGCCTCTGATGTTAGCACAAGTGGTTGTAAATGAAGAAATCGGTGGTAGAGTTTGTCTCATGGTTCCTCACTAATCAGCAAATGAAGGTAGAGCATCAGGTTCCAACAGGTTTAGCTCAGCCACTTGAGGTTCCAGAGTGGAAGTGGGATGGTATTTCCATGGAATTCGTGACAGGACTTCCACGCATGTTCAAGGGACATGATTCCATTTGGGTGATTGTTCCCCGACTCACCAAGCAATCCCACTTCCAACCTATCAGAGAGAAGGGATCAGTATAGATCTTGGTAAGCCTCTACATACAAAAGATTGTATGGATTCATGGAGTTACCTCAACGATTGTCTCCGATCGTGATTTATGTTTTACTTCATAGCTATGGAAGAGGTTGCAGGAGGCGTTCGGGAGTCAGCTTCGATTGAGCACCGCCTTTCATCAACATATGGATGGTCAGACAGAGAGGATCGTTCATAACCTCAAGGACAAGTTGTGTGCTTGCATCCTTGATTTCGGCCGCAGTTGGGATGATCACTTTCCCTTGGTGGAGTTCACGTACAATAACATCTATCACTCCACCATTTGTATTTCACCATTTGAGGCATCGTATGGTCGACCTTGTAGATCACCTCTGTGCTGAACTGACCCAGGGGATTTAGTACTCATGGGACAGGATATGGTATGAGCTACAATAATGAATGTGCAGATCATTTAAGAGCAGATGAAGACTGCATAGAGTAGGCAGAAGTCTTATGCTGATAGGAGATAGAGACCTCTGGAGTTAGAGGATGGTGACCATGTCTTTTTACGGGTCTCACCTCAACAAGGTTTGCAGAGATTTGGCCAGGGCAGAAAGTTATCTCTGAGGTTCCTAGGACTCTCTCAGGTCCTCAATAGAGTTTTCGAGGTGGCATACCACCTAGACCTTCCCCCTAAGTTTCACAGGGAGCACGACGTTTTCCACGTATCCCAGATGAGGATTTATGTACATGATCCATCACACATCATTGACTGGGGTGAGCTGGACATCGAGGATGGGGAAACTTTTTTTAAGGTTTCAGTAGAGATTGAGGATCGACAGGAGAGAGTCATCTGTGGGCGATCGATACCTCTGGTTCGCATACGTTGGCAGAACGAGAACCTCCTGGAGAGAACATAGGAGCAGGAGGCTTAGATTTGTGCTCAGTACCACTACTTGTTTCCCTATTTTGTGTTGTGGCTTTCAGGGATGAAAATCCCGGAGGTGGGGAGAATGTAAAGGCCTGGAATTTTCCATGTAATTTTTTTAATTATATGGAAATATTACGAGTCTACAAAATTGATGGCATGTTGTTTTGAGGACCATGGTACCCAAAATGAATTTATGAACTTTCTTTAAGGAATGTTCAGTTGACACGCGAGCATGAATTTGTAACTTTTGAACTGGTTCATAGAATTGAAATATAAGGACACTGTTGAACTTGAAATGTCGATATTTTCTTAAGGGATCCTTCACCTTCAATTGTAACACCCCAACCCCAGTTTCCCAGAGTTGGTGCATTATTAAATAACATTGGCATGATCACAAAATATCAAGTCTCGAAAGACCGATTAGTTTAGTAGCCTCAGAAACACTAGATACATTCATAAATTATACATTACATCATAAAGTGAAAACTACATCAACATCTTGTCTCCACACTCATATCCCCCTATACTATCCCTGCAGGTCATTCATAAAATACTTCTTCACATACTGGGAAAAATAAAACATAGGAAGGGGTGAGCTTAGATGCCCAGTAAGGATAACAATATAGAGGAAACTTTCATAAATAAGAATAAACATTTAAGGAAATGTATAACTAAAACAAAATCCTTTTTAATTTGAAATTTAGCATAATATGGCAGAAATAAAATGAAATAATCCCATTTACTTATTCACATGGATATTCTAATAGTCAAATAATCACATGCAATAACAATAACCACTTTCATAATGATGGAATGCATAATGTCAGACTATCATAACCACATATCCAAGGCCTCATGCCAAGACTACAAATAAGATTTTGTCAAGGCCTCGTGCTAAGACACTAGTTTGTCTCATGAGACCTACTGATGCATCTAGGATCTATAGAGGGCTCCACCCATCACATACTAAGTCCAATGCATTCCTCATATGAACAGGTTTAAACATAACATAAACATTCATATTAAAACTAGAATATGAAATGTAAATACTTTATCCATAAACCATGAATGGTATAAAAATAACACATCCATAGTCAAACATATCACAAAAGCTTCAATACAATATGAAAGTTTTGTATCATAATAAATAAACTTCAAATAAGCTTAAGATTCATCAAAGGATGTTGACATAGATGAAATCAAAACTATTTGAGAGAAATATCTCTTTTTTTAAATCATTTAAAAGTCACATAATTATAAAATAAAACATTTACTTTGAAAATATTCTTATAATATTGTAAGGGAATATTCAAAGATTTTACAATGGTGGAAAATAGTTGCACCCACCGTATAAGTTAAAAAAAAGACATTCTAACCTTAATTAGTCGAAAAGGTTAAAAAGGCCCTTGTTTGGAAAATGACGTAAAGATTCCTTTATAAACATCTTATAGAAAGTAAAACAAGGGTATAAATGACATTAACCCATATTATGTAAAATAGTAAAAAAAATTGAAATACATTTTTAAGAAACATGGATGTGGATGATAAAGAGGTCCCAATATATAATTACGTATAAACAACCTCGAATAATGAAGAAATTGTGAAATAAACCCTTACCCTGTACTTTTCCTACATAGAGTGTAGGTTAACCTCCTATATAATAGTTAAATAATTGTTATTAAATTATACAAGAATAATATATATAAATATGATATCATATATGATCTTTTAATATTTCTTTGTTTATAATATTTTAGTATTATCGTCGTTTCAGGTGTTAATTGATTCATTTTCCTTTATATGATTCCTTACGTAAGTCATGTTTGTTATGGATAGGTGGTATCTTATTCATATCCAGAATGATATCAAGTCCTTAAACATTAATTTTAATCATAAAATGAGAATTAGTCTTGAATGGGTATGATGGGGACATGAATCTCATCGCGTTCGTGGAGACGGTAATCGGTGTGTAAGCACGAACGCTACTTCCATTTCATTTTTCATTTTAAAAGGAATAAAAACCAAATTATACATAGGTATATTATTATTCCAGTATAATATAATATCTTATATGTGTTACTTAATTTCATTAAAACCATCCTTTATACATTCCATGTATGGTATGAATGAGTCATATCACTTTGAAGGGGCGGTAGTCTGCACTTCCTCAAATGAAATTATCGTATATATTTACAACATGAAACGAATAATGGTATGCTATAAAATGAAATTACAGAATCTTATATATAAAATAAATATCATTAATATCAAATTTAATTATAGTTCCATCATAATGGCCACCATGAGAGGTGGTAGGAGATAATTGAACAATCATCGTTTCGTGAGGCGTTTGGTTGTCATCCATAGAAACATTATGTTTATCACCCATTAGATGGAGGTGTGTGTAAGTGTAGTTGGAATAATTCTCATAAAAATATCCTATTATATTTATTGTACTGGTTTTTTTACAAAAGAAAATAATAAGAAGAGTTTAGGGGTTGTAGAAGTGAAATAAAAGAAAAGAAGCTAAGAGAAATTGTTACCTTTAATTTGGGTAACTCCCTTTGGTTTGAACCAAAAAGGACTCTGGAAGTGACTTTTTCCTAAGGTAACACTTCTAGGATTAGTAGAGGTATGTAGGGGGATTAATTGGGTAGAGTTTGGACGATCCAAAAGGCTTGAGAGGTGTGAGTAATTGGTTAGAAGTGGTGTCCTTTTATAAGGGGAGGAGGGGATCTTTAGGAAAAACATAAAGTATTATTTTATAATAAATTCATATTCGGTTTATAATGCCTCAGAACTAGATTATTTAAAGTATAAGGTGGGGATGTGTCAAAAACCACTCAACCAATAGGTTTTAGACAAGTTTGGGTCACTATTTTACCCTTATCTTTTAGATTTAACTCTTAGTTAAATAGTTTGACATTTACCATGTCTCTTTGTATTTCCATATTATATGGTTCATAAACTTAATATATACTTCCAAGGGACCCCCAAGTGGTCCATTAATGATACACCTATCATTATATAAGTCCTTTTTCCGATCCTTATAGTTTTAGGATTATAATATCAATTAATAATATAATATTTGTTTTAAAAACACTTTTGTGTCAATTTTGACACTATTGGGTATTTTGTTTTTGATAAATTCATAACAGCATTATTACTTCGAATAAAATTCATATAACAAATAATAATATGTCATAGTAACCTAGAAAGGTATTGGAATTCATAAAAAGTCTCAAATTACATTTATTTGGATATTTATAATATCAATTATTTTAATATTTCATTAATTAGGTAATTACTGCATCACCATTGTGTCATAAATAAATTAAATTATTTAATGTCTAAAAATTTTAAATAAAATACCATTATGTATTAAATATTTTTATCTTTCTAATTAATATTTATAATTGAATTTATCTTATGCATAACCTCATATTAAAAATGTTTTAGTTATTAAACTTTGATTTTAACTATTTTAACTCTTCTTTGAATTAAATAATAATAAATGTCCTAATCTAATCCTAGTGGACCAAATAGGTTCATATTTTATTCCTAAGTTTTTTTTTGGTTGAATTATACTTAGCCAATAGAATTAGAACATGTTTTAGGGTAATAATAATATCATTTTTACCCTTAATTTCCATATTTACTTTTTACCGTGGTAAATAAAAGTAAAAAGTTACTATTCACCAAAAATTACTTTTATCTTATTGAGCCACATTTTATACCTTGATATTAACTGTGTCTCTCAGATATTTGAAATCCACACACAGAAGCTGTAAAATTAATTTTTATGTGAATTTGCAAATTCTCCTAGTAGGTGGGTAAAAGAAAGTGAAAAGTTCAATAAAATTTTTATATATCTAAAATTATTATAAACTGCCTCCAATGAATTACACTGAACTTATATAGGTATTATGTATCTATTTTGACATAAAATAAATCTAAATAAAATAAATAATTATTTAAATAAAAATTCGGTTTTAAACTATAACTCTGTGTTTTTCACTATTCATCAAAAATTAAAAGTTTTTAGAAAAATACAAAAAAATTACCCTAAGCTAATTTTGATATTCTAAATTCAATAATGAAGTCTATTTTACTAAATTCAAAACATAGAAGTTGTGTTTTTTAATTTAAAATTAATTCCTGTTGTCAAAACCAAAAGGTGTATTTTTAAGAAATAATAACTACCAAAAGTTTGACACTTGTTTATGTCCAATTTCAAAGTGAAATTACTTAAAATGACCATAATTGGATTAAATTATAATAATATAATCTATTTATACTTACAAACCATTAAAATCTATAATTTAACAATATAAATTGTTTTGATTTAAAAAGTTGTTTTCAGTTAAAATATAGTATTTTTCACTATTCATCCAAATATAAAAGTTATTAGAAAAACACCAAAACTTTATTGAAACTGAATTATTATGTCACGATTCTAAAGAAGAATTTTATTTTGTCAAATTGAATATATAAAAGGTTCAAATATTGGATTTAAAAAGGCTTCTCCATTAAAAGGCGGTAAAATTTCATTTTTTGAAAAATGCTTCTTTTATCTGAAAAAATTTATTTGTTCTTACATTATGTCTAAAAAACTCATAATATGGATTCTAAAATTATAAGGATTATATAAAGTTCAAAATTCAGTTAATACTATTCATAACCGCTTTTGAACGGCTTGTTTGGTAAGTCATGGTACGCTAGAACTCGGTGTTGCGTGTAGTGCAAGTTATTGAATTACTTTGAAGAAATAAAGTACTATGAAATATTGGGGTGTTACATTCTTACCTCCTTCAATAAATTTCATCCTCGCAATTTGTATTTATTTTTCGAAAATAAAAGTTTGAAAATAGAAAATACCTTTGGGAAAACCCACATCGGAAATTAGGTTAATAAAATTTAGTCTTAATAAGAGGAAAAAGGAAATGAAAGGGTCACCACCAAATTATGATCTCAATTAGGAGAACATTGTTGGAAATTAAAGACATATATTTGGAGGAAAAATGTAAATATTTATAGGTAGTGATGGAGGTCATCAATCACAAACAAGCATAAAATTGAGGTCCTTAAATTCATCAATCTATGATGATTTAAAATACCATCGGTTCAACAAAACATACGTTATTAGGAAAACAAATTTTTTGTTTTAGTATCCGTTCACTAAAGTATAAGAATTAATTTCTTCATAGAATAAGAGAAGAAGAAAAATATATACTTGAAAAGTAGAGTCCCATCTTTAACTAATTTCTACCACAAACTCATCTTTCACTCTAAAAGATAATATAACTTAAAAATAATATTCTATTTATCCTATTAGTATAGGGTTAAAAAATGAATTTATAATTCATCTACCTGATTTTTTTAAAGGGACTACATTATCCAGTTTAGGACATCACGTGGGCCAGTGGTAGGTGATACACCCTTGTCGCCCTTTGGCTGCGGGTTCACATCTCGCGGCCTTGCTGGACACGACGGGTTGCCGCCCGACCTCTGGGTTGTCGTTTTTTGGTAATCCAAAAATAATCTCAGACTAGAATTATCTAAAATACTTCTTTCCAAACTCACAGTCCAAAATTTATAAGGAAGGCAAACATAATGAAGATCTTTTTTTCGCGTAAAAACATGTGAACAGCTTTATCATGTATTCTTTTAAAACACTGCAACATCTTGAATTACCATAAAACATTATTGATTACATTCATGATCCCTTATTCCTTATAGAATACTGGGTATACTCCTTCTATCCAAAAATGTTTTAAACTCCAACAATGAGGGAATATACAAATCATTAATCAGTTTCAAGTTAATCAAGAATATCCAATATAATTTACCCAATTCAATCATATATTATTCCAAAATCACTACCTTGGTATCAGAACCATATTATGGTTTATCTTTCTCTCAACCATATATTTTCAAAAAATTTAACCCGCTATTGGGTCACTTTTCTTGGTTCTACACAATCTCAAGTCCTTAATGAAATAGTACTGCAGTACAATCCTTATATACTCCATAATTATTATAACCAGTAAATTTTTGATACAACACTCACTATTGGAAATTTAAGCTATAGCCACGGACCTATAGACACGGTTTTATAAGTCTGTGTCTATAGCTTGGTTATACCCACGGTTCAATTTTCATCGGTGGCTACACATTTGCGTTTTGCTTCTTTTTTTCTGATTCCGGCCAGGCTCCTCCTTCCCTAATATAAAACCCTCATCACGACACCCTTCTCCCCTAACGACCTCTCCTCTTCTCGATGAACTCTCTCACCACACCCTACTCTCTTACCTTGCGGTTGTCATCACTTGCACTCACTACTATCCTCTCCCGTTGTCCTCGCCATCTTCAGTTCCTCCATCCCTCATCGTGGTTCCTTCATCCACAGTGCAGATTCTCCAATCACGGCTCGGCTTCTCTATTTGGGGTTTCTCCATCCCTCATGTGGTACTCCCCTCCTCCATACTCTTATTTGGGTGTTCCTCATCCATTCGGTGCATCGGTCGAAGGGTTCCTCCCCTCCTCCACACCCTTGTTCGGGCCTTTCTCTTCTCTACGATGCATTAGCCCTGCTAATTTACTTAATTCTGTTATGTGGATGTTGTTTATAGTTTTGTTAACCTGTTTTATGGCTCCCAGGAGGATGAATATTGTTTTCATTTGTAGGAGGAATTTTTTTTGTGGCTCCTAGTTTGTAGTATTAATTCTATTTGTGTTTCAGTGCGTTTTCTATTTTGTGGCTCCTGTTTTGTGGGTTCTTTGAATATTTATTGTAGTATTTATTATGTTTAGGAAGTTTTTAGTTTGTAGGAGGAGTTTAAGGAGGGGTTTGTGTTTATTTCCAACTGTTTTGTGGCTCTTGTGTGTTGACTGGTATTTTGTCGACTGTTATTCACTGGTATTTCATGGTTTATATTTTATTCTAATTCTCATAATTAATCTAGTATTCTAGTATTCATGGTTTAATCTGTTTACTATTTTGTCATCTCTTTACTATTCTAGAATTATTATGTTTCTATTTACTATTATGTAATTATTAATATGTTTCTAAGTGTTTTGTGTAATAGACTTTGTATTTCTGAAATTTACAGAATTCAGAAGTTGGATATTTTAGTCATAAATTCCAAAAGTTAGGATTTTCACTATGTAAAGAACCTTAATTATCAAATTTTTACCTTTTTATATCAAACATATTCATTTAATACCCTTTTATATGATAATGATCATGCTATAAAGGGTATTTTTATATTTTTCCTTTTTATTATATATTGTTAAGCATGTTTTCTATCCATTTATGTACATGTAAATTACTTGGGATATGATTTTTAGTTATAAATGAGTATACCCCTTTAATTATACCATGGGATGGGATGAGGCCTCCACTTTGTATAATCCTTCCCCATTACATGGGATGGGATTAGGACCTTACTCCAGAAGTGCACCTGGGGGGATGGCCTATAATATTTCCCTACACCTAACCTAGACAAGATGTCTTACAATATTTCTATATCTCTAGATTGACATCGATAACGATCCCCATTAAAGAATATAAAATTAGGTAAGTTCTAATATTGTCACATACATGACATATTTTAAAGGTATTTTTCATTTAATTTACATTCTTTCTTTGTTTTGGGGGTTTTCCATGCATTTTTGAAGGAAATTGTGGGTTTTTAAAATTTGGGCCAACCCGAGAGTACATTTCCAGTTTTAAAAATAATTTTTGTATCTTTAATAACTCCTTCGTTTTTCACCCTTTTTCATCAATTCAACTTCAAAAATGACCTTCATTTATCTATTAAAACCACCAAAGGAATTTGGTCCCCTTAAAAAAACATTAGAATCTTTGATTTGGGTGATCAATTTAGGTGTTGGGCCAACCCGAAAGCTCATTTCCAGTTTTAATATGTTTTTTTAATGCTTTTATAAAATATTCATTTTTTATCATTTTTAAGTGATTCGACCTCTAGCATGTTCCCACTAAACAAAGACGCACCCCAATCTTTGTTTTCCCCTCTTTTAAGTAGGGATTCATCTCGAATTAAGGCCGAAGTTCTCCAGCTCCAAAAAACATCCAGATTTATCAAGTACGTCGGTTCCCTTCCTTCCTCCTCCATTTTTGTTAGGGTTTCTTCTGTTTTTATTGAATCACCAAATGTACAGAAGCTAGGGCTTCGTACCTAGGGGTTTGTATTGAGTTTTTTGGTCCAATCCTCTGGTTTTAGGTTCAATCTTACTCCCTTGTGGTGCGGAGAAGGTGCGGATGAAGTGACACACAAGGATTTGGGGGTTTTGACTCTTTTGGTAGGTGATTCCATATGTAGGTATTGTAAAATGAGTTGGATTGTGGTATTTATGTTTCCATTGTGTTCCTCCTTCATTATTTGTATTGCGAAAATTGATTTGGGTAGCATTTTCAAAGCGGTTAATTTTTAAGTGCCAATTTTGTGTGAAAATGGGTGTTTAACATGTGCAACCCATGTTGTGCCTCTTGGTGTTGTTTTATAATTAATGGATTGGATTTATAAAAATGTTTTTATGATGAAATTTCTGGTTTTGTATAATATTGGTCCCCATTGGGTTTTAAATGGTGATTTTAGATGAATTTAATGTGAAAATTTTGATTATTTTTCTTGAATTTGTTTTATGGCAATTATAAGTTGTTTATTGAGTTATATAAAAGGTGAAAAGAATGTGTAGCTAATATTTTGAATTTGTGTGACAAAGAATGATATTTATATGTGAAAATTTATTTTTGTATCATGTGGTAACTATTTGAGCACAAGACGGGAATCCCAGGTAACTAGGTGGGCTAACGTGTACTAGTATGCTAGTGAACGGAGGGGTTTTGACCATGGTTAACTTGTCTGACTTGGATAACACTAAAAACACTATAATGGAGATGATTGGATACAACTAGGTTATGGGTATGCTCCCTACTAGTGGCTCTTGCATGAGAACGAATTTTATTATGGTTACTTTCACCGAGGTACGAGATACTTGGGGCTCACAACTAACTAGTTCCTAGGGGTGTCCCGATGCTTGGTGCTTGTGGACTTTTTGGCATTAATATTTGCCTTATGGTATTTTGGGATGTGAAAACCAGTATCTTGTATGTTTTATTCAAATGAACTCATTCTTTAAAGTTATCCCCATTGAAAGTTATTTTCTTTTCAAAGCTGCACTTTTAAAAATTAATGCTTCCATTTTCTGTTTATAACTCTCGTAAGCTTTTTATTTTATAATGCCTGTCACATGGAATACTTGGGTGATATCCTATTGGGCTTAGTCTCACTCCCTACTTACACATTTGGGTGTAAGTAGACTTGGTCATTTTTGACACAGGCAAAGGCAAGGCCTTGGGCGATGCTGGTTCAGGTTGCTAGTTTCTCTCAATGGTGTGGTGTTGTGGAGATGGCTCATGGGTGACGACCCCTTGTTGTGTGGAGTATCTTGGGATGTTTTTATACTACTTTTATACACCTTTGAACCTCTTGTGTATTAACCCATATACTCAGTTAAGAATTTTATTATGACTTGTTAGGCATGATTTTTTCAGATTTAGATTATTGTTGTTTTTGGTTATTTTAAGTATCCAAAGTCAGGTAAGTCATTCCCAAATGAATTTTAATGATACTCGGGCACTTGTTCTAGACCATGGGGACATGGAAAGCCCTTCGGGCCTTTCCATGGTCCAGGTTTGGTTCCGGTAATAGTGGTGACCGGATCCAGTTCATGACAAAATTTTATCAGAGGGGGTTAACGTTTTTGAGTTATATTATTATTTTGGGATGAGTTGGGAAAAACAGGAGATTGGACTGTCTGGGCTCGTAGTTTTGGTCATGAGTAGGGTGTCTGGCCCAAACCCCTCATTACAGACAGTGATAAACCTTGTGATGTCCGAATTATTTGTATATCTTCACTTCCAGATGAGATGTGTGGGTTGCAGACTGCACGTGGACATTGAGGTTGGTGAAGTAGTTGTTTATTTTACTGTTGTAATGTAGTTGGCTTATTTATATCTGATGTTATTCCTGAAATTTTCAGAACTGTTGTAATTATTTGTTTCCCTTGTGACTGTTGCCTTTTGTAGCAACATGCCTCCAGAAAAATCTCCCACGCACCCACGGGAGGAAGCCGGAGAGTGTTCTCCTACACTACTCGATCAAAGGATGTAGAAGTCATGGTCTGAGCTATCTAGGATCTGGTACAAGGAGGGGTTATGGCTCCTACTCCTGCCAGAGAAGATGAGTCTGGGCCCAGGAACGATAAGGCCTAGAAGTTCTTGAAATATAAACCTCTTTGTTTTCGAGGTAGCTCGGAACCTCAAGAGGCGGAGGAATGGCTCGATAAGATAGACTGTATGTTCATGTTCCTAGACACACCTGACGAGGTCCAGGTGAAATGTGCCTCTTTTCAGCTAGAGGGTCCCATCCATAGGTGGTGGGAATTAGTGCTTCAATCTGGGAAGCATGAAAACATGAGCTGGAGAGATTTTAAGGACATCTTCAATGAGCAGTATTGTCCATAGGTTCTATCCTATGCCAGATCTCGATAATTTATGGATCTTCCCAGGGAGATCATTCAGTAATGGATTATGCTAACCTTTTTTCTGAATTAGTGTGGTACGCACCTAATATTGTCTCATTTGAATACTTGAAATCTCGGAAATTAGAGAAGGGACTGCGACCTGAAATTTACTCACGGGTCTTCCTATTCATGTTGGGAACTTATACTGAGGTGGTCGATCGTGCTTGCATGGTAGAAATTGATCAAAATGGGAAGTCTAGGATCTTTGGAGGGGTATCTAATGTGGGAAATGGTATCTCTTCTGAAAATAAGAGGAAGCGGTAAGAGTAGAGAAATAAGGGAGGTGGCAGTTCAGGCCACTCTTCCAGGCAGTTTTCATCAGTGGTTTCAGATGCGAGGACTGTCGTGTGACACCAGTGTGGGAAGATAGTTCACATTCTTCTAGCATGCCCTCATCCTCCAAAGACCTGTTTTCAGTGTGGTGGTATGGGACACATGTAGCGCTTTTGCGGGATAGCGCATCCACTTCAAAGTGGGGCAGGATTTGTTCCTCCTAGGGGAGTTCCAGCACAGTCAGAGCCATCGAGGATAGGGGGTCTCAATTCGGTGGTTGTGGAGGCAGGGCTGGATCATCTTTTCGGTAGAGCCAATTTAGGGCAGATCCACAGGCGGGTGGTCGTTCTCAGGCAGGGACCAAACTTTTCCATGCTGTGGATCAGGCACCTGTGGGATCTGATGCAGGACCTTCGACTATTCGAGGTACCATTCTAATTTCATCTTCTATAACTGTAGTTTTTTTTGATACTGGTGCTTTATTTTCTTTTATATCTGCCCTTCTTGTGAACTTTTTGAGCCTTCCAAACAAGATTTTATCTGTTGCAATGGAGTTAGTAACACCGTTGGGTAAGAAAAAGGATCAGGATCTTAGGTGCCCATCGTGCGCACTCTCTGTGTCCGGAGTCGAGATGTAGTGGTATTTCTTGTTCCTTGATATGGGCCTATTTGATGTGATCCTCAACATGGACTGGATGGGGTGCTTCCAAGCGTATATTGACTGTTATCGGCATCAAGTTATCTTTATGGAAGCATATGGGAGTCCTCAGTTATTTCATGGAGAATGGGATCCTCGGTTGGGTCGCGTGGGACCTCCACTCCCTGAGATGGGGAATCTTGCTTATCAGTTGTCATCAATTGCACTAGAGGATGGTGATGGTGTCTCTCAGGGTGGGTTACCTCATTTAGTGGTTGAGTTCCCCTAAGTCTTCCCAGATGATTTCTCAGGCTTACCCCCAGAGCGGGACATGGAGTTCTCGATTGACTTGGCACTGAGAACACATCCTATATCTCTTCACTCATATCACATGGCCCCCACCGAATTGAGGGAATTAAAGATACAGTTGGATGATTTGGAATCCAAAGGATTCATTCACCCGAGCATCTCTCCTTGGGATGCCCGTGTCTTATTCGCGAAGAAGGCCGATGGAACCCTCCGGTTGTGAATTGATTATCAGAAATTGAATAAGGTGACCATCAAGAATAAATACCCTTTGCCTTGGATTGAAGATTTGTTTGACCAACTTAAGGGGGAAAAGTTTTTCTCTAAAATCGACTTGGGTTCGGGATACCACCAACTCAGGGTAAGAGATGCAGACATTCCGAAGACGGCTTTCCGAAGCAGGTATAGTCACTTCGAGTACCTAGTCATGCCTTTCAGATTGACGAATTCCCCATCAATTTTCATAGCGCTCATGAATAGGGTGTTCCACCAATATCTAGACTCATTTGTAGTGGTATTTGTGGACGACAACCTGGAGCATGTGCACCACCTGCGGGTTGTTTTGAGCACCTTTCGGGACTATCGCTTGTATGCCAAACTCTCGTAGTGCACATTCTGGATGAGGGAAGTGAAGTTTCTGGGGCATGTTGTCTCAGAACATGGGGTTTCAGTGGATCCTGAGAATATTAGGGTAATTATATCATGGGAACAACCGAGAAATGTGTTTGAGATCAGGAGTTTTTTGGCCTAGCAGGTTATTACAGGCGCTTTGTCCGGGACTTCTCGTGGCTCGCCTCCCCCATGACCGCACTCACCCGAGATGGGTGAAGCTTTAACAGAGCCCATAGTTTCAGGCATCCTTTGAGGAGTTGAGGCGGCGGTTGAACACCGCACCTGTGCTGATTTTACCAGAGTCCGGGAAGGGCTATGTTTTTTATTGTGATGCGTCAGGTATGGGCCTTACGGGTGTACTCGTGCATGATGACCATGTGGTGGATTATGGTTCTCACCAGCTTCGGCCACCTGAGAAGAATTATCCGAATCATGACTTGGAGTTGGCAGTGGTGATGCATGCTTTAAAGACTTGGCGACACTACCTCTTTGGGGTGAAATTTGTGGTCTATTCTTACCATAAGAGCCTAGCTTACATTTTCTCTCAGAAG
The DNA here is from genome assembly GCA_963277665.1 of Viscum album. Classification (NCBI taxonomy): domain Eukaryota; kingdom Viridiplantae; phylum Streptophyta; class Magnoliopsida; order Santalales; family Viscaceae; genus Viscum; species Viscum album. The sequence goes on along the minus strand of OY728141.1, from coordinate 37,128,845 downwards.
GATCTCAATCTGAGGCAGCGCCGTCAGATCGAGTATTTTCAAGGATTTGAATTTGACATTGTCTATACCCCAGAAAAGGGTAATGTGGTGGTGGATGCTTTGAGCAGGAAGGTACCAGTATAGGTATTGAGGAAGTCCAGCGATGAGTAGACTTTGATGGGGCTCTTCGTCCAAATGCACTTAGAGAGAAAGGAGCATAGTGGAGGTACTTTCTTGGATAGCATTCAATTGACTCCCGCTCTTCTGGAGTGGATTCAGCGGGAGTAGCCTAGTGAGGAGATGTGTCAGTGATCTATGCAGTTACTTCAGGGTGGGGAGACTCCTTCTAATTGGTCTTCATATCCTGAGAGGATCTTGTGCTTCAAGGGACGTGCAGTGGTGCCTTTGTCTCTGCGGAAGGTGGTGATGCAAGATAGCCACCAATCTCGGTGGGTCATCCATCCTGGTGCAACCAAGATGTATTATGATGTCTGTTAGCAGTTTTGGTGGCCTGGTATGAGATGGGACATAGCAGACTTTTTTACGAGATACTACACATGCCAACAGGTGAAATCAGAGCCCCAAAGGCCTTCCGGTTTTCTCCAATCACTACCCATTCCTACCTAGAAGTGGGAATAGGTTGCCATGGACTTCATTGTTGGCATACCTCGTACTCCTCAGGGTAAGAATTCCATTTGGGTGGTGATTGATCATCTGACCAAATCATCCCACTTCATTCCAAATAAAGATACAACAAAAATGGAGGAGATGGGCCGTTTGTATGTTCATTAAGTCGTCAGACTTCAAGGTGTGTCGTCAGTAGTTGTTTCTGAAAGGGACCCCTACTTTACATCTCGGTTTTGGGGAGGTCTCCAAAAGGCTTTGGGGTCGCAGATTAAGATGAGCACAGAATACCATCCTCGGAAGGATGGCTAGACAGAGCGGGAAAATCAGATTCTTTAGGACATGCTTTATGCATGTGTGTTGGATTTTGGAGGTTCATGGGATAGCCATTTGGGATTGGTCAAGTTTTCTTATAATAATAGTTACCAATCCTCGATTCTAATGTCCCCTTTTAAGGTGCTTTATGTTCGACCATGTCGGTCCCCCTATGTTGGACTGAGGTAGGAGAGACTTCACTATTGGGGCCAAGCCTTGTGAAGGATACTTCTGAGAAGGTCAAGTTGATTAGGAAGCACTTATTTATAGCTCAGATTCTTCATAAATCTTATGCTGACCGGAGGCGTCGAGACATAGAGTTCTCTATGGGTGATAGGGTATTCTTGAAAGTGGCCCCTCGTCTGGGCCATCGTCGATTGGGGAAGCAAGGTAAGCTGATGTCGCGGTATGTCGGGCCCTTTGAGATCACTGAGCATATTGGAAAGGTGGCATACAGGTTGGAATTACCTTCTCAGTTGACATACAACTATGATGTCTTCCACGTCTCTCAGTTGAAGAAATACAATCTGGATCTGTCCCACGTGTTGAGCTGGGAAGAACTTGAGATAGAGCCTGACTTGTCTGTTGTTGAGAGGCCAGTGAAAATAGTGGACTCCCAAGAGAAGATAATTCTAGGAAAGTTTATTCCATTAGTCCGGGTTCTATGGTAGCATGTGAATGATATACATGAGACATGGGAGCGAATGTCATGGGTTGAGGAAGAGTACCCGAACCTGTTTTCTGATCAAGCATTGGGTTGACTTTCTGGGGTGGAAAGTCCTTAATGTTGGGGAGAATTGTCACATAAATGACATATTTTAAAGTTATTCTTCATTTAATTTACATTAATTCTTTGTTTTGGGGGGTTTCCATGCATTTTTTATGGAAATTGTGGGCTTTCCAAATTTGGGCCAACCTGAGAGCCCATTTCCAATTTTAAAAATAAATTTTGTATCTTTAATAACTCCTTCGTTTGTCAACCTTTTTCACCAATTAAACTTAAAAAATTACCTTCATTTAACTATTAAAACCACCAAATAAATTTTTTCCCCTTAAAAAATCATTAGAATCGTGGATTTTGGTGATCAATTTAGGTGTCGGGCCATCCCGAAAGCCCATTTCCATTTTTAAAATGTTTTTTAATTATTTCATAAAGTATTCATTTTTTTACCATTTATCGATGATTCTACCTCTCAAATGTTCCCACTAAACCCAATCAAACCCCCATATTCGTTTTCCCCTATTTTAAGATCAGATTCATCACGAATTAAGGCGTAACCTCTCCAGCTCCAAAAAAACTTCTAGATTTCTCAAGTAAGTTGGTTCCCTTCCTTCCTCCTCCTTTTTCATAGGGTTTCTTCTTTTTTTATTGAATACCCAAATGTACAGAAGATAGGGCTTCGTACCTTGGGTTTTATTTTGAGTTTATTGGTCCAATCCTCTGGTTTTAGGTCAAATTGTACTCCCTTGCAGTGCGGAGAAGGTGCGGTTGAAGTGACGCACAAGGATTTGGGGGTTTTGACTCTTTTGGTAGGTGATTCCATATGTAGGTATTGTAGAATGAGCTATATTGATGTATTTATGTTTCAATTATGTTCCTCCTTCATTATTTTGATTGCGAAAATTGATTTGGGTAGCATTTTCAAAGCGGTTGATTTTTAAGTGCCAATTTTGTGTGAAAATGGGTGTTTTACATGTGCAACCCATGTTGTGCCTCTTGGTGTTATTTTATAATTCATGGATTGGATTTATAAAAATGTTTTGATGCTGAAATTTCTGGTTTGGTATAATATTGGTCTCCATTGGGTATTAAATGTGGGATTTTAGATGAATTTAATGTGCAAAATTTGATTATTTTTCTTGAAATTTTTTTATGGAAATTATAAGTGGTTTATTGAGTTGTATAAAAGGTGCAAAGAATGTGTAGCTATTGTTTTGAATGTGTGTGACCAGAACTGATATTTATATGTAAAAATTGATTTTGGTAGCATGTGGTAACTATTTGAGCACAAGACGGGAAACTCGGGTAACTAGGTGGGCTAACGTGTACTAGTACGCTAGTGAACGGAGGGGTTTTGACCATGGTTCACTTAGAAAGTCTGACATGGATAACACTAAAAAACTATAATGGAGATGATTGGAGACCACAAGTTTATGGGTATGCTCCCTACTAGTGGCTCGTGCATGAGAACGAATTTTATTATGTTTACTTTCACCAAGGTACGAGGTACTTGGGGCTCACAACTAACTAGTTCCTAGGGGTGTTCCTATGCTTGGTGCTCGTGGCCTTTTTGGCATTAATCTTTTCCTTATGGTATTTTGGGATGTTAAAACCAGTATCATGCATGTTTTATCCAAATTCACTCATTCTTTAAAGTTATCCCCATTGAAAGTTATTTTCTTTTCAAAGCATCACTTTTAGAAATTAATGCTACCATTTTCTATTTATAATTCTCACAATTTTTTTATTTTATAATGCCTATCACTTGGAATCCTTGGGTGATATCCAATTGGAATTAGTCTCACGCCCTACTTACACCTTTGGGTGTAATTAGACTTGGTCATGTTTGACACAGGCAAAGGCAAGGCCTTGGGCGATGGCGGTTCGGGTTGCTAGTTTCTCTCAATGGTGTGGTGTTGTGGAGACGGCTCGTGGGTGATGACCCCTTGTCGTGTGGAGTCTCTTGGGATGTTTTTCTACTACTTTTATACACCTTTGGACCTCTTGTGTATTGTTTAAACCCATATACTTAGTTCTGAATTTTATTAAGTCTTTTTTGGCATAATTTTTTCAGATTTGGATTGTTTTTGTTTTTTGTTATTTTAAGAATCCAAACTCGGGTAAATCATTCCCAAATGAATTTTAATAATACTAGGGAACTTGTGCCAGCCCGTGGGGATAGGGAATGCCCTTCAGGCCTTTACGTGGGCCAGGTTTGGTGTCGTTAATGGTGGCGACCAGATCCGGTTTGTGACAAATATGTATTTTCTTAGTATAGAGTGTTACTTGATATAACTTGTATTTGTCTTTCAACTACCTATTTACAATTATTTTAATATTATTTTGGTTATTTTCCTAAAAATATTTTTTATTTAAACATTCTAATTAGTATACATTCTCACACTTAAACTTGGTTATTCACTTGTGATTTGAGGTATGTCATTGGTTCCCTATTAAGTATATAAATTCTTATACCCTACATTAACACCTTGCTGGGCATGAAACTTTATTCCTTGTACTTCAAGTGCCTTTTTAACAATGGATGTTTTGGGAATTGACTAGTCTGGGGTTGATTGAAAGATATACCCTCTTAGAGATTGGATATTTGGAGGAGCATTCTTTTAAGTACCAACACAAATACAAAAATAGGATTTCATATTGGCATTTAGATGATAGTTATTTTATAATCAACATAAAAAAATTAATGACAGTTATTTAGAGAATCAATGTTAAATTATTTTTACTAATGTGTTTTAATTCTTCTTATCTACTCATTACTATTGCAAGAATTCCCAAGCTAAATTGTTATATATCTACCATGTGAAGGTTCAAATCCAGTTATTCTACACTAGTAATAATTCTCAATAACTTTGATTGGTTTAATTATTCTATATTAATTATAATGAATTTACTTTGTGGTGTAATGTTTTATCAAGTTGTAATCACTAAAATCACACATGGTTGTGCCTCCATCAAAAGGTAGTGTATTGGTTATGCTAACCTAGGAAAAACTTAGTTCATAGGTTCTACTTTATCCCTAAAAAAATTTAGGTGTTTGGGTTGTTCCTTCAAGTGTGAAAAAGTTAAGTTGGATTGTTTTGGTTGTTTGGTATGATAAAAGAATATTATAAAGAGTTTTCAATCTTTTTCACTATGACGCGGTGTTATACTCCATGATTAAAAGTCAACAATGGAATGACGTCGCATCCTTACACTATGGTATATGATATGGTTTATATTTTCAAAATGTCTCTAAATTTAAATAAATCTTTGTAGAATTAATAAATAACATCACAACTCATTGTGAATCTATCCAAAAACTTTTGGTAATTGATTATTATTATCTCTTAGATTTCATATAGACTCTTTTTACTATATTCCACTACTAGAAAAATGACCTATAGTCGTGGTTTACTTGGGTTCTTTATTGGGTATATGATTTGGTGTTCATGGTTTACTTGGGTTCTTTATTGGGTGTTAATCTTGATGTTTAATGGTAAATAAATCATGGATAATGATTATGATGCATGAAATTAGCCTCCTCTATGTTTTTTATGTTTATTAAGTTGTGGCTATGGATTTTACCTGGTGAAAAATATTTTAAGTGTGTTTTGAAAAGTTAGATACACTAAATACTTGGGTTATCTTCCAAATGGTTTTATTTAAACAAATTATAAATTTTATGAATGTTTTAGCCTTCTGGTATATATTTTTAAAATGGTTTAATGACTTGGTCGATTTTCTAAAGATATTTAAATTAGTTTTCCAAATTGAAATTTTTTATTTTTAAATAATTAGTCTCATTTAGTGCCTTAGGGGGTTTCTTGAAAAATTAGGCACCTCTATACATACTATCCATTTAGGGGGAATTCACATAGATGGTGTCAGAAGGTGGTCTTAGCATAGATGATGGATCATATGATTTAGATGTAATATATACATTGTTTACTCACCTCTAACATTTCTTATAGTAACGGGATTCAAGGTGTCGTAGTGAGATTTGAGTGATTTAGTGGCAATGTAGTGGTTGGATCGATTAAGTGATGATTTTAATTGATTGTCCAACTTATCGTCCATCTCTGCTAGGGAAGTATCTGTGACGATGGTGAAAATTTGGTTCTAGGCCCACCTCCGCACAACCTAGTTTTTGGTTGAAATGTGGGGATTCTGATTTTTATTATTCACTACCACTGGTATATAATCTAGTAGTGCAAGCACAATAGACATATTTTTATGAAATAATGACTCAAGAGTAGAAAAATATTCCATTTCTGCTTCCTGCCCAGCTTTGGGATCAGGATAATAGGACCCACATCAATTGATGGGGTTCCCATTGCAGATTCATAGGGACCAGAATTGGTAGGGATGCTGGAGGAATAAGATAAGAAAGTCAAATATGCACCATATCCTATAAGAAGGTGGTTAGAGGTTGAAGTTCCCCTGAGAGGTTTAGATTATTTTTATGTGATTCATTCTCCCATTGAAATCTATAAAGAGGGTGCGTCATACATAGGGGTAGTAGAGGCCAGAAGCTTGAATACCTATCAGACTGACTTTCCAGTACTTCTTTAGGGTAGTAATACACCAAAATCTATGCATACTCTCATGAAAAGTTAATTAAGGCTCCCATGTGAGGGAAAAATATTTTCATTCTAGAATCCTCACACAACATCAACAATCATAATTGATGAAGAATGACTGAGTGAGATTCTATTTTGATCTGGGTAATTGCTAAAAATGCAACTTTCTATAATCATCCGAACCTCCTTTCAAATATTTAAGGAGTGTAGGGTTCACAAATGGTTAACCTATCCACCTAAGCGGTTAATATATTATCTCGCATAATAATGATATAGGATCTTTCTTTTAAAGAACCCCTTCCATCATCTACCACTTCTCAATGGGGTGCGGGGCAAGGCATAAAAGAAAACTGAGAAAAATCACTAAACAACTCAACCACACTAGAAATTCCTAAGGATTTTAGTAGAATGGAAACAATGTAGAGTAGGGTAGGATGAAAGTTAGAGTGGGGGACTATTGTGGTATACAGGTACTCATAACATTGATATCACTTCACCACCCATCCATACAATAATTGAAATGGACCACTGAGGTGATGTGGGGATCTTCATTCCTGTATTTGACCCAACAGTTCATAGATTCGAGCAGGGGTGGGAACAACCAAGTTGATGGGATATCCCTTTTCTAAGGTGGCCACCATCATTAAATTATAGATTCAGACACTAGTTATTATTATCATCTTCTTACCATTTTAATTCTCATCCAATTCAATAATATTAATTCGTGTTATATGATACGGTTTATATTTTCAAAATGTCTCTAAATTTCAATAAATCATTGTAGATTTAATAAAAAACATCACAACTCGTTATGAAAAACACTTTTGGGAATTGATTATTATTATCTATTAGATTTTATATAAACTCTTTTTACTATACTAAATCCTCATTCATGGAACTTATGTATGACTATTCATGAATTTTTATAATTTAAAACATTTATGAATTCCCTAAACCATAATTTTAATATAGTTGTTATGATTTTTTTATTAACTTGTTATTGATGATTACTTAATATCTTATGAAAAAATACATATAATGTGAATCCATTTTCTAGATTATTTATTTAATGTATGTTTATCTGCCTCATTATGGATAGATACTGGATGTACAACATTGATCGGATCACTGATGAATTTCAGAAGGAGTTACAATATTTTTTTGGACTTTGCATTCACTAATGATTCAGATAGAGGATTGATTCGATGCTCGTGTTTTGATTGTGTTATAAGACCTTGGTTAACACGTGAGGAAGTGAGTTACCATATCACTTAAAGTGGTTTCCAAAAAAATTATCATGTGTGGTATCACAATGGAGAAAAATCTCAAGTGTTGAATGACATCGATTCAGCGGAAAAGATTGGTATGAAAATTCTGATTTCTGATCGGTTTCCTTTTGTTTCTGAAGCTAGCTCCTCATGTAGACCAGTGCGAGAGGAAATGAATACTGAAACACAGTTCTCATCTATTAATCAGGATGATGACGTTGAGAGTGTTAGAAAGCTGATGGAATATGCAAATACCCCAGTATATCAATCATGTGAAAAAATGAGCAAACTTGAGTTTTTAATGCGATTATATCATGGGAAAACAATGTATGGATTTAGTTATACTGCGGTCGACTATCTCCTTAAATTTTTTAAGGATTTACTGCCTGATGATGCATGTATTCCAGAAACTGATTACATGGCATCAAAGTTGGTTGACAAATTTGTAGTTTCATCTAGTAAGATTCATTCTTGTCTCGAAGACATTTGTTTGTTCTGGAAGGACAATGCAGACTTGAGTCAGTGCAAACAGTGTGGCACATCAAGGTGGAATACTAATAAAGATGGATCTCAATATTGCATACCATAGAAAGTGATGTGGAACTTCCCTTTAATTCCCATGATTCAAAAAATTCAGAACAAATGGAAAAGAATATGAGATGGCACGCAGATGAAAGAAATAACGATAATGATGAAATAGTGCATCCTGCAGATGGGTTAGCTTAGAAGAAATTTGATAGGTTGCATCCTAATTTTTCAGCCGACCGATGAAATGTTATATTGGGATTATCCTATGATGGTTTCAACCCATTTCTCCAAATGCATACTGCACACGGTACTTGGCCTATTTTCATTCACATTTATAACGTTCCTTCATGGATGTGCATGAATAATCCCTTCATTATCCTGAGTATATTCATTTCTAGACCCAGTGATCCTAGAAATGATATTGATATATACTTTTATCCATTAATAGAGGAGTTAAATGAGCTTTGGATTGTTGGTGCACAAGCGTATGATGCATTCAGAAAGAAGTACTTTATGTTTCATGCAGCTTTATTATGGATGATAAATGATTTCCCTGCCTACGGAATGATGTCTGGTTGGAGTACTAAGGGTAAATTATCTTGTCCTATTTGTATGAAAAATACACGTTTCCGAAGATTAATGTTTCGATGAACTTTCAGCTTCATAGGGTGTCGACGTTTTCTACCAATGGATCATCAATACAGGAAAAATCGGAGATAGTTCGATAATTCCATTGAGACAGATGAGACACCGCAACGAATGTCAGGGACTGATATTGTTAAAGAACTTGATGATTTGAATTATGTTCTATGAAAAAGTCAATCAAATATCAGAAAGCGAAAGCATGCTAATTCGAATTCCAATAGAAATTGGAGAAAGAAAAGCATATTCTTTGAGTTTTCGTATTGGTCATCTAATTTATTACGTCATTGTTTGGATGTAATCCATATCGAGAAAAACATTTGTGACATGTTACTTGCTACTATTTTAAATGTCAAAGGCAAAACAAAAGACGATTTGTGGTGTCGTCGTGATTTGATGGATTGGGGTATAAGAGTAAGACTTCATCCTGATTTAAATGGTCAAAATAATTAGAAAGTCCATGTTGCCTGTTATTCGATGAAAAATGTGGAGAGAAAAAAATTTCTTCTGGTCTTGGAAAGTTTGAAGGTTCTGGATGGTTATTCAAGTAATATTTCGAAAATGGTGAATACACAAGATGTGAAACTCAAATCTCTTAAAACCCATGATTACCATGTCTTGTTACATGAGTTGATTCCCATTTCCATTTTCCATTTACTTTCACATAATGTTAGAGTTGCGGTGATTAATTTATGTCAATTTTATTGAGATCTTTGTGCCAAAATATTGAGCAGAAGGGTTGTTCAGAAATTGCAGAGAGATGAACCGATTATTCTTTGCAACTTGAGGAAAATTTCCCCACCATCTTTTTTCACGTGTATGTTACATTTGACTGTGTATCTTCCAATGGAAGTTCTCTTTGGTGGTCTTGTTTCGAGTCGGTGGATGTATCCTACCGAAAGAATCATGTTTACATTGAAATCTTATGTGAGAAATAAATATCATCCTAAAGGCTCTATTGTGAAATGCTATTTAGCACAAGAATGCATGGATTTCTGTTCATCGTACCTGGCTAACGTCACTACGAGGTCTAATCGACTAATGAGAACTAAAGATGAGAAATATGATCCCATTGAGCTGGAATTTCCTTCACTACCCCAAATAGGGGGATATCTGGATTGTACTCATTGTGTACTTTAACCAGGTTAGAGTGGGAAATGGCACATCGCACATTATTATTCAACTGTAGTGTGCTTGATGATTATATCAAGTAAGTAAACTAATAAATATGTACTTTTTTCATTGTGTGGTTTATTTATATCTTCTAACATTTTAATGCTTTCATATATGTAGAGAACATTAAGAAATTATAAAAAAGAGACATCTCTCTCTATCTATTAAGAGGAAGGAACTGTTGCACAGTAAAGAATTTCCTTCCTGGTTAAATTCAATGGTAATATATTTATTTTTCTTCTTCTCATAACATAATCACATTTTTCTGTTTAATATTCTATGGTGGTATCTTTTAGGTTTTAACTCTGCCAATGATTAAAGTATCAGATGAAATAAAATCATTGTCCTTTGGTCCAAACGATGTGGTAGGTGATTGTAAGTCAATGGTTGTCAATGGATTTAAATTTGTTATAAATAGTTGTGAAAAAAATGGCAACACAACATGACGGTGTCACGATAAGCACCAAAATAGATTGTTATGCGAGTGCATCGGACATGCAACCTCGATCAGAAAATATATCATATTACAGTGTTGTTGAAATAATCATTTTATTAGATTACTATGCACATGGTCGTGTCGCAATGATGAAATGAAATTGGTTTGATTCAATGACATGACAAGGAATGAATATTGATAACTGTGGATTTAGAGTGATTGATATGAACTGCCAGCTTCGTACCGATGAACCTTATATTCTTGCATCACAAGCTAAACAGGTCTTTTATGTAAGTGACTCTTTACAACCACAATTTGGTGTTATTGTTGATGTTATTCCTAGACATATTTTTGACGAAGTCATGCATGAAAATGATGTTGTGGATGAACCTATCGGTATTTATTCAAATGTTTCATTTGTTGATATGGATGATGCAATTGTTAGAACAGATTTTGAACCAAAAATTGTCACAGACCCCACATAGCATTGAAACATTTGTAAGTATTTACCTGATATTATCGCAATATTGTATGTGTTTTTTTAACTTCCATACATGATATCAAAATAACTAGTATATTTTATACCATTACCGAATATAAAACTATTAATAGCCTGACCAATTTATGTTTAACCACATCTCTAGTAAATCTTGAACATATAAAATCTTGATATTTTATCAATATAAATATCACACATGAAAATGTATCTCATTGTTTTATGATACAATTGTATTATTTAACATTTTTCATTATTTATATTTATTTGAGTATATTATTTTATATTTCTAGGTCAAAATGTATGATTATGATGATACTATAAGGATTATAAGAATACCGAGAAACGAACTACGTAGGTCTCCTCTTGGAAACAATGTAAGTACAAATTATGTTTGAATATTATGGTCTTTCATATTATTTATCTTGTTATAGTTCGTTTTATTTTATCATCTATGTTATTTTAGGATGCATCGTCAAGGAGACGCTTGGATTATGCCACTGAGGATGATATTGTGGCGGGGGGTACTAATTCTACAGGTCAGCCTACTACTACGTCGCTTGAGAAACTAGGAGGTCATCCTCCCATTATGCCACCTCCATATTATCCATACTCACCTTTTCTGTATCCCATTTTTCCTGCACCCACATCGGATGGTAGTTCTCAGACTCCCATCTCTCATTTTCCATTCCCAACATCCACTGTACAGGGTACTGTGCCCCCATATATCCCACTGCCATATCCATATCCATATCCTCCCTCATCTGTACAGGGTTATCCATCAGGTTTTTTGCATCCATCAGTACACTTGGCATCTACTATACATAGTACTCCTGCAGATATCTCACCTACCATGGAGGCTGGCCCCCCTCCAGACGCAGCACTTCAGGGGTCAGCAGATCCACCATCTACTGGTATTTGGTTAAACATTACTGTTACTGATTAATGATAAATTCATATATATTATTTTTCTTTTATTTTTGGTTTCATGATTAGCTCCAGCCTCTACCAGATGATGAGGCCACACAAAAAGGCGCGAGGTTTGGAATCGGCACACGAAAATCATAGTTTATTACAATGTAGACAATGCTATAATTAATAAAAATGGCACGGAATGTAAAAGTTTTATGGGAACACTTGCTAGACACAGCAATATCATTCTGGTTCAACTGATAAATTGGAAGTCAGTTGAAAAAAAAATAAAGTACAAAGCCTGGGTAGAGATTTGGGTAAGTAATGTTAATCACCTTTTATATATATATAAATTTACAATATTTTCTTACCAAATATTATGTCCATTGCAGCTTTGATATAATTTTCCTGATGGAAAAAATGCAAAGGAAACAAGGATAATGGATATAGGTGAAATGTGGTGAGCCTACAAGTATGATTTATATCTTGGTTGGAAAAAGAGAGTAGGTACATAGCTTGAAGAAGTACCGGTGATTCAAGATTTCCCAATATCACAATATAAAGAGATGATCAGCTATTTGAAGAGTCCAATGTTTAAGGTGTTTGTTAAATTTATATATATGTATATTAATTTATTTATTTGAAAACGATTTTAAATTACTTGTTTTATTTATGTTAATGAATTTATATAATTATTTTTTTATAGGAGAAATCAAATAGAAATAAAATAAAAAAGATTGAAATGAGACACATTTATACTTGTGGACACACTTCATTACCGGATCAGGAGTAGACGCAGGTAATTTAACATTTAAAATATTTAGCTTTGTTTAGTGTAATTTTTTTAACTTACAATTTTGATTTATTTCTTTGGTTTTTTCCAGAAAAAGGCATCGAATATCGAGGGTCGTGTTCCTCGCTCAACTTTTTTTTCTTCAATCTGGAAAAAGAAAGATGGTACGGTGCCAAATACCGACACTGAGAAGGCGATTGTAAGTATATTTCAATTTCATTGATTTTTACTGAATTTAATTCCTTATATTATTTTATCATTTTAATTTATGTTATATATCAATCAAAAAATGCTTTAGAGTCATTGGCAGAAAAAGAACCTGACAATTTGGGCCCAAATGATCATCTACATCAGGTATTAGGAGATGAGCATCAGGGTAGAGTGTGTTGTCGACCTGGGAAGAAGATTGTACCATCTCGATACTGGTATACTAAAATTTATTCGAGTACCGGTTCTGTTTTTGTCATAGTGGAACAAATGAATGCCGAAATCAAAGAAGCATGTCAAAAATTAGAATAGGCGATAACTGCAATGGTTGATGCCTTTTTGATGTCGATGCGTTCTGTTAATGTAGATTCTTCTGTCGAAGTCAGAGTCCGACCTAGTGTTGCACCCGGTGCTGGTTCCGGTTCGGATGTAGATGTCGATGATGATGTTGGTGGTGTGATAGGGGGTGATGGTATTTCTGTAGGAGGTGTGGATGAGGGTTATCAGGATTCTGATGATACTAATATTGAGGCTCACTTTTGATGTAAATTGTATTTTTGGATTGGTAATGTATGATGAGTTCCTTAAGAAAAAGGATAGTGTGTTTCATGGTCATGTTCTTGAATGGTTTTCTTTTCCTGGTAAGGGACTCATGATTGAGAATACAAGTTAGCATGTCATTGATGGAAGATTGATTAGCTGAGTGGTGACTACATAATTTATCAATGAATATTATTTCGTGACCATGTTCTTGAATGGGCTTCATGTTTGTCTCTCACTGACATGAAACATTAATAATATTAACACTCACTATAGTATAATCACAAATGTATTCTATGGAATCCTCATAGAGTATCTAGATTGAGTTAATTAATCCTTTTTTATGAACATTATCAAAAAATTAATGTTCTAATCATTTCATATCTTTTTCCAGATTTATTTTATATATGATGTACATTATAATTATTTGATCTAATGTTTCATAGATCATTAATGATACCAATCCATTTCATAACAGAAATTAAAACTGAATTTTTGTATTTGAATTCTTAAATGTAAATATATTTTTCATGAGAAACCCTAATGAATTCTCACTAACAAGATATTCTACACTAATGTATCTGCTATAGTTTTCATGTGATAAGGATATGAATTTTTCTTTTTCTTAGGCCTCCCAGTCTTATAATATATGACTTGGTAATTTTTTTCTCCTTTTCTATTTATTAATAGTTTATATAGAATGGGGAATGAAAATTTCATGCCCATCATAAAGAGAATTCATTTTTTCCCATGATTACCTTGTCAAATTTTCAACATAGTGGGCATGGTGTATTTTTTATTTAGATATTATAATGTCTTCAAAACATGACCATTCCTATTTTTTATTTCAAGGTCTTCCTTCTTAGAACATATCCTCCAATCCATATTGAAGATTACATCCAAAAGGTTTATTTATAGAACTAGGAAATCCCATTCCAGATTGACCCTTGAAAGAGTGAGAGTGTAGGACGGACACCTGAAACCCTGATCCTTCTCCTTATTGAGAAATTTTAGTAACTACATCTCATAAGGTATGATATCATGAAATTAAGAAATAATGGAGTTAGATTCACTAGTATCAAACAATACTACATCAATAGATTATACCTTAAGAGTAGTACATCAAACTATCACATTCCATGCATCGGATTAATCTTCATTTTTTATCAATATCATTAATATTTACCATATCTTATTGGGAATGAGAATGACTACTATACTATAGATCTACCTTAATCTAACTATGTCTAGTATTATATATATCCCTACCGCCATGACTTCTCAATCGATAAGATTCTTCCCTTGATGGTTCTGACTGGGTCATCATTCCTCAAGAGGTTGTGGAACCCAAACCACTCTGGTATGAGTCTCCAACATTATATAACCACTAAAAATTCCCCATTAGTTCACAATGATGGAAAGGTTTAGGTGGGGTTTGAAATTCTCATCACAAATTCTCAAACCTTCCAAAATGATGGCACAGGATTGATCCTACATCTGAAGCCTCATAAGAAGATGGTCGAGAAGGATAGCCTAAGATACCACATACCCTCTTATCCTTTTTCCAGTCCTCCTCTTCTTTTCATATGAACCTCCTCCACCCTAGCACACTAATGATGAAATTAGGGATCAAAAGTATTACAAAGCCCTTTTTTCAAGGAAATGACACATTTGGTTCAATACAATGAGTTCATATTGAGGAGACATATATGAAATCATTGGCTAGGAAAGGAAAAAAAACTATGGTTGATGCCAATGGCTTCATCACACCGAACCCCAAAAAAACTAGGAAAAGAAGGGACTACTCACAGGTAGAAAGAACCATTGTCACACGCTCGATCAATACGCCTAAGGAAAACACTGAAACTGTTCAGAATCCTATTATTGATATCCCTAAGGAGAAGGAAACCCAACACTTCATGGAACTAACACTTAAAAAATTTGATGATCAAAATGAACGACAAAGGCAAATTTCTTACCAGAAATTCAAATGTGGGGAAATATCTGCGAAGACCTGCCTTAAGGTTAAACAAGGTATATTTAAAAGGAGGGTCAGTTTAACTTTAACTTCTCCAGATGCCTGAATTCTGATTTATCACTGTTATCCTTGCATGTCCCATGGTTGTCTACTTTATGTGACTTCACTTTTTCTTCTTCAGTTCAATTTTGTCAAATTTTATCTGAGTTAAAGGCATTTTCAGGATGTTTACTTTTCTTCTCAGTTAGATTGTTTTTCTGAAAGTTTCTTGTTTTGTGATTTGGTTCTCTGCTGGTCTGGTTTGGTTCTTTACAGACTGAATGTTGGCTTTTCTTTATCTCTCTGCTTGGACTCTACACTGCATGCATGAGTCTCATTATTGACTTCATATATTGAACAAAGCACTGAGGCTTTACTGTGTTGAATGTCTGCTGGAATCCAGAATGATTTCTCCATGTTGAGGCATGTTTTGAAGAAAGTGTAGGTCTGGAACTCACTTCCCTATTTTTCATTGGATCTAATGGGATAAGATGACTGCATGAGTCCTATTTTCCTCTTCATGAGGGCTGTATTTCAAGTTTCATAATGCACCTATTGAAGATTTTGGGTGATCAGGTGGGGGGAAGGGGGGCAGGGGGTTTTGGGGGGAGGGGTGCGCAGGTGGGGGGCAGGGAGAGGGGGTGTGCAGGTGGGGGGTAGGGGATGTGATGGGGCTGGGGGAGGGGTGTGTGTAGGTGGGGGTAGGTGGGGGTAGGGGGAGGGGAGTGTGTAGGTGGGGGCAGGGGAGGGGGTAGGGGGGGTGTGCAGGTGGGCGGCATGGGGTAGGGAGAGGGGGCAGGGGGTGTGCAGGTGGGGGCAGGGGGCAGGGAGAAATTCTCATTTTCTCCCTTATTTTTTTCTCCCAAATCAAATATAAAATAATTTATTACTATTGTGATTGATTCAAAAAGATTTTGAGTGTTCTACACACATTCTACATCTTTTAAATTTACATTTACTATTTTGAAATTCATCTAACATTTTCATTTCGTTCTAACATGGGAATCAGCAATGTTATTGTGTGATTATTATTTCCTATTAATGTTTTATTGATTTATTGATTAATCTGATTTAAAACTACTTTATTCTTGAGAACTAAATTTAAAAATACAATAGTTCATCTATTATATATGTATATCATATCCATGTATGAATTTTTTTCTTCAATCTTAATTATCACAGTCCGGAGTGGCTAAACCACTAAGGGGAAGGGTTAAGTGTATGAGTCTTATGATCTTATTGAATTTCTAAATCAAAACCATCTAACCAAAATGATATTAATAATGTAAAATAAATTCTACGTATTAAATTATTTTATGAATCCTTTACCATATTATATTTATATGATTTAACTTGTCCTGATTAGAGTTGAGTTGGCTATGACTATTAACATTTGCCACTTTCTGTCATTACAACTAGGATAAAAGAATCATTGTTTTTAGCTATATCAGAACTAAGGAATATTTAACTCTTATATAGATCTATTTTGGGTTTTCCATGACAAAATAGTGTTTTAAAATCCCCTTCGAAGCCTAATCCCTAGGATTATTCCATGTTAGGACCAATGTTATCCTTTTTACCTCAATCCGTAAATAGACCGTGATCCCTATTTCTTACTAAATGTTAATCAAAACTCAATAGAATCAATCATATCGCAAAACCAATAAAATTTTTTTGGACTCCTAAAAAAATGTTTAGAGTCCAGTTTTCTATTCTACCAAAAATTCTCAATTGGTTCGACCCCACACTATCAATATACTACAAAATTATAGAATGTGTAGTTTGTGATAAAAGAATTATAATTTTACTACAGCCCATGTAAAGTAAATAATAAATATGGGATCATCAAATTTTAATGATGATTACAGGAAATATGTTTACTATCCTTATGCATAGGGACCTTTAGCACAAACCTAGGATAACCTCACCCTCCCCATATTCTATTTTCAATCATTCCTTTTTTATTTTGGAAGCCACTATGTCATTATTTTTAAAGCCTAGTTCATGTGTCATGACCCTATAACATATTAAAATGGTCATGACACCCATTAAATGCTTACCTTCATGCCTAAAATTGCATGGTACCTTTCCAATTTCTTCCATTTATGTACGGAATACCAAAACAAACTAGCCAGTCCCAACTGACCCAACATTCGATATGTTCCAACAATACATCAAGGAGATCATCCTAATATGCAACTGGAGTGAACCATTATGAATTATTTCTATCCATGAATCAACATTCTCACACCCAGTATTGTGTTCCCTCCTCTCCAGGCTGATTCATTTGAAATAAAAAATGGTATCATTAGTATAAACTATAAAACAGTTCATCTTAGCAAACAACAGAGTGGGAATCCTCATGAACACATATCTAACTTCATTTAGGTCTAAAATACCTTTTTTAACCTAGGTGTATCCTCTGATGTAATGTAATTATCTGTGTTCCCATTTTCTGTGCATGAATAATCAAAGGATTGGTTTAAAATTTGACCCCCTGAATCGACTGGGGGGGTTGTTGTCCAGCAGGGGGGTTGTCCAGGGGGGCCATCAGGGGGGATGTTGTCCAATAGGGGGATCTGTCTAGTGGGGTTCAGCAGGGGGGCTATCCAGGGGGATCCAGTGGGGGGGGGGGCTGTCCTGGGGGGCTTCTTTTCAGGGGGGGGGCTATCTGGGGGGGGGTTGTTGTCCAGGGGGGTGGGGGGCTTCTATCCAGGGGGTCCAATAGGGGGGCTGTTGTCCAGCAGGGGGGCTATCCAGGGGGGTCCAGCAGGGGGGGCTTTTGTCCAGGGGGTTGTCTAGGGGGGCTGATGTCTAGGGGGGTCCAACAGGGGGTGGGGGGGCTGCTGTTCAGGGTGGTCCAGCAGGGGGGCTTCTGTCTGGGGGGGGGGGCTTCTGTCTGGGGGGGGGGGGGGGCTTCTGTAAATTATCCTTTTAGAGTTCTTTCATATATTTATTTTCATTTATTGAGTCCACTTTTGTATTTTCTTAATCTATTATGTTATAAGGTTCTTGTTAAATTGAATATTATTTTATAATGATTTGTTTCACATACAGGGATCTCTCATACAACTCAATGACAGGGAACTTACCTCACAGTTTCATATCGCTTTCAAGCCTTATTACACTATAATCAACTGAGACTTTAGCTAAGATAATTATCATTTTTTAATGTATTTATGGCTTTATTCAGGTATTTACAGATAAATCAATTCACTGTTCTAATTTATGCCCTTGATGGCATTCCCCTTGATGATTTGTAAGTTGATGGTATGTTTAAACAACACTTACTTGAATTGACATCTTTCTAGTTTACATAGTTTCTATTACCATGTAATTAATCAAATTTCATTACTTTAGTTTTTATGAATTCTGATCATCCTTAGTGAAAAGTCTTTAATCTTTTCTTGCTTTTACTGATGCTATCAGGAATGTTTCAAACAACCAATTTATTGGAGCTTATTTGTGTATCGTTGTGACGTTGTTAGCACTTGGTGGACCACCCTTGTTATCTGTATATAGATTGTTACTATTTTATTTATTTTACTTTATATTCACTAACCCAACATATTATGGGATAAATTAATGTAATTATTCTTAGTAAACAACTTAATTTTATTCTCATTTCCCACACATGTATACAGATTGTTACTATTTTATTAATTTTACAGTTCTTGTGTTTCTTTACTTTATATTCACCTACATTGGGGGGTGATAGTGCAGGGTGGGGGCAATCTAGGGGGATGGGGTGTGCAGTGAGGAGGTGGTAGGGGGTGGGGTGCAAGGTGCAGGGTGTGGGACAGGGAAGGTGTGCAGGAGCAGGGAGTTCAGTAATTTAGTTCATGTAAGATGCAGGATGAACAAATGGGCTTTGAAACTCTGGTACAAGGATATCCCAAACCAGATGATTTTTCTTGTTTGCTGAATGAGACATCAAGCACTTCCAATGGAGGATAATATTTATAATTAAGGGGTGGCTCTGGCCTCTATATGTCACTTTTGTACAAAGGCCAGACTATGAATCTTCTTGGAACTTATTTTTTCAGAGTGACTGGGTGAGGGGGATCTGGGAGTTTATGGGACAATTTCTGAATATCAATAGCAGCGGGAACTCCAAGTAGGAGATTATTGAGGCCTTATTCCAAGGGGAGAGCCAGGGGTGGAGGTTATGATTCATTTATGTTTTTTCTTGGATGTGTGTGGGACTATTTGGGATGGTAGGAATAATGTAAGAGAAGGCAAGAGGAATTCCTCAATCTAATTTTAGGTTCAAGTGAAAATGATTGGGTCAGGGTTGGGAGTGATTATCAAGGGAATAATTTTTTATACTACCCTGATAAGATTTCATCCATGGATTTGTATGAATAGTGATTCTTTCCAAGGTAGACAAGGAAAGGCGGATTCAATTGAAGCATCATGCTATGGGATTATAATTGAATGTGGATGGATCACGTATTGCAGGGGAGATAAGGGGAGGCGGTTTGGTTCAGAACAATAGGGTCTTAGCATTAAAATTGAATGTGGATGGATCGTGTATTGCGGGGGAGACGAGGGGAGGCGGGTTGGTTCAGAACAATAGGGGCTTGGTGGTTTTGTGTTTCAATTTGTTTTACTGAATGGGTACCTCCATTGGGGTAGAGGTGAGTGCGATGAATACATGCCTTATGTTGTGCAATATTTTCAATGAGGAGATAGATGAAGTAGAATATGACTCAATTGTGTTGGTTCGGCTATTTCTTAAGAAGGTGGTGGTTCCATGGGATTTGGATTACCTTGTATGGGGGGTGTTGGTGCAGGGTGGGGGTGGTCTAGGGGGAGTGGGGTGTGTAGTGAGGAGGGGGCAGGGGGGGTGGGGTGCATGGTGCAGGGGGGTGGGGCAGGGGAGGTGTGCAGGAGCAGGGGTGGGGGGTGTTGGGGGGTGCTGGTTCAGTCCTCCCAATAGCCAGCACGGTTCACTGTGCTGTTTTTTTTTATATAGTGGAAAGGCATATAGCCACGGTTTTAAACCTTGGATATAGGGCTTTATCCATGGTAACCGTGGCATTTATGGAATCTATAGGTCTGACCCTTTATAAACGGTTTGAAAACTGTGGCTATAGGTCTATAGCCACGGTTGGAGCCATGGATTTAGGGTTGTAGCCACAGTTCGAAGTGTGGCTATAGGATCTGACCTATATCCACGCCAATACCATCCACGGTTCATGAAACCGTGGCCATAACCTATAGCCATGGTTTTTGGGCCTATATCCACAGTTTTGAACCGTGGCTATAGCCTAAATTTCTAGTAGTGACTCTATAACGACCCATACTTTACATACATTGTTATTACATTAGAATTGATGCACACTTATTACAATATATAACAAAACCAGGAAAGGACCGTATAGGTATAGTGTCTTTAGAAACTGGGAAACATAAACAACTGGTTCATAATGCGTCTACACTGTCTCCGATTTATTTCATCATATCTATAGTCCCTTTTGGAATATCTTACTTAATAACCTTCTTACTGACCTGGGGAAAGAAAACATACAAAAGGGTG
Source organism: Viscum album (assembly GCA_963277665.1). Taxonomy (NCBI): domain Eukaryota; kingdom Viridiplantae; phylum Streptophyta; class Magnoliopsida; order Santalales; family Viscaceae; genus Viscum; species Viscum album. The sequence goes on along the minus strand of OY728141.1, from coordinate 37,108,072 downwards.
ATCTCAAATGATCAGTAAGGGTAAACAAAAGAAATATCTATCACATCATATTCATAAGAACATAAAATTTTGGAAATCTTAACCTGCAAAAGAGATCATAATATCATAACATGGGATAATTAATAGTAGTGAAATGTAATACTAATAATCATAACTTAAAACATGAAAATTTGTGGCATACACATATAATCATAGATAATCATTTCTTATTATTCAAGACTCATTTACAAGACTATCTTAGTGGAAAAAGTCCAGTTCTGAACCGAGTTCATTCCTCGTTTCAGTCCGGTTTCACTGAACCGGTTTAACCTGCCGTTCCAGCCATGTCTATCTCATGAGATATAAAATCTTTACCCAATGCATTGGAAGTAGATATAGGTCCCACCCATCTCATAATTATACCATTCTTATGTGTTCCACAAAATCATAAATCATACATCATTGCATAACCCATGTAATAAAAATGGGATTCTTATACAACATGACATCAAAAAACAATTCATATAAAATAAAGGAATTCATAAAAATAATTCCATCACAACATAATCAAATCAATTTAATAATAGGGATATAAACAGAACCCTATATTATCTTAGATGGAAAATAATTTTGATAAAGCACTTGAACTCCATTCTTGAGGAAAATATCCTTTCTACTTCAAAAACATTTTCCTTTCTTTAACATGTCATACAATTTTAAACTAAAAGAAGTTGATTAAAAATAAACTTGAAAACTTGTAAAGGAATCTTCTTGGAAATAATGTTTTAAAAATCCATTCATTCCGTATAAGTTAAAAAAACATTCTTCTCGTACTTTTGTCAGAAAAGTCAAAAAGTACCTCTTACGAAAAACGACAAAAGATTCCTTTCATATCTTTTACTAAAAACTCACCGAAGGGTAAAATTGGATTTAAACAATTGTAGGTGGATGTAAAAATATTACATATTGAGGAAACATGGATGTGTATGATAAAATACACCCCAGTAAATTTCAAAGTATAAACAATCTCGGATAAAAATGAGATTGTGATATTTCCCTTACCTTAGGTCCAATTTGCTTTGTAAGTGTCTGAAACTCCTGTATAATGATTTAAATAATGTCATTGACTTATTCCAGGATCATACTCATTGTTATGATATCATATATGGTCATATTCTTAGCTTATTAATAGTAATATTTCATTGCTACTTGTTATTCGGGTGTTTATTACTTTTTGTTCTTATGCGTGTTTTGTCAAATAAATTCTTATTATTCTTTTTATGTTATAGATACCTTATTTACAGAATGTTATTATTGTAATATATATCATATTAATTCATTCAATTCATCTATATAATCATTATGCAATGAAGATCATGTAGAACGAGTGGCATCACATCGTGGAGATGGTATTCCGTACGTACGCACGAGCGATGATATCGTTCCCATGATCGTGGAATTTTATTGGAGTGTATGTATACTATTTCAGAATCAATATAAATTTACAATAATCATATATAGTAATTATTTACACCATTATACCCATCCAAGTAAGGTGGTGGGGGAAAATAGATTACACCACGGCGTGGAGATGGTATTCTGTACGTACGCACGCGCGGTGATTTCGTTTTCCGTAGGAAGGATAGATGGTGAAATAGGGTTGTTTCATACTTATAATAACATATCAGTATATGAGTGATACTGATTTTATTACTTCATAATGAAACAACTAAAGAAGAAGAATTTTAAGAAGAAATAATTTGGAAAGGATCGGTAATGAATATTACCTCTTTTTTTGACGCGCCTCTTCTTAACCTCCTCTTAGGGCACTAGGGTTGGTCTTTGAAGAAGACCAGAGCCTCTAGGATGATTCTAGGGAAGTGGATAGGAGAAAGTGGAAGGGTTTGGACGAGTTTTAAGGCTCAAATTGGTGTGAGGAGGAGAGGGAGGAGGTGCCCTTTTATAAGGGAGGAGAGGGGCACCATTGGAATAACTAAAAATATTATTTTATTATAAAGTCAAATTCAGTTTTTAGTAGCTCCAAATTGATATATTTCGAATATAAGGTGGGTATGGGTCGAAATCCTCTCATCCAATAGAATTTAGACAAGTTTAGGTATCAATTTTAACCTTATCATTTAGATTTAACTTTAAGTTAGATAATTTAACTTTTACCGCGTCTTCTTGTTTTCTTACACTATAAGGTCAATAAACTTACTATATCAAGACAAATGAACCCCAAGTTGTTTATTATTAATATATATAACCTTATCTAAGTCATTTGGCCGAACCTTAGATTTTTAGGGATAAAATAACAATTAATAATATAATATTTGTTTTAAAAACTATTTTATGTCAATTTTGAAACTATTTAGTAATTGATTTTTGTGAAAATAATAACAGAATGATTAGTTCGAAAATATTTAATTAAATCAATACTAACATGTCATATTAAGCTATAAAATTAGTGGAATTCATAAAAAGTCTCAAATTACATTTATTTGGGTATTTATAACATCAATTATGTCAATATTTCATTAATAAGATAATTAATGCATCATCGTTGTGTCATAAATAAATTAACTTTTTTAATTACAAATAAAATACTATTATGTAGGAAATATTTTTAGCTTTCTAATGAATATTTATAGTCAAATTTATCTTATGTATAACCCTATATTAAAAATTATTTACTTATTAAACTTTGATTTTAACTATTTTAACTCTTCTTTAAATAAATTAATAATAAATGTCCTAATCTAATCCAAGTTGGCCTAAATGGTCATATTTTATTCTTAAGGTTGTTTTTGGTCGAATTACACTTATCCAATAGAATTAGGACATGTGTTAGGGTAATAATAATAACACTTTTACCCTTAATTACCCTATTTACTTTTAACCGTGGTAAAAAAAGTAAAAAGTTACTATTCACCAAAAATTATTTTTATCTCATTGAACCACATTTTAGTCCTAGATATTAACCGTGTCTCTCGGATTTTTGAAATTCCACTCACAGAAGCGGTAAAATTAAGTTTTATGAAAAATTCAGTTTTTTTTAACTACCGCATAGTGGTTTCACTATTCATCAAAAATTGAAAGTTTTCAGAAAAATACCAAAATTTCACCCTAGGCTAATTTCGATATTCCGAATCCAAAAATGAAGTCCATTTTGAAAAATAAAATTTATAAAATTTCAAAAAGTGGTTATTACAATTCATAACGGCTAGTTTTAATAATATTTTAATAGCATATCATTGTTTAATGAAACTCGGTATTGCGTACGACGCAAGCTATCGAGGAAGGCCACGGTTGCGTGTAAAGCAAGCCAAGCTAGTGTTGTGTGTAGTGAAAGATTCCTTTGATGATTTATATAACATAAAAAGAAAATTTTCTCATAAAAGTCTCGGGCGTTACATTCTACCCCCCTTAAAATGAATTTCTCCCTTGCAATTCGTCACTTTATCACAAACAGATGAGGATACCTCTCCCTCATCATATCCTCAAGCTCCCATGTAGCTTCTTCTAATTGGTGTTTCCTCCATAAAACTTTCACCAAGCGAGTGGTCTTGTTTCGTAGGACTTTTTCGCTACGATCTAGAATCTCTATCAGATGTTCTTCATAAGAAAGATCTTGCTCCAGCGGTACAACTTCTGAGCTGAGTACATGTGAAGGATCAGGTATGTACTTTCTCAGGAGAGATATATGGAACACATCGTGAACTTGAGAGAGGTTCGGTGGAAGCTCAAATCGGTAAGCTACCTTTCCAACATGATCAAGTATTTCGAAAGGACCGATATATCTAGGGCTCAACTTCCCCTTCTTTCCAAATCTCATGATCCTCTTCCAGGGAGATATTCGTAAGAACACTTTATCACCCACTTCAAACTCTAGGTCTTTTCTTCAGTTGTCGGCATAAATTTTCTGTCGACTCTGAGCTGCTCTTATGTGTTGTTGAATAGATCGGACCTTTTCTACCATCTCATCAACAAGATCAGGTCCTAATAGCTTTCTTTCCCCAACTTCATCCCAGCAAGTCGGAGTCTTGTATTTCTTTCCATAGAGAGCTTCATAAGGAACCATCTGAACACTGGAGTGAAATCTATTATTATAATAAAATTCCACCAAAGGTTGGTGTTGATCCCAACCACCTTTGAAATCCATAGAGAAAGCTCTCAACATATCTTCTAGAGTTTGAATTGTCCTCTCATACTGACCATCTGTCTGAGGATGATAAGCAGTTCTGAAACTCAAATCTGTATCCAGAGTATGCTGAAGACTTCGCCAGAACGTTGAGGTAAACCTCAGATCTCGATCAGATATAATAGAAAGTGGCACTCCATGCAATCTTACCACTTCCTTTACATATATCATGGCAAGCTGATCTAGAGATAAATCCTCTCTAATAGAAATGAAGTGTGCAGACTTTGTAAGACGATCAACTATGACCCAGATAGCATTATTGCCTTTGGATGTTTTAGGAAGTCCTGTGACAAAGTCCATAGTGATGTTTTCCCATTTCCATTCGGGTATGGGTAATGGTTGTAACATCCCCTTAGACTTTTGTCTCTCAGCTTTAACTTGCTGACAAACCAAGCATCAAGAGACATATTCAGCAACATCTCGTTTCATGCCATCCCACCAGAAGTACTCTTTCAGGTCCCTATACATCTTCGTGCTTCCAGGATGAATATAGAAAGAAGAACTATGAGACTCATACAGCAGCTCCTTCTTTAATTCGGGGATGGGAGGAACACAAATCCGATTCCTAAACTTTATTATCCCATCACAATCAAGGTTGAATTCAAGAACATTTCTCACCTTCTTTTGTAACTCTACATCTTTTTTCTGCACCTCTTTAATATTCACATGTATAGATGGTTGAACATCCATTTGAGAAAGATAAGATTCTTCCCCTTCCATTATAATTCCAAGATCCATCCTTTGTAAATCTATAAATATTGGATCTTTTGTGATCCTCATCATGGATAAACTAGCATGGTCTTGTCAACTTAATGCATCTGCCACCTTGTTTGCTTTCCCAGGGTGGTAATGAATTGAGCAGTCGTAATCCTTATTCAGCTCCAACCATCTTCTTTGACGCATATTCAACTCCTTTTGTCTGAAAATATACTTTAAACTTTTATGATCTGTATAAATATCACACCTTTCACCATAAAGGTAATGCCTCCAAATCTTTAATGCAAAGATTACCGCAGCTAACTCCAAATCATGAGTTGGGTAATTTTGCTCATGGATTTTTAACTATCGTGAGGCATAAGCTATCACCATATCATTTTGCATAAGAACACACCCCAATCCCTTCTTGGATGTGTCATTGTAGATCACAAACCATTCTCCACTACAAGGCAGTGTGAGCACAGGTGCACTGGATAACCTTCTTTTCAACTCCTTGAAATTCTCTTCACATTCCTCCGTCCAAACAAAATTAACTCCTTTCCGAGCCAACCTAGTGAGTGGATTAGATAATCGTGAAAAATCATTCACAAAACGTCGATAATATCCAGCCAAACCAAGAAAACTTCGGATCTCGGTTACTGTTGTTGGTCTCGACCATCTTTCGATAACCTCTGTTTTTGCTGGATCCACAGATATCCCTTCTTTTGAGATTATGTGACCCAAAACTGAAACTTTTTGAAGCCAAAATACACACTTGGTAAATTTTTCATAAAGCTTCTCCTTTATCAGGGTCTTCAATATAATTCTAAAGTGATCTTCATGTTCTTCCTTGCTCTTTGAATAGACAAGAATATCGTCTATAAAGACTACCACAAATTGATCAAGGTAGTATCTAAAGACTTTATTCATCATATCCATGAAGATAGCATGGGCATTAGTAAGACCAAAGGGCATCACTATAAATTCATAGTGTCCATACCTTGTACGGAAAGTCGTTTTTGGTATATCCTCCCTTTTGACCCTTAATTGATGATACCCTGAACGAAGATCAATCTTGGAAAAGTATTGAGCTCCGCGTAGTTGGTCAAATAATTCATCAATGCGTGGGAGAGTATATTTATTCTTGATAGTGATCTTGTTAAGTTCTCGATAATCAATGCAGAGTCTCATTGATCCATCTTTCTTCTTAACAAACAGAACAGGTGCTCCCCAAGGTGATGCACTAGGGCGTATGAATCCCTTATCAAGATTCTCTTGGAGTTTCTTCTTCAATTCCTGCAACTCAATTGGGGCCATTCTATAAGGTGTCTTTGAAATAGGTAAAGCACCTGGTACGAGTTCTATTGAAAACTCAAATTCACGATTTGGTGGAAGACCCGGTAATTCCTCCGGAAAGACATCATCAAACTCCCGTACAATGGGCATATTCTTAATCGTGAGTTTCTCACCAACCATTTGAGATAAATAACCTTCATTTAGTGGAATCAAGACCCATAAGATGGAAGAAATTTCCACTGGAAGGTTATGTTCATCCTTGCATCGATAGACGATCATAGATTAATCTGGAATATGAAATGTGACTTCCCTTCTTTGGAAATTGATATGAGCTCCATATAAAGAAAGCCAATCCATGCCAAGAATCACATCAAATTCCACTATAGGAAGGATCACAAGATTTGCAGGAAGCACTTTCCCACAAACTTCAATCGGGGAAGAATTATAAACTTTTGATGCGACTGTTGTGCCATTAGGTGTTGTCATAGCTAACTCAACATCTAATTGTTGAGGTAATACGGTGATGTCCTTAGAAAAATCTTCAGAAATAAAAAAGTGGGTGGATCCAGAATCAAATAAAATATTTTCTACTTTAGAGTGGATGGTAAGTGTACCTTTCACCACATCGTTATCGTACTCCATATCGCCGATAGAAATTGCATGTGACTTTCCTTTTTCTTTAGCCTTAAGAGTTTGTTGACGTCGACCATCATCATCAACCCTTTGATTTGGGCATTGATTGTCATAATTCCCCATCTCCTTGCACTTCAAACATTGAAGTATAGTAGGTTCATTCTGTGTGTCCCTTCCTTTGTTTGCATCATTAGACATCTTCTTCCCATCATTGCGGCATTCAAATGCTCGATGACCTTCCTTTCCACATTTGAAACATTTACTTGTCTCTTTAAGACAACTCCCTCCATATTTCATTCCACACTTTGAGCATAAGGGAAAGCTCATATTCTTTTCAGTGTGCTCTTTAGATTTTCCTTTGAATTCCATTTTCCTCTTCTTATCAAACCCATATGACTGATGGGTTACTCCAATCTCTATCTCGACTTTGAGAGCACATCGAACGATTTCCTCGTAGCTATTGAAGTCCCTTGTGGATAACGCCCTTCGAAGAATTGTTTTTAAGCCACTAAAGAATCGATCGATCTTACTCACAGGTTAGATAATAATACCAGAAGCGTACCTTGCAAGTCTTGAAAAATTTGCTTCATAGGTACCAACAGATTCATCATCCTTTTGCTTTAGTTCAATAAACTCCTTCTCCATCTTTTTTCGGAGAATACAAGGGAAGTACTTATTGAAAAATAAGTTCTTGAACTCATCCCATTCCATGGACTCAATTTCATCCCTTTGCCTCGTATTCTTAATAAGATTCCACCATTGATCAGCATATCCTTCCAAACGATACACTGCTAGGATGACTTTATCATGCTCAGAACATTGAAGAACTGAAAATATCTTTTCAGTAGTATTAATCCATTGTTCAGCAACAAATGGATCAGTAGACCCGCTGAATGAAGGTGGACGCTTCCTCATGAAGGATTCAATAGAATGTTGCTCCTTCCTTTGCTCGTTTGGAAGTCCTGCATGATTCATAGCTTGAGAAAGTTGTGTGAGCATGGCTACAAGATTTTTCATTCCAGCTCCCATAACGTTTGGTTTCTCAGGGGGACAATCATTGCATTTCCTGTCGCATTCTGTATTAACACGGTTCCTTCGGGTTCCATCCATTGACTAGAACCAAGAATAATAGTGTGAGAAACACTAATTATAAAAGGAAAACCAAATAATCAAGAATAAAATTTCACACTTAATTTCTTATCCTAGGTTATTCATGGTCATTTCTAAAACACTAAGATTGTGTTCTATGCTTAGACTTATCCTTAGGGTTCTTACTAACACTTTCACATCCTAGTTTCCAAAGGTTGACTATACCTTTCCTCTGATACCAACTATAACGACCCATAATTTACATACATTGTTATTACATCAGAATTGATGCACATTTATTACAACATATAACAAAACCAGGAAAGGACCGTATAGGTATAGTGTCTTTAGAAACTGGGAAACATAAACAACTGGTTCATAAAGCGTCTACACTGTCTCCCATTTATTTCATCATATCTATAGTCCCTTTTGGAATATCTTACTTAATAACCTTCTTCCTGACCTGGGGAAAGAAAGCATACAAAAGGGTCAGCTCAAATGCTCAGTAAGGGTAAACAAAAGAAATATCTATCACATAATATTCATAATAACATAACATTTTGGAAATCTTAACCTGCAAAAGAGATCATAATATCATAACATGGGATAATTCATAGTAGTGAAATGTAATCCCAATAATCATAACTTAAAACATTAAACTTTGTGTCATACACACATAATCATAGATAATCATTTATTATTAGTCAAGACTCATTGCCAAGACTATCTTAGTGGACAAAGTCCATTTCTGAACCGAGTTCATTCTTCGTTTCAGTCCTGTTTCACTGAACCGGTTTAACCTTCTGTTCCATCCATGTCTATCTCATGAGATATAAAATCTTTACCCAATGAATTGGAGGGAGATATGGGTCCCACCAATCTCATAATGATACCATTCTTATGTGTGCCATAAAATCATAAATCATACATCATTGCATAACCCATGTAATAAAAATGGGATTCTTAAACAACATGACATAATAAAACAATTCATATAAAATAAAGGAATTCATAAAAATAATTCCATCACAACATAATAAAATAAATGTAATAATAGGGATAGAAACAGAACCCTATATTATCTTATATGGAAAATAATTTTGATAAAGCACTTGAACTCCATTCTTCAGGAAAATATACTTTCTACTTCAAAAACATTTTCCTTTCTTTGACATGTCATACAATTTTAAACTAAAATAAGTTGATTAAAAATAAACTTGAAAACTTATAAAGGAAACTTCTTGGAAATAATGTTTTAAAAATCCATTCATGCCGTATAAGTTAAAAAGAACATTCTTCTCGTACTTTTGTCGGAAAAGTCAAAAAGTACCTCGTACGAAAAACGACAAAAGATTCATTTCATATCTTTTACTAAAAACTCACCGAAGGGTAAAATTGGATTTAAACAATTGTAGGTGGATGGAACAATATTATATATTGAGGAAACATGGATGTGGATGATAAAATACACCCCAGTAAATTTAAAAGTATAAACAATCTCGGATAAAAATGAGATTGTGATATTTACCTTACCTTAGGTCCGATTTGCTTCGTAAGTGTCTGAACCTCCTGTATAATGATTTAAATAATGTAATTGACTTATTCCAGGATCATACTCATTGTTATTATATCATATATGGTCATATTATTATCTTATTAATAGTAATATTTCATTGCTACTTGTTATTCGGGTGTTTATTACTTTTTGTTCTTATGCATGTTTTGTCGAATAAATTCATATTCTTCTTTTTAGGTTATAGATACCTTATTTCCAGAATGGTATTAGTGTAATATATATCATATTCAATCATTGAATTCATCTATATAATCATTATGCAATAAAGATCATGTAGAACGAGTCGCATCACATCGTGGAGATGGTACTCCGTACGTACGCATGAGCGATGATATCGTTCCCATGATCGTGGAATTGTATTGGAGTGTATGTATACTATTTCAGAAACAATATCAATTTAAAATAATAATATATAGTAATTATTTACACCATTATACCCATCCAAGTAAGGTGGTGGGTGAAAATAGATTACACCACGGTGTGGAGACGGTATTCCGTACGTACGCACACGCAATGATTTCGTTTTCCGTAGGATGGATAGATGGTGAAATAGGGTTGTTTCATACTTATAATAAAATATAAGTATATTACTGATACTGATGATATTACTTCATAATGAAACAACTAAAGAAGAATAAGTTGAAGAAGAAAGAATTTGGAAAGGATCGGTAATGGATATTACCTCTTTTTTTGACGCGCCTCTTCTTAACCTCCTCTTAGGGCACTAGGGTTGGTCTTTGAAGAAGACCAGAACCTATAGGATGATTCTAGGGAAGTGGAGAGGAGAAAGTGGAATGGTTTGGCTGAGCATGAAGGCTCAAATTGGTGTGAGTAGGAGAGGGAGGAGGTTCCCTTTTACAAGGGAGGAGAGAGGCACCTTTGGAATAACTAAAAATATTATTTTATTATAAAGTCAAATTCGGTTTTTAATAGCTCCAAATTGATATATTTCGAAGGTAAGGTGGGTATGGGTCGAAATCCTCTCATCCAATAGAATTTATACAAGTTTAGGTATCAATTTTAGCCTTATAATTTATATTTAACTTTAAGATAGATAATTTAACTTTTACCGTGTCTTCTTGTTTTCTTACACTATAAGGTTAATAAACTTACTATATCAAGCCAAAAAACCCCAAGTTGTTTCTTATTAATATATATGACCTTATCTAAGTCATTTGGCCGAACCTTAGATTTTTAGGGACAAAATAATAATTAATAATATAATATTTGTTTTAAAAACTATTTTATGTCAATTTTGAAACTATTTAGTAATTGATTTTTTTAAAAATCATAACAGAATGATTATTTCGAAAATATTTAATTAAATCAATACTAACATGTCATATTAAGCTATAAAATTAGTTTAATTCATAAAATGTCTCAAATTACATTTATTTGGGTATTTATAACATCAATTATGTCAATATTTCATTAATAAGATAATTATTGCATCATCGTTGTGTCATAAATAAATTAAAAATTTTAATTAAAAATAAAATAATATTATGTAGGAAATCTTTTTATCTTTATAATTAATATTTATAGTCGAATTTATCTTATGTTTAACCCTATATTAAAAATGATTTACTTATTAAACATTGATTTTAACTATTTTAACCCTTCTTTAAATAAATTAATAATAAATGTCCTAATCTAATCCAAGTGGGCCTAAATAGTCATATTTTATTCTTAAGGTTGTTTTTGGTCGAATTACACTTATCTAATAGAATTAGGACATGTGTTAGGGTAATAATAATAACACTTTTACCCTTAATTACCCTATTTACTTTTAACCGTGGTAAAAAAAGTAAAAAGTTACTATTCACCAAAAATTATTTTCATCTCATTGAACCATATTTTAGTCCTTGATATTAACTGTGTCTCTCGGATTTTTGAAATTCCACTCACAGAAGCGGTAAAATTCTGTTTTATGAAAAATTCAGTTTTTTTAACTACCACTTAGTGGTTTCACTATTCATCAAAAATTGAAAGTTTTTAGAAAAATACCAAAATTTCACCCTAGGATAATTTCGATATTCCGAATCCAAAAATGAAGTCCATTTTGAAAAATAAAATTTATAAAATTTCAAAAAGTGGTTATTACTATTCATAACGGCTAGTTTTAATAATATTTTAATAGCATATCATTGTTTAATGAAACTCGGTATTGCCTACGACGCAAGCTATCGAGGAAGGCCATGGTTGCGTGTAAAGCAAGCCAAGATAGTGTTGTATGTAGTAAAAGATTCCTTTTATGATTTATATAACATAAAAACAAAATATTTCTCATAAAAGTCTCGGGCGTTACAGACTCAAATGACATAATTTTCTAATAACAACATAAGAAATCTAATAATTCCTCCTCATCTGTGGTAGTATCATAACTTGATTATTATCTAATAGCATCATTTGGGGAATACTCTGATGATTTGGACATTGGTTCGTGTAGTGTCCCAACTGCTTGCAGATGAAGCGTTGTTCATTTGAAACTTTTTTCTTACACTTGCAGTCACGTACTTGGTGTCCTTTTTCTCCACACTTATAACAAACTCCCAATCCCTTCAGTCAAGTTCCAGGGTGTTTCTTCCCACAGTTATCAAATATGGGAAAATTATTCTTTTCCCTCTTCCCTTTATCCATCTTTCTCTCTTCCATCCTTTTCTTATCTTTCTTCCCTTCAAAGCCATAGGACTCAGAGAATTCATTACTTATCTTATTAACACTTGATTCTATTTCTTCATATATTTTGAATACATGGGAGACTATTTTTCTTCTAAATTTTGGCTTAATACAGTGAAAGATATGATCCTTCTTACTCTTTGGATCATAAGTATTACTGGAGTTCACATTCCTTCTACTGGGAACCATTTCTATACAATAGCATAAACTTGATCAGTTTATGAATCAAAATACATAATTCTATACTTATAAAAAACATAACATAAATTGAACTATTTATAGATATAATCCAAAATCATAAAAAAAATGTATTCTTTGAGGAAGTATATACTCATAAACTCTTCATAATGGTTTGTAAATAAAATGAGAATTATCCAAAGCATATCCCCCAGGAGTGTCGTAACCAAGAGTGCAGCAAGGCCCTTTGTCATGCACCAGTTCCCATTAAAGTCTAGATCAAAGCGGTGTTTTCAGTTTTTACCCCTAGGTACATCTATGCCAGAGCCACCTCTACTTGCTTGTATCTAGACAGTGATTTATTTCTCGGAAAAATCACAAAAATCTCTACAATACCAAAATTTTAGGAAGTTCTTCTATACTAATCCTCAAAGTCCATCTTAGGTATATGTTCTCTAATCAGAGTTTATCTAAATATAGCTTCCATGGTTTGTTCTAAAATTCCTCTGATACCAACTATAACAACCCGACCCCAGTTTACCAGAGTCGGTGCATTATTACATAATATTGGCATGATCACAAAAGATCAAGACCCGAAATACTGATCAGTTTAGTAGCCTCGGAAACACTACATACATTCATAAATTTTACATTACATAATAAAGTGAAAACTACATCAACATCTTTTCTCCACACTCATATCACCTTATACTATCCATGCAGGTCATTCATAAAATACTTCTTCGCATCCGGGTAAAAATAAAACATATGAAGGGGTGAGCTCAGATGCCCAGTAAGGATAACAATATAGCGGAAACTTTCATAAATAAGCATAAACATTTAAGGCAATGTATAACTAAAAAAAGCCTTTTGAACTTAAAGTTCAACATAATATGGCAGAAATAAAATGCAATAATGTCATTTAATTATTCTCATTGATATTCTATTAGTCGAATAATCACATACAATAACAATAACCAATTTCATAATGATGGAATGCATAATGTCATACTGTTATAACCACGTATCCCAGGCCTCATGCCAAGACTAAAAATAATATTTTGTCAAGGACTCATGCCAAAACACTAGTTTGTCTCATGAGACCTATCGATGCATCGAGGAGCTATAGCGGGCTCCACCTGTCACTTACTAAGTCCAATTCATTCCTTATATGAACAGGTTTAAACATAACATAAACATTCGTATTAAAACTAGAATACAAGATGTAAATACTTTCTCCATAAACCAAGAATGGTATAAAAATAACACATCCACAGTAAAACATATCACAAAACCTTCAATACAATATGGATGTTTTGTATCATAATAAATAAACTTCAAATAAGCTTAAAATCTATCAAAGGATGTTGACATAGATGAAACCAAACTATTTGAGAAAAATATCTCTTTTTTAGATCATTTAGAAGTCACATAATTATAAAATAAAACATTTACTTTGAAAATATTCTTATAATATTTTAATTGAATCTTCAAATATTTTACAATGGTGGAAAATAGCCACACCCTCCGTATAAGTTAAAAAAAAGACATTCTTACCTTAATTTGTTGAAAAGGTTAAAAAGGTCCTTGTTTGGAAAATGACATAAAAATTCCTTTATAAACTTCTTATAAAAAGTAAAACATGGGTATAAATGACTTTAACCCATATTCTATAAAATAGTAAGAATGTTTTGAAATACATTTTTAAGAAATGTGGATGTGTATGATAAAGAGGTCCCAGTAGATAATTACGTATAAAAAACCTCAGATGGTGAGGAAATTGTGAAATAAACCCTCTCCTTGTACTTTTCCATGATATATTGTTGGTTAACCTCCTATATAATAGTTAAATCATTGTTATTAAATTATAAAAGAATCATATAGATAAATATGATATCATATTTTATTTTTTAATATTGCTTTGTTAAGAATATAATAGTATTATTGTCGTTTCGGGTGTTAACTGATTCGTTTTACTTTATATGCTTCATTACGTAAGCCATGTTTGTTATAGATAGGTGGTATCTTATTCATATCTATAATGATATCAACTCCTTAAAAATTAATTTTAATCATAAAACTAGAATTATTCTTGAATGGATATGATGGGGAAATGAATCTTATCGCGTTCGTGGAGACGGTAATCCATGTGTACGCACAAACGCTACTTCCATTTCATTTTTCATTTTAAAATGAATCAAAAACAAATGATATATAGGTATATTATTATTCCAGTATAATTTAATATCTTATATGTGATACTTAATTTCATTAAGACCATCCTTTTTATGTTCCATGTATGTTACGAACGATTCATATCACTTTGAGGGGGCGGTAGTCCGCACTTCCTCAAATGAAATTATCGTATATATATATATATATATACACAACATGAAACGAATAATGGTGTGCTATAAAATGGAATTACAGAAGCTTATATATAAAATAAATGTCATTAATATCATATTTAATTATATTTATATCATAATGGCCATCATGAGAGGTGGTAGGAGATAATTGAACAATCATCGTTTCGTGAGGCATTTGGTTTCCATCCACAAAAACATTATGTTCTTCATGCATTCACTACTAGAAAACTACCCTATACCAACGGTTTGGAACCATTGGTATAGGCCCTCAAACTGTTGGTATAGGCTATACCAACAGTTTGGAGGACCGTTGGCAAGTAAGTCGTAACAATAGTTCTATACCAACGGTTTTGGGTAAACCGTTGGTATAGACCTACACCAACGGTTTTGAAAACCGTTGGTATAAGTAATATGAAAACCTATACCAACGGTTCTCAAAACCGTTGGTATATGTATTTCAAAAACACATTTGGTGGGATTTGATCCCAGGACCTCAAGTTTATAATTGAATGACTTAACCACTAACCTAAAATGACTTTTGTGAACAAAATTTCATAAATATATATATGTATTGTTATAATAATTTTAAATTTTGATTTATATAATGTTCTTGGTAAGAAGATTCGATTAAAAATCGAAGGACCTATACCAACGGTTCTCAAAATAGTTGGTATAGACCTATACCAACGGTTTTGAGAACCGTTGGTATAGGTCCTTTGATTTTAGAACCTATACCAATCGTTTTGGACAAACTGTTGGTATAGGGGGGACCTATACCAACGGTTTGGACAAACTGTTGGTATAGGGTCTGGACCTATACCAACGGTTTGGCCAAAACCGTTGGTATAGGTCCTATAGGTCCCCCCCCCTATACCAACGGTTTGTCCAAAACTATTGGTATAGGTCCATATAAGTGACCTATACCAACGGTTTTGGCCAAACCATTGGTATAGGTCCAAATTAATGGACTATAGCAACGGTTTGGCCAAAACCGTTGGTAAAAGTCATATTTCCAGTAGTGATTAGATGAAGGTGTGTGTAATTGTAGTTCTAATACTTCTCATAAAAATATACTAGTATATTGATTATCCTAGTGTTGTTACAAAATAAAATAATAAGAAGAGTTTAGGGGTTGGAGAAGTAAAATAAAATAAAATAATCTAAGAGAAATCATTACCTTTAATTTGGGAAACTCCCTTTGGTTTGAACCCGAAAGGACTCTTGAAGTGTCTTATGCCTAGGGTAAGGCTTCTAGGAGTATAGGGATGTAGGGAGATTAATTGGGCCAAGTTTGGATGATCCAAAAGGCTTGAGATGTGTGAGGAATTGGTTAGAAGTGGTGTCCTTTTATAAGGGGGAGGAGGGGCTCTTTAGGAAAAACTTAAAGTATTATTTTATAATAAATTCATATTTGGTATATAATGGCTCCAAACAATATTATTTAAATTATAAGGTGGGTATGGGTCGAAACCCACTCAACCAATAGGTTTTAGACAAGTTTGGGTCACTATTTTACCCTTATATTTTATATTTAACTCTTAGTTAAATAGTTTGACATTTACCATGTCTCTTTGTATTTTTATATTATATGGTTAATAAACATACTATATACTTACAAACGACCCCCAAGTGGTCCATTAATGATACACATGTCATTATATAAGTCCTTTGTCCTAACCTTAGATTTTTAAGAATATAATATAAATTAATAATATAATATTTGTCTTAAAAACTCTTTTATGTCAATTTTGACACTATTGGGTATTTTGTTTTTGATAAATTCATAACAGAATTATTACTTCAAATAAAATTCATATAAACAATAATAATATTTCATATTAACCAATAAAATTATTTGAATTCATAAAAAGTCTCAAATTACATTTATTTGGATATTTATAATATCAATTATTTTAATATTTCATTAATTAGGTAATTACTGCATCACCATTGTGTCATAAATAAATTAAATTATTTAAAGTCTAAATTTTTAAATAAAATACCATTATGTATTAAATTTTTTTATCTTTCTAATTAATATTTATAATTGAATTTATCTTATGCATAACTCTATATTAAAAATGTGTTAGTTATTAAACTTTGATTTTAACTCCTTTAACTCTTCTTTGAATTAAATAATAATAAATGTCCTAATCTAATACAAGTGGACCAAGAGGTTCATATTTTATTCCTAAGGTTTTTTTTGATCAAATTATACTTAGCCAATAGAATTAGGACATGTGTTAGGGTAATAATAATATCATTATTACCCTTAATTACCCTATTTACTTTTTACCGTGGTAAATAAAAGTAGAAAAGTTACTATGAACCAAAAACTATTTTTATCTTATTGAACCACATTTTACTCCTTGATATTAACCGTGTCATTCAGATTTTCGAAATTCTACTCACCGAAGCGGTAAAATTAAGTTTTACGTGAATTTGCAAATTCTCCTAGGAGGTGGGTAAAAGATAGTGAAAAGTTCAATAAAATTTTTATATATTTAAAAAAATTATAAACTGACTCCATTGAATTATACTGAACATATATAGGTATTATGTATCTATTTTGACATAAAATAAATTTAAATAAAATAAATAATTATTTAAATAAAAATTCGGTTTTAAACTATAACTCAGGGTTTTTCACTATTCATCAAAAATTAAAAGTTTTAAGATAAATACCAAAAATTTACCGTAAACCAATTTTGATATTCAGAATTCAATAATGAATTCTATTTTACTAAATTCAGAAACATAGAAGTTGTTTTTATTAATTTAAAATTAATTCCCGTTGTCAAAACCAAAAGGCGTATTTTTAAGAAATAATAACTACCAAAAGTTTGACACTTGTTTATGTCCAATTTCAAAGTGAAATTACTTACAATGACCATCATTGGATTAAATGGTAAAAATATAATCTATTTATACTTCCAAACCATTAAAATGTATAATTTAACAATATAAATTATTTTGATTTAAAAAGTTGTTTTCAGTTAAAATATAGTATTTTTCACTATTCACCCAAATATGAAAGTTATCAGAAAAACACCAAAACATTATTGAAACTGAATTATTATGTCTCGATTCTAAAGAAGAAGTTTATTTTCTCAAATTAAATATATAAAAGTTTCAGATATTGGATTTAAAAAGGCGTCACCATTAAAAGGCGATAAAATTGCATTTTTTGAAAAATACTTCTTTTATCTGAAAAAATGTATTTGTTCTTACATTATGTCTAGGAAACACATAATATGGATTCTACCATTATAAGAATTATATAAAGTTCAAAATTCAGTTAATACTATTCATAACCGCTTTTGAACGGCTTGTTTGGTAAGTCATGGTGCACTAGAACTCAGTATTGCGTATAGTGCAAGTTGTTGAATTACTTTGAAAAATAAAATAATATGAAATCTTGCGGTGTTACATCAACCCTAATAGGTCGATGGTGGATGTTTTAAATCTTTGTTTTTCCGAAGTAAAAAAATAAAACAATAATTTTATTTTTATTTGAAATCTCTCCACCACTTTTTGAATTTGGTGGTGGGGACCACCGGACCTTGAAACCCCTTTTTAATGTGGTGACATTAATGGTTAAGTTAAATCTAATAACTTAACTTAAATGAGAGGGGATACTCAACTCTCCTAGTTTTTGGAATTGGGTTGGAAAATCACTTGGACTTTTGGCTAGAGAACACTTGGTGGAAGGAACTTGGAAGCTCCAAAGAAGAACGAACATCTCTCCAGATTAAGAACATTGAAGCGACATTGGAGCGCGGTTCGGCAGCGTGTTGTGGGAGCGATGGACGTCAGAATCTTTATCATCTTCATCTTCATCCTCACTCCATCTCCAACAAATTATTGATGTAGGTAATTTTTCATATTGTACTTTGTGATGAATCATTGTTTTCAATCTATAAACTATCTGTTGTCGATCTAACGCAGAGGGTGCGGGCCAAACGAACATGACCCGATCCCTCCGCTACTATGTTTTTAAGTGTTATTCATGGTAAAAACATCAGGCTAAGAGTAACTCGACCTTGATGGGATAGATGAAAAGGTGACATCTCGGGACACACAGTAATTCCTTCGGATTGAAGAATGGGCCACCAGAGCTCACCCGATTACCCGTGGAAGTCAGCCGGTGACCAGCACCGGCAAGGTACAAGTGATGTCCATCACACCGGCCGGCCACGATGGGGGCGACGGTGAAACCGTGCTGCTGAAGGAGGTTGTGGCCCGTCGGCCGTGACGGAGGAGGGTGGTGGTAGGCCGTGGTTGGAGCAATGGCACCATCGCGCTGCTGGAAGAGGCGTCCTCCGGTAACCCATCCAGACATGACACGTTATAGAAAGACCCGCTCTGGCGGGTCCCGTGTGCTAGAAAGCATCTGTACGTGGCGCCGCCATATAGGCCAAAACTGAACGGTCCAACTGGACCATTCAGAAATCCCAGGGGGTGCCTCTCCCGGGTGGTGGTTAGGGCAGGTCAGGCTAGGTCGGGAAGCCCGAGGCATCCCGGGGTGGGTTAGGTCAGCCCCGGACGGGTTGGGTCGGTCTGGGCTGGGTCTGGTCGGTCCGGGATGGGTCGGGTCGGGTCGGGATGGGTCGGGTCGGCCCAGACCCAGGCCCATTTGGACCCATATACGCCTTTTTTCTCTATATCTTGAGAACCAGGTGTCTATTTGATGAACTGTTTATAGATCCAGAATCCTTATATTGAGATGGTCATTTAGGTATACTCTACTAGAGTTTTGGATAAATTTGGAGTATGTCTGGGTTGGATCGAACCCAAATCCAATCAGGACCTCGAAACAGAAATTCCAATAACTTATAGATCAAGTGTCCGGTTGACACGACATCTATCACGTTGGGTCCCTTATGATGTGAAGAACCTTGGTGATACTTTTTCATGGGACATTATGGAATTTTAAGTATCAACCAATGTCTTGGGGAGCGGATCCTCCCTGAATCAATCGTGCTTAGTATGAGAACCATGTGGCTGGTTGTACTTGAAGAATCTTCAGATCCTGTGTGGGTCATCTTTGGATCCTGTGTGGGTCATCATCTTTGGATCCTATGTGGTTCAGCATCTATGGATCCTGTGTGGGTCATCTTTAGATCCTGTGTGGGTCATCTTTAGATCCTGTGTGGGTCATATTTGATCTTGTGTGGGTCAACATCAGAGCTTCTCTACGAAGTAAGATGATCTAGAAATATTGATAACCATCTATACTTCCGTACATAAGTTATACCTGGTGTGAGTTGAGTCTTTACCTTTGTGGTGTTCTTATGTGTGGTGCTACCTATGTGGTATTTTTTCCTTCATGGAAGAGTTGTGTTTTTGGCTAAAGAATTGGGCTATTTTTTCATCTTGAATGAGTTGGGTAACTTGATAACTTAGGTATATGTATGGGAATATACTTAAGTAGGGTTTATTGTTCCTTCGTGCTTTGTAATTATGGTCTTGATTTGTGTTTTGTCCTTTGTGGATTATGAGAGACCTTCTGGGGTCTCAAGGTCTCTACTGATTATTTTTATACTCACCCATGCATGGGCTATGCCTGCACCTTATTGTGTCTTGAGTAGATGATGGACATCATTGATCTAGGCTAAGGGTTCCAGGACTAGAGGCTACTTCGAGGTGGAACATTAGATGAGACGTACCGCAGAGACGACCATTCGAGATCTATACTTACACTTTAGGTAGTATCCTTGGTTGGTATTCATAGGATTTGTTTACAGTTTTTCTTGTACTTTCTAGTTGGGCTTGTATTCTGGCCCCCTTACTTACTGTACTCACCCAATTTACTATATAGTTTACTTTGTGCTTGTATCTTGTTGTGTGCTTGGATTCTATGAGTTTTTAGGTTAAATGGAAATACCTTCCTAGTTTTAGGGATATATCGTTCTGATGCTAGTCGCTAGCCCCTAGCCTATGGAAGGCAGGCTTGGGGTGGTCATGGCACGGGCCCTAGGGAACAGGTCGTGACATATGTATCCAAATCTTTCAGAAGAAATCTTAGATTTAAATCGTGCATCATGATCAGACGCAATTTAAAAAAGGTGCAGCATGAATTCTTACAACTTTATTAATATAGAGTCTTTCAAGGTGCTCCCATGGAAAATTCTCCATTATCATGAGGAAATATGTAGATTTCATAAGTCAATCAACAATTACCCATATTTCATCATTCTTTCTTACAGGATTTGGTAATCCAATGATAGAATCTATAGTAATTTCATCCCATTTCTATGTAAAAATAGGTAGAGGTTACAAGAATCATCTAGGATTTTGTCTTTCAACCTTCACTTATTGAAAAACTAAACACCTTTATACATAATCAGTAATTCCCCGCATCATATTATCCTACTAGATACAATCCATCAAATATCTATACATCTTAGTACTACTAGGGTGTAAATATAAATTCGATCTATGAACATCATCCAATAATTCTATTTTTAGATTTGGTATGAAGGGAAAACAATGACTTTTCCCAAATATCACAGTTCCATCCATGTACATGAATTCTTCCAACTTCCCATTATTGAAAGATTTAATTTTATTTTTAAAATTCACATGAACAGACAAAGAACTTTTTATCTCTTCTGATAAAGATTCCCTAGAAACCATTGGAAAAAATATGTGATGTTTCGACTTCATCGATAATTCCCATGATTGTATTTAATAGATCCATGGACCCAAGATCTCCTTCAATCCTCATTTTTTTCATACCTCCATGATACTTTCTACTCAATGCATCCGATACCATATTTACATTCCATGAGTGGTATTTTATTGAACAATAATAACCCTTGAGTAGCTTGAGCCATTGAATTTTCCTTTTATTGAGTTATTTCTATGAGAAGATATATTTCAAACTCATATGATATATATACATTTCACATATTTCACCGTAGAGATAGTGACTCGATATCTTCAAATAAAATATTACTTATAATAACTCAAGATCATGAGTTTTATAGTTATATTCATGAGTTTTTATCTTCCTTTATATGTAGGAAGTAACTCTATTATTCTGCATAAATACACATCCAAGTCCTATATTTGATGAATCACTATAAAAAACAACCATTTCTCAATGGTAGAGTTTAGATCAGTGTATTCACTAATATTCCCTTAAATTATTCAAAAAATTCTTCACATTTTTTTCCAAATAAACTTAACCCCTTTATGAGTAATCCTGGATATGGGTTAGCTAATTAGAAAACAAATCTAAAATAAATGATGATAGTAACCTACTAAACCAATGAAACTATGTACATTGATTATGTTCATGGGTGTAGTCCATTACTAAACTACCATTGTATTCATAGAATCAACTGAGACTCCATCCTTAGAGACTATATGAAAATTAAAATAAATGATTTGAATCCAAAATTCACACTTACTAAACATTACCTATAACTATTTTCTTCTGAGAGTCTTCAGAACAATGCTTAAGTGGTTCTGATGATCTTTATATCTTTTTTAATATACTAAGATATCATCAATAAATACCAAAACAAAATTTTCAAGATATTCCTTGAAAACTCTATTCATTAGATCCATAAATACATAGGGTGCATTAGTCAGTCCAAATGAGCTGACTAAAAATTATTTTTTATTACCTTTTTGGGAAAACGAAACAAGAGTCATTAAACTAAGATTATGGGGGCCTAAAGTGATGGAGGCTAAGCCCATCACTAAGGATAATCTGGTTGCATCTATTTGTAAGGAACCAACACATCTGTAAACAATAATTCGCTCATCTTATCTTCCATCTCATGCTAAGGAGTCTACTACATGGTTACCTTTTCCCCATGTGTGCTTAATATACATGCCTTACTTGATTTTACTCCCACATTGATGAACCAAATAAAAAATATCCCAAGGCAGATCTGACCTTATTTCCATCAACTAGATAGAGACCACAGAATCTAATTCAATATTCTCCACCTTGAGGTTAAATAGCATGCACAGTGTTAAACCGATGAGTAGATCCTGAATCTCCACACCCAAGGACGAGCCCCTTACATAGAACACAATAAATCCAAAGAAGACTGACCCAAATGGGTTGCAAACTAAACCACCACCCCTAATATCCCCATTAATAAAAGATCCATCAATATTGAGTTTCAGACCACTGCAAGGCGATGTCCACTTCACCCATGAACCCTAGTTTCTAGGGCACAGGCTGGCAATAGGATGAGAATCCATAGGAAAATAGTGGAGCGTAAAGGAGACTTCACTTCCACAAATGAGTTATCTTGGTTCAAACACTAGTGCACACGTGCGAATATAGAGGAGCCTGGAGGAGGGAGACGAGACTTATCTTGACTTGTTCCTAGAATCCCAGAGAGTCCAAAAAATAGCCGCAATATTTATAGCCTGACATTTCCTCGTCAACTCTAAAACACCAGGTGAGAAAAACTGGTTTCTGATCATCTCTTGGAAGGATTCCCCTCGAAAGATTATGTTCACGTGAGACCCAATGGACACCCAGAGATCTATATTTCTTCTTAAAAAAAATAATTAGATATCCCCAAGGTGAAACACTAGGCTGCATAAATCCCTTACCACTCAATTCATTTTGTTATTATTTAACTCTCTTAACTCCACCATGTCCATTCTATAGGGATTATTAGATATAGGACTTGCATCAGGGATTAAATCAATAGAAAACTCAACTTCCTGCTTTGGAGGATGTCCAGGTAAATCCTCTAAAAATAAATCAATTTATTCCTATATAATAAGTACATTCTAAATTTTTATATCACCGTTTTCATCATTAGGTTTTATCTTCACTTATTCTCCAAGTATCTCATTTTGAATAGCCACTGGAGGTGGATCCGGATATGAATTAGATGATGAAGTCCCCCTCTAAGTTTTAGAAATTTTATACCTTCATCATGAATCATAATTTCCTTTTCTTTTAAATAAGTTTTTTCATTGTGCTTTGAAAACCAATCCACTACAAGGATTATATGAAAAATCCACAATTGGTATGATAATTAAATTATCAATTAGAGGATGTTTATGTTTCATAATTGGAACTGCTCGACACATCTTTATTGCAAAAATATTTCCATTGGGAGTTTTTATTGAAAACTCCCTATTTAAATGGAATTGGAAATATATAATTTTTAATGAAAACTGGGAAGATATAAAGTAATGCAATGATATAGAATAAAATAAACATTTATCTAAATTTGAGGATATTAGAAAAGTACCTACCACCACATCATTAAGGACTTCAACCTAGGTTGTTATGACGGCATAAGCATAGCCTTGTTCTATTGGCCTTTTCTGGGGAATGTTTTCCTTGATGATTAGGAAATTTAATTTCATAATGTATCATCTATTTATAATTGTATCATTGAACATTGGTGGCTTATTTCTTTCCCTTACAATCATGGGCTTGATGGAAATTTTATCCCCACTTGTAATGAACTGTCATCCCCTATAGGCATGTTCCATGATGTTTCCTTCCACATTTATTAAAACATGGAAATTAACTTTTACCTTATTCCCCTTTTCATTATTTCTTTTTCTAGAGTACTCAACACCCCTATTCTTATCTTCATTCTCTTCAAATCCATATGGCTTGGAAAATTCATTCTCTATTTTGATAGAAAATGATAATATATCATTGTATGATGGGAATTTTTTGGAGGCTAGTTTTCTTTATAGAATTAGATTAATACCATCAAAATAAATATTAAATATTGATCCTCAGATTACTTATTATTATGAGTCATGAATTTCCAACCATGTAAAGTTGGATTAAAACCTATAAATGTTTTCATCCTCTTTCTGTCTCAGTCTCAAGATTTCCATCTCCATATCTGCTCATTGTATATGAGGGAAATAGTTTTCCAAGAAAGTTTCTTTAAAATATTTCCATTCCATATTTTTAGTTTATTCCTTCTTCATTGTGTTTTGAATTAATGAAAACAACTAATATGTATCTCCAAAGAGATGATAAATGGCCATGATATCCTTCTCCCTTTCATTACTTCCCAAAGCGAGAAATATCTTCTCTAAATAACTTATCCATTTCTCATCTACAAATGGATTTTTAATCCCATTGAATGATGGGTGTTATTGTTGCATAAATTGGTTTAACATTTTTACTCCTTCTTGTGGATCGGGATACTCCATGTGAGTAAGGTTATTTCTCACAACCTGATTCATTTTTCCAATATGGTTATAAGTTGTTCGGATCTAGTTGCAACTCTATCTCCAAAATTATTATCTTAAATAAGAGGTAAATAACTACATGGAATACATGTGTTGATATGATTTACATTCCATACACTAGGTTCCATTTCTAAAAAAGACATACACTAAATTTGATTATTAATCAAAATTTATAATTTCTAACCAGTAACACTTAACATAAATTAAAAGTTTTATGCACGGTTAATCTTATAATAATAAGCATGGTTTCTTTTGGGACATATTACTTTTAAATACTTAATAATGGTTTGTAAATAAAATTTGAATTATCCTAAGAATATCCACAGGAGTGTCAAACCATGTGTGTAGTAGGGGCCATTGTTGTGTACCAGGTTACCCTGAGTCAGTCCCAAAACACCTTTTTGGAATTGTTACACCTAGGTACATCTGTTCCAAAAACCACATACCCTTATAGTATCAAGAGAGGGATGTATTTATAGTAAAACCCATATAATATCTACCTTAAAAAATATAAGATGTCACTCTATGCTTATCCAAAATTTATATCTTAGGGTTATGTTCCCTAATATTTTTTTAATAAATTTAGTTTTCAAGGTTTCTATTAAACTGGCTTGGATACCAACTGTAAAGACCTCAACCCCAGTAGCCTATAGTTGGTGCCTTAGTTAATTACATTGTTACTAAGAATAATCATCCACATCCCGAAGGACCAAATATTTTAGTAAATTTGAAAAACCAAATACATTCATTATATTTAAATAACAACTTGAACGGAAAAACAACATAGTAACTCTATTGGAAACACCCATAAACTCCTAGATTACCCCTATCAGTCATTAATAATATACATCTTCACATACTTGGGAAAAATAAAAAATAATAAATGGTTGAGATAAGATGATCAGTAAGGGTAATAAATTTAGTGGAATCTGACATGAATAAACATAAATAAAAATTCAAGGTGAATAATTAAGAAACGTTCTATTAAAACATAATATTGAGACTAATGTGGTAGGAATAAAATCTGAATAAATAATTCCATATAAATAATCACATGAGAATGAAACTTGACCATGGATATTATACTATTTGGTTGAACCCATGGATTATCAATTACTAGTATTATAATGAGGGGATGTATAATTTCGGACATCATAAACATAGTGTAAAAGCTTCGGCCAAGACACCATATATAAATGGGTAACAACCAAGTCTAGTTTTCCCCATGATACCTACCAATGCATCGAGGGGATATAGTGGGCCTTTCTCGTCACTTAATAAGTCCAATGATTTCCTCATCTGAAAGGGGTCAAATGTAATCAACATAAATATTCATATTGAAACTAGCATATGAAATGTATATAATATCTCCAATCAGTAAACTATCCAGAGTAATATGGTGAATGAAATCAATACAAAACATACCCAATCAAAATATTCATAAACCACTAAATAAAATATGGTAGATGATGACATAATAGATCTATCTCAGTTATGTATAATATCAAATATATATTATTTAAATATATGAAAATACTCTAATAAATTCATTGAGAAATTCTTGATAGAAAAACACTTTTACTTTGAAAAGAATAGTTCCTTTGGAAAATCATTTGTATTTGTCATTAAAATAATATTGTAAACATGTATATATAAGAAAATAAAAGGGAATGAAATTATATTTGAGGAATATTAAAATAATATTCTTACAGAAATTGGGAAATTTTTTAAAAAAAATAGTTTATGAAACATTATGAATGAACCAATTTAGTGCAGTTTAAGGGAAAATATAAATGAGTATTTAAAGAGGAAAAGGGAATATTTTTTTCATAAAACCATAAATGAACTAAGATAGGTTTTCCTGATAAAAAGATAAATTTTTGAAAATATTAGTGGTTTAAAATAGATTATATAGTTCACCTGAAAATGGTTGATAAATTGGGAAGTTCCCTTTAATCAAGCTTGCTTATCATGAGGAATTGAAAATTGATCCTTATAAAACATGTATTTCCCCAACAATGAAAGAATAATTGAGATAGGTAAATATTTTTTGGAAAATAAAAATAGAACATAGGATGAGTACATATGAAGAATTAATAATTACATTGGGGTAAAGAGATAGAAAGCATAACCTGAAAGAAAATGGAGGTTTAGTAATCATCCCTAACCTTATGTCTGAAAGAATTATTCAATTATACTAAACATCCCAGATAATAAATTTAGGTTCTAAATAATTTAATTCATAACAACTTAATAATTTATTTTATTTATTATAATTTTATTATGTTCATTTATATACTTTTTAATAAGTTATAGGAATAAATTTTGTCATTTGTTAGTGTTCTTTTCCTTGGTTTTCATGATTGGTTCACTTGAATACATGTATGAAAGATCGTGTAAAATGTGAATAGGTATCCAAAATTGAAATTATATGTATTAATGAACTTATAGAATATTAAATAGTATTATATATCATCTTTTATATATATTATGATGATTCATTATATGAAAAGTTAATGATAATCATTTAGATTATTTTGGCATTTTTTAATCATCATACAGTAGTTTTGTTTTGTTAATTCATATTATGTATATATACTAATTATAGAATATTAAATACAATATAATAAATATATTATATTATTTTTAAACCCTAAAATGGTTTAATTACCATTATAGAAGGAGGAATTGAAAAATGAAAACTCATCATCCACGAAGGAGGTAAATCGGCACCTCGAGGACGATGATTACATTTTTTGAATAAAAGGGGAAGATAATAGAATTAATGGTTTATATAACATTATCATAATAAAATTTCAGTATATAAAATACAATGGAGTTATCATTCTACATTATTATATGGATATGAGTAAAGGATAAGAAAATAAATAATATAAAATAAAATTTAAAGAACGAAATGGGATTTTACCTCTTGAATTCCTCTCGTTGAGGACCTCCATAAGGAACTTTGAAATTGTATATTGGGTGAGAAAATAAAGAACAGAACGTGTGGGAGACGTTTGGGAGAGGTATTGGGCATAAATTACATAATCTTTAAGGCTTTATTGGTGTGAGTAGAAAAGGTGGTGGGGGTGGTATTTATAGTGGAGGAGAGGGGTGTTTTTTTATTATTTTATTCATTAGTTTATTATTTTCACTAAAGAATATTAATAGTTTGATAATTATCACTAAATAAGTTAAAATAATTAATAATGGTTCTAGATCATGGGCTTACATCATCTATACATCATCTATGACACAATAATTCATGTATTTTTTAAATACTGTAAATTATTGCATTTCATTGTTCACCAAAAATTCCACTATTTTAGAAAAATGCCAAAAAATCACGATATCCAATTTTCAATGTGTAGAATTAAAAAATGGAATCTATTTTATGAAGATAATTTTATAATTATGAGAAATTTAAAATCATTATTTACTCAAAAAGATATTGATTTTAATATTATAACTGTTTTTATGACACTTTAAAAAATTAATTATGGTCGCATAAAATTATATTTTAATCATAATACAATAAAAATATTAATTTATAAATCCATTTTATGAAGATTATTTTCTTTTAAATCATTTTATTAATTATAAAATTTTAAATAAACATTTATGTTTCACAAAAATACAAACCCTTAATTTATCATTTTTAAAACTTCTATTTACTTATTTCATGATGTAAATATACTATATTTCAATTTATTAGATACCTTAATTTTATTTATATATTCCTAGGGGGATTTAATATTCAATTGGTCATATTATTATTCCTACTAGTCACATTACTATTCCAATAGTTATATTTAATAGTATATTACAATATTAAACTTGGTGTTGCGTGAAGCATAAAATATCAAAGATATAAAATTTTAAAAGAGACATACCATAAAATAGTAGGGTGTTACAAAATAATTTTAATGTCATTATTTATTTATTAAATAAAATCATTTTTAAAATCAAATGTATCTAGACTAATGTTCAGGAAATAGAAAACAAGGGGTTAATTTATTTAACACCAGCAAGGAGGAGTTTGGACACCTACATCAATTCTTTCTAAACATCATCTTAGTAATGTTTCACCTATTGGACATTCACTTTGAAGGTGTGTCATGATTTATCTCCTTTGATTTCAAATTCACCAAAGGTAAATGTGTTAGTTACTACATATGGTCCATTCCACTTGGAATAATGTTTAAGAGTTATGAGATTCATTCTTGAAGAGAATAATATCACATTATATCCAATGTAAAAGTATCTTATCTGAATTATAATATTTCACATAGAAAATTGTATAAGGGTACATTCTTAGAGAGTTTTCAAAGAACTCTTATAGACCCAAAATGTATTTTACATCTTCTTATTGTAGTCCTTATATGTGGTTTTCACCTTCTTCTCTAGAATAATCTTAATATCAATATTGGAAACCTCTTATTTCCCTTTTTTTGTGGATGGTATGAGACTGAGGTATTATTGTGTACTATATACTTCCTCATGAGGGCTTAAGTATTTTTATTTTAGAATTTTATGCCTTTTTCGCTTATTTTTTCTTATGGAACTCTAAATTTATAAAAAATGTTTGATTTTAGGAACTCAATTTTAACTTTTGAAACAACATTTTTGATTCATTTTTCACCAATATACTTGGGAACATAATCTAAAACTGAAATATTGGTGGGAAAATCCAAAGGATATATGAAATAGGCCTATAAATTATGATCCCTATACATTAAATACTTCACAAAAAAATAGGGTTTATTGGGGTACTTTTTATGTTTTATAAAATCCACTAGTAAGTTGATAGTTTGGGAATGATTTAAAAAATTGAGTGAATATATAAAAAATGAAGGCCCAAATAAAAAAACTTATATAACCTTCCTAAAAGTTCTTTTGGGTAAAAAAATGTACTTTGCATGCAATTGAACAGAAATATTTAAGCACAGACATAACCTCTTACTCAGGGATTCAATTTTTAATTAATAGATCTTTATAAATTTTCCATATATATGGATATTACCTTGTATAGAACTTTGACTCAGATTTCAATTTAAAATTTTTATGCATAGTAATGAATTTAGGTACCTCTGTAGTGACTATATAATTGACTAGATCATCATTCCAAGTAACTTAGCTAACTTTTTATAGTTACTCATTATATAAGAGGCATCTAATTTTGTTTTAATTACTAGTTTTACCTTCTAAGTGTGAGGAAATCAACTCATGTGGCCTACAACTAGATTTTCCTAGCCATCCTAATCCTTGATCTCTAAGTTAACCTCTTAAAATAGAAATATCCACATCAATATTCTTATCTTTGATTCAACTTTTTTATCAAATGCATGTGTTTCACATGAATGGAACAAA
Source organism: Viscum album (assembly GCA_963277665.1). NCBI lineage: Eukaryota > Viridiplantae > Streptophyta > Magnoliopsida > Santalales > Viscaceae > Viscum > Viscum album. The sequence goes on along the minus strand of OY728141.1, from coordinate 37,077,795 downwards.
TAGATATTTTACTTCCTAAAAGGTAAGATTGAAATTTTTCTAAATAAATGAGTAACAAAAAACTCTTTATCTATTATTGTGTAATTAATTTTCTTTGTGTATAGGGTCTGGGAATTGTAGGCTACCACTTGTGGGTATATATCAATTCTCTAGAGAAGCATAGCTCCATAAGCTTAGTTTGAACCATCACATAATATCTTGAAGGGATCATTCCAATTAGGCAGGTTGATTATGTGGTTTGTGATTAGGCTCTCTTTGAGAATATAAAAATATATCCTACAAGAATAATTAAATATAAATTAAGTCTCCTTCTTGAGTAGGTTAGTCAGGGGAAAATCAATCTTTCTAAAGTCACTAACAAACCTAATATAAAATCTAGCTTGGCTTAAAAATATCTAATGTTTCTCATAGTGTTATGTTAATGTGGTGTATAATTAATGTCCATTTTTTCCTTATCCACTTTGATCCCATATTGAGAAATTATGTGCACCAAAAAATTCCCTTTTTCCACAAAAACAATTAATTTAAAAAAAATTAAACTATTTTTTATCAGTGCATTCTATTAAAATGTTTTCCATAATATCATAAAAAAAATTTAATAGGTTCCATAGAGAGTAAAATCATCAATAAATACCTTTGATAATCTCTTAATTAACTCTAAAAAGATTGATAACATGCCATATTAAAAGGTACTAGGGGAATTGAAAAGCCTAACGATAAACCTTTTACAAAAAAACTCACTAGCATGAAAGGTGAATGCAGTTTTTTTTCCTTCTAGAGGAATTTAAATATGAAAATATACAAAAAAACAAATCAAGTAAATATTATTGGACTTTACCAGCTAGAATATATAACATTTTTTCAACAATGGTTATGGGGAAGTGGTACTTTCAGGTTGCGTGGTTCAATTTATGGTATTCAATACAAACTCTCCAACTATTTTGAATATTTGTGGGTACTTAGTCACTGATATAATTTTGTAAAATTATATAGCTAGGTTTATTTAGGATAATGTGAATAGGGATTACCCATTGGGAGTATAAGATGAGGTATATTATTCAAACTCCTAATAGTCACTCAAATGTTTTTTACATCTTCTAAGAGGGATAGTTTAAGCCTTATTTGGGGCTATCTCACAAGTTTGGACTCACGTTTTAGTAAAATAATATTCATATAGTTGGTAGGTATAATACCTATGATATCCCCTAATGATAATACCATAGGATTAATTTTTTTTTTTAGAATTATAAGTAAGTGGCTCTCTTGAATGGTTTATAAATTATTTTAAATTATAACTGGGAGTTATTCATTTTATCCTAGAAAACTTTATTTCAAATTGGGTGGTAGAAACTTTATTTCTAGTTTATTTAGTTTCTAATAATGTTTTTAACTTATTTAATACCATTATTTCAGCAAACACGTGTAAAGAAAAAGTTTTAGTGATAGTTTTAAGTAACTCATCGAAATTTCTTTCAAAAAAATAACTTTCATCAACACAAACAAACATTTCCATATTTATCTCATTTTAGAAAATAGATTCATAAAAAAAGTAGGTGTTTCCAGAGCTTCTCTTAATAAAATTATTTCATAAAAACCTCTATTTATTATTTGTATTAACAAATAAGTTCAAAATGGTTCAATGTAAACATAGATTTCTCCTTAGGGGGTATTTCAGTGAATCAAGAATATTTTAGTTCACTGTAGGTTCTCAAAAATACATTGAAAGTTTTTATACATTGATATTAATAATATTTTTATCATTTTTAAGAAATTTATGACCTTAAATGATGGTAGAATTAGCATTAAATTTCTTATTTCATGTTCAAGATGTAAAAATATGCAAGGTACAAGAATCCTTTGATGGTTACAAAAACATCCTCAAGAACTCCAATTGGGTGGGATGTGGTTTAGTTAGCAAGTTGTATAACTACTCTGGTGGGTTTGATATCTCTTATTTATAGGAGAGAATAAACTGGGTAAGGAATTACATCAGTTGATGCTCCAAAATAACACAATTCATTTTAAAAATTCTGTTATCCTATAGTTCAAGGGATAGTAAAGATCCCTAGATCATGGGATTTATTAGGTAATAATGGGGTAACAAGGTTACATATACTTACACATAAATGTAACCTTTCAGGACCTTGTAATATCCTTTTTCCAATGCACATGTCCTTGATAAAACTTACATAACTAGAGATTTGGTAATGACCTTCCAGCAAAGGGATATTGATCCCTACTATTTTAAAAAAAATTAAGATCTATTATCCTAATATTTATTTGTTGGTTTTATTGTGTAGTTATATCCTTATATAGAAAATTGGTTAGGAATAATTTAGTTCTCCCATATTTTATTCACCATTTTCCTTCTTTGCTGGTAATGTCTTCAAAGGTGTTTATCCTTCAAAATTCATTCCTATAGAAAGATTCATCATGTTCAATGAGTTTTCTTATTCAATCATATTTATATAGTGATTATTTAATGTTTCCCGTATTATTTACAATCATAAATAAAATAAAAATAACATTACCATTTGGTTTAAGAATTTACTGAGTAGGAATATTACCTAAACAATGAATTTTCATTTCATTGATGGAAGACATAATCTAGAAACATTTTCCTTTAAGTTCCTTCAACTCTAAATCATGGGTGTTTTTAGACTTCACAATATGATTCACTAGGTCCTAAATTTAGGTTTCAAGAGATTATCTTTGTTGATTGTAGAAGTATGGGAACTATTTCTTCAAAAATTTAGTAACTAGAATTATTTTTTTAGACTATATTAGAAGAGTGGTATTTTCTATTATTGGTTACCAGCCCCATAATGATTATTAGAATTATAATTGAATCGTTAGTTTATTAATGGTTTTTTCTAAAACATTATTTGTAACATGAAATTGTAGATTCATTGTAACTACATGAAATGATTGGTGTAGTGCTCCAAGGACTGATAGTGTTGGAAAACTAGAGTAGATGTGGTGGGAGTGTTCTCATAAATTTTTTCAAAAATAACTATCTCACAGAATAGTTTTCATATTCCATATGTTTTTTATATAAAGTAGACTAAGAACCATGTACCTCATTTAATCCCCTTGAGGCAGTTCTTATACTTAATTTTTGTGAATTTTGGGAAATCTTTTCTACCAACTCTTTAACTTTTGCAGATTATTTTTTGATTATTTATCCTCTAGAGGAGGAATCTATAAATTTCTAGTCATTTTCGATAAATACTTAGTAAAATAATACTAGTAAATGATTCTATTTATAATTTTGGTGTGGAAAATATGTTTTCAATATATTTAAAATTTCCAAAACACCTAAAGAGTTTCTTAACTTTCTTGTTTTATTTCATATATCTCCTTACTTATTTGGTAAATCCTTGATGTGGGGAAGTATTTATAGAGGAATAACTTTTTCATATCATATCCAGTTTTAATCTCTCTATGTTTTTTATTTTAGAGACACTCCTTGGTTGATTCTTCAGGTGATAAGGGAAATAAATTCTATCTAATATGTACCTTAGTGACTCCTCTAGTTCTGAGCACATTTTATACCTCCCCAAATTTTATCAAATGATTAATAGTATCTTCTCCAAACAAACCATAAAATTTAGAAGAGAGATAAATCATTTGTGATTATAATTCATTAAAATTTAAAGGTGAATCTCTATAACTTATCCACTAATGTATTAGTGTGCCACAACTAGAGAATTATAACAAAATAGAAGATATAATTTAATAAACAACATCCTAGATTAATTTAGAAGTCATAGAAGCATCACTATCTTGAGTGAGCAGCTCAATATGTAAAAATATTGTTCATAGTTCTTTATTCAGTTAAATTCCATTTAAAGATTCCTGAAATTCAGTTCTCAACTTCCTTAATCTTCGATCATTGCCAAATGAAAATTTCAAGGGTTGTGATCGATGATCTTGGCATATTGAATCCCCTAACTTGTGCTCAATACTCCCTATGATGTGTATCCCTTTCGCTATGTTTTATAATCTCTATATGGATATTCAATTAGTGATTGTACCCAATTTTTCATAACGAAAGGAATAAATATTTGGTTTAGGTTGAATTTGACTATTTTATGGTATTTTGGGTTTTGAACAAATGATGGAGTGATGACCCATACATAGCTACCCTTACACGATCATGGATTCCTAACCTCTATATTATTCCTTTATTGAACAGTTTACCCTTACATGGAATTTTGAATTTATTACTTTCCATTAAAAAACTTCAATTTTGGATGGTAACTATTATGTTGGTCATATAAATAGTATTATACCTTTACAAAACCTCATAACAGAGAGAGGTACCCTTATATGAGAATGCTTGTGATATTTTTGCAATATGTCTGATATGCTAATTACATTTACAAAGTTTTAATTCATTCGTACATGGAGAGGGGGGATAAAGACGTGCCCATATATATACTTTTCTATGGTAGCTTGGGTGCTTGAAGTCATTTGGATTCTATCATTTGGTATCTTGTCCTTGAGGTGTCTTTATCTTATCATGAAATCAATCATAATTTACAAGGTTAGTCAATTTCTACATGTGGAATCTTGAAATCATCTCATGACATCTTAATTATAACATGTAGTGGATTAATGAATTTGAAAATTTTATATACATGGTCAATATTGTGGTTGATTAAAGTGATCAAGTCATCACTTAGTTACTTGCAGTGTCTTGATTTCTAGGCATGTGGTAGCATCACATGGTAGTTTGAGTTTTCTTATTGTGGTAGGTTGTTTATGGTTAGTCAGAAGGCATGATTGATCGTGAAGAAGTCTCATTATGTGGTCAATAATTCCTTTACAAATTTTTATCTTTGAACTTAAATGGTGAGAACACAACAAGTTTAGTGTGGTATTTTTCCATTTGATCCATAATTAAATAAATAATTAAAATTATATTTTTAAGACTATTAATAAAGGAATATCACGGTCCAAAGATGAGTTCATCCTTTCAATTAATCCTAAAATTGATTAAAAACTCAAAATCACAAATTAATGCATTTAACATTTTAACTATAAAATCCCAAGAGTAAAAAAATGAGTTATTTAACTAGGTTTTATCAATAATAGGTAGTTAATTACATTGAAAATAATTTAAAAATTAGGGAAGTGTTGGAACTCATCAGTCGCATAGAGATGTGATTGTAATTACATATGATATAATGAGTTAATAAAACCCCTAAAAGTGTATAATACATAATAATGATCTAGTAATTCATTATATTTTATGTGACAAACTATATCATATGTTGGTATTATTAAATATGTATAAAAAATTAAGAGTATGAAATGCATCAAATTTAATGTAAATGTTTGCTTTTCTATTCTTTAATTCTTTGTTTAATATATATATATATATATATTCATATACACTTCATGAAGTGTAATGATAATTAAAATATAAAAATATGAAATATATTTATCCCTAACCTAAGTTATTCATTGAGTATTATAGGTTATAATGAAATGTTAAGGTTAGAATGAGTGAAATTCTTGTATAGAGATGCGTAATTTGATCGTGTGTTATAAAAAATATTTTTTGTGCTCTATATGACCTTCTAATTATACCATATGGAGTTTTAAACAGATGTATTTGGTATATTAGGGGTGCATGGGTCATATTTGAGTCCCCATACCGGATTTTGGCATGATACCTATCATGAGAACCTTCATACTTTCATACCCTACTCACGCAAGTCTACATGTTGAATTATCTAACTGGGGATTGGTTGAGTTTGTTGTTGAGAATTTCATTAGTTAGAGATTAACCAATATAGGATTTTTCCTCTCATAGGATGAGTACGAAATCTGATCCCTCGATTTAGATAGATTTTGGAGTGTACAAATGAACCTTGAAAGTACATATGATGTGAATATATATTTAGATGAGTGAAATGTGACGTGATCATCCAAGAAGATGAATGAAATATGATGTATTCATCAATTAGGTTAGTTTATACTATGATAATAATGAATAGATGAGTAAACTATATTATATTGACATAATTTGTGCCTCATGGTTACTCAATGTCTTAGAAAAAAGTAAAATATGAGAATTTACATTTTCTTATGATGGGAACTAGTGGACAGAGTTATAATTACACATGTGTTTGAAATACATCATGCTAGATCCATTTATAGCTTGAGTGGCATTGACACTTTTCTATAGGCCTCACTTTTCCTACATTTATATATCTGTAGATTCATAATTTTTTCAATGATATAAAGGATCTAGGGGTCACACTTTATGGTTGAATGACTCTAGATTGATTTGGACTTAGATATACACTCTAAAAGTGTTTTATAGATAATCCAAAAAAAATTGGCTGGGTATTCACAATATATTACATATGATGTGATACAAGGTGAAGTTAATTATAGCTTTACAAAAAAAATTGGAAGATATCCACACGGATTTTTGGAAGTGATTTCATGACTTATTGTATATTATATAATATAAGGTCAAATTGCACAAAGTCTATTTGGATTTATTGCAAGTGGTAGATTGATGGATATATTCCCTAAATGTTTATATATATATATATATATGTTGAATTTTTACATGAATGAAAATTTATATTTTCAGGCATTATGTGGTATATTATTCCATGAAGGTTTAAATTACAACAGTGATCCACATAATGGCATTCTCTAACATAATCGATCTTTACCTAAGTATTTCATAAAATGAAACATATAAGAGGAGAACCATTAATACAATGAATTAATAAATTTTCCATTCTATTTAATCATGTGTTATAAATTCATGATTAAATTTTACATCTTGAGGATCATCCTTATGGATTTTAATCCACTATCATATGATATCCGTGGGTATGTATGATACTTGGTCTAACCTCCGAAAAACATAAATATCTCTTCTTTTTATTCCTTTTCACACCAAGGTGCTACAAATAATGGGTGGAAAAACCCCTCTCATACAATAAGAGTTTATAATCTACCTATGGATAGCTCTAGATCTGGGAAGCTTTGGTTGGAAATTGTTTTATCTTTATCAAACTCACCAAATAAATATCAACATGTTGTAGTAGCGTATTTGGTGATTGATATGTGGTTTTACAGTGTACTTCATTTCCAATTTATATGAAGTTTCATTTTTAAACACATGGGATATCTTGATCATGGAAGAAAATTACTTCTAGATATACAAATAATTGTTAATAGATCATATTAAATTCATTCATTGGTCAAGTGTGCATCAAAGATAGTCTTTGAACTCGATCCTAAGCTCTCACATGCTCAGGATACCCTACTAAAGAGAGAGTGGCTTCTACCCTATCCCTGCCCTCATCATCAAATACAATAACTTAATGAAAATTTACTTCTAAAATTATTCCCTTTAAACATATGCCTCCCTCCTCTCCCCAAGATAGAAAATCCACTATTATCACACTTCTCGTCACATCTAGATAATAGCCAATGAAACATGATACTCCACCCTAAAATAAATCACACTAAATTTGATCTAAATATCCTCTATCAAATCATATATCTCCAAATCAAAGACATTGCCTCCACAATTTTTCAATATTTGATGTTGGAAATCACATAACATATTCCTCCAAAGCTCATCCTCTGAAGTCAGATCGATCCTATGGTGGCCAATAAAATCAACCAATTGAAACCCACCAACCTGAACCACATGTAGATGATAACCAATCGACATATTTTAAAGTAATAAGATAAACCTAAAAGTATAGTATCATGGACACATCCTTTTATATTCATTTAATTTAATTCATTTTATCTTCCTAGTATCAACCAAATTCAATCACAAGTGAAAGAGAATCATGATGCGTGTACCTCCCCTATGTCACTTCCCCACAATCATCATTACATATCCTGGGATATTTAGTGAGCTTAAAGTCCTTATATTAAATCAAAATGGATCCTAATCACTTATTACTTATCTAGTCTCCCTTGATGCATCACACAATAAGTTAAACTAACATTGTTTCCATAAAAACCCCATGAAATTCACACCAGTTCCTAAATCTAGTATAAACCCTAACTCTCAACCAAATATTTGATACCACTTTTTCATCACATTAACCCATTCAGAACCCCACATAATATTTCAATGAAGATGATCTATATTAATCCATAAATCACACCTCTAATAGGATATGGGGTGATGACTAGTATCGAGGGTGAAAATTAAACAAATGGTAGGAATTACTATTAGTCACTCAAGGGTCTTAGAGTGAGATATACCTTGGGAGGGGCTGAATCAGGGAATGAAAATTAATCAAAAAAATTCACTTTTTCCTTAACTTATCACTTCCCTAATTAATCTTTAACTCTTAATCTTAATGGACACATATTATGCTATTTTATTTTATGTTTTTTTATTATAACTTAGTTTACCAAACCTTTTACCTAATATCATATGATTATATTTTACACACTTTTTGTGTACTTGCAAAAAAGAAAATAGGATAAAGAAAATTTACATTGTTCACCTTCACTTGTCTACTCAAATGATCATTCATCAATGGTGCATTGTGAAATAAAATCCACTATCTTCACTAAATAATGGTGGGGTCTGGACCATGTCACTCCTTCCTGGGATCACTTCCCTTGCAATGGTTTTGGGTAGACTCACTATTTACTAAGGATCAGTTCAAACCTTACTACCTTCTTCTCTATATCTCACTACTCTGGGAAGGTGGCCAAATATTGTGTATACATGTAGGTCCCTTCAAATACATCATTTGATATGATTAAATCCTAAAATGTATGTAGATTATTAATTGATACCCTCTCGTTTCCCATTTTTTGAAAAACTAAAATATATTCCCTTTATAGTTCCTTATTCATGAATAAAACTGGAACACCACCTTCCAATATTGTGAATAGAAATCCTTTTGTTTCTAATGCATAGAAATCCGCTTATTCTATAGATATGTTCATATAGTTCAGATCTCATTCCTCTTATCTATTTTTCTGATATTCAATATTCCCTCTTCCCTCACTTACTTTCAATATACCTTAATAAAATAAGGGTATTATTTGAGAATAAATCACCATTGGTCACACCATAATGGGCCTTTAAACCATCCCTTAACTTCTCTATAATTTCCATCATCATGTATTCAACCTCTATAACTTCTTATTGCTCCAAATTCTCTATCATTTATAACATGAATTATTTATCATTTAATACATTGTTGAATCATTGAAAAATACCTTTAAATTTTACTTAGATCGTGACCTAAAATCAAGGATCATTATGATGAATCACTAAAATCATCGTTCATGCATTTTTAGATATTGAAACTCTTAATTTTTCATTTCACCAGCCAAAATTTACACCTAAATTTTTTAATTATAGACACCATGATGTTTCATAGTCAATATCTAGGAAACCCACACTTTGAAACTCCCATCTTCATGGCCTTATGGCTATTTCTTATTTTACTATTGGACTCTAGTTTCTACTTCTAATGCATATTTTAAAATAATTACACTACTAGTCACACCAGGCCCATATTCGACTCACTATTTTCTATAGATGGATCATAAATTCAAAACACCTAGTGAAATGCTCAATTACTAGTCACCATGGTATAGAGGCCTTCTTTAGAACCCATCTCATCTTCTCCCTCACCACCACAGTTGGTTCTATGCCTATTTTGAGCTTCCTAGTTTTTTATATGGATGCCTCTAATAAAATATGTCAAGATCCATCATGTGATATCTTTCAATTGAATTTTATTCATCACCTAGTCTTAAATGTTCAGCATGATTTGACCATGTACCCTAAAATGAACGGAACCTTATAAAATGTCCAAGTTTGGGATTCAACATTTTAAAAATGTGTTCAATAAATTCACCATTTGGACAACCATAGTTTCCTCCTTTCCATTTTTCCATTTTGGGAATCCTCAAATCAACCATGGTCACCTAACATGGAGTGGTCTTTACTAGTTAGTTTTTTTCACTCCAATGTAATTCCATTCCATTTTATTCATTTTCAAATAGGTTTCATGCATCCTTAATTTTTTTGGGTAATGAATCTAACACAACAAGCATAAATTTTTTCAACAAATACAACATAAATAAATAAATATCATTGATAAAAATCCTATAAGCATCACCATATTTAAAAAAAGCCTTCTTGAAAACATATATAACTCATCACTTGGAAAAAAAATACAACACAAACCATTGGGGTATAACAATATCACCCTTGTATTTTTTTTCACTAGAAAACCATTCATTTTAATTTACCCCCCCCCCCCCTCTTCTCAATAAAATCTAAATATTTAACTCTAAGTCAATTTGATCCCTATTTTATCTCCACATTTAGGTGAATGTGGAACTTCTCCCCTATATGAATAAGGTTCTCCAATGTCATCACATACTCACCCTTTGGATCACATTTATTACTTTATCTATTCTAACCAATTTTAAGTCAATTTGGATATTTTGTACTAATTATCAAGAAAATGTATAGTAGGACTTCTCAATTCTAGAATCTTCTTTCAATAAAGTTGCACCTTATATAGAGATTCATTGAGTGGATTTACTACTTAAGCCTTGAGATATCAAAAATCCTATAAGCCTACTAAGTCAGGAAACAATATAGAAAACAATAATTTTTATAAAAAACACTATGGTTTTATATTCCACTCATGAATACCAATTATTTCATAGAATATTTGAACATATCACTTATAAAATTAAAATGTGATATTTATCATAGTTTTATACAAAATCATTATAATATAAGAAAAAAATTAATAGAGCCTGAGGATCCTTCTACTTTGGATCAATCTATACCACTTGTTATGAATTTAATCATCACACCAACTTTTATTTAAAAATACTTCACAAGAAGTTTCATTCTCTGATGATTCTTAATATCCGTTAAGGATCATCACAAACTCTCCCTGAGTCTTTATCTCTTGGAATTTATTGATGTTTATCAAATTGGGGATACCAATTATGGGAATAGTTACTTTATCGTAGTATCTTTTTTCATCCTGTAGAAAAAATAATTGATCAAAAAAGTTAAAAAAAATATATGAATATGAAATTCATACATGTATTTGTTTCCCATGTTTTCTTATTCTTTAGTGGTCTGATACCACCTAGTTTTCAACCTTATAAAAATTAGAATATCTTCTAATATCAATTTATATATTATTTAATCATCATGATACTGGTGGTTGACTCAAATTTGGATTTGAAACCACTTATCCCACTTATCAATCCTATTTTCTTTATATGTTTAAGCATAGAATTTATTCTCTTAACATACAGTCTACTTAACACCAATTTCTTCACATTTTCACATCTTTAATATATCAAATTTCAGTTCCAAAAAATGTGAATTTATAGAATAGATACCCCATGTATTTCATCTCTACATTAATTCTTCACCTCATTAAACAATAGTTAGTTATAGTAAATCATATAGAGATAGAGCTACCTCAAACTTCCACATGATAAGGAATGGGGATGACCAAGATGGACCAACCCATCATCTTTAAACTTCATTTTTTTGTTTTTAAGATTAAGGGAAAGGAATTCCATTACTGCATCAACCTCATGATCTTAATAATCTCTTATAGTTGGCCTCTTCAACCTCATGATAAAGTATATTCTATGTGTGTTGTATCATACATGCTTCTTATCAAATATGTTATCATTTATGTGCATCCTTAGATTGGTTTTTCACAAATGCGGAATTTATCACACTTTTTCACATCTCATATTGTGTTTCCCCATTTTTGGATCTTACTTTTAGATTATTTATCCTTAGATTTAATATGCTTAAAATATTAAATTATTGCCATTTAGTGATTTTTATGAGACCACTTAGGCATCCATCTTATATCACCTCATCGATGTTTATGACTGGAATCTCAAACTTCTCTTTTATTGGTGGATTCCTCAATTCTTTTTCTCCCGCCTTTCTCAAATCTCGTACAACTCCATACTTTTATTTCTAGATTTTTTCATCTTTCATATTTAATTTAGCATTCGTTTCTTTTAAAATTGAATCATTATCCATAGTAGATTGTATTATTTCTTCAAGTTTTATTCTATGAAGAATGATTCTTTCCTTTAAATCCTTATCCATGGCAATATATTTTAAAATATCTTGGGAAATCTCTTCAATCATTTTTCTTTATTCTTTCATATTTTCTCCCACTTTCATAATTTTGAAATTCAAGGCCACTTATTCCTTCTTTTTTTACATTTTTCCTAGTATATATCTTCAATAATGGAATAATATACTTCGTTCATGACTTCCCATTATTTAACCATTTATTATAAAGTCGAGATATCCTCTTGTTCACTACATACACACCTTTTAGATTGGAAATTTTATGTTTTTCACACCACTTAATTTCATCTTCTTTTCATCACCATAATAGAGTCTAAAACACCATATTATTTCTCCAAACTAGTTTTAGAGTCATATATAGTGATTTAATTTTTTACCATGGTTGTTGAGATCTTTCTTCTAGTATTATGTCTCTACTCATATTTAGATATAAGGGAAATCTTCTCTAGATTTTTTTATTTTCCTTATGAATCTTCCAAATGTATACAAATTCCCTTAGGGAATCTAAAATGATAAATATTCTTGGATATTTCATCATCAATATAATCCCTTAATTTTTTTGGCAGAGGAATAAATATCAATATTTCTTTTAGTTGCCTCAAATATAACTTCATGTCATTTTAATAGAACAAATCCATCTAGAACAACCTCTTAATAAACCCCATGTTAATCTTTTATGAAGGACATGAACTCCTTTTAATATGTTATGAAATAAATTATATCAAAAAATGTATCATTAAATATGGATTTCATTTCTATTAAATAAATTTAGATCAAGTTAGATAAAGAAAAAATAAGAAAATAATCTTATTTCACTGATACCATGAGTTATTCCCACAAGCGTCTTAGAGTGAGATATACCCTGAGGAGGGAGAATCAAGGTGTGAAAATTAATCTTACTTTATCAATTTTACCATAAATTATCCCCGAACTGATATATATTGACCAATTGACCTTAAAGGATAATTTTTATGCAATTTTCTTAGATTTTGATTTGATTATAATTTGTTTAACCAGCCCTTTTATTGGATATGATGTGATTATCTTTTACCCTCTTTTGGTGGGAATGCAGAAAGTAAATTGGTAAAACATAATTTACTTGGTTAACCCTTACTAGGATACTCTAATGAGAATATGGTGGAAATGTTTCATGAACCAAAATCAACTATCTTCATTGAAAAAATTTGGGGCTCAGGATATATCATTTTTTCTAGGCTCGGTACCCTTACAATAGTTTTGGGTCAACTCACTAGCGCTCAAGGTTCACTACTCATCCAACTGCCCTTTCAATTAGTTTCACACTACTATAGAAAGGTATACACACAATTTATAGACATATATATCCCTTCAATAGCATCACTATCTTTGATTGCATCCTAGAATGTATGTATATTCTTTGTTACTCTCATTTTGAGTACTATTTTTCACAGAATTAGTGAACTCCTCCTTTTGCAGCACATTATTTATTAAGAATGAAACTTTAAATACTCCTTTTAGTGCACTAAATATAAATCCATTCTTCTTTTTTATTGTAAATTAATACCCTTATTTAATATATGTGTTCATATGGAGGATATCTTCTTCCTATCCTCAATTTTTTGGACATACAATATGCTCTCCCCCCCTCCTTTAGATTTCCCTTTATAAAATATGTGCTCATATGAAAATAAACCACAAACCATCACACCATAATGGGCCTTAAAAACCACCCATAACTTCTCTATGTTTTCCATTGTCTTGTATTCAAACTCTACAACCGATTCATGGTCCAACTTCTCTCTTCATTATAGCATGAATTAATTCTAATTAAATCTACTATTTAATCATTGAAAACTCCCTCCAATTATTTCTTAGAACAAAGCCTAATATCAATTTAAATGTTATTAAATCATTAAAATCACCATTCATGCATCATAAAAAATTACATCACCTGATTTGTAACATCCCTAGCTAAAGAACCCAACAAAACACCTTACTTTCGGACACCATGTCATAGACTGATCATATCCAAGAAAAATGTATTTCAAAATTAATAGTACCATGTCCCATTGGATATTTCTTCTTTCATTATAGGACTCTAATTTATAATTTTGATTCTCTTAACAAAATCCTTCAAACACGGGTTACACCATTCCCATTTTCAGATCACTATTTCTCATAGGTGGATCTTCAAATGGAAATGTCCAGTACAATTCCCAATTTATAGTCACCACGGTATAGAGGGATTCTATAGATTTTACATAAACTTATATATACTCTATAATACCATGTATAGATATAAAACTATTTTAGTCTTCCTTATTTTCATATTTATACCTCCCATTCACCACATCGAGCTCCACGGTGCGGTATCTTTTAGTTGGTCATTTTTCACCTCTTGGTTTTCAATGTTCAACATGCTTTGACCATAGAAAATGAATGTAAAGACCCCGAACCAAGTAGCCTAAAGTTGGTGCCTTACTTTATTAAATTTTAATTATTACATGTAATCACATCCCTATCGACCTAATAGTTTAATAGCATTGGAAAACTATATACATGTATAATTTTTACATTGAAACTTGAAATGAAGTACAACAAAGTAACTCTACTGGAAAATCCCATAAACTTATAGATTATCCTTACAAGTTATTCATAATATATATATTCACATACTAGGGGAAAATAAAACACAAAAAATGGGTGATATAATATGGTAATTAAGGGTAAACAATATAGTAGAAACTATTATAAACATAAATAATAGGTCATGATGAATACCTAAAAACATAGTTCAATAAAACTTAATCATGAGCATAAAATGGAAGGAATAAAAGATAATAAAATAGTGCCATAATAAAACATAATCATGGATATTCTAAAATTATAATAATATAATGGAATATCAATTACTAGTTTCATAATGGTGGAATGCATAATGTTGGACATCATAAACATATCATCAAGGCCTTGTCTAAGACACGATATATAATGGGAAAAAACCCAGTATAGTTTTTATCATGAGACCTACCGATAAATTTATGGGATATAGAGGGTCCCAAAAGTCACTTACTAAGTCCAATTCATTCCACATATTAATTGGGATAAATATAAAAAAATATACAAATAAAATTTAAATAACTTTTTCCAATTTGTGACATAATCACTAATCATTCTAAGTAATATGGTGAATGGTATCAAGATAGCACATCAACATTCAAACTGATCATAAAAATTTTTATAAAATATGGTGGATAAAAAACATAAGATACAAACCTCAACATATAAAAAATTTCAACAAAGTTGTTCAAATATAAGAAAATACTCTAACAAAATCATCGAGGAATTCTTGTTAGAAATACCCTTTTTTCATTGCAAAGAATATTTCTTTTGAAAAAATCATTTATATTTGTCATGATTGTTTGTATAAAACTAGAAATGAATAAATATAGTTTTTCAAAAAAAATTATTGATTTTAGAAAAATAATTTTGTCTTAAAATATATTTCATATGGTACTTGAAAATGGGTAAAGAATCGAGATGTTCCATTTAATCGGGCTTGTGTATCGAGAATAAATGAGATGGGAATCTTATAAAACCTTTATTCTTCCATCAAATAATGATGAACTAATATATATATATATGATTTTGAAAAATGTATATATATATATATATATATATATAATTTATAATAATTATAGAAAATAATGAATTAATACATTGGTGTATAGAGGAAGAAAGCATAACCTGAATAAAAATGGAGATTCGGGAAGAAAACCCTAACCTTATATCCAAATGTGTTATGCACATGAAATCAATGTCCTGAATAATTAAATTGAATCCATTAATTGATTAATTAATAAATTCATATACATGTATTTTATTTTTTATAATTTATTAATATTAATTTTTGGCCTTTTTGATTAGTTATAGGATACAATTTTATCACTCGAGAGCATTCCATTCCTCGGTTTTCACGATCTGTATACTTGTATATGAGTATGGAAGTTCATGTGGAATGGGTATAATTATCCAAAATTTAATTTATATGATATTAATAAAAATATAGAAGATAAAATTTTTATATAATACATTCATTTATATGGTCTGAGGATGAGTTGTTAGACAAAACATTATTGATAATCATTTAGATTATTTTGGCAGTTTTTCGATAATAATGTACTGCTTTTTTCGTATGAATTATGATTATGTATATATACTGGTTATAAAAAATTAAATAGGTTTTAATAAATATATTATAGTATGGTTTAACTATAAAAATGGTTTCATTTCCAGACTTTTAAGGAGAAATTGAATAATGAAAACCCATCGTCCATGAAGGTTGTAAATCCGCACCTCACGGATGATGATTTCATTTTTAAAATAAAAGAGAGAGAGGGGGGGGGAAATGAGTTTTATGAAGGGTATTGCATTAACACTATATCATTATAGT
The DNA here is from genome assembly GCA_963277665.1 of Viscum album. Taxonomy (NCBI): domain Eukaryota; kingdom Viridiplantae; phylum Streptophyta; class Magnoliopsida; order Santalales; family Viscaceae; genus Viscum; species Viscum album. The sequence goes on along the minus strand of OY728141.1, from coordinate 37,061,233 downwards.
ATATATATGATAATGGATTTATCATTCTCATTTTGAAAAAGGAGTTTAGTAGAGGATAATAAATGAAAAATAAAATTGAAAGAAAATTAAAAGAAAAAGAAAAGGGTTTTACCTATTGAATTCTCCACATAGAGAACCTCCTTAAGGCACCTTGGTTTCATAATTTGTTGTGACAAAAACCTTATATAAGTGGATAAGATACATATAAAGTGTATTTTTATTGTATTTGGATAATCTTTAAAGCTTAGAGGTGTGGGGAGAAGTGGTCATGAGGTGTGGTATTTATAGTGAAGGAGAGAGGTTATTTTTGAATATTTTATTCATTTCTTTATTATTTTGACTCAAGAATTTGAATAGTTTGAGAATTATCATCAAATATATTAAAATAATTAATTTTAGTTTGATATTATGGTTCTTACATCATCAATGACTCATGTAATAAAGTATTTAACTTTTAATGTATTTATACCATAAATTAATGTATTTTACTATTCAAACCCGTTCAAGTATTTTAGAAAACTTCCAAAAATCAACTCTAACAATTTTTCTACATTTAGAATTAAAAAATGGACTCAAATTTATGAATATAATTTTCTAAATATGAGAAATTTAATTTTTAATTAAAACCATCATTTACTCAGAAAATACAGATTCCTAATTTATAACAGATTTTATAACACTTTTAAAAATTCACTAAGGTCACATAAAATTATCCTAAAATAATAATTCAAAAAAATGTTAATTTATGAATACATTTTTTTGGAAATAAATTTTCTTTTAAATCATTTTATTAATTATAAAATTGTAATTAAATATTTCTGAATTACAAAAATACCAACACTTAATTAATAATTTTTAAAACATCTATTTACTTATATAATGATATAATTATATAATATAGTCACTTATAAGATACATAAATTTTATCCATACATTCATAGGTTATGTTACGATTCTATTGTTCATATTACTATTATTAAGGGTCATTTTACTATTCTTAAGGTGAAGTTACTATTTCATCGGTATATGTTCCTTAACTTCAATAAATACCTCTTATTTCATTCATTATTCATTTATAATGATTTTATTGTGTTCTATAAGCGATTTAATGTGATATATACTATATGAAAAAATTATAATAGGGGGAATTTCATTGATATAATCTTGGTTGATTACATTCTTCCCCTCTATAAGAATTTCATCCTCAAAATTTCCAAAATTTCAACCCATAAAATGATTTGGGTTGCTCTTCTTCATAAATTCCATAGTATCCCATGTTAAATCTTTAATTTTTTGAATTTTTTAAAGTACGTTTATGAGCCGAGTCATTCTATTCCTTAGAACATTTTCTTTATTGTCCGAAATCTGGATAATCTCTTCACAGTAAGATAAGTACAGCTCCAATTATAATTCTTGAGAAGTGAGAAAATGTGTTGGGTATGCCATATAATTACTTAAAAAAGAGGTGTGGAACACATTTTGAACTTTGGAAAGTCTAGGCGGCATTTCCAAAGGATAATCCAAAGCTCAAATTCACTCCATAATTTCAAAAGGACCAATGTACATGGATCTTATTTTCCCTTTCCTTCCAAATATTATAACACCCTTACATGGATATACTTTCAAAAAACATGATCTCTCACTTGAAATTCTAAATCCTTCATTATATTATCAGTATATCAATTTTTTTTATGTTGAGCTACTTTGATACAGGTTTGAATAGCCTTCACAATTTTTGGAATTTCCTCCTCAATCTCTAAGACTACAAGATTCCTTTCACCAACTTCATCCCATCATGTTGGTGTATGACATATCTTTCTATGAAATGATTCATATGGTTCAATTTGAATACTATAATGGAAACTTTTATTGTAGTAAAACTCTAACAAATGTAAATATTGATTCCACATACCTTAAAAGTTAAGTGAGTATAATATCAACATGTCCTCTAAATTTTGGATCAACCTTTCAGACTGGCCATCCGTTTGAGGATGATACGTACTACTCAAATGAATCTCATTATCCAAATATTTTTGAATATTTTTATATAATTTTGATTTAAATCATGGATCATGATTAGAAACAATAGAAATACGTTCTCTATGAAGTCTTACAACTTCATTAATATAGATTATTAAAAGGTTCTCTAATGTACAATCCTTCTTTATACTGAGAAAATGTATAGATTCGGTAATTCGATCAACAATCACTCATATTTCATTAATATTTCTTGGAGTTGTTGGTGATCTAGTGAAAAAAAACCATAGTGATTTCATCCTTCTATGTTAGAATATGCAGAGGTTTCATGACTCCACTAGGATGTTGTCTTACAGTCTTCACATATTGATAAACTAAACATATTGATACATAATAAAAAATTTCCCACATTATTTTATACCACCAAAAATGTTCCTTCAGATATTTGTACATCTTATTTCAACTAGGGTTTATAGAGAAATTTGAGCTATGGGCATCATCTAAAAACTTTGTTTTTAGCTCGGGTATAGAGAAAATGCATATCCTCCTCCCAAATTTTATAATCTCATCCTCATTCACAAAGTCTACCAACATCCCATTATTCATAGCTTTAATTTTCTATTATATATTTCCATAATCGTACTGAGAACTTTTAATCCTTTCCAATAAATATGGTTGGGAAAACAATTGAAAACGTAATGAGGTTTCACCTTCCTTGATAATTCCCATGACCTTCTTTTCAAGATCCATGTACTTAGGATCCTTGTCAATCCTTATTTTGTTCATAACTCCATGATGATTCCTACTAATTTCATTTGCTACATTATTTTCCTTCCCAAGGTGGTAGTGTATTTAATAATCATAATCCTTTAGTATTTCGAGCAATCATATCTACCTCATGTTGTGTTATTTCTGTGAAAAGATATATTTTAAGATCTTGTCATCTGTATATATATCTCAAACCTTTACCATAAAGATAGTGTCTCCATATTTTTAGATCAAAGATTACAACTGCTAACTCAAGATCATGAGTTGGATAGTTTTGTTCATGAATTTTTAACTTCAGTGATCCATAGACAATAAATCTATCATTCTGTATAAGTACACACTTAAGTCCTTTCATTGAGGCATCACTATAAATCAAAAATCCACCATTTCCCTATGGTAGATTCAAGATCGTAGAATTCGCTAATTCCCTCTTAAATTCTTTAAAACATTATTCACATTATTTTTTCCATAAAAACTTAACCTCTTTAGAAGTAAATTTGGTTCATGGGACAGCTAATCAAGTGATGTTTTGAATGAAATGTCAATAATAACCTACTTAACCAATAAATTATGTTCCTCAGTTATGTTAATTGGTGTATGTAATTCTTGAACCACCTTTTTCTTCATAGTATCAACTGAGATTCCATCCTTTGAGACAATATGGTCAAGAAAATAAAATGATTGAATCCAAAATTTCCACTTTCTAAACTTCTCATATAATTCATTTCTTCTAGGAGTATTCAAAACAATCAGAAAGTGATTCTCATGGTCTTAATATATTTTTGATTATACCAAGATATCACTAATAAATACCACAAAAAAAGTCATCAATATAATCCTTGAAAACTATGTTCTTTAGATCTATAAAAATAGAGGGTGTATGGGTCATTCAAAATGGTATTACTGAAAATTAATAATGTCCATACCAGGTTCGAAATTCTTTCTTTGGAATATCTTCCATCCTCACAACAAATGATGATATCCATATCAATGTTTAATCTTAGAATATTATTGAGCTCCATGAATTTGATAAAATAAATCGTCAATGTGAGGTAGGGGATACTTGTTCTTTATTGTAATATCATTTATTTATCTATAGTAAATACACAGCCTCATGGATCTATCTTTCTTATTGACAAATAGAACTATGGATCCCCATGGAGAAACACTAGGGAGAATAAATCCATTAACACTCAATTAATATAGTTGTTTCTTCAGTTATACTAATTCCAAAGTGGTCATTCTATAAGGAGTCTTTTGTATAGGTCTTTCACAAAGAATTAAATCAATAGAGAACTCAACTTCCAGATCGAGAGGATGTCGAGGTAAATCCTTTGGAAATACATCTATATATTCTTGAAAAATAGGTACATATTCAATTTGGAGATTAATTTCCTCATCTATAGATGAAATTTTATCTTCCTCCCCATGGATTTCATTGAGTAGAGCTCTAGGGGTGGGTCTAGATAAGAGTTTGCTGATGATGTTTATTCCCTAAAGATAAGGGATTCTACATCATTCTCAAATAATTTAACATCCTTCTTCTTGAAATATATTTTTGTATCCTAATTTAAAATCCAACCCATACCAATGATTTTGTCAAAGTTAATCATAGTTATGATAAATATTTTTATAAATAAAGAACATTTATGTTTCATAAAGGGTACTGATTGAAACATCTTTATTGAAATGATACTTCCCTTAGGAGTTTTTACTAACCAATACTTTATTAAATATTAATATAAATTTCTAATTTTCTTGGAAAAATAGAAGATATAAAATAATGTGATGATACATAATCAAATAAATTATTGGAAAAGTTTTAGTAAATGATTAAAGTGACTAACAACACATCATTTGTAACTTTAATCTCATCTGGTGTGGCCGCATAAGCTTATCCTTTATCCCTTAGACTTCTTTGAGGAAAGTTTCCTTGACACTTAGTATAATAATTTTCATAATGTCTTATCTCTTTAAAATTTATTCATTGAACATTGGTAGATTTTACCTTGCAATCATGGGATTGGTGTCATTTTTTCTACCCACACGTAACAAACACCCATACCATTCTGTAAATTACCAGGGCGTTTCTTTCCACAATTATCATGGGATAGAAAATCAACTCTTCCCTTATTCCCCTTTTACTATTTTCATTTTACAAAGTTTTCATCAGCCCTTTTATTCTCTTGATTTCCTTTGAAGTCATAAGGCAGAGAGATTTCTTTTTTCTCTTGATAGCACAGAATACTATATCTTAATATGATGAGAATGTTTGGGATGCGAGTTACCTTCAGAGGAATGGTTTTAACCCATAAAATAATCGATCAATATTACTCGTTTGATAAGGTATGTAGTATGCATCATGAATTGATAACCTTTTAGAGTTGGCTTCACACTTAGAAATGTTCTCATCCTACTTTTGCCTCAGATTCAAGATATTTCTCTCTATATCTGCTCACTGTTCACAAGGAAAATATTTTTCTAGGAATATTTTCTTAAAATATTTCTATTCCATATTTGAAATTTATTCCTCCTCATTTTTGTTTTTGAATAAATTACCACCATTGATCAGAAACACCTGATAAATAATAAACTACCATGATAACCTTCTCCTTTATATTACTTTCCAATGTGAGAAATATCTTCTCTAAGGAACTTATCTATTGATCACCTAAAAATGGGTTTATGGTCCCATTGAATAATAGAGTTTGTTGTCTCATAAATCTGACTAACATTGATCCTCCACATTGTGGATCAGAATGTTCCAAATGAATAAGGTTGTTATTCATAACCTGATTCAGATATCCCAGTATACATATAATTTTATTAGCACCAGTCGTAGCTCTAGTATCCATATCATTATCTTACATAGGATGGAAATTTCTAGAAGGGAGATGTGCATTGATATGGTTTTTATTCCTTTCACTTGGAGCCATTTATAAATAATGGCATGCTCTATATTAGGCTATGAATTGAAATTTATAATCTCAAACTAAAAAAACACTTAACATAAATTAATGTTTTATGCATATATAATCTCATAATAATAAACATGGTTTCTTTGGGGGCATATTTACTTTTAAATCCTTAATAATGGTTTTTAAATAAATTGTGACTTATCCTAAGAATATCCCCTGGTAGTGTCAAACCAAATGTGTAGTAAGGCCCATTTTCATGTACCAAGTTATCATGAGTCAAGCTCGAGACACATTTTTTGGAGTTGTTTCCCTTAGGTACATTTGTTCCAGAACCAAGTCCACTTGTAGTATCCATATAGGGTTTTATTTATAGTAAGACTCATATAATCTATACTTTCCCAAAAAATAGGATTTTATATTATGATTATCCTCAAATTATATCTTAGGGATATGTTCTCTAGTCTATGTTTTCTAGATCTAGTTTCTAAGTTTTCTGCTAAACTTCCTCTGATACCAACTGTAAATGCCCTGACCCTAGTAGCCCAAATTTGGTACCTTAATATATTAGAATGGTTTGATTACAAGTGATCATATCCTGAAGGACTAAATAGTTTAGTATAATTGTAAAACCATATACATACATAATTGTTACACTATAACTTGAAATGACGTACAACATAATAACTCTATTAGAAACACCCATAAACATATAGAATATCCTTGTGAGTCATTCATAATATATATCTTTGTATCCTTGGGAAAAATAAAACACAAGAAATGGGTGAGATAAAATTATTAGTAATGGTAATAAATACATTGGAAGCTATCGTAAACATAAAAAATAGGTCATGATGAATAACTAAAATCATAGGTCAATAGAACATAATCATGAGCATAAAATTGCAGGAATAAAAGCTGATTAAATAATTACATAATAAAACATAACCATGGATATTCTAATAGTAAAATAATTACATGGAATATAAATTAATAGTTTCATAATGAGGGAATTTATAATGTCATACAACATAAACATACTAACCAGGCCTTGGACAAGACACCATACATAATGGGTAAAAACCCAATCTAGTTTGTCTCATGAGACCTACTGATGCTTAGAGGGGTTATAGAAGGCCCACCCAATCACTTACTAAGTACAATTCATTCCTTATATGAATGGGGATAAAAATAAAAAAACATATACAAATGAAATGTAAATAACTTCCCCGAATATGTAACAAAATCATTAACCATTTTGAGTTGTATGGAGAATGGTATCAAGATAGAACATCCACATTAAAACTAGTCGTAAACCATTTAATAAAATATGGTAGATATAAAAAATAATATATAAACCTCAAAAAAAAATATAAGTTTTGAAATATATGAAAATACTCTAATAAAATCATCGAGGAATTCTTGAGAGAAATGCCCTTTTTTACTTTGCAATAAATATATCTTTTGGAAATATCATTTGTAATTGTCATGATTGTTTGTATAAAATTATAAATGAGTATATATATTTTTGATGAAAAAATTATTGATTCTATAAAAATAGTGGTGTTTTAAAATATATTTGTGTATCATAATTGAAAATGGGTAAAGAATTGATATGTTCCCTTCAATTGGGCTTGTGTATCGGATAGAAATTAGAATGGAATCTAGTCAAACATTTATTCTACCATAAAATAATGATAAAATGATCTAGATATATGATTTTGGAACATATATATATATATATAATTTATAATATTTATATAAAAAATGAAGTGTTAAATTACTGTATAGACGAAGAAATAATAACCAGAATTAAAAATGGAGGTTTGGGAAGAAACCTCTTGCCTTATGTATGAATGTGTTATGCACTTGATATTAATGTCCTAGTTAAAAAAATTAAATCCATTAATTAATTAAAAACCTTTTATACATTATTTTTATTTATTATAATTTTATTAAGTTCATTTATGGCCTTTTTGATGAGTTATAAGATACAATTATATCACTCGGGAGCATTCGTTTCCTTGGTTTTCATGATTAGTATACTTATTTATATGTATGGAAGTTCATGTGGAATGGGTATAATTATCCAGATATTAACATATATGATATTAATGAACATAATTAATATTAAATGGTTATATAATTCATTTTTCTGTATCGTTTGAGGATGATTCATTTTAAAAAACATTAATGGTAGTCATTTAGATTATTTTGGCAGTTTTTTGATCATCACAAACAAGTTTTGACTAATGAATTAATATTATGCATATATAATGGTTGAAGAAAATTAAATTGGGTTTAATAAATATATTATAGTCTTTTTTAACCATAAAATTGTTTTTATTGCTATACTTGAAGCTGAAATTTAAAATCAAAAATTGTTCGTCCATTAAGGTTGCAAATCGACAAATCACGGACGATTATTTTGTTTTTTTTAATAAAAGAGAGATAGAAAAGAGTTAAATGAAGGATATTACATTAACGTGATATAATTAGTTTATATATATGATAATGAAGTTATAATTATTATTGGTATAGATGAGGTGATTAGAAGATAATAATTGAAAAATGAAATTTAAAAGAAAATTAAAAGAAAAAGAAAAGGGATTTACCTCTTGAATTCTCCACTTTGAGAACCTACTTAAGGTGCCTTGGTTTGGTCTTTTGTTGTGAAAATAACCTCGAGGAAGTAAGTTAGAGTCTTTTGAAGTTAATTTGGGTAAAATTTGGACAAGATTCAAGTCTTAGAGTTGTGAGAATAAGTGGTGGAGAGAGGTGGTGTTTATAGTGGAGGAAAGGGGTGATTTTGGAATATTTTATTCATTTGTTTATTATTTTGGCTCTAGACTATGAATATTTTGAGCATTATAATCAAATATATTAAAATAATTAAGGTTATTTTTCTATTATTATGCTTAAATCCTAGATTACTCAATTAATAGGGTATTTAACTGATAATGTATTTATACCGTAAATTACCGAATTTTACTATTTACAAAAAAAAATCAAGTATTTTAGAAAAATCCCAAAAATTCACCCTAACCATTTTTTAATGTATATAGTTCAAAAATGGACTCCATTTAATGAAACTAATTTTATAAATATGAAAATTTAGTTTTTAATCAAAACCATCGTTTACTTGAAAAATATAGATTATAAATTTATAACTGATTTTATAAAAAAATCAAAAATTAACTACAAAGGTCTCATAAATTATCCTAAAATCATAAGACAAAAAAAAATTAATCCATGAATCCATTTAATAAAAATAACGTTTCTATTAAATAATTTTATTAATTATAAAATTGTAATTAAATAGTGATGACTTACAAAAATACCAACGCTTAATTAATAATTTTTAAAACATTTATTTACTTATATAATGATATAATTGTATCATATTATCACTTATAAGATGCCTAAATTTTATCCATAATTTTATAGGTGAGGTTACTATTCTATTATTCATATTACTATTTATAAGGGTTATATTACTATTCCTAAGGTCAAGTTACTGTTTCTTTGATATAGGTTTCTTAACCTCTATAAATATCTCTTATTTCATTCATTCTTCATTTATAATGTTTTTATTGTGTTTTACAAGTGATTTTATGTGATCTGAACTATATGAAATAATTATAAGAAGGGAAATTTCATTGATAGAATCCTATTTCATTACACTGAAACCTCTGGCACCTTATAAAACATACAAGGTTGTTCCCCACCATTTTACACAAGTGTTCTGTAAATACACAACTTAACCATGACCATAGAACATGGTTTGGTATTTTCTAGTTTTCTATTTTTCAATCAAGCGTAATTCCTATCCATTTTCTCTATTTTGATCTTATTATAAACATCATTTCTTTTTGTGGTCATTGAATCCAACACAAAAAACTTTAACTTTGTAAAAAAAATAAAACATGAAGCAATTGAGATCATTGTTAACAATATTCTACGCATCACCACTTCTTTAAAAAAACCCTCATATCATCAAATATAACATGAGACTTCTTGTAATCAAAACTAACACAACCCATTGGTGTCTAAAAATTTTCCTTATAAATCCCAGTAACATAATGATGAAAATAAAAAATCCAAACCATGATATAAATAAACCCAATATCCTAGAATAATTATAATGCTTAAAAAGTTGTACAAATACAAGTATCCAAAATTAAAAAAAAATATTTTAAGTGAATTATATAACCAAAATTCTCATCCCTTAGATAATAATGTATAACTTGGACACAAAACTCACTTTGGAAGACAAAAATATACAATTAAACATATATTCATATTTAGGGGTGATCATACATAAATAATCAGTAGGATCCTCCTCAAGATATCTCATAAAAATTTAGAAGAATCATTATCATATATTCAGTGAATGGACAACAGAACCAACAAGCACGGACTATGTCAACTAACAACCAACCTCACCAAGTCTTTCTCATCCGATATAAAATCCATGTGAAATAACATAGTGATGAAATAATATGGAAAAAGATAGCTCTCACTACTTCCCTACTGATGTTTCGATTTAAATCCCTAAAAAAATATCTTGGAGCTCCTATAATATCCATAGTCATGTCATAAACCACTCCCTACAAAGGTATGCCTCCTGGGTTATAAATATATAAATAGGGATAATTACCCTTGAACATCGCTTATAGTAGGCCCTGGGTTGGTGACTAGAATCAAGGAAACAATGAAGGTCACACATATGCATGGAATTACCCTAAATAGAATGAAAATCATGATCGTAAGATAGGATATCAACCACCAAACAAATCCATAACATAATAAAGGTAGAATCCATAACATCCAAAATGCATGTAATTTCATGTGAATATAATGAAATTCTCAAAGTAAAACATAAAATAAAATCCCATAGAAGCAACTCAAAAACAGTTCCAATTCCCAAGCTAGTAATGTCAATCTTAGTCCCTGGAGTTCTCTTAGAAAATTAAAAAATGTTTTATATATATGTCGGGTGAGTATAGAAGAATACTCAGTAGGACATACCCAAAGTCTCTCATGAACATGTGAAAATATCACACTAATTCACTAGTGAGTAAACAATAAAAGAAATATCACCTAAACATGGAAGCTAACCAATCTCATCCTCACCAAGGCATGCTCACAAAATAATGAATCCAAGCATAGTAAAATAATAAGAAGTATGTCGATAAAAGGGTACCCCATACCACTTTCTCACTGGTGTTCCACTCTCACCCTCCAAGGTTGTGCATCTTAGATCCCCAATTACTTATGTACAATAATGTTTGAAGATATCTAGACCATAAAACCACATCTTTCCTAAACACACTTGGCCCATCACATCACATCTCACCTGAACACACTTGGTACATCACATAACATATCACCAGAAGACACCTAGATCATCACATCACATCTCCCTCTAAGACACATGATCCATCGCATCACATATCAACTATAGATATAAATAGAACAGTAGGGTATCATGAATACGAAGGTTATAAACCTCGTTCCCTCATCTTACTATACAAGACCCTCATATTTCCACCATTTCACATCACAACCACTTCCACAACATAATTAACACATTTCATCACAACCTCCACATATAATCCAAAAAACCCACATTCAATTTCAAGTTACAATTTTTCTAGAATAATTGAATTTCATAAAACACCAATTTATCTGACCATTCCATTTTATAAAACTCATTCATTTATCTTTGAATTAATTTAATTCAAATAACACACATTAATTCAATAGTTCCCAATTAACCACATCAAGTACTAACTATTTTAAAATTCATTAGTCATGTTTACATATTCAAATTCAACATCATTATTCTATTTAACATTATTATATTCATCTCCAACCATTTACATATTAACACCATGTTTCTATAACACACATCACCACCACATCCCCACAAGTAAAACTTGGAAAAAAACAACACCCATAATTCCAATAAACACACATAACATCACATTAATCAACTCCAAAAACAAGGTCCATATAAAATTTTCTTATTTACATGAATCGAGTTAAATTACCGTGTTTAAGGGCTTTACCATATTTCATGTGAGCTGATTTCCACAACTATATTTTATAAAACAACAACATATTCACCACAACAAGTTCTTTTCATAATCAACAACATCTAGCACACAATAATTTAGCATAAATATCATGAAAAATAACTAAATTCTATATGGTGTCTCCCCTTCCCCATCAATTTCATCACATCTAATTAATTATATTTATTATTACAACTCTTATCATCCACCCAAAAAGAACAAAAATAATCTAATATCGCATATGCACAGAAAATATGAAAGAACATAGATCCCCTACCTAGTATATTTTATTTCTTATAAACATTCCATATCCAAAACAATATAAGAGAGATTGGGGGAGGGAGGGAGGGAGATATATAGTCAAGGTAGATTTGTAATCCTTGAGTAGAAGGGCCCATTCATCTTGAAAAAATATTTCTGACCTCAATGGGAGATACCCTGGGTCTTTTAAAACTCAAGATAAATAATTAAGAACTCTAATAAGAAAAATAAAATCATTTTTAGCATTCATATATATCCCTCCTAAAATAATTTATCAAAATTTACATATTTTATTTCAAATAAATTCATATAAAATTTTCTTTCATTTAATTTTTATCACACCATCATTTAGGATCTATTAATACTAAGGTAAGTCAATGAATTCATTTAAAACTCTTAATAGATTCAAAACTACCCATTACAATTTTCAATTCTTCTTATTTATATTAAAATACATTATAGGTCAAAAAGGGAGGAAAATAAAAATTTTATTCATTGAAAACAATACCCTTTTTTTTGTATTATGTGTTTTATAAGGGAAATGTCTTTTTACCATCACATGGTTGTTTTCCTTTAGGTGAGGTTAGGAAAACTCAGTTGACCCTTACACTAGACTTATAATCTACAGCTTACCATTACGCAAGGTTTTTCTTACCCTTATGTGATTATGGAAAATTCTTTGATATCATTTTACATGTAAGACTTTAACTTTATGTGAGATGAGGGTACCCTTACATAGGTATTGAAAAACCCAATATACCCTTATGTTATCTAGGTAGGACCTTTATACAACACATAGAATTGTCGATGTACCCTTACATATCATGTAACTTACCCTTATGCAAAGAATAACATAGAATATCACATTTATGGAGGTAAGAACCTGCCTTTATGTAAATTGAGGGAGCTCAGATTACTTTTATGTAGTGATGGATATTCCCTTACACATCTAGTTTAAATCTTGGCTTACCCATATACAACTCATGAAAATGAGAGTTTACCCTTATGTAAGATATTAAGAATAAATTTTACCCTTACGTTGAGGCATGTTCATGTTTAAGGGTAATAATAACCTTAAAAATTATTAATTTCCATTTATAAAAACCTATAAATAGTGAACAAAAGGATTTATTATCACTTTTAAAACCCCAAAAACAATACCAAAACATTACAATCACTTTAAAAACTTCCAAATGAAATTTCATAATTTAGAAAATCATTAATATATCTTTTAAACTTTTAAATTACTTGAAAAAACATATTAAAACCTATTTATAATTTAAATAATCATTTTAAAACGAATTCTAAATTTTTTGAATTTGTTCATAAACCACTAAACCCCTTAAAATACAAAAGGAAGGATCAAAAATATTCTGGACCTTTATATTAGATTCCTATTAAATAATTATCATCCTTAGGAATTTAAAATAAAACCAGAAGGGAGAGAAAAGTAAGAGGATAGTTAAACCACTTTGTGAGATACCTCTCAAGGATCCCACTATATTTAGAATCCAACCACAACTCTAAAGATAACAGATTAGGGGAGACACATCTCAAACAAGAACAGGGACACATATATATCCATAACAAACCCATAAAGCAATATATAACAATCAAATAATTATAACAAAACAATATGACATAAGGGAAAACCTTTATAAATAATCACTTTACACAAAAATACTGTAACATCATATAGGAGAAAAAATTATTACATCTTTCTCTTTGACAACTTTACTTGGGAATACCATCAAATGAAAACCAATAAATGCTTTAACCTCATTTATAACACCAAAAAAATTAAATTTATAACATTAAAAAATTATCATCCTTAACATGTCATAAAAATTAATATTATAATTCTTATATAATAATTTTTTAACTTAGATATTTTATTTACAAAAATTCCATAAGTTGTGTTAGTTAAGAATTTCAAAACATAAACATGAATTTCAAATTATTATTTAATTTCTAGATATGTGTTATAACATTTCATTTTGAAACATGTTAAGTTAAAAAATCCTACTAATAAAAACTTTTCACCAAGTCCTTTGTATTTAAGAGAATTTGGTAGGTCATAAAACCATTTTAAATAAATAAAACTTTACAAAATAATCATTGTAGTTTTTTTGAGAAAAATTATTTCCAAAAAATAATTTTTTTCCAAGGGGGTCTCACTAAATTTTATTACACATCATGAAGGGGACTTCCAAGGATGATATACTCAAAGTGAATTTTTTTCTTTTACAAAAGCATTTCATTACTATTTAAACTACTAAACTGAACAAAATATTATCTAACTTAATTCACCATGCATCCCATGATTTAATTTATCCACCCACTATTTTCATTTATAACTCAAAAATGTTTTATATCAAATCACTTTTATGTTTATAATAAAATTAAAACATTACCAACATGATATATAACCTTTCATATTTAACAAGATTCTAAAAATATATAGTCAATTCACATGCTTCCATCAATTTATTTTTATTCAACTAACACAGATCTATCATGCTCTTCACCAAGTCAATATCAATACACATATCTTTACATTTAGAGAACCCAATTTAACATATGAAATTCATCATAAAAAAGATAAGTGGTTGGAACAATCTTCTTTATGTAGCTATAAAATTTTCCAAATTTTCTAACAAAATATTATTTACCAGGTGCACACTCATGAAAATTTTACAAGGGATTTAATGTTCAAATTTTCTTTTTCCATAGGTTCATACCATTAGATTCACAAGTTTCACATAATATTTCTTAACCAACACAATCACTATTATAAACATATATAGAGATTTTATGATCATAAAAATAAAAGGAACTCATCCATCGAATCGTGATATTGTGTGCATTGGGTAACATTGACTCAATCGAACAATTTTCAAATATGTTGTGATATAATGTTTCATGATGTAGGAAAGATTTTCACTTTATTTTTATTCTTGAATCCATAACATATTCCACCAACATAATATCAATCATAGCAAACCCAACCAATGGGATAACAGTCAAACACTACCATCACTTCCTTTATAATAATTCAGGTGTGGAAATAAATCTCACCTTTATCAATTTCAAGAATTTCCTAACAAATATACCTCCCTTTTATAGTATAATTTGAGTGATTAAACATTTTATGGAATGTGGGTGAATATATAAACATGACCACATCACAACACACAATCACAGTAGGGATACATGTCTTCAACAAAAAGAGACACCATCTCAAAGTTCACATAATTTTACATGTTAAGAAAAATAATGGGTTTATAGACTGAACTTAATTATAGAAAATCATATTAGAAACCCTTTAGAATGTAATTTTATAATCCAAGTATAGGTTTTCAGAAATTCACATCAATAATTCAATGCAATAATAAATAATTAAACCATGAACAATACTCAATGTTTTATAACTCATTTCTAGGAAAACATCATTCCTTGCATTTAAATAGATCTAACATGTGACCAAGTTAAAAAAAATTGTACATGTGTTATCTCATGCATAAAAATTAACATTATTAAACAAAACATTATCGTATTATCTCATTAGAAAGGAAACACAATTTTATCTTCACTTAAAAAAATTTACAAGATAGGTTATTGTGATCAATTCGCATGAACCTCTATATATATAATATTCTTTCATAATTATCAAAATAAAACATGAATTTAGATAAAAAATAAAACTAAACATGTTATATGTTTCATGTATATCATTATAAAAAAACGTAATTTAAAATTTTTATTACTTGATGAAATATGTTTATACATTGCGATAAGTGTAACACAGTTTTCCTTCTATTTTTAAATTCAACATGATCAGTACAAAAGGTGATTTAATATTCTAACGAAAATATACTAAAGATGTTAAATTATCAATATTTATGTAATATAAATTTTATATCAATTCTAAAAAAAATTAACCTTTAGAAATATAAAACTTTTTATTGTTCTTGAAAATAAAAGGTTCGATCATGTGAATAGTTTCATGTCTTAATGGATTACCACAAAGCATGTTTATAATTTTCCAAAAATTTTAAAACAATAAAAAAAAGCCAACCATTCAATAAATTCCCAATAAATTCTTACTATATATTAATAGATTAATACTAAAAAATAATAATAATTCCAAAAAATAATAAAAAATCTATTCTTCTCAAAGTTCCCAAATGATAATATGAATTATCAATAATCATGATGGTCATTTTTCATAAATTTTAAAATCTATCTGTCCAAAACCAATTTTTACAATAAGCCCATAACACATTATTATGAAAATTAAAAATTGAAAGCAATTCATAGAATATTAACTCACATGGAAACCAGAATACTCCGAAGCATGGTTTTTAAAACAATCATTTTATTATGGCAGTATGAAATCTTCTAAGGGTAACATGCTTTACAAGGGTTTCCAAAATTCAATAATTATTAAAAATAAAATACACTAAGTATGGTTGTCTAACAATTTCAACCATTAGTAAAACAAGTTATCATGTTATAAATTTTAACAATGGAAACAAATTTAATTCATAAAGAATGATGTCATAACAGGCAAGGAAACCACACATTCAAGTCCCAACAAGGTTTAAAAGAAATAGATCAGGCCATTTAGTCACTATTTCTCTCATTACTTTAATTTTATAAGATTAATTCACTAAAAAAATACTAGTTCAATAGAAAACACATCATGGGAATAGTTAGAGAAACACATATAAAATTTTAAGGTGTATTTAATTAAATTCGTTAACATCAAAAAAATAACTCATTCAATCACAAGCATCACCAATTATGATAAATATACATATCTTAGGTTTCTATATTATAAGAAACACCATGTCACTTGGTTATTCATTAGGCTTATAGTGCTTTTATTATATCACAGGGGTCCCTAAAATCCTTTGTCCTAAATGGTCTCAATGGCCTATGTTATATAAAAAGATCAACTAAAAATGTTTCCCCACCAACCTACACAATCCTTGTAGTTACTAACTCCTAACTTCATCCTATATCTCAATCTAAACCTTACATATCGATTCTTCACAACTCACTCCCATTAAAGGTACCCCTCCTAGGGACGGAATGAAGAAAATGGGATAATGAGACCCAATTATCGCCTCCAATAGGCACTAGGTTGGTGACTAGCACTAAGGGTATAAATAATTTCTTAAAAATGGGAGGCATTACCCTCAAAAGAAAGAAATGTATGATTGGGATATAGGATATAAACCTACAAATAACTCTATAACATAAAAAGGGTAAAATAAAAAAATATCCACACTCTTTGTAATGTCATAAAAATACAACAAAAGTTTCTATGTAAAACATCAAAGAAAATCCTAGATTAACAACTCAACAACACCTACAAATCCAAATCTATTAATGTCAATATTAGTCTCTAAATTAATCCTAGAAACCAAAAGAACTATTTATATATATATATAGTGAGAATAAATATATACCCAATAGTATCACACCCAAAGTCTCTCATGCACATGTGAAAATTAAAAACTAATTCACAATGAGAAAATAGCAGAATCAATACCAACTAAACATGTAATCTAACCAATCTCATCCTTACCAAGGCATGCTCACTAAAAAATGCATTCAAGTATAGTGAAATAATAAAATTAATATCAATAAAAGGGTACCTTACATCACTTTCCCATATGTGTGATCCTCTCACACCCCAATATCAAACATCTTGACACTTCCACATCTTCTATACAATCCTACCTGAAGACACCTGGTCCATCACATCACATCATGAAGAACATAAACCATGTTCCCTCATCATACCAGGAACAACCCCTACATTTCCACCAATACACATCACAACAACTTCCTCACCACAATCTCCACATATCAACACAACACCAAAAATAATCCACACAAAACCACATTCCATTAAAAGTTCCACCATTTCTAGAATTATTGATTTTTAATTAACACCGATTTACCTAGATATTCTATTTCATACAACTCGCTTGTTTATATTTCAATACATTTTAGCTAAATACCATAGATTAATTCCATAGTTCCCAATTAACCACATAAAATATCTACCATTTTTACATTTATTAATCATTTTTTCATATTCAAATTAAATATCATTATCCCATTTACAATTCATTATTTTCCAACCCGAACCATTTATATATAAACTCCATATTTTTTCATCAAACATCACCACCACATCCCCACAAGTCACAATCTATAAAAAACTACACCCATAATGATAAAAATTACACACAACGTCACATAAATCAACTCCACAAAAATAGAGAATATAAAAATTCCTTATTTACACATAGACAGCTCAATTACCATATTTAAGGGCTTTACCAAATTTAATGTGAGGTGATGTCACTTGAATAAAAGCACTGAGTAGTGGTGGGTTTTTTTTATTTGGTGGAGGTTTAAACCACCTCCACATGGTTTTGTGATGGTTTAAAAAAACCTCCATTAAATCTGGTGTCGGCATCCAATATACGATTGTTTCTGCCATTTATTGGTGGTTTTTGGTAAGCATAATACAAAGGGTATTTAGTGGTGGTTTTTTTCTATTTATTAGTGGTTTTCTATGAAAAAAATCATGAGGACTTAGCGGTGGTTAAAATCACTGCAAAATCCTAAACTATTTCCCTCACAAAACTACTTCTAAAATGAAGAAAACTACATCTAAATAATTATGAGTCATATTTAGCAGTGGTTTTAAATGAATTTAATAAAAATATTACATATTTATAAGTGCTTTAAACTGTCTCTAAATGTTAAATAACAAGAAAAACATCTATAGATTCTGTAGCCCCAGAACTACCCGAAAAAAAACAAATTTTGATCAGGTGTATCTCTGATCAGAAGCACACAAAATCCCAATAATAAGCACCCAAAATCACAAAGAAATAAAAAATATATGGCATGAAAGAAAAGTATATTAATTTACTTCCAATCATATATGGTTTCAACTCTATGTCACAAATGATACATCAATAAACCCTCCCGTTCCATATTAGTCCAAGACATCAAAAAGACCAATAATCACTGCCCGATGAACTCTGGTTGTCACCCTCTCTATCTCCATCTCTACTTCCTGTTACCAAAATCGGTAATACAATTATATTGAAAATTAAATAGTGTTGTATATTTATTTTTAAACATAAAACCAATATAATTTTGTGAACGAAATCATTTTTAGGTTGTGTGGTTTACCTTATCACCACCAGTCATCAATGCAATATCACCAAGGATAGTTCTATTAGTATTTTGATATAAATCAACCAATGCATTTTGTAAAGGGGATATTTGATCCCCCTGTTCCTAAATTGCGCTTTTCATAGAAACAAACTCTCTCTGATCATATCAAGATAGGGAGTGACTACAATCAGTAGTATATGCAACTACAATCCCTGATGGAATGCCAAATACCTCAAATGGTAATGGTCCCAAACCAATCCCATGCACTTGACCAGGATGCTCCTTCTCAAGGACTTTACCAACTAGGTCATCCTAGGAAACTGAGTAGTACTATGTGGGATTTTTATCCCATAGGTTATTAATTTTTACCTACAAATCAGAGATCATCCATATTTTATGTAATATATATTACCATAGTGACAACTGATAATAATTTATTATAATGAAAAATTAATTCATACCCTAACTTCTTTGGAAGTCTCATTAAAATAACACCTATCAGATTTATTATGAACATTCAACCACAGTTCTGTTTGGGAGGCTTGGTGACCAAAATTCTATGAATTCATTAAAAAAGATAAATTAACAATTTAATATAGGGAATAGATAATATTTTCTTACAAATATTTAAACTAATGAAAATTTTACCAGAGTCGGTCGGATTCTAGAAAACCACTTTGACACCATAGTATGGGGGATGATTTGCTTATCCCATCTCAATGCATTCCTCCTTGAAACATCCGAAAATAAATAAAATTTAATTTAATAGTAACATATGAAATGTCATATTCTTATCATATGCATATATAAATATAAAATTATATTAATATAATAATATACATTTAAATACCATGTGATTCTCATCATGATGGATTTTAATAAAAACATTACATTCCTATCTAGGTATCCCATTGGGTACCTTATCATATAGTTGTTTGGTTCTCAATGAAGTATCATTGAATTCATCCCATAATATTCATTTAAAATCTTTCCATTTATTGCCCATATTTTTTAATGTCAACTTTCATGCTATAACATCAATATTGGTAAAGTGGAAAAACATATGTACCAAGAGATTAATTTTGAAAATATTAGAATTTAATAACATAATGACATTCAATTGCCCCATAATGTATTAAAATTATGTTTATATGTGAATCATAAACTTAGTTTTTCCAAGATGAAGGCATATACCTCCAATCATCATATTTAATCAGAAGGGTAACCATCTCCGCTACGAGCTGGCCTAGAATCGGGCTAAATAATCCCCCAAAGTCATCTTTAGGGACCCCATAGAAGTAAAATGGGACAACTATCTTTAGTCCTTTCAAATTCCTGGCATATGAACTTTTCATATTTTTCTCCATAATAGAATTTCTTCCATATTTTATGAAAAAACATCTAGTAGTATAAAAATGTGAAATAAATTTATTTATATTAAAATTTGTACTTATAACAGTCACCCTCCAATATCCATGAAAATAGACAGGAGTGGTGGACTAATACCTCATCGTTGAGGCTGCTGAATGGGGAGGCATTAGATGAGCTACTAATGGGACACTTGAAGAGGGTGTAAGAAATAGTGTAGGGTGGAAAGTGAATGGTGTCTCAGATGTTATATTGATGGAGATAGATGAATCATCATCTGTAGCTATAGTTGAGGGAACACTGACTGAGGGTCGAATGGTATCAGTATAACGCTTCCTCCTTGTAATTATTTTCATTTAATGAAATAAAATTAACTTTAGAACATATATTTCAACAAAATTCATAAAGAAAATAAATTATAAATGATAACATATGCACAGAACTAAAAAACAAAATATACAGAACTATGATAATGAATGACTGCCAGAATGACATAAGTGGCTAATAAATAAATGTAAGACTACACATACAATCATTTTCTCCTTAAATCATGTCATTTTCCTACTCAATAATTACTTCATCTACATCATCCACTCTTGAAAGACAAATATTTTCAATATCATGATGGAAAAATAAGTTCTCTTCTAACTGTTGATGGGATTCAATGTTAGAGGTCAAATATTCCACTTGATCACCCATATCATACAAGTCTCTTTGTTTTATGTGAGAAAATACACTCCAAACTTAATCCATGAAATCTTCCACATAATATATCATTTTATCTTGTCATTATAAGATATGTGGATCATGTAATTCATGATCACCAACATCCATCAAGCGAGAGAAGTTCACAGAAGAAAATTGTAAGGAATCTCTTTTAACACCTCTGATAAAATCAAACCAATTTCATTTGAATAAATTAATTAAAATTTCTTAAGGTAGTTTAATTCAATATTATCAATCAACTTTCCAAAGTATCCCACTTCAAAAAACATAAATATACCACTACTCTGTGTTTTCAAACCCTCTTCTTGGCTGACTGTATAAAATTTAAATCCATTCACATTGTAAGATTCGATCCTTCTAGTCTATTTTAGAGGACCTTGAGCAAGGAACTTCAAATATTATGAAAACACAACTCGAGTATCAGTATTAATGATATAAAAAAATAATATGCATTACTATATTAACAAAATATATGTGTCAACCTAATATCCATATTTATTAGAATATTTATGAACTTACACATCTTGAAAACCATTCTACAAGCTCTTTATTAATAGATTTTGTTATATCTTTCTCATTTTTTATTATAACTCTCATTAATCTATTTTTTTTGTATCTTAAAATCTTCAATAAATGGATATGAAATTTCACTATTCAGTCTCACATATCAATGTGCCTGTAATAATTCTATTTCTGTCAGTGTAACATGTGAGCTCATCCCAGCTGATCGGCCAATAGTAGGAAATATTTTTGATTTCCCACGTATTTTAAATTGAGTGTATGTGTCTTAAACACATATAAATTGACTTAATCTTGTCTCAATATCATCCAAGTATCTATAAAAAATTTAAGACACTCCTATTCCAAATAGACTTCTGAAATATAGCCTTCAATTTGAGCTTTATTTTTCACGTATGACTTCAAATGCCCAAGATATATAAGAAATGAAATAAAAAATACTTTTGTATTTAATTAAGTTAAAATAATTGTTTACATAAATGAAAAACATATAAATAAAGCACCTATCAGTTGGATACATCCATTGATAATGTACAGGGAATCCTTATTTAGCTTCCTCAACCAAATGCACAATTAAATGCATCATGATAGTTAAAAAATATGGAGGAAAGATCATCTCCATTGAAAAAAATATCAATAAAAATCTCTCCTAATGATTTTCAAGCTCAAATGGTTGTAGAGTTTTCTCATATAGTTGTCTAAATAATGTGAAATTGTTTAGTACAACAGAAGTAACCATATCAGGTAATAATGTACACAATTTCAATGGTACTAACTACTATAACAAAATATGTTAATAATGACTTTTAAATCCATGTAACCTATGACTATTTAAGAAAACACTGCTTGATATGTTAATTTAATACCCATAAAATACCTTCAGATGTTTTAAAATTCAAATTAATGTATCTTTATCCCTATTTTTCATTGCAAAAATTATCGTAGCATACTTTTCATTCTCATCTGACCAGAGATCATGATTTATGTTAATTGTTTGTAATTATTTTTGAGCATTGAGATAATACTTTGATTTTCCATGATCATTAAGAAATGTGAATAACAAATTATCAAAAAAATTCTTCTCAATATGCATCAAATCAAGATTATTTCACAACAAATTAAATTCCTAATACGGATGTTTGAAGAATAAACATTTTCTTCCATTGATGTGTTTCGATTTCACTTGACGATTAACTTAAAACTCATTTACCACTATCATTAAAATTATCTACCTTCCCAAATTATTTTTTAAAATTTTCAAGTTGTGCCAATATTTCAGAACCAATTAACAACTTTGGAGGTGGTTTATGATCAATAAAACACTTGTTCAAAGGAAAACTATGACATGCATTGAGAAATATTTGATGACATAAGAAGCACCATTTTCTACTGTGAGGTAGTCATTAAGGTTCAAAATAAAACCTAAAAATAGGAAAATAAAAACTTGTATAGGTGTTCCAACCAAATAAATTCACATGTCCAGGGAAGTCATTAATGGTCTAAATTAGTGCAAGTTCAATTTTGAACATTGTTTCTTGATGATGCATCATATGTCTCAACATTGTTTCTCCATAACTCCTTTAATTATTCCATTAGAGGCCACAATTGTACACCAATATAATTATCAGGCATTTTTTCCATGAATAATCCTTAAAATGATCAAATACGTTTGTTTTATACACATCCATAGAGGCAGATTGTGAGGGATCAAAACAATCGTCCAAATTCTATAACTGGTGATCAAACTCCAAAAATGGGTTAAATCCATCAGCAACCAATCCCAATAAAACATTCCCAGAATCATATGAGAAATATATATATAATGAATTATATTTCTTCCATGGTTTTGAATCACTTGGATGTCACATTAACCCATCATTATTATTATCTATTGAATATTATTGTATGTGTTTGGCGGTTTTTTATAACATGAATAATCTTTTCAATTTAAAGGAAAGTAATGAAAAATCATTACGGGTGTGTTCCTTTTCTTCTTATTCATATTAGTATCTTGATTCATACTTCTAACATCACCCATTGACTGACATCTAGAAGAAGAATATTTTTTTCAATCTTTTATGCTTGAATCCTCTCCAAAACAAAGCATACAATCAATAGTGCATGCATGTATTTTTGTATAATTAAGACCAAGATTGTAAACAAACTTTTCATATCACAAAAATATTCAGGGATCTTTGCTTCAATAAATGCATCATGCAACATTTCCAATATCATGGACACCTCTTTATTTGTAATTCCACATAAAAATTTGATATGGTACAACTTCAGTAGAAAAAAATTGAATAGTTCAAAAGTAAAATATAAAAATCTTGATTTCCATCATCAACTAAACCATGAAACATATTATTCTTCTCAGTGTAGTTTTCTATTACATTAATCTCTATATAACAGAGATTAGGATCCATGGATATGTTACAATATTGATCTTTTTATCCTAAAGTCTCAACAACATCACTTGTCAAGTTGTTATTTTTACCACCCACAACTAGTTTTTTTGACATGTTTTGATTTTTATGTTAGTGTCTTTAAATTTTTAATGCATCATTTATAAGTTTTTTCATTTCATTTTCCATTTTCAATTAATTTGGGAGCTCATTCTTCTGTTGACATCAGTGCTCAAACATTCTTTAATTTTCTATTCTCTATGCTAAATACAACAAAAATATTCAGTAGAGAATTTCTTCAATATAAATTGTTCATAAACATAATCTCTCTTCAAACATACTCTAAATTTACATTTAGGACATGTATATATTATTCTCCCATCAACAGATCGATTATAAATTACAACATATAAAAACTCCTCGAAACCCTTAGCATATTAAGGTGTGTTCTACAATAATATGATCCAACTTTGATCCATATCACAATGTTCCTACAACTTATTAAAAAATTAAAACACATAAGTATTATGAAGTAGGAAAAGATATAAATAGAAATAAAAAAACTTAAACCAAGTAGTTATAAGACGAATCATATAAGTACTAAAAAGTTTAAAGTAAAAAAAAGAAAATCAATCGTGGATATTATTATGTAAAATAGAAGAGAAATAAAAACCATACATTCATTAATTTAAAATAGGAATAATGGGAGAAAACCCTAGGGTCACTAAGTCTAGGTGAACCTAGTAATTCTCTATCACCATAGCATTGGATTTAGAGTTATAACACATATCTAGCTAGAGGGGGTGTCACAAAATGCTTCACTAGCATTTATAGTAGTGACCTAAGAGATTTTATTTATGTATGTCACATTCTATTTTCCATATTTATAGATGGAACATCTCAAACCAACTAGAGTGGTTTTAAAATTACCTATCATATCCACTATATTTCAATCAATAGTATTTGAAGATGTTTAATTTGGATTGATTAATTTGATCTTCCCTGTTGATTTTAAGTTTTATTCATAGAGGAGTATAGGAAATATGCTCTGTCACATATCATCTTGAATAAAACTTTCCTAGAAATATGAAATTCAATCATAAATGTCCATGAAGGTACTATAATAATGGAGTTTGGTTAAATTGTCTTCAAATTTAATATTTCTGATTTCATCGTGTACCCATAATAAGAGAACTCAATTTTTTACATTGTCACATTCTGATGAGTATAATACATGGGAAGAAATTTGTTTGATATTGTAGAATTATATAGAATGTGAAGGGGGTCGTCGTGAGGATGGGATCATGATGTACAGTGCTATAGGATCTTCCATACAGGAACGATTGGTGATGGGAATGGAGGCAGTGTAGGATAGGTCGCACCAGATGGGAGCCATTACACTAGGAGCAGCAATGATAGGGGATCATGGCTACAGAATTCTTTCATCGGGCAAAGAATCATGTTAGCATTCGATGTTGTTGTAGGTAAACAAGGTCGTCATAGACTGCACCATGGTGGGAGGTAGGGATGGTAAATCACATTAGGAGGCCAGTGAGGGATGTACAGGGGGCACCTGGAAGATAGCATGGGGAACCTGGAAGATGGCATGGGGTGCCACTCATTTTTATGCATAAAATTAAAAATGATTCATACATAACCTAACCCACACATAGTTTACTCAGGATACATTAATCATTACCCTATTGATTGGGGGCTACATAATCTTAGGGCCACTCCATTAATCATAACAAATAATATATACATTTGCTTCATATGAATATAAAAATAATCATAAATCTATCAAAAATAACAAAATGATAGCCTGTGGAGATAAAACAAGCATCAAATGTAATAATGTAAAACCTTAGGTAAATACACATCTATCATGATAATGAATCATATAGTATTTACAACATATTTAAAAAATGTTATATATTTTATTCAATAATTTCCCTAGTAAATCAAATGCATGGGTATCTAGGTGACCATGCTTCAATTATAAAAATTAAGTAAAGAAAATAAAAAGATAAAGGCATTAGAATAAAGTTTATACTTATTCTTATTTTGATGATATGAAAATAAAAAAGCTTTAACTGATCATTTATTTTATAGATATTTAATTTCTACCACACTGTAATTACATTTAATCTTGGATAAATAAATTATGGATTATTTTGACATTATTACTATATATCAAAAATATACTATTCAATGGAATACAACAAAAGGAAATTTAAGTTGGAGAAATATAAAATATTATTATCATAGATAAAAAATCTTTAATAGTAATCTATAAAATCAAAGAAATATTAAGAAATTGATTCCTTTGTTTTTAAGTAATGTTGAAGCAAATAAGACTCCAATTTTATGTAAGCAAATAAATATACAATTTTCATTAAAATGATTATATTTCATTATATACAATGGTTATATCAAATAATACAAAAAAT
The DNA here is from genome assembly GCA_963277665.1 of Viscum album. Taxonomy (NCBI): domain Eukaryota; kingdom Viridiplantae; phylum Streptophyta; class Magnoliopsida; order Santalales; family Viscaceae; genus Viscum; species Viscum album. The sequence continues at coordinate 37,034,552 of OY728141.1, read as the reverse complement.
ACATTAAAATGAATCTTGATAAGAACATATAGGAAACAATGGAGAGATTATAAAAAGAGAATTCATAACTTTTTTTTTGAATTGTTTATACAAATAGAAAATGATTCACATTCAATAGTTACTTTAAAAAAATGATTAAAGGATTTTAAATGAATACTTTTACAATACAACTTCACCATGATGGAATCTAAAAAATAAATAGATTTTATGTAGAGTAATCTTGGGGGATAAGGTATGAGAAATTTAAATGTTACCTTTATAAAATTCATATGGTTAGAATTAATGGATGAGTATGAAGGAAATCATAAATACATTAGTATCCCCTATAAAGTAATGATAATGAATCCGAAATAATATAAAGGAATTATATTACAAATATTATAAGAGTATTAAATAGAGATAAATAATATATCATTAAGAAATAGAAATATTTAGAAGACCTCCTACAAACCATATAGGGTATGAACATTGAATATTTATAATAGGAAAGGAGAGAAGTAACACCTCAAAAGTAAGTGCAAACAATAAATTTATTATTATAATATTTTTATTATATTACATATAAGATAATATGAACCTTAGATAAACAATATATGAAAAAAAGGCTTGAAAAAGAAAATCTCTTACCTCGACACTCAACTCGGCTTAGTATATGCATCTTAACCCCTAAATAATCAAATTAATTTTATTAAATACTTATTTTATAACACTTTTTTGGGTATAAATGATTTATTATTGTTCATTTATGTTCTTCTATAATAATTTTGTTTAATATTTGTGTTTATTTCCTTCATTAGAGGTATGTTTGTTTCAAAATTCCAAGGCTTCACCAATTTATCAATAATGGTAAAATTTCATAACAAATGAGTCTATAACTCCATAATTGGGGTGAAATGGATTTAATTTCATTCTAGAATTTCAAATGGTTTCAAATAACAAATTTTATTACACAGTATACTAAATTCAATTAGTAAAATTGTTATCATTTATTGAAGTGTTCATATAGGTGATTTAACAACCATTTTAACATTAATTTGAATTACATAATTTTATTATTATAAACCCATTAAAAATATAATTAATATTTTATATTTATAAATAAAATGGTTTATCATAACCAGTGTTGTATTTGATAATATTTTTTTATAAAAACATTCTTATAGGTGTGAATATCGGGCATAAATGACAAGGGCTCACTGGATCTAGAATTAAAAACCTTGCCTACTAATTTAGGATATATATTTATAATAGAGAGAAACAAGACACCAATTGTCATCAAAAAATTATAAGGGCTCCCTAAATAATTGGGGGATGTTTTTTCCTTAAAACAAAAAAAAACCTATTAAGAAAATAAAAAACACTAAACTCAAACTATATATTCCATGAAATATAAACAATACAACTCAAAAATTAGAAAAATATCCAAAAGTATCTGAGTGGTAATAAAATATGAAACAATAAAATGAGACACCATAATAAATCATTACTCGGAAAAAAATTGGAACCACTCTAAACTGTAAGGACATGACCAACTCCAAGGCTCTGACACTAGACAACTATATTAAAAGAAACAATAGAGAAATAAAAAATACTCCTCTTTAAAATATCCTGGAAAACATCATCTGAATATATACCAATATTCATATGGATGGGGTTAGAAATCATACAGAGTAGGAAATCCAACCCAAATATTACCACACATGCCACTAGGAATAGAACATTTTAGATCACAATTAAAAACATGAATAAAACTATAGGGATAAAATCCAAAACAATAAACTAATTCATTTTAATTAAATATAAACATTAAAAATAATTTATACATTTCATCAACATAGAATATCGATTCTGTATTCAAAAACACAAATATAAAATGCATGTATCCAACTATGATCATTCCTAACTCATGATAAGAATCACATCCTACTAGTCAATTCATCACATGTACATGATTCCAAGTGTAACATCCCAATTCTGGGTTCCCCTCAAAGGTTCCTCGAACCCAGTAGTTCACATGACCTCAAGCACATTTTCCCAAATTCCATAGGATTCCGACTAGAAGAAAGGGCCACGATGTGATAATGGGGAAACTATGCCCTCATTGGAAGACTATTCACAATGTAAATAAAATAGTAAACAATAGCAGAAGTAGTAATACCATACAACAAAAGTAAACAGTGGAAGACTGATAGTAATACAAAAACCAGATCTTATATAAATGATGCATGTCACATGTATCTAGGAAAGCATCTAAACAAGTTACAATGTTTTAAAAACAATACCGAAACCAAATTATAGAAAAGTAGTAAACTCCAATAGCATAACAAGCCTTAGCTTGGTCCCATACTCTCCAGCTCCAATAGCAATCAAGTACCAGATGAAGAAGGGTGACTTCCCCTATCTATACATGCAATCAGATAACCTATTTGGGTTCAAAATCATGACCCAAAAAGGGTGTGATAATAATCCTAGTAGGAAACCACTGAAATATTTGTTCCTAACTATCATTGAATATATCTATAGCATGTAATATACATAAATAAAGAAATAAACTAGGAAGTACACAATAGTAACAATTCCTATAATTTCAAATTACATTGATTTACATTTATTAATTATTCAAACCATTGAATAATGAATTCATGGGATCTATCCCAAGATCTATATCCCATGTGTAATATAAAAATATATGTCTTAGAAGACCATCTAAACAATCTAGTATGACCGAGTCCAAGATTGTGCTTTGGCTTGGCATACTCATCACAATCATTCAATCATTCATAAGCAACCCTCTAAGAAAGTTCTCACATTCTAACCTCTCTGGTCTATCATATCATCCAATCATTTGAAAATTACCACCTTGTTATTTCTCATGATCAATACCCCCTTGATCTACATAGCAACAATAAACTATAATGAACACTTGGAATATCTCATAGTCAATGACCTAGGGTCCAACATCCATTTAATAACGACCCTCTGGGTAGCCCTTACAGTCTAAACCCTCTAGTATATGACCACCCAGAAGCTCTCACAGTCAATACCTCTGGGTCAACATAATAACGATTCATATATAAATTACCCTACCTCGATAATCTCTCACTTTCAAATTCCCCTTATTCAAACTTTCACAATGTGTATCATGTGCATCTCATATAAACAGTAAATCCATTCTACCAAAACAAGTCATGGAAAACAAGGAAAACCTATAGACATCCTAGAACAAATGGTTAATAATAATCAATTAATGGATCGCACCCAATGGTTACCCATAAAAACGTTATACAACCTTAATTATAAAAAACTACCCTTTATTCAATAGTAAAACCATAACAGGTGATAAATAGGGTTAAAATTCAAATCAGGCAATACCCCAAACATGGGTATGAGGATCTTTAAGAATATATAATCCAAATACAATCAACAAAAGGAAAAAACCACCTACCTTGTTAGTGTACGATCAACACCCTTGAACATTGACCCTTGAATCGACCTCGAATGGTGTACATCTAGAAAAAAGGTAAAAAAAATGCGACCTTGAAATACTCATGAGAGAGGATGAATTAAGAAAATAGGCTCTATGGTAATTGAGAACTCACCGGTGGGATTCAAACTCACTTGAAAGTGTCTCAATCAGAGGTTGGATGGAGAATCATGAGGGGTTCGAAGTTTACCGTTGTTTTATAGCTCTCTAGTATGAACCAAGTGGAGAAGAATACTTTTCCAAAGGTGATATATGACCCCTCTCCAATTTATAAAATAAAAAAAGTACACATCATGTTCATTAAATGTACACGTCGTTTATTACCCTCAACTAGTCCCCACTTTAGGCAGTCTACCAGGTCACCACATGGCTATGTACTCAGCCATTATACGGCCAGTACGCGGCTATACGTGGTACCCGGGCACACAACGTGTACTTAGAAAGTTATTGTTTATTTATTGTTTTCTCAAAAACAACCCAAAATAAATATCCATAGCATAAATGAAGATTTGGATTCTAACAAACTTCCTCCCTTAAAGAAATTCATCCTCAAATTTTTCTTCCAAGGGTGGTGAAGAAGTAACTTCAAACAAATCTGGCCATAGTGATCATACATTGGTATCCCTCTCCCAAGTCTCATCTTGTACTCGCCTATGATTCCACAGCACCTATATTAAAGGAACAAACCAGCCTCGAAGAACCTTTGTGTTACGATCTAAAATATGAATATGGTTCTCCTCGAAGGATGAATCCACCTCCAACTCAACCCCCTCGGGATGAAGAACGTGAGATGGGTCTGGAAAGTAGTGTCATAGCTAAGAAACATGAATGATGTCATGCATAGCCCAGTACCTCTGAGGTAACTATAACTAATAGGCAACCAGCCTGACTCTCTCCAAAAACTCAAACAACCCGATGTATCTCGGTGAAAATTTCCTCTATCTCTTAATCCTCATGTGTCCCATCGGTGTGACACATAAGAAAACCTAATCTCCGACCTCGAAATCCAAAGGTCATCTCTATCGATCAGCATAATATTTCTAGCATGACTGTGTAGTATTCATCCTCATTCGGATCAACTCCACCTGCTCTATGGTCTCTCGGACAAGATGAGGCCCAAGACTAGTTATCTCTCCTTCCTCCAACCAACATAGGGGTGACCAGCATGTCCTACCGTACAAAGTCTCATAAAGTTCCATCTGAATCATCAGATGAAAACTATTATTGTAGGAAAACCCCACTAGGGGTATGTGTCTCTCCCAAGACACCCTAAAATCTAGTACATATGCTCAAATCATGTCTTATAGAGCCTGAATTATGCGCTTGGACTAGCCATTTGTCTAGGGATGGTAAGTTGTACTCAAAAGTACATGTGTACCCAAAGCCCTCTTTATTCCCTTCCATACATGAGAAGTAAATTGAGTATCCCTTTATGAAATGATAGAGTGTGGAACCTCATCAAAATTTACAATATCTCAGATGTACAACCTTCTAAGCTCATCAACACTAGAGGTTTCCTTAATCGGTAGGAAGTGTTAAACCTTCATGGGCCTATCGATAATAACCCAAACTATATGATTCCCTCGATGAGACCTCAGTAAACCTGTCACAAAATCCATCGCAACATCATTTCACTTCCACTCGAGAATGGGAATCTTCTATAAAATACATGTTGGTTGTTGATGCTCCGCCTTCACATACTGACAAGTGGAACATCTCATAACAAAACTAACTACATCTCTCTTCATACCTGTCCACCAAAACTGATGATGTAGATCTCGATACATCTTGGTGACACTAGGATGAACTGCCCAAACTGAGGAATGAAAATCCCACAATAGCTCCTCATGAATATCGGTTGACACCCAATTGAATCCATGAAAACTCAAGACCTCATCCTCAACTATGGTTTGCCCAGGAGTAGGGTCCTCTCCTAACACACTCTCACTTAAGACTAGGCCTTCTAAATATGATAGTTTCCTCATTTGCACTCGATCCAGAATAGTAGAGGTAACAACTTTAGAATAAATTAATGTCTTCCCTTATCTCTCATGAACCTCCAAATGCATCTCATAGAATAGATCCATAAGCTGCCACTCAAAGTTGGCCTCCTAAACTGCCTGTATCTAATTCCTACTACTCAACGCATTAGCCATTGCATTACCTTTCTCAAGCATGTAGGCAAGATCAAAGTAAAAGGACTGAAGGTACTCAACCCACCTTCACTATCTCAAATTCAGATCATGTTGAGTAAATATATACATGACACTTTTGTGGTTAGTGTATACCACAAAATGCTCTCCCAAAATATAATTTCTCCAACAGCGTTATACATGCACAACTAGAGACAACTATAGATTGTGTGTCGGGTAATTCCTCTCATGTGGCCTCAACAACTGAGACCCATATGCAATGAATCATTCCCCCTACATAAGCACTGCTCCTAACCCGATACTTGATGCATCATAGTAAATGGTGTAACTCTTTCCCGACTCTGGAAAAATCAGTATCTGTGATGAATTCAATCTCCCTTTAGCTCCTCAAAGGCTGAATCACAAGAATCTATCCACAAGTACTTTTCACCCTTCTTATTCAATCTCATTAGGGGCGCTACTAAGTGTGAAAAGTTCTGTATAAAGCTCTTATAGTAACTAGACAGCCCTATAAGACTTCGTACCTCAAAGAAATTCTTAAACTACTCCTAGGAAACTACTGCTCTCACTTTGTCTGGGTCTACTGGTACTCTTGTCTCTGAGATAACATGACCTAAGAAGTGAATATGGTCCATCCAAAATTTTATTTTGAGAGCTTATAATATAACTAATTCTCTCTTAGTGTACTCAATACGAACTCAATATGAGTTTCATGTTCATGTAGAGTGTGAGAGTACACCAAGATATACTCCATGAAGACTATAACGACCCATAATTTACATACATTGTTATTACTTCAAAAATTGAAGTGTACTTATTACAACATATAAAAAACCCATGAAAGGACCGTATAGGTATAGTGTCTTTAGAAACTGGGAAACATAAACAACTGGTTCATAAAGCGTCTACACTGTCTCCCATTTATTTCATCATATCTATAGTCCCTTTTGGCATATCTTACTTAATAACCTTATTCCTGACCTGGGGAAATAAAACATACAAAAGGGTGATCTCAAATGCTCAGTAAGGGTAAACAAAATAAATATCAATCACATCATATACATAAGAACATAACTTTTGGAAATCTTAACCTGCAAAAGAGATCATAATTTCATAACATGGGATAAATCATAGTAGTGAAATGTAATCTCAATAATCATAACATAAAACATGAAACTTTGTGGCATACACACATAATCATAGATAATCATTTCTTTTTAGTCAAGACTCATTTCCAAGACTATCTTAGTGGACAAAGTCTATTTCTGAACCGAGTTCACTCCTCGTTTCAGTCCTGTTTCACTGAACCGGTTTAACCTGTCGTTCCAGACATGTCTATCTCATGAGATATAAAATATTTACTCAATGAATTGGAGGGAGATATAGGTCCCACCCATCTCATAATGATACCATTCTTATGTGTGCCACAAAATCAGAAACCATACATCATAGCATAACCCATGTAACAAAAATGGGAATCTTAAACATCGTGACATCATAAAACAATTCATATAAGATAAAGGAATTCATAAAAATATAATTACATCACAACATAATCAAATCAATGTAATAATATGGATAGAAACATAATCGTTTATTATCTTAGATGGAAAATAATTTTGATAAAACACTTAAACTCCATTCTTGATAAAAATATCCTTTCTGCTTCAAAAACATTTTCCTTTGTTAACATGTCGTACAATTCTAAACTAAACGAAGTTGATTAAAAATAAACTTGAAAACTTGTAAGGGAAGATTCTTGGAAATAATGTTTTAAAAATCCATTCATGCCGTATCAGTTAAAAAAACATTCTTTTCGTACTTTTGTCGGAAAAGTCAAAAAGTACCTCGTACGAAAAACGACAAAAGATTCCTTTCATATCTTTTACTAAAAACTCACCGAAGGGTAAAATTGGATTTAAACAATTGTAGGTGGATATAAAAAATATTACATATTGAGGGAACATGGACGTGGATGATAAAATACAACCTAGTAAATAACAAAGTATAAACAATCTCGGATAAAAATGAGATTGTGATATTTTCCCTTAACTTAGGACCGATTTCCTTCGTAAGTGTCCGAACCTCCTGTATAATGATTTAAATAATGTTATTGACTTATTCCAGAATCATAATTATTGTTATGATATCATATATGGTCATATTCTTAGCTTCTTAGTAGTAATATTTCATTACTACTTGTTATTCGGGTGTTTATAACTTTTTGTTCTTATGCGTGTTTTGTCGAATAAATTCTTATTCTTCTCTTTAGGTTATAGATACATCATTTCCATAATGGTATTAATGTACTATATATCATATTTATTCATTCAATTCATTTATATAATCATTATTCAATGAAGATCATGTAGAATGAATCGCATCACATCATGGAGACGGTATTCCGTACGTACGCACGAGCGATGATATCGTTCCCATGATCGTGGAATTGTATTGGAGTGTATGTATACTATTTCAGAATCAATATCACTTTACAATAATCAAATATATTCAATAAGTTCACCCTTATACACATCCAAGTAAGGTGGTGGTGGAAAATAGATTACACCACAGCGTGGAGACGGTATTCCGTACGTACGCACGCGCGGTGATTTCATTTTCCGTAGGATGGATAAGAGGTGAAATAAGGTTGTTTCATATTTATAATAAAATATCAGTATATAAGTGATACTGATGTTATTACCTCATAATTAAACAACTAAATAAGAGGTAGTAGAAGAAGAATGGAACTTGAAGAAAATGGTAGAAGGTATTACCTCTTTCTCGAAGTGCCTCCTTTAAACTTTCTCTTAAGGCACTAGAGTTGGTCTTTTGATAAGACCAGTACCTCTAGTAGGTTTCTAAGGAAGTGAGGAAGTGAAATGGTCAGGGTTTGGCCGAGCTTGAAGGCTCAAATTGGTGTGAGGAAGAGAGGTAGGAGGTGCCCTTTTATAAGGGAGGAGAGGGACAGCTTTGGAAATATAAGAAATAGTAGTTTATATTAAATCCCAACCCCACTTAAAAACTTCCGAAATGACTCATATCCAAAGCTTAGAAGATATAGGGTTTTAATATCATCAACCAATAAAATTTAGACATGTTAGGAATTTATTTTAAACATTATCAACTTGATTTATACTTATTTATCAATTTAATTTTATTTGTGGTAATAATATTCTAAATTTTAAATTATTATAAATAATTACATATGTGTTGTGAATTTTCCATAATTTGACACTTTATGACATTTTCGACCATATAAATTTTAATTTATAATTTTTAAATATTTTTGTGATTTTTAAACAATTTTATAATATGTTATTTTTATAAAATAACAATAGTGTCAATTTTGATACTATTCATTTATTTGGATTTAAATAAAATATATACAGAGGATATGTTCGAACTAAAAGCTTTAATAGATTAATAAAATGTCATATGTTTCTAGAAAATTAGTGGATCACATTAAATAGGGCATATAATAATTATTTTAATATTTTAAAACCATTTATTTGATATTTTAATTAATAAAATAATTTCAACATCACTATTGTGTCATAATTAATGATAATTATTTAATCCCTAAAAATTCTAAATAAATTCTTATGATGTATATAATTGTATTAGATTTCTGGAGACTATTCATGTTCGAAGTTTCATTAAGTATATCACCAAATTAAAATTAATATACTTATAAGATTTAAGAAAGTGACACGTTGTCACATTCTTTGGTTTTAATAATAATTAAATTATTTTCATGGAAAAAAGTCTATTAAATGAATATAATCCGACCCTTAGGTGATATGGGTCTACTTTTAGTCATCCAATAGGATTTTGGCAGGTTTTAGGATAATTTTATAATCTTATATTTACCCTTAATTACCTGATTTACCTTTAACTATGGTAAATAAAATTTACCGTAGTTACTATTCATAATGCCCAAAAATAAAAAGTAGCCTATTAACATAATTTGGACCCACTGATTATGAATATGGAATCCATTTTTCAAAATTCAAAACATATAAGTTTCAGTAATTAATTTAAAATAAATCTCGTTGTTAAGAAAATGGGTTTTAGAAGTTAAAACGTTGCCAAAGATAGAAATGTTTTTACCTATGAATTCAATGTGAAATTAATTCTAATGACATAAATTATATTAAATGGTAAAAATATATTCTATCTATACTTTAAAACCATTCAATATTATAATTTAACCATATAAATTATCTCAATGAAAAAAGTTGTTTTTAATTAAAAATTAGCGTATTTTTACTATTCATCAAAATATGAAAGTTATCAGAAAAATATCAAAAATTTATCCAAAGTAAATTTTTATATCCTGATTCAAAAGAAGAATTTTATTTTTTCAAATTGAACTTATAAATGTGTCAAAAACTAGATTTAATGTGGGTGTGCCATCAAAAGGCGGAAAAACTGCATTTTTTGATAAATAATTATTTTACCCAAAAAAATTATATTGTTCTCTTACCATGTTCTAGAAAATGTGTAAGATGAATAATAATGTTGTAAAATTTAAAATTCAGTTAATACTATTCATAACGGCTAGTTTATAATATTATAATAATATATCGTTGTTTAGTGGAACTCGGTATTGCGTACTACACACGTTATCGAGGAAGGTCGCGATTGCGCGTAGCGAAAGATTCCTTTCATGATTTATATAACATAAAAACAAAATATTTCTCATAAAAGTCTCGGGTGTTATATTCTACCCCCCTTAAAATGAATTTCGCCCTCGAAATTTGTCACTTTGTAACAAACAGATGAGGATACCTCTCCCTCATCATATCCTCAAGCTCCCATGTAGCTTCTTCTAATTAGTGGTTCCTCCATAAAACTTTCACCAAGCGAGTGGTCTTGTTTCGTAGGAATTTTTTGCTATGATCCAGAATCTCTATCAGTTGTTCTTCATAAGAAAGATCTTGCTCTAGCGGTACAACTTCTGAGTTGAGTACATGTGAAGGGTCAGGTATGTACTTTCTCAGGAGAGATACATGGAACACATCGTGTACTTGAGAGGGATTCGGTGGAAGCGCCAATCGGTAAGCTACCTTCCCAACACGATCCAGTATTTCGAAAGGACCGATATATCTAGGGCTCAACTTCTCCTTCTTTCCAAATCTCATGACCCTCTTCCAGGGAGATATTCGTAAGAACACTTTATCACCCACTTCAAACTCAATGTCTTTTCTTAGGTTGCCGGCATAACTTTTCTGTCGACTCTGAGCTGCTCTTATGTGTTGTTGAATAGATCGGACCTTTTCTACCATCTCATCAACAATATCAGGTCCTAATAGATTTCTTTCCCCAACTTCGTCCCAACAAGTTGGAGTCCTACATTTCTTTCCATAGAGAGCTTCATAAGGAGCCATCTGAATACTGGAGTGAAAGATATTATTATAAGAAAAGTCCACTAAAGGTAGGTGTTGATCCAAACCACCATTGAAATCCATAGATCATGCTCTCAACATATCTTCTAGAGTTTGGATTGTTCTCTCAGACAGACCGTTTGTCTGAGGATGATAAGAAGTGCTGAAACTCAACTCTGTATCCAGAGTATGCTGAAGACTTCGCCAAAACTTTGAGGTAAACCTCGGATCCCGATCAGATATAATAGAAAGTGGTACTCCATGCAATCTTACCACTTCCTTCACATATATCCTGGCAAGCTGATCTAGAGAGAAATCCTCTCTAATAGCGATGAAGTGTGCAGACTTTGTAAGATGATCAACTATGACCCAGATAGCATTATTGCCTTTGGATGTTTTAGGAAGTCCTGTGACAAAGTCCATAGTGATGTTTTCCCATTTCCATTCAGGTATGGGTAATGGTTGTAACATCCCCTTAGACTTTTGTCTCTCAACTTTAACATGCTGACAAACCTAGAATCGAGAGACATATTCAGAAACATCTCTTTTCATGCCATCCCACCAGAAGTACTCTTTCAGATCCCTATACATATTCGTGCTTCCAGGATGAATAGAGAATGAAGAACTATAAGCCTCATCCAGCAGATCCTTCTTTAATTCGGGGATGGGAGGAACACAAACCCAATTCCTGAACTTTATTATCCCATCACAATCAAGGTTGAATTCAGGAATATTTCTCACCTTCTTTTGTAACTCGACATCTTCTTTTTGTGCCTCTTTAATCTTCACATGTATAGATGGTTGAACATTCATTTGAGAAAGACACGATTTTTCCCCTTTCATTATAATTCCAAGATCCATCCTTTGTAAATCCATAAATATTGGATCTTTTGTGATCCTCATCATGGATAAACTGGCATGGTCTTGTCGACTTAATGCATCTGCCACCTTTTTTTCTTTCCCAGTGTGGTAATGAATTGAGCAGTCGTAATCCTTAATCAGCTCCAACCATCTTCTTTGGCGCATATTCAGCTCCTTTTGTGTGAAAATATACTTTAAACTTTTATGATCAGTATAAATATCACACCTTTCACCATAAAGGTAATGCCTCCAAATCTTTAATGCAAAGATTACCGCAGCTAACTCCAAATCATGAGTTGGGTAGTTTTGCTCATGTATTTTCAACTGTCATGAGGCATAAGCTATCACCATATCATTTTTCATAAGAACACACCCCAAACCCTTCTTGGATGTATCACTGTTGATCACAAACCTTTCTCCACTACAAGGCAGTGTGAGCACAGCTGCACTGGATAACCTTCTTTTCAACTCCTTGAAATTCTCTTCACATTCCTCCGTCCAAACAAACTTAACTCCTTTTCGAGTCAACTTGGTGAGTGGATTAGATTATCGTGAAAAATCTTTCACAAAACGTCGATAATATCTATCCAAACCAAGAAAACTTCAGATCTCAGTCACTATTGTTGGTCTCGACCATCTTTCGATAACCTATGTTTTTGCTGGATCCACAGAGATCCCCTCTTTTGAGATTATGTGACCCAAAAATGAAACTCTTTGAAGCCAAAATTCACACTTGGTAAATTTGGCATAAAGATTCTCCTTTCTCAGGGTCTTCAATATAATTCTCAAGTGATCTTCATGTTCTTCCTTTCTCTTTGAATATACAAGAATATGTTCTATAAAGACTACCACAAACTGATCAAGATAGTCTCTAAAGACACTATTCATCAGATCCATGAAGATAGCTGGGGCATTAGTAAGACCAAATGGCATCACTATAAATTCATAGTGTTCATACCTTGCATGGAAAGCCGTCTTTGGTATATCATCCCTTTTGAAACTTAATTGGTGATAACCGGAACGAATATCAATCTTGGAAAAGTATTGATCTCCTCGTAGTTGGTCAAATAAGTCATCAATGCATGGGAGAGGATATTTGTTCTTAATAGTGATCTTGTTAAGTTCTCGATAATCAATGCAGAGTCTCATTGATCCATCTTTCTTCTTAACAAACAGAATAGGTGCTCCCCAAGGTGATGCACTAGGTCGTATGAATCCCTTATCAAGATTCTCTTGGAGTTGCTTCTTCAATTCCTGCAACTCAATTGGGGCCATTCTATAAGGTGTATTTGAAATAGACAAAGCACTCGGTACGAGTTCTATTGAAAACTCAACTTCACGATTTAGTGGAAGACCCAGAAATTCCTCCGGAAAGACATCATCAAAATCCCGTACAATAGGAATATTCTCAATCATGAGTTTCTCACCAAACATTTGAGATAAATAACCCACACTTAGTGGAATCAAGACCCATAATATGGAAGAAATTTCCACTAGAAGGTTATGTTCATCCTTGCTTCGATAGACGATCATAGATTGATCTGGAATATGAAATGTGACTTCCCTTCTTTGGAAATTGATATGAGCTCCATATAGAGAAAGCCAATCCATGCCAAGAATCACATAAAATTCCACTATAGGAAGGATCACAAGATTTGCAGGAAGAACTATCCCACAAACTTCAATCAGGGAAGAATTATAAACTTTTGATGCGACTGTTGTGCCATTAGGTGTTGTCACAGTTAACTCAACATCTAATTGTTGAGGTAAAATGGTGATACCCTTATAAAAATCATCAGAAATAAAATATTGGGTGGATCCAAAATAAAATAAAACATTTGCTACTTTAGAGTGGATGGTAAGTGTACCTTTCACCACATCGTTATCGTACTCCACATCACTGATAGAAATTGAATGTGACTTTCCTTTGTCTTTAGACTTAAGAGTTTGTTGACGTCGACCATCATCATCAACCCTTGGATTTGGTAATTGATTGGCATCATGCCCCATCTCCTTGAACTTGAAACATTGAAGTGTAGTAGATTCATGTTGTGTGTCCCTTCCTTTTTTTCATCATTAGACATCTTCTTCCCATCATTGCGGCATTCAAATGCCTGATGACCTTCCTTTCCACATTTGAAACATTTACTTGTCCCTTTAAGACAACTCCCCCCATGTTTCTTTCCACACTTTGATCATAAGGGAAAGCTAATCTTCTTTTCAGTGTGCTCTTTATATTTTCCTTTAAATTCCATTTTCCTCTTCTTATCAAACCCATATGACTGATGGGTTACTCCAATATCCATCTCAACTTTGAGAGCACATCGAACGATTTCATCGTAGCTATTGAAGTCCCTTATGGATAAATCCCTTAGAAGACTTGGTTTTAAGCCACTAAAGAATCAATCGATCTTACTGTCAGGTTGGATAATAATACCAGAAGTGTACCTTGTAATTCTTGTAAAATTTGCTTCATAAGTACCAACAGATTCATCATCCTTTTGCTTCAGTTCAAGAAACTCTTTCTCCATCTTTGTTCAGAGAATACGAGGGAAGTACTTTTTGAAAAATAAGTTCTTGAACTCTTATCATTCCATGGACTCAATTTCATCCCTTTAAATCGTATTATTAATAAGATTCAACCATTGATCAGCGTCTCCTTCCAAACGATACAATTCTAGGATGACTTTATCATGTTCAGAACATTGAAGAACTGAAAATATCTTTTCAATAGTACTAATCCATTGTTCAGCAACTAATGGATCAATAGACCTGCTGAAAGAAGGTGGACGCTGCCTCATAAATGATTCAACAGAATGTTTCTCCTTCCTTTTCTCGTTTGGAAGTACTGCATGATTCATAGCTTGAGAAAGTTGTGTGAGCATGGCTACAAGATTTTTCATTCCATCTCCAATAATGTTTGGTTGCTCAGGGGGACAATCATTACATTGCCCGTCGCATTCCGCATTAACACGGTTCCTTCGGGTTTTATCCATTGACTAAAACCAAGAAGAATAGTGTGAGAAACACTAATTATAATAGGAAAACCACATAATCAAGAATAAAATTTCACACTTAAGGTCTTATCATAGGTTTTTCATGTCCATTTCTAAAACACTAAGATTGTGTTCTATGCTTACACTTGTCCTTATGATTCTTACTAAGGCTTTCACATCCTAGTTTCCAAAGGTTGAATATACCTTTCCTCTGATACCAACTATAACGACCCATATTTCACATACATTGTTATTACTTCAAAATTGAAGCATACTTATTACAACATATAACAAAACCATGAAAGGACCGTATAGGTATACTGTCTTTAGAAACTGGGAAACATAAACAACTGGTTTATAAAGCGTCTACATTGTCTCCCATTTATTCCATCATATCTATAGTCCCTTTTGGCATATCTTACTTAATAACCTTCTTCCTGACCTGGGGAAATAATACATACAAAAGGGTGAGCTCAAATGCTCAGTAAGGGTAAACAAAAGAAATATCAATCACATCATATACATAAGAACATAGCTTTAGGAAATCTTAACCTGCAAAAGAGAGCATAATTTCATAACATGGGATAAATCATAGTAGTGAAATGTAATCCTAATAATCATAACTTAAAACATGAAACTTTGTGGCATACACACATAATCATAGAGAATCATTTCTTATTAGTCAAGACTCATTGCCAATACTATCTTAGGGGAAAAAGTCCATTTCTGAACCGAGTTCACTCCTCGTTTCAGTCCTCTTTCACTGAACCGGTTTAACCTGTCGTTCCAGCCATGTCTATCTCATGAGATATAAAATATTTACCCAGTTCATTGGAGGGAGATATAGGTCCCACCCATCTCATAATGATACCATTCTTATGTGTGCCACAAAATCATAAACCATACATCATAGCATAACCCATGTAATAAAAATGGGAATCTTAAACATCGTGACATCATAAAACAATTCATATAAGATAAAGGAATTCAAAAAAATATAATTCCATCACAACATAATCAAATCAATGTAATAATAGGGATAGAAACAGAACCCTTTATTATCTTAGATAGAAAATAATTTTGATAAAACACTTGAACTCCATTCTTGAGGAAAATATCCTTTCTACTTCAAAAACAATTTTCCTTTCTTAACATGTCGTACAATTCTAAACTAAAAGAAGTTTATTAAAAATAAACATGAAAATTTGTAAGGTAAGCTTCTTGGAAATAATGTTTTAAAAATCCATTCATGCCGTATAAGTTAAAAAAACATTCTTCTCGTACTTTTTTCGGAAAAGTCAAAAAGTACCTCGTATGAAAAACGACAAAAGATTCCTTTCATATCTTTTACTAAAAACTCATCGAAGGGTAAAATTAGATTTAAAAAATTGTAGGTGGATATAAAAAATATTACATATTTAGGTAACATGGACGTGGATGATAAAATACACCCCAGTAAATACCAAAGTATAAACAATCTCAGATAAAAATGAGATTGTGATATTTTCCCTTACCTTAGGTCTGATTTGCTTCGTAAGTGTCCGAACCTCCTGTATAATGATTTAAATAATGTTATTGACTTATTCCAGAATCATACTTATTGTTATGATATCATATATGGTCATATTCATAGCTTCTTAGTAGTAATATTTCATTTCTACTTGTTATTCGGGTGTTTATAACTTTTTGTTCTTATGCGTGTTTTGTCGAATAAATTCTTATTCTTCACTTTAGGTTATAGATACATAATTTCCAGAATGGTATTAATGTACTATATATCATATTTATTCATTCAATTCATTTATATAATCATTATGCAATGAAGATCATGTAGAACGAATCGCATCACATCGTGGAGACGGTATTCCGTACGTACGCACGAGCGATGATATCGTTCCCATGATCGTGGAATTGTATTGGAGTGTATGTATACTATTTCAGAATCAATATCACTTTACAATAATCATATATATTCATTAATTTCACCCTTATACCCATCCAATTAAGGTGGTGGTGGAAAATAGATTACACCACGGCGTGGAGACGGTATTCTATACGTACGCACGCGCGGTGATTTCATTTTCCATAGGATGGATAAGAGGTGAAATAGGGTTGTTTCATATTTATAATAACATATCAGTATATAATTGATACTGATGATATTACCTCATAATGAAAAAACTAAAGAAGAGGTAGTAGAAGAAGAATGGAACTTGAAGAAAACGGTAGAAGGTATTACCTCTTTCTCGAAGTGCCTCCTTTAAACTTTCTCTTAAGGCACTAGAGTTGGTCTTTTGATAAGACCAGTACCTCTAGTAGGTTTCTAAGGAAGTGGGGAAGTGAAATGGTCAGGGTTTGGCCGAGCTTGAAAGCTCAAATTGGTGTGAGGAAGAGAGGTAGGAGGTGCCCTTTTATAAGGGAGGAGAGGGACAGCTTTGGAAATATAAGAAATAGTAGTTTATATTAAATCCCAACCCCACTTAAAAACATCCGAAATGACTCATATCCAAAGCTTAGAAGATATAGGGTTGTAATCTCATCAACCAATAAAATTTAGACATGTTAGGAATTTATTTTAAACATTATCAACTTGATTTATCCTTATTTATCAATTTAATTTTATTTGTGGTAATAATATTCTAAATTTTAAATTATTATAAATAATTACATATTTATTGTGAATTTCCCATAATTTGACACTTTATGAAATTTTAGACCATATAAATTTTAATTTATAATTTTTAAATATTTTTGTGATTTTTAAACAATTTTATAATATGTTATTTTTATAAAATAACAATAGTGTCAATTTTGACACTATTCATTTATTTGAATTTAAATAAAATATATACAGAGGATATGTTTGAACTAAAAGCTTTAATAGATTAATAAAATGTCATATATATCTATAAAATTAGTGGAGCACATTAAATAGTGCATATAATAATTATTTTAAAATTTTAAAACCATTTATTTGATATTTTAATTAATAAAATAATTTCAACATCACTATTGTGTCATAATTAATGATAATTATTTAATCCCTAAAAATTCTAAACCAATTCCTATGATGTAGATAATTGTATTATATTTCTGGATACTATTCATGTATGATGTTTCATTAAGTTTATTACCAAATTAAAATTATTATACTTATAAGATTTAAGAAAGTGACATGTTGTCACATTCTTTGGTTTTAATAATAATTAAATTATTTTCATGGAAAAAAGTCTATTAAGTGATTCTAATCCGACTCTTATGTGATATGGGTCGACTTTTAGTCATCCAATAGGATTTTGGCAGGTGTTAGGGTAATTTTATAATCTTATATTTACCCTTAATTACCTGATTTACCTTTAACTATGGTAAATAAAATTTACCATAGTTACTATTCATGATGCCCAAAAATAAAAAGTATCCTATTAACATAATTTGGACCCACTTATTCTGAATATGGAATCCATTTTTCAAAATTCAAAACATATAAGTTGCAGTAATTAATTTAAAATAAATCCCGTTGTTAAGAAAACGGGTTTTAGAAGTTAAAACATTGCCAAAGATTGAAATGTTTTTACCTATGAATTCAATGTGAAATTAATGCTAATGACATACATTATATTAAATGATAAAAATATATTCTATATATACTTTAAAACCATTAAATATTATAATTTAACCATATAAATTACCTCAATGAAAAAAGTTGTTTTTAATTAAAAATTAGCGTATTTATACTATTCATCAAAATATTAAAGTTATCAGAAAAATATCAAAAATTTATCGAAAGTAAATTTTTATATCCTGATTCCAAAGAAGAATTTTATTTTGTCAAATTAAACTTATAAATGTTTCAAAAACTAGATTTAATGTGGGTGTGCCATCAAAAGGCGGAAAAACTGCATTTTTTGATAAATACTTATTTTACCCAAAAAAATTATTTTGTTCTCTTACCATGTTCTAGAAAATGTGTATGATGAATAATAATGTTTTAAATTTTAAAATTCAGTTAATACTATTCATAACAACTAGTTTATAATATTATAATAATATATCGTTGTTTAGTGGAACTCGGTATTGCATACTACACACGCTATCGAGGAAGGTCGCGATTGCGTGCAGCAAAAGATTCCTTTGATGATTTATATAACATAAAAACAAAATATTTCTCAAAAAAGTCTCGGGTGTTACGAAGACAACCACAAAAGAATCCAAGTAAGGATGGAACACTCGATTCATTACTACCATGAAGACAATCGGCACATTCGTGAGACCGAACGGCATAAACAAATACTCGTATAGACCATACCTGCTCTGAAAGGGTGTAAGAAGTATATATGATGGTCTAATGTGCAAATTATGATAACCTGATCTCAATTCAATATTAGATAACACTTGGGATCCTCGAATCTAAAAATATATATCATCTATCCTCAACAAGGGATATCAATTATTGATCATCAACTAGTTCAACTTCTAATAATCCACACAAAATCTAAGGGTACCATCTACCTTATTCACAAAAAGGATAGGATAACACCAATAAGAAGTACTGAGTCAGATGAAACCCTTTTCCTGAAACTCCACTAACTACTTCTTGATCTCATGTAACTTTGGTGTGTCTATTATATAAGGAGGAATGGACACATGTGCCACTCTTGGAATAAGATCAATTAATAAATCCACCTATCACGTCCAAGGTAAACCTAAAAATTCATATGGAATACATATCTGAAAAAATCCACTACTAGAGGAAAGTCCATGTGTGAATTCCCCTGGTCATCTAGATATAAATTATAAATATGGGTTGTAATTCCTCCCAACCCATGATACTCGAGTCCCACTCAACTCACTTAGATATCCCATTCACCATTGTATAGAAAAGACCCACCCTCTAGTGATGTGAAACTCACCCTATGATGATAGTAGTCAAAAAATGCCTAAAAAGAGTCCAACCAGTCCATTCTGAGAATGACATTGAAACCTGTCATCTCTAGTACAAAGATGTCCCAAAAGAGGTGACACCCACCAACCTCAATAGGTAACTCATTGCACTAATGTACACTAGTCGTCCTAATCCCAAATAGAGTTTCTAGCTTCATAACATCATCAGAAGTAAATATGAAAAGCCCAAGGTTCTCTACAATGAAAACAGATATAAAACTATGGGAAGCCCCTATATTGAAAAGAGATTAATCGAAAACTGAGGCAACTAGAATCGTACCTCTAACAGAAGAGGATTTGATATCCTGCTCCTACTGAGTCTACTTAACTAAAATAGTATGACATGTATTGTGGCCCTGCGGCCCTGCTTGAATACCCTGAGTTGATCCAACTTATTTTCACTGAAAACTTGTCATCTAGATACCATGTCCATGACCAACTCTTCAGCTTGAACGGCATGAATAACTCCAATTCCTTGAATGATAAAAAACTAGTGGTCTTGCTCTTGAACATGGAGTCATAACAGAACCCTTATCACTCAAATCTGGTGAGAACATCTTGCAAAAACGCTGAAAATGGCCCATCTTTTCTCAAGATCATCACTCTACTGGGTCCTTTAGGCAATCTGGTCTTGTATGCCCACTCTTCCCGCACTGGTATCATACCACCTGGCTACCAGAATAAACATCATGTGAAAACTCCTTGTATCTCTTCCTTATATTTGTCAAAGGAGTACCATCCATGGATGTTGAACCACCCCGGATCATAGCTCCCAACTCCCTCAGATTGCGCTATGTAATTATCACTTGGTTCACTATAGCCATCACCGATGTTAGCCTGAAAATATTCACCTACGATCAGATCTCATACCTGAGATCATCCTCAAATCGCCTAGACAAAGATAAATTTTCACCTCCCAAACAGGTGTGAAGCGATGAAGCACTCTAAAGTGTGAATAATAATCCATCACTGAAAGATAACCCTACTAAAAATTCATGAAATATTAGGCTCGATGGGCCCTCAACGTCTCAGGGTATAAGTAGTCATAGAAGGTCCTCTGAAAATCTTCCCAATCCATATCTCGATGATGTCCCACCTATGAGATAACATCCCACCATTACTTAGTGGAATCATGTAGCAAGTAATTTGAGATCTTCACCATCCTCTCTGGGGGTGTCTCTAGACGCTCAAATATAGCAAGCATGACCTCCAACTAGGACTCTACATCATGTGTTGCTCAATCCCCAAAAAAAGTGGGAGGATGGTACTCTTGGAACACCCTCTTCAACTCTTCCATAGTCGAGGCAGGATGTGGTGCTACCTATAAAGTTTGTATCATCCTCAAGAATCCTTCACGAAACTATGCATAAGCACTTGTATTAGGTATAACAGCTAGTGCCAATACGGGCATGATGGGAGGATTTGATGGTAGTCCCTAATCTACCATTTCCAATGTATGATCATCACCATGTACATGGCATACAACAAGTGTAAATAGTGGAGGCATGACTCAGCAAGGTCAAACACACATCTCGGCTCAAGATTATAAAAAAATGAAACTTAGAAATGCAATAAAGGAACAAAAGAAGGAAAAATTTCATGTTTTTCAAAATAGGGTTACACAGCATGTAGAACCACTACACAGAGTGTTACCATAATCTTTAACATGGGTGTGTACCTCTACCAATCCTAGTCGCGTAATACCCCATACACATAGCGTGTTCTTCCTCAAACATGGCATATACATGAATTTTACCTCCAACCCAGGTTCTTTTACACTGCTAGAACTACACAGTTCTCTCTCATTATAACACTACATGATGTGTTCACCACTTATATTGTGTGTACTACTTATGATTTATCCACCCATTTCATTAGTCACAAGGATGGATACACGGTATATTTTTACATGGTGTGCATAAACAAGATACAGCATGTTCTTCCAAAGGTTTCCCAACCTCGTGTCCCTGCTCACATAGTCAGTCACATGGTCAATCACTACACAGTGCACTGCTAGAAATCTAACATTTCCCAATGGTTTCAAACCATTTGGATAGGCTCTGAAATCGTTGTTATAGGCCCTGAAACTGTTGGGATAGTCTATCGTAACTGTTTCATTTGGCAAGTGGGCCATTGTGGTAGCCCTATACCAATGGTTCACATTGAACCAATGGTATAGGGGGGTCAGATTTCAATATTCCCACGGTTCATTGTGAACCATTGGGATAAATTTATGCCAGCAGTTTTAATTTTTTGGGACATCTCTATTCCAACGGTTTAAAACATTGGTATATCTCTCTACCAATGGTTTAAAATTTCGGTATATCTCTTTATCAACGGTTTCTGCAGGTGATGGATATATGTTGTTTCAATGGTTCAGCTTGAACTGTTGGGATAGAGTTATACCTATGGTTTTTAACCATTGGTAAAAATATACACCAACTGTTGGATCCGTTGGAATAAATCTCTACCAATGGTTCTGAACCGTAGGCCTATTCTAGGCTGTAGAAATTATATAGAGGTATACCAATGGTTTTAAAACCGTTGGTATAGACCCCCCACTCAATTTCAGGCACAAAACCTGCTATTAAACACATTGAACACAGAAATCACACTACTTACACCTACAACCTTCAATAAAACAAAACCACACTACAGAAACAGAAAACACACTAAAAACCTGAAACTAGAAATCAGGTCCAGCCCAGCCAATTTGATTGCCCAAGACCACTGATGAGAATGTTTCCCTGTTAAAAAAACTATCAAAAAACAGAAAATTAAGAACAGATAAACAACTGATAAATTGTAAGAACTGCTATCAGAAAAATTAGAACACCTAGCAGGAGAGGGAGTGAGATAGTGGGCCAAGCTTGATTAATGACACAACGCCGTACCAAACCCACTAGCATGGTCAGATCTGGGTGGATCTGCAACTAATTTCAAATCACTAATTACAAACCCAGCTGCTTCTCTTTTCCCCTTGATTAGTAGTGAACCCGCATTGGATGAAACATTAGCCCCTACACAAATAGATAACTAATGGGCACAATTTCAGCATTGAACATTCATTCACGAGCATCTATTAACTCAATCTCAGGCAAAAAAGTAGTGCGACCTTGACCTGAAATGAAGTTGCACTGATACCCACACTCTTTGAAGTGGAAGAGAACCTGCAATAGTGGAGATCAATCAACAGTTTCCTCCACCTACTTCAGGCCCGGTTCAGTATCCACTGATCATAGCCTCCAAGAAGCACAAACAAAAGATAATCTAGAGCTTTTCAGCAAATCTAGAACACGCTTGACCGACCTGATACAGACTTCTCCATGCTCGCAATCATTACTCAAATCGTCCAACTCTTGATCTAAGAACTAGCTTCTGTAAACTCAACAGCCAGCCTCTTGGGAACCCAAAATCATCCCGGACAATCATGGAACAAACCCCGTAGTGATATACCCAAATTTAAGTAGTAGAATACATGAACAACCCACAAGCGACCTAGATTGTAGTGGAGAACACCAAGAAAGTCCCGATCAATGAACAAACTGTGAGCAGCTTGGTTTCTCATTCCCAGTTCTAACATCATGGAAACATGATCTCGGCTTTCAACGATTCTGGACGAGTGAAAACCCTCAAGAGCAGAAAATTAATAGTTGATCTAGAATTGAACTCGACATAACAACATGAAAATCTGATAAAAATAGGATATTTTAGAGGAGCGGGTGAGGCACAACCAAAGGAGGTGTCATCGATTCTATGGACATTGAAACTCTATTTCTATAGGAGCATAATAATTGGATGATATTAGATGATATTTGACTTCCCATAACATCTAGGAATTTACCATTTTTAGTGATAGTATTTGATTTCTTATGAAGCTTGGGAATTGGTTGTGGGATTCCATTACCCTAGGAAATAGTGCTTGAACATACTAATTTGATATTGTATTTCCCTAAGAGGGTGGGAATCAGTTTTAAATGATATACTAGTTGGAACGGTTTCACGACATTCTCAAAGACACTTCAGCACAAGATGAGGTAGGTGTGGTCGATCATAAGTGTCACATTAGAGCCTGAGGATCAATAGTGATTTATTTGTTTATATTAAATAGTTTATAAATTTATTTATCTAAGAATATCACATGTAGAGACACACATTTACTAGTTATGTATCAAACTATATTAGTGGTTTAATACTATGTTGTACTCTCATCATGCTCAGGAGGGAATGACACTTTGGTCCCTGAGAAGAATTGTTACTTGCATATAGGATCAAATTAGGTAAAGGATCACTAGTACATGATAATGATAGAGCAGTTTAGATGGTTTGGTGATTGAGATGATGTGAGACTCGAGGATAGATTGGAGTCTCTTATTCCTTTTATGATTATTTTTTGTATATGGGGTCAATCTGGTGAGTGACCCGTGTGTGTTAGTTTTTATGTATTTAATTTTAATTCAGTTATGTATTATCATGTGTGTTATGATGTTTATATCATGGATGTTGATTGGTTTATTTTCATCTATTGTTGTGCACTCTAATATGGGGTACAGTCTTCCAATGGTTCTGCCCTAGAACCTCATTGTTAATCATTATCCACTAGTGTATGGGAATGCGTACCTAAGGTCCAGTGGTGACTCCTTGATTCAGGCACCACTCAGTGGATATGGACCAGGGGAAGGACATTACAAGGGAGAAAATACTCATAAATTATTCAATTATTCTTAGGGTTACACCTTCAAGCATATGGACAGGGTATACAAAAATGGTATCTAGTTATGATTTACTGGTAAGATCAAGGATGATCCAAAAATAGCTTATTTTATGGTCTCATAACTTTAACCAAAGGGGGATAACCCTTCAGGTCATATAGTCTAGAGTGTAGGGGTGTAATTTTTAAGGTCTTGTATCAAGGAACAAAGGGATATATGGAAAATAAATAAATAGGGGGGAAATGAACTTATCATGTTTTCATAGACTAGGGATTTTTAGGAACACCTCAGGTATGAGTGAATAGCTTTTAAGGCCATGGTGTTTGGACTAGCATATTTCTATAAAGATTGTGATCATGTACATAAGGATGGGAAATGCTATGGTGGGAAATAATTACTTATGTGAATTTAATATGTCCTTATCACCAAAGAAAAACAATTGAACCTCTCACATAGATATAGCTCATACTCAGAGGAAGGGGCATCATCTAAAAATTAGTCTGGGAAGGGGCTCGACTTGAGTGTGTCATAATCCCTATGATCTGGGATGGAATGAAAATCGTGTTGGTCCAGGACATGATGTCTAGACATCACTATGTATCATGAATAGTGGGAATAAAGCCATAAATTTCCTAGAGGGAAGTGTGGTGGGAATCCAATGTCATGCAGGGATTATCCTCTCAGGTGGGGACTAAGATATCACATAGTTTTAGTAAATTCAATAGGGATAACACTATATAACTTAACATATAATGGAAAAGAGGCCGAAAACGTATTTTAAAATGCCCATAAAATCCTCCTTAAATGGAAATATTCAAGATGAGGATTATAAAGTTAAGACATGTAAATTTTAGGCCTATTTTTATGCGTTTGGTCAGTTTTCCATATGCCAGTTGTTGTTTTCACTTAAAATCCTGTCCTTTTCAAATAAAAGTGAGACAGTTTGAGTGGTTCCAGCCACACCGGACCTTTTATTAAGGTGGGGTTGACTCATACAAGTCACATATGGCCCATGGATCATTTTCCTAAAGTTTCAATAGAATCTGAATGCCTTTGGTCAGTTTTCTATATGCTAGTTGTTGTATTTACTTTAAATGATGTTCTTTTGAAACAAAAGAGAGACACTTTGAGTGTTTATGGCCATACCACACCTCAAATTGAGGTGGGGTTGACTCGTACACATCACATATAACCCATGGATTGTTTTCCTAAATTTTCAATAGAACTTGAATGCATTTGGTCATTTTTCTGTATTTCAATTGTTGTTTTCACTTAAAATGATGTTCATTTTAAACAAAAGAGAGACACTTTGAGTGGTTCCAGCCACACCGCACTTCAGATTGATATGGGGTTTACTTTTACAAGTCACATATTACCCATGGATAGTTTTCTTAAAGTTTCAACAGAATCTGAATGTGATTGGTCAGTTTTCCGTATGTCAGTTGTTGTTTTCACTTAAAATGATGTCCATTTTAAACAAAAGAGAAACACTTTGAGTGGTTTCAGCCACACCGCACCTCATATTGAGGCGGGGTTTACTCGTACAAGTCAAAAATTACCCATGGATCATTTTCCTAAAGTACCAACACAATATGAATGCGTTTGGTTGGTTTTCCATAAGACAGTTGTTGTTTTCACTTAAAATCATGTCCATTTCAAATAAAAGTGAGACAGTTTGAGTGGTTATGTCCACACCAGCTCTCGGATTGAGGCGAGGTTGACTCGTACAAGTCACATATGACCCATGGATCGTTGTCCTAAAGTTTCAATAGAATCTGAATTCCATTGGTTGGTTTTCTGTATGTCAGTTGTTGTATTCACATAAAATGATGTCCTTTTTAAATAAAAGAGAGACACTTTGAGTGGTTCTGGCCACACCGCGACTCGTATTGAGGTGGGGTTGACTCGTACACGTCACAAATGACCCATGGATAGTTTTTCTAAAGTATCAACACAATCTAAATGTGTTTGGTCAGTTTTCCGTATGCCAGTTGTTTTTACTTACAAGAGTATACATTTTAAACAAAAGAAATACACTTTGAGTGATACCAGCCACACTGTGCCTCGGATTGAGGCGGGGTTAACTCGTACATGTCACAATGACCCATGTATCGTTTTTTTGAAGTATCAACACAATATTAATGTGTTTGGTTGGTTTTCTGTATTCCAGTTGTTGTTTTCACTTAAAATGTTGTCCATTTCAAATAAAAGTGAAACACTTTGAGTGGTACCAGTCACATCGTGCCTCAGATTGAGGTGGGGTTGACTCGTACATGTCACAAATGACTCATGGGTCATTGTTCTAAAGTATAAACACAATCCAAATCTGTTTGGTCAGTTTTCCGTATGTCAGTTGTTGTTTTCATTTAAAAGGTTTTCCATTTCAAATAAAAGTGAGACACTTTGAGTGGTACCGGTCACTCTGTGCCTCGGTTTGAGGTGGGGTTGACTCATACACATCACTTGGGCGTTTTTAGTGCTGTCAAGTGAAACTTGAAGACCCGGGTGAGTCTAATCCTCTTCTTGCTTCCTATTTTCGATTAGGGTTTGCACTCTTATCTCATCTTCTTCCGAAGCTCTAAAACCCTTTTTTCTATTGGGATTTCGGGTGAATCTTGAAGAGAGATTAGATTGGGATCTGGGGTCCAAGGAAGAGGGTTGGGCGGTTGTCTAGGGGGCTTTCCGGGGTCCAAGGAGGAGGGTGGGGGGGTTGTCTGGGGGGCTGTCCGGGGTCTAGGGAGGAGGGTGGGGGGGTTGTCTGGGGTCCAGGAAGGAGGGTGGGTAATGTATCGAAAACTCTATCTATGTGTCATAAATTGAATTTCAACTGGACTACGAAACGCCACGGGGTATCATCCTAGAGCAGTTCCAAATCACGGAATTACCGCGGCATGACCGTGGCGTGACCACAGCGTGACCATGGCATGACCGCGGCGTGTTGGCCTGGTCCAACGACATCCGTGGGGCAGCATCTTCTAGCAAGGAGTGAAGGGAGTGGGAGGAGGCAGGGAAATATTCCAACCGTCGCCTCCCTCCCCATTAACTATGGGTGGTTAATGTATCTAAAACTCTATCTAGGTATCATACATTGAATTCCGACAGGACTGCAAACCACCACGGGGTGTCGTCATGGAGAAGGGACAAATCACGGAATTACCGCGGCGTGACCGCGGCATGTTTCCCTGGTCCGGTGACATCCATGGTGAAGCATCTTCCAGCCAAGAGTGAAGGGAGGGGGAGGAAGCGGGGCAACATTCTATCCATCTCCTCCATCCCCATTAACTATGGGTGAGTAATGTATCTAAAACTCTATCTAGGTATCATACATCGAATTCTGACAGGACTGCGAACTGCCACGGGGTGTCGTCCTGGAGCAAGGACAAATCACGGCATGACTTCGGCGTGACCGCAGTGTGACTATGGCGTGACCTCAGTGTGACTGTGGCATGACCACGGCGTGTTGGCCTAGTCCAGCGACATCTTCGGGGCAACATCTTCTAGCCAGGAGCGAAGAAAGTAGGAGGAAGTGGGGAAACATTCCAGTCGTCACCTCCCTCCCCATTAACTTTGGGTGGGTAATGTATTTAAAACTCTATCTAGGTATCATACATCGAATTCTGATAGGATTGTGAACCACCACGGGGAGTCATCCTGAAGCAGGGCCAAATCACAACATTATCGCAGCGTGATCGCAGCGTGATCGCGGCGTGACCGCGGTGTGACCGGGGCCTTTTGGCCCGGTCCAGCAACATCTGCGGGGTAGTATCTTCCAGTCAGGATTCCAAATAAATCCTATATATTTGTCCTTAAAATTATAGAAACCGATATTATGTTATAAAAAATAGACTCTTGATTCTGGATTGTGGAATAATAAAGATATATATTTTATATTCGTTGTTTTTAGAAGTGGTTTTATTATAAAAACATGAGTTTATTTATCAAATGAAACAATTATATTAAAGAAAACTTGTTCAAAATATGCAATTAAATATAATTAAGAAGAATTAATAAAGAAGCTAAATTCAATTTAAAGCATTCTTAAATTAAAGAGGCTGCGAGAGGGACTCTACCTCAAGGTGGAACCTAGCCATCTACTTCAGCTCTTGGGGCTTTATAACTAAAAGTTGTTTCTCCTCCACTGGGTATTCTCACCTTCACACACATTCAAATACACCTATCCCCTATTTACACACCTTCATGGCCATGAGCATGTGCCAGGATATCCTCGCACATATGCTTATATGCATATATCAGTCTCCACTCACCTACGTATGCATTTCTATATATATACATGGGCACACCTAGCCCCATATGTGCATAATCACTACCATGCGTGACTATACACATAATGGGGGAACCCACATAAATATACTTATTTACCTATGCACACGCAGGCGAGTCGCCCTTGACTTGGTGACTCGAAACCAACGAGCAAGGATCGACGCACTACAAAAATGATATTAAGAACCTTAATACACATGAAGAACGCTACATAACCAGTGAGAAACCAACCAATAGCATTAAATCCTTACCTAGATTGGCAGTAGAGAACCAAATCCACCCGAACCAACACGAAACGATCCAAAACCCTACTGAAAACATAATATGGAGTCAAAAACACTAAATCCCCAATTACATGAGGTGTGAGACAATTAGTTACCATAGAATCTTACCTTTGATAAGAGCCAGTGGACTGAATCAATCTGAACTCCTTCTAGCCACCTTTTCAGAATATAACTACGCTTTTACCATAGAAAGTAGTCAAAGATCTAAGTGACCAATGTGATAAATAAAATAAAATAAAAACAAAACTAAAACATACCTGTCTTCTGTGACTATACCTGTCACTCCCCACCATATAAGTAACATAGCGCCCGATGGGTCAAATAATGTTCTTACAATCAAAGGGGAAACATATCAATGATTAAAAATGATACTATCAAATAGTACATTCCTATTAATTAACAATTACTCTTTCTATTAATGGTATATAATCAGTTTGGACTGAGTTTCAACTTAGTTTGGTTTTTCTCGATACAAGGGATGAGGTCTTATTATTCTTGGTTTTTATATTTACACTTGAGATATTTATTTAAAAATGATGCATGTATTTGGAATTATTATTTATGGTTTTAGTTCTTAGACTATTGCCATGGGGCCTGTCTATATGAATAATTCTTGGAATGTAGGGTTCATTTGACATTTAAGTACTTTAATGTGATTGATTTCACTAACGATGAGGATTTAGATCAAGTAAAATATTACTAAGAGGATTGGGACTTGTAGTGATAGGTGTGGAAATTGTACATCTAGTGTTTAATGAAGAAATACTTATGAGGATGGATTGGAATCATGGTAGGTTCTTAGAGTGGGATGGTCCCTCTGAGTATATAAAATGTATTATGAAAGGTTTTACTCTATTTAATGATTCAAGAGTTCAACTAAAGAGATGAAGGATGAGATGCTAGTGTGGGTATTGGGTATTGTCGGACAGATTGGCATTATAATGCCAAGAGGCTTGGTGTGATTTAGCTTAGGATGGAACCTGGTTAGTGGGGATGGGTTATAATACATGATTTTTATGAGGTTCTTGACCAGATTATTGAGAATATAATGTAGATGGGTTCAACATGGTGTGCTTTTGTGACTAGGACAATCATAAGGTGAATACTCCTCTTTATCTAGTTGGATGAAAAGATGTGCATCGAGGCATGGGATAATACTTGAGAGATGAGCCTAGACTATGTGACTTAGAGGATAGACTAGGATTGGTTTGATCAGATTGGGTGAGTGGCCAACCCATCCGAGTATGATACGATGTATAGAGACACTTGGAGACACTTGGGGTTATTTATGCTATCTCATGGAGACACTTGGGGTTATTTCATGACTCCAATATACTCCATAAATGTTCCCACACAATGTTTTAGAAAAAAATTCCATCTCATGGAAGACCCCAAGGCCCCTCTACCTTCCAATGTTTCCTCACACTCACAGCTC
This sequence comes from Viscum album, assembly GCA_963277665.1. Lineage (NCBI taxonomy): Eukaryota > Viridiplantae > Streptophyta > Magnoliopsida > Santalales > Viscaceae > Viscum > Viscum album. Next base: position 37,004,015 of record OY728141.1, on the reverse strand, counting down.
ATGGTATTATAGTATACAAGTGATCCACGTCAACTAGTTAGGATAGCATCACTACCCTCCGTCCGTAGAAAGAAGTAAAATACCTAAGTGGCCAATGTGATAAAGAAAATAAAATAAAAACTGAACAAAAATATACCTGTATCTTGTGACTATACATGTCACCTCCCAATATATAAGAACCACACCACCCCATTGGTCAAATCATGTTCCTTCAAGCAAGGGGGAAACAGTTTCATTTAATAATATCTTTATTTTTCATTATGTTCTTTATATAGAACATTGTTGGAAACACCATACTAGTACACTTAGCCATTGAATATGCACCTATGCTATATTAGTTGAGTTGAATATTTTCCACATAACACTCTTTACTATGGAAAGAACCTCATAGGGACCACAATCAATGTTTAGTAGTCGATCCTACTCCTGAACCTGGTTGGGCACAAGTCCATGAACAAGATGGTCTACTTGTTCATGAGGGTGTAAACCATTTCATTATACTATAATAATAATAGAGGTTTTGGTATCTTTTCTACCAGTAATGGGAATTTCTCAAGGCTTGAGTGCCAATCGACTTCAGTTCCTAAGTTAATGGCCCCTTAACTACCTGTAGATGTCAAGGGGTGTCTCCCATGGTTGTCTTGTGGTGTATAGTGTCTATCTATGATTTCTATGGTGCTTTTGTATTGTGGGAAATGTGTATTTCATGGTCAGTTTAATAAATACATTGGTTAATTAGAAAATACACCCATAGTCAATAGAGATATACCCACTTTTGATATAGAATACCATCCAAATAACCAACTCAGAAATCCGAGACCAACATTTTACTTTACCAATTCAAATTGCATAATATATATAGAACCAACTTATGTCTTATGTACCAATCAATTAAAGGGAAAGAAAATCCTCACCATAACCCATAAAATCTCATATAGTATCACTCACCTCCAATTAACCCACATCATTGCACATCTTAGTGATGATACAACCTCATCACATATATATCATAATTAATAAAAAAATCCAACACAATATAAGGTCTAATAGGAGTCTATAGAGAAAAATATGAGGTTTTTAAAAAATCATGAACTTTTTATTGAATGTACTGTTCGAATGAATGGAATACAACTTGTGAATCTAACATAACATTTCTAGAAGACTCTATTTTGAAAAAAATCAAAATTTTCCCAATAATTCACCACACCTTGAGTTGGTTACTAACCAAAACTCAAGAAAATGTACAATTAATATGAATGGTTATCTTAACTATGAAACTAACAATGCATTCCTTATTGCCTCATTTTTTAAAAAATAATACTAATTCTTACCTAGAAATACCGATCAAGTACCCTGGAGGGAGGAGAGAGAGATGAGAGGGGGGGACGTCCCACAAGGTGTTTGGACATGGGGGGTCTCACGTGAGACTGGAGAGGGGGTTGGGGGACGTCGGAGGAGGAGATTAAGCCAAGAGGGGAGGGGATGTCTCCAGGAGTGGGAGATGAGAGGGGAGGGGGGGATGTCACCGATAGACGAGAGGGGAGGGGGATTTCATCATCGTATAGGGAGTTGAGAGAGGAAGGGGAACGCCGCCGGAGGAGAGGAAGGGGGTCGGGAGGTGGAGGTGGAGGTCGGGATGAGATCGAGATCAGGGGGAGGGGGAGGGAGGCGGAGGTCGGGGATGGTTCACCTGGGATGAGGATCCCTAAATTGGGTTTACTTTTCCCCTACAGTTAATAAAAACCGTAGGTAAAATTCGTAAGTAAAATTTTATTTCCCAATGGTTTAACAAAACCGTTGGGAAAACCCAACATATAACACCTTATACCAACAGTTTAGTAGAACCGTTGGTAAAGGGTATTTATCCCATCAGTTTTTTTAAACAATTGGGAAATAAGTGTTGGAGGTCTATCAATCCTATGTAAAGGTCACACTAATGTTGAGTGTTTGTGTGAATGAGGACCAGTGTATGTCGGTTTATGTTGAGTGTAAGAGTGAATTGAGTTTTTGAATGATTCATCAAGAATAGAGTATGTGTCATTAGTTGTATAATAGGTTCCCCCCAACACTTATTGAATTATGATTAATGTTTCAAACTCAATAAAATTCATCTTTCAGTGAAAAGGTAATATAAAAGTTAATTTTACATAGAACCATTCAGCTTAAGGTTAATTTCATTTAACTTTATGAAAAAACATTCTACATAAGGGTAACTGCATTTAGCTTGACAAGGGTAAAATAAAATGATCTCTATATAGATTGTTCTGTGTAAGGATAATATTGGATTATCATTACATATACTACATTATAAAAGGGTAAGTGGAGATGTCACTTATGTAGACCATTCAGAGTCAGGGTAAATTTGACAACTATTAGGTAGATCCAGAATACATGAAGGTAAGTTAAACTTTCCATAAAACTGAAAATAATGTTCTCTTTTTGTTTTCTTCTTCATCTCATGAAAGTATTCATAAATCAAATTCATGGTATGGCTATGATACCACTGTTGGGGTTTAAATAATTCTAATAAAATTATTAGATCATTCAGAAGGGTATAAAATCGCATATGAATTATCTACCATGCTATAAATATAAAAAATTCATATAAATTGTGTACCATTTATTGAAGAACCCATTGTATAATCTTAAACACCATAATATGGGTTTGAGATAGATAACTGAAATTTCATCCAAAAGACATACCACATTTTGGGTGATAGGGAGTTTAGTCAAGGCATAATGAAGACATCTATACAAACCATGAACACATGTGCCGGAATGCATCCAGTCTGTGGGAGGATGACCAAACAACCAATAAGAAACTACCATGAACCCTAAACACTAATGAAACCACAAAAATCTGGCCAACCCCTTGAACCAGGGTTCAAAAAAACCACAATAGGGAAGGAGAAACCTATAAGGAATTAAGGAAAAATGAATTATAGACCCAACCTTGGTGATCCAATGATAAATCATGAATATCACACAATAAAGCAGGGTTTGAGCATTAAGAGGGAAAATGGAAGCCCAAGCTGGAATGGCAGAATCAGAAGGAAGTGGAGCATCGAGGCAGGAATTCGACTTTGAGGGGGAAGAGCACAAAAGCCCAATATGGAACGATGAAATCGGAAGGAACCAGAGCATCGATACAGGGTTTTGGCTTTGAGTGGGGTGAGTGTAATGGATGAGAGACGAATTGAGGGAGAAGATGGTTGGTGGGGAGAAGAGATTTGGCACTGGGGATTAGTGCGATGGATAATCAGGGATGATTGGTGGGGGAGACTATTTTCGGGGAAGAGGATTTTAAAGGGAGAGGAGGGTTTGCAGGGGGGCATGAGGATGATCCTGATAGAATTCGATTTGAGGGAGGATATACCTATGGTTTTATTAAAATTGTAGGTATATAAAATCTATTCCAACAGTTTATAAAAACCGTTGGAATGAATGTGTTGGTATAGACTTGTTTTTTAGTAGTGGTGTGTACTCCCAGTACACGGCATGTACTTAATAAAATTCATTCTTCCCAAATAGAATAACACATGGCATGTGTTCATAACATCACACGCCGTGTTGTCTGGGTTTCCAGACATTAAGCCTTTGAAACTTCTCTGAAAACCTTAAAACATAATGTTTTTTCCCTGGAATGAAAAATTACAAGCTGTGAGAGCTCATACTCTCCATGAATCAACGTGTTTCATCCTTTTTCACACCATAAAATGACAAAAATTCGACTAAAGAACAAACATGATCCACCAAATTCCAATCCATGAGGTCCCATAACACCTCAGGGACCAAAGTGTGGCATCCATCCAAATGAAACATTATATATACAAATAACCTATCAAAAATATCATGTATTCTATCATGGAATCTATCACAACAGGATTCGTATCTAGCACAACATCAATCCCCACAACATGAATTAATTAATGCATCCTAAATGCAATGATAAGAATGCATTAAATGTGGTCTCTAGAAAGTGCATATATGATGCATTAAATGGAATACCTTTATCTCATCAGGTTTCAATAAAAATAGAACCACAATGATATCAATAATATTAGCACAAAATAATTGAATCACCCAATGGTGAAATTAAATCAATTGTAACAATTGCAAAACCAGAAAAAAAAAATTCAATATTTGAGGTAGCTAGGCTTTTCCCTATACACGGGTTAGATACTCTTGTGAATATCTTATTACCAAGAACCTATTTCTTATTATCCCTCTCTATAGGTTCCAAATAGTAAGGAAAATAAGAAAATAACTACTCTGATGCCACTTTGTAACGTCCCAGTTCCAGGTGCCACCCAAAGGTTCCCCGAACCTGGTAGGTCACATGACCTCAAGCGCATTTCCCCAAATGTCAGAGGCTGATGTCTAGCAGTGAGGGTCACAGTGTGATAATGGGGAAACTATACCCCCATTGGCAGATATACACAGTAGAAATAAAATAGTAAACAATAGCAGAATCAGTAATACCATACAACAAAAGCAAACAATGGAATACTAATAGTAACACAACAACTCGAGAATATATAAATGATGCATGTCACATGTATCTAGGAAACCAACCAAAGAAGTCCAAATGATGGAAAAACAATACTAAAACAAAAGTATAGAAATTTAGTGAACTCCAACAGCATCACAATCCTCATCTTGTTTCCATTCTCTCCATCTCCAACAACAATCAAGTACCTAATGAAGAAGGGTGACTGCCCCTATCTATACCTATAACCATATAATTTGTTTGGGTCCAAAATAATGACCCAAATAGGGTGTGAGACAAATCCTAGTAGAAAACCACCAAAATATTTTTGCCTAATTGTCAATGAATATGTATAGTAGGTAATATATATATAAATGAAGCAATAAACTAGGAAGTACTCAACAGTAACAATTCCTATAGTTTCCAATTACATTCATTTTCATTTATTAATTATTCAACCCGTTGAATAATAAAGTCCCGAGATCTATCCTAAACTCTGTATCCCTTGTGTAATAGCAAAACAGATGTCTCAGAAGACCATCTAAACAATCTAGTAAGACTGAGTCCAAGATTTTTCTTTGTCTTGGCGGACTCGTCCCAATCATTAAATCATTCATAAGCAACCCTCTCGGAATGTTCTCACATTTTAACCCCTCTAGACTAACATATCATCAAATCATTTACAAACAACCACCTGGGAAGCTCTCATGGTCAATAACCTCTTGGTATACATAGCAATAATAAACTATAATGACCAACTAGGAGCTCTCACATTCAATTCCCTAAGGTCCAACATCTATTCAATAACGACCCTCTAGGTAGCTCTCATAGTCTAACCCCTCGGGTCTATGAACACCTGATATATCTCATATTAAGTACATCTACGTAAACATTACAATAATTCATACATAAATGACCCTACCTCAAGAATCTCTCATTGTCAAATTCCCCTTGGTCAAACTTTCACAATGCTTATCACATGCATATCACATAAATAGTTACTCAATCCTAACAAAACAAGGCATTAAAAACAAGGCAATCCTATATGCATACTTGACCAAACTTCCAATAACAATCAAATAATGGATTTCACCCATGAGGTGTCCCATAAAAAAGTTATACAACCTTAATCATAAGCAACAACCCTTTATTCAACAGTCAAACCATAGCAGGTGATAAACAGGGTTAAAATCCAAATCAAGTAATACCCCAAACATGGGTATTCTTCTCTTTAAGCATGTATAATTCTAAGGAAATCAATAAAAGGAACAAACCTTCTACCTTGATGTTGTACGATCAACACTCTTGAACGTTTACCCATAAATCGTCCTAGAATGGAGTAGATCTACAAAAAGGTGAAAATGTTCAACCTTGAAATAATCACAAGAGAGAAGGAATCAGGAAGATATTATTTAGGGTAATTGAGAACTAACCAGTGGGATTCCAACACACCTGATGACATCTCAATCGAAGTTTAGACGGATAATCGGGAAGGGCTCGAAGTTCGTAGTTATTTTGTCACTCTCCTTTACTAACCAAGTGGAGAAGAAGATGTTTCCAAAGGTGATACATGTCCCTGATCTGGTTTATCAAATAAAAAAAGTACATCACATGTTCATTAAATGTGTACACTGTGTATTACCATCAACCAAGCCCCACTTTAGGTGGTCTTTTAGGTCACCATGTGGCCTTATCCATACCTGAAATGAAGATCTGGGTTCTTACATCAAGGTTCCCTTATCTAGAACAGACCCATGCTTGAACTCAAACATTATATAAAACAAAAAATATATAATAAAATGGTCAAATACCTAAAAATGTGGGGTGATAGTTCGGATGAGTAGGGAATGAAGGTGGGAATAGAAAATGGGGTCGGTGGATATTGGGATAAGGGGGATGACAATGAGGGTCTAGGGTGTGATGGGGTTAGGGTCATGCGGCGAGGGGCTAGGGTTCGATGGGGTCGGGGGCTAGTGGTGACGGGTTAGTCTTCCATGGGGTCGGGGGTCAGTGGTGAGGGGCTTGGTACAATAGGGTTGGATGGGGTTGGGGGATGGCATAGAGGGGTTTTAAGTGGTTGGGGCTGATGATGATGGGTTCAATGGGGTCGGGGGAAAAGGAATTGGGGGTGTTGGTCTTAGGGAGAGGGGGAGGGAAGAAGTTTCGTTTGTAAAAAAAACTTTTAGCAGTGGTTTTTAAAAAACTACTTCTAATTAATAAATTTGTGGTACAGTTTCCACAATTATATTTTAGAAAAAAATAATATATTCATAGCATAAAGTGATTTTAGTAATCAAAAACATCATGAAAACAATCATGGAGAAGAAATTTCATGAAAAATAAGTAAAGAACATGCGGTATCTCCCCTTCCCCATTTATTTCATTACATAAAATTAATTATATTCATTAGTAAAAATATTATCATCCTCCAAAAAGTAAAAAAAACAATTATGATAATAACACATATTTATATAAAATAAGATAGAACTAGGATCCCCTACCTGGTATTTTTTATTCCTTGTAAATTTGATGTAGCTATAGTAATATAATAGTGGGAGAGAGTTGAGATCGATTTGGAATCCTTAATCATAAGGATTTGTTCAAATCAAATAATATTTATGAACTCATTGGAAGATACCTTGAATATTTTGAAACTTGAAGAGAAAAAAAGGATAACTCAAACAAGATAAAGAAAATTGTTTTTAATATTCATATATATCCTTCCTGAGATAATCTATCAAAATTTTCATATTTTATTTTTAATCAATTCATAATAAATTGGTTTCTATTTAATTTTCATCACACCTTCATTTAGGATCTCTTAATATTAAGGGAAGTTGATGATTTCATTTAAAACTATTAACAGATTCAAAAACAATGTTTTATATTTTTAATTATCTTTATTTATATTGAAAATATGTTACAGGTAAAAAGGGTAGGAAAATCAAATTTCTTTCATTTAAAATGATACACTTACACATTGAGTATTCTTTATGTAAGGTTAATGTTATTTTACCCTCAGGTAGCTAGTTACCCTTATGTGAGGTTTGGAAAACTTAATTTAACCTTATGTAGGCTTTAGAATCTACATCTTACCTTTATGTAAGGTTTTTTTACCCTTAGGTGAGTATATAAAATTCATCAGTTCCCTTATGGAGGTAAAACTTTACCTTTACATGAGCTTGGGGTACCATTATGCATCTTCTAAAAACCCCAAGATACTATTATGTGATCAAGGTAAGTCTGTTACACAACACATAAAATCATCCACCTACCCCTAAATAACATGTAATTTACCCTTATGCATAGAAGGACATGGGTGTTTACCTTTTCACAGGTGAACCTACCTTTATGAAAACAGAGGAAACTTGTTTGACCATTACATGGTGGAAGAGATACCCTTACACAACTAGTTTAATTCCTAGACTACCCTTACCCATCTTATGGAAATTAGAGGTTATCCTTAAGTAACCATTTAAATACAAGATTTACCCATATGCATAGGCATGGTCATGTATAAGGTTAAGAATGACCTTAAAAACTATTAATTAATATTTTAAAAAACCTATAAATAAGTAATAAAAGGATTTATTGTCACTTTCAAAGCCCCAAAAAACTTATAAAACATTAGAATCACTTTAGAAACATCCAAATTAAATTCCATAATTTAAAAATGTATTGGAATCAATTTTTAAATTTGAAATTAATTGAAAAACATTTTAAAACCTTACAAAACCATTTAAAAACAACTTCTAAATTTTTTTAAATTACTCTTAAACCACCTAACACCCTAGAATGTAAAATTAATGATTGTGAATATTTCGGACCATTATGAGTCATGTCATAGCACACAATAGCAATCTCATCACATATGATGTGGTTCAAAATGTAGCTTTACCAATCCCAACTTGGGAAGGGCCCAACAGCCTCATTAACTCCATTATTAGCTATAACATAAGGACAACCATGTATCGCATATCAACATATCAAATTCACATCACAACCTCGTAACATATCCATCCCATTATTGTATCATGAATATAAAGGACATCAACCTCGTGCCCTCCAACTAGCATGAATGACCTCCAGCAAGTATCATCACACCATCCACATAACCACTCCACTAAAATCCATCCCAAACAATAACACACCTAGATGGAAGAGTTAGAAAGATGAAGTAGTCAGTCATACATTCCCTTCCCAACCTAGATGTTGGGGAAAATGTCTAGAACCCAAAACATTTGGGCACGGTTAATGATATCATACTCAGGTGGGGTGCATATGAAAATTAAAAGTAAAATGTATCATATATATATATATATCCACACAGACACCCAACAAAAGGGTTACTCACACAAAATAACACTTCTATACCACTATATCTATCACACCCTCATCGATTTATACTACCATCGATGTTATTTTCAATATCAAAAAAAATCCCCACTTTCTCTTACAAAACAACACACAAACCCCTCACTATTTCCAAATTAAATTAATCATTTTACCATTTATAGATTTAACTTTTTACAAACTATTTTGTATTTATTATTTCATTAAGTTCCATATTTAATAAAAACCCATTACTGGCCACTATCCATATTTCCTTCATGCCTTTCCCTATTCATTTCAATCACATAAATTTCATTTATAGCCCATCGTTTATGAAATTTCATACCATATCCATTACCGTATTTCCATTAACAATCACATTATATAGCCATCGAGTAACTATAATATCATCCGTGCATATTATTAAATTCCACTACTTAATCATCACATTACATAGGCCAACATCCATTTCAAAAACCACATATAACTTCCACTTTCCCCAAAACCAACCTCAAAATTTCCCCAAATCCTCATCTACATTCCCTCTTGACAACCATTGAAAGGCAGTCAGAGCCCTACTGCATAATCCGCACCAACATCCTAAAACCATCCAAAATAATTACCACCCAACAACCCCAAAAATCACCCAAAGCACAGTACTAGAACAATCATTAAAGTTAAACATAACAAAAATTTCTTGAAATAAGCACTCCCAAAGTCCCCTTTTTTAAAACATATCATCGCATTAATTTAATATCTCTTGAATGGGAGATAAAATAGTAATTTTAGATTCCACATAACTTTTTCATTACCACATTTATATTATTATCCTTTCTAAAATAGTGATTCCAGCTAATCCATCATAGTAACATGTTCATACCTAAATCATAGAGGTGTTAATATTATAGGAGTAACAACTAAAATCAGTCAATCATAAGTAAAATCATGGAAGCATGTAATCACATGTGATACATTCCATTTCCCTTCAATTTACTTTAGTTAAATTTATTATATTTGATAACATAATCCACATTATCCACCCAATAAAAGTAGGATAATGATAATTCCACATTATAAAAAAAATTAAATGTATTTCTCAAATCCCATGCCCCAGTCTAAGATGTAAAAATATAAGGTGGATAAGGGATAACCGCAAGACTGATATCACATAATGGAAACTTCAAAAAAATAATTCACATCAAGTTCTCATCAAAACCATGAACCAACATCTCCTAAATAGAGCTAACACTACTTATATAACCACCTAATAAGGAAAAATAGGGATTGGACCAATAATAATCGGGAGATAAACTCACCTCATAACCTAAATAGTTGATCTCTTGAATCTAATATCCAACACCGATCAATAGAGGTTCAATAGTCTCTAGGGTTTCACCTCTAGTAAACTAAGGTTTATATATATAAAGATAAAATATGATAATTCAGATGGAATCCTAAATTTATATTATCATTTGAAACTAAGGAATTGTGGCATGATAGGTAATGTTCATGTCATAACTCTTAAATGCACCAAATACCAAGAAATAACACCATGAATCTCCCATATATATCCCCTATTAAACTCATACAAACCTATTTAATCCTTTATAAATAAGTAACAGTCATTTCATGACCAAAGTATCTTGGTGTGAAGACACCCAAATCATAACCACTAAAATCAACCTTTAATCCCCCGTGTCACAAAAGTGGTGAATGGGCCATGGGATCCAACTGGAAAAACTTTTGAATTTAGAATCTATGTATTTCTACTACAATAGGGGTGAACTTTCCATGACATATAAGAATCATCAAAGTAAAATTTTCTAAGGTTCATCTAACATCATAACATACATTTCTTAGATCATAAGGTTCCATCCACGGATAAAAATTCCCTTTGAACTATTTGTGTCATGAAACACTTCTATTATTTTGTGAACAAATAGATGTTTTTTTATGCATCGGCCATCTAAAATCATAGCTCCAATGACACCTCTATATCCATCTAATATCCTCCTGTCACCTCTAACTCCCAAATAATGTAAACAAATAAGTCAAAAATGATTGTTCCATTGTAGATGTGGTCTAAATAATATCATAAATAATAAAATTAATTTAAAATTTCCAAATTATGTATTATAAACAATTCATGGACCCATCGTAACATGCCTCACCTAGTCGAAATATCATATCCAATAGCACCACTCTCCCTCCAATGTCCCCTCATCACCTCCAGCTCTTAAAACTCATAATGAAATGGGACAAAAAATCCTAGGATGTTAAAAAATATATAAATAAGGCCCTTAATTTGAACAATTCAAATTAAAAATTATGAATAATTCATAATTTTAAAATATAAACACTTTCTATTGAAAGTTATTTTATAATTTATAAATACTTAATAAATTACCTTTATGATTTTTAAATAAACAATTTATTTATAATTCATATGGAAAACAATATAAACTATTCAAATTTATTATAATACAAACACTTAATATTATGAAATACTTGTTAATAAATAATTCATAAGCATTTAATTTATTAATTAAGAATAAAGACTTTATAATTATTAAATTTATAAAAAAAGTATAAATTAATAAATATCCTAAAATTAATTTTATTATTATTTACATACAATTCATAAATAATACAACTCAATTTGTACGTGAATTTAAATACAAAATATTTCTATTTAAGAATCATATTTAATGAGATAACTTTAATCGTTGGATATTTTATAAATCTTATTCAAAAATCCATGGGAAATAATAGTATATGATAGTTAGGTTGTAATAATTAAAATGTTTATGTGACATCTGTCATATTTTACAACTGATATTCCTTCTATATCCCATGATATCATATATTATTTCATGATACATTCTAATATCAAAAAAGGGATATGATTCCCTATTTTTAAAAACACAGTATAGTGAAATAATTTGATAGGAATTGTGGGGGGAGTACGTAATAACTAGTACAAAAACATATTTTTTTACTGATTCACTAATTACAATATCCCATACCATAATCCACGACTCTACTGGCTAAAAAAATCACTAAATCATATTTTATGATTAGAGATTACAAAATGTAATATGAATTTGAAAATCTTTATTTATCATGAGGATTCCATGAATATAAAGGCGTGTTAAGGATATGATATGACTTTTGGGTGTCAAAAGATCTAAAAAACTTGTTAAATGTGTAAAAAAGTGATTAAATAAACCCAACTCATGCTCACCATCTTAGAAAGATGAAACCATGTGTAAACCTGAAATAAAGAAACTGAAAATGTGTGCCTTACACTATTGTTATAGCTACATCATATTCATATGAGATTGATGTAGATCATTAAATGGTAGTAAAATTATATAAATATTTTATATATATTCATTTCTTGAAATTTAATCACTCATTGCATGAATATGTCCTTCCACCATTCATGGCATGTTAGTGCCTCATGGCATAAAGGTGGTATGAGAAGAGATCTATGAGTAGGGAAATTTTGGTTGAGGTTCGAGTAGAATTTAATACACTCATACATACCCATTGAATGTGAAACGCCATAATATTTTAAAATAACACTATGTTTGATATCGTATACAATAAGAAACATCGAGCTTTAACAAACCTTGAAATATTATAATTTAAATATGATCGTTATAAACTAGTTAGTAAATTAACGGGTATAAAAAGTATTAACTAATTTCATAAATATATATAAGTTTCTTATTAAAAAATTACTTAAAAATTATTAATAAATAATCACACAAATTTTACTAAATATATTTTATTCAATGAAAAAAATATAATTCCTTCAAAATTGATTTTTATTACTTTTTATGGAAAAATATTACAATCAATTTATTAAAATTTTAGAAATTTTATTTTAAAAAATAGAAAATAAATTTTTAAGTCATAATATAAAAATAAACTTTGATTGAAATTTTGGGAGTTTTCTGAAATTTTTGATTTTTTAGTGAATAGTGAAAATTACTAATTTTTCAAATACTGTCATTTCTTTTCAATAAATGTAATAATTTTAAAGTTAAAATATATTTTTTATTTGGTTTAAAAGTGAAACATAAACCATTTTATTTATAATAATTTAATTAATTTTAATTTAATTTTCAATATTTAGGATTTTGGTATAAGTTTATTTTTATGCTTAAAAACACGGTTTTCTACAAACTATTTTTAAGTGCATAAATTTTATCCATTTTAATTAATTAAAATAAACTCTATTAAGGAAATATTTTAATGAAATTAATATATAATACATATATTTATATTCATATAATTATTATTACTAATCATCAAATTAATATAATATCATTTATTGCTTAAAAATGCATTTCTTGAAGGACTGTTTTTTGACACATTTTATGGGTTAAATTCTAATTTGAAATTTGTAAATTATATGATTTAAATTATATAAAATGAATTAAATATTTATAATCATAATAATTAATATTATTTAATAATTTATACTTAATTTTTTCATAATTAATTGTAAAAACATTAAAAAAAAGAATTACTGTGGTGAAAAACTAAAATGGTAAATATAAGTAACCTTAGAGATTAATGGAATAAAATATTTAAAAAAAATTATTTTGAATAGTGGGTTTTTTCTTGACCATATCATCCCTAAATTAAATTATTTATAAAATTTTGAGGTACTTATTTTGAGAGTGACTTCCCATTATTGAATAGTTTTGGGTATTTATGAAAATACCACTCCCACTCACTTATAAAAGGAAATATACTATACTCTCCTTTCCACACATAAAAAGCCATATATTTCATCCAATACCTAACCACATACCTTCCTTAATTCCCTTCATTACATCCTATTGTAATTGTTTTGATCTTAAATCAAATTTATGGAGGTGTTAGGTATAATCCTAAAGAGGTGGTCAGAAGAAGAGGTATTGTTTTTGACCTAGCATCATTGTTTAATTCATTATTCCACCTCCTTAAAATATTACTCAATAATGATGATATAATATCATAATTATATCTCATATACTGATATGTTAATTGGTTAATGGAATAATCTAAATATATCTTCTCTTCTATCAAATGGGAGATGAAACCATCGTTTAATCATCACCTCTCACGGATATTCATGATAATGTATTTAATGTTTATATATGGTATTAATTACATAGTAATCATTCTAGAAAATTAATATATAACATACCATATTAACATACCATCCTTTGAAAAATAATAATGTTGTTCGTGTTTATGGTGGGCTACGACCTCACAAAGCAATGTAACTCATTATTTATTATCGCATAACATAGATGGTATATATAGGTGTATTTAAAAAAATGATATTTATGATATAATTATTATATTGGAAAGATAAAATAACACTAACGTAGGTAATTTTTATAACTATATTTTATGTTTATTTTTAAAAATATAATTTATTTATAAAAATTATAATTATTTAATGATTATTATATTATAATTGATGATATAATGAACCCTTTAACCATGATGTTCACACTGATGCTATTTTTAATTTATTAATTGAATGTCCTAAAAACACCCTATGTGGACATAACTGATTAAGTAATTCAATATGTTTTTAAATAAATTAATTAAATGGTTTATGTATACAGTATTAAACTTGAAAAAGTTTCTTAATCAAGTAAATAATTAACATAATTTTAATATTTAGGAAGATAAATTACATACGTGATGAGTCGAATTCGAGGTAATGGATTTTATAACTCAATTTATTTCATTGTTTTAAATTAATTTTCATTGTATTTGATGTGAAGATACTATTTTTGTAATGACCATTTATTATTTTATGTTATATTTCTACTTATTTTATGTGGAATTACATTAAAACACATAATAACTTTATCGATTAATTCTCACTTCAATGACATGATATTTGTAAAATATTCTATATATATTTCCTTTCATCGAGGTTTATTTTACAGTTATGCGCCAATTTATTTTATATGGTGTATATACTGACCCTTTTACATGTTATATCGTGGATCCTTTATACTTCATGTTATTTTAAGTTACAATTAATTTTACATTATCTAAGGGGATTTGATTCAAAAGTTAATAAAGAGGTAATGGAATTATGTTACAATATCTTTCCTATTTTAGATTGTTTATGTTCAAGATTATATTGGGGAAAATTTTATACAATAATTTTCTTCAACCACATCCCTTTTTTCTACTATGTTCATCAATTTTTTTTACATTTTTTGGTTTACATTTCCTCACTTATTGAATAAATAATCACCAATAAAATTATTTGTAAGAAATAACAATCTTGTATATTAATTTAGACCTTGAATATTTCTCTTACAAGCCTATATTTTCATTAAAATATTTTACATAATTTTTTTACTATTATTTAATTATTTATTAAAGAAATTTTTTCCCATGTTTTACTTTTTACAAAATTAAAATTAAAATAAATCTTTTTTTAATTTGTCAAACAGGGCACTTTTGGAATTTTTTTACAAAATTATGCAAGGAATATTTTTTTAAAATTTTAAAACATGTACAGAACTATTGTCCATCATGAATAATAAATTAATTAATAATGTATTTATAATTTTCCATGTTTCTTTTTAAATAAAATTTTTTTGATGATATTTTGGAAATTTTTAGATTTTGAAGATGTGTTCAAAGTGAGAAGGGTATTTTATTTAATAAATATCCCATGTAATCTTTTAAATAAATTTTCATCAATGATAAAGCCTTTGATGTTATTTATTTCTTATAAATTAGGTATATATTTCTCTCACATATAAACCTGTCTTATTATACCTTACATTGATGGGGTAGTACATGACGTATGTTCATATTTCATATAATTTCATTATAAAATTTACATTGATTGTGATATGAGGAAAGATTATGAAGCTTTTTTTCCTTCCATGGGTAATTATTATATTCATACATTATGATTGATTTAATTTAATTGGAAAATATAAATCAAGAATATGTTATGATAGGTGCTCCCAGATTGTGCTACAATGTATTGGGTCAAGCTTTAGTCTCTTGATATTCCATGTATGGGATTAGGGAGTAAACATAATCCATTAGGGGTCTTTTTCCACCATGTGATATTGTCTAGTATGTTTTCCTTGTCCCATATTTATTTCATGTTATATGTTACCTCCACAATTATTATGTTTTTATGATCTTATTATGCCTTTTTGTTTATGTTATGTTCAAATGTGATTACTCATATTAATTATCTTCTCTTTTATGATATCATTGTATACTTTTGACTCACATGTTATGTTTCTTTATCATGTTTATTTTCTTAATTATATTTTATCTCACGCCTTTTTCTATGTATTACCTAGGTTATCACATGCCATTTTCAGAGCTCAAATATATTTAGTGACTCATTATGGAGAATAAAATAAATAAGTATTATTTTAGTCTCATTTTGATGTATTATAAACCTAGTCTTCCTAATTCACTATGACTCACTATTGACAATCCTTTTTTTACATGGGGATGAAAATATTTAGGGGGAAATAAATCAAGTATTATAGTAGAAAATAGAGTAAAATAATTCACCGAAGAAGATTTCATGAAGACCCCACCTGCGTGCCAAGAGGCTCCCTCAAGCCCAACCAATGCAGCCCAAAATGAGAAGTCGATACTTGCATGAGGGTCCAATTAAATATACTTGTACCATGAACCTATTCGGATGATATCCTTCAACTAGGGTCCTACGTTTTTCCTATAAATAGGACCCTTTGGATCCTCATTTTAGATGACTTGAATATGTAGATACCTCTTGAAGCTCTGCTCACCCAAGTCTCTCACCCAAGTCCTCCAAGCTCTCAGGTAGTTCCCTAATCCTACAAAAGAAGATGGAATTAGAAATGTTCAAGAGATTGAGGTCTCCCAAGTTATATAATATCAATAACCTTGAGAGGAAACATCCCTTACCTTATCAAAACCACTAGGTATAGGGGCCCTTCCATGGATTGAAACTTGAGTTCCAGTCATCCAAAGACACATGAAGATACCCTTGGTGATTAGAGAAATGTATCATCCAAGAAATACTTCCAAAGATGTTCATCACCCAAGAGTCATCTCTACCTCACCTAGGTCCACCCTTAATTAGGAATATTTATCTCGCCTAGGTCTAACCTACATGAGGAATATTCATCTCTCTTAAGTCCATCATGCACGAGGCATCTCTATCTCGCATTGGTTCACCCTATGCAAGGAATATCTAGCTTTCCCAGGGCTTACCTAAGAAAATAACCTCCATCTCACCCAAACCTTACCTGTACAAGGAACCTTCAACTATCTTAGACCATACTAAATCAAAGTACCTCAGCTTTCCTAGGTCTACCCTATGTGATCCACACTCTAAGCCCTCTCCATCACTAATGATAGGTAATCCCTCTCCCTTGGACTCTCGTAAGAGGGAAACCAAATCAAAACTTCCAATAAGGCCTCCATATTTGTATGATCATGTATAAAGATATACTAGTGTGTCCCTAATTCTATTTTTCATTCCCTCAATAAAATATGTCTCACACTTAGCCTACCAAACTAGTAGGGTCCTCAGAGTGCTTACAATTTTTCATTCTCTTGGTAATGATGACCCCTATCATGGAGGCAATGTCAGGGATCTCCATGTTTTGTCCAGTGGGGGGACCACTTACTTTTCCCTTCCATAAGGGTTAATGCCTAGTCTTCCTATCCACCTATAAAAGGGTAGTCACCTATAAAAATGGTCACCCAAGTGAATCCATCCAAGATTAATCCCCTAGTCTTTCTTATAGTCATCCACCAACAGATGAAAGAGATTGTGGGGATTACCAAATATTTTTCTACCTCATATTTCTTACACTAGGAATGACTCACATGTTATTATAGGCTACTAATTATCATGTCATAATCACAATCAAATACCACCAATATGGTCTTCCTATTTAGTTTAAATTCCAATCATACTCATTTAAATGAGCCTCCTACTATGTGTAATCCCCAAAAATATGTTAAAATATCATCTAAGAGTCAAATTCCCTGTGAGAAAAACCTTAAAAGGTCTATATTATTGATGAAGAAACCTTGGGCCTCCTATATAGGTGTAATACCCAATCAATAAAAATTACATGGGATTTGATTCCCATCCAAACAGGATATATAAGAAGCCTTCCTATGGTTTAAACTCAGCACCACAAACTCACCCTGATATTTGCTTGTCCATATTTCCAAAGGGGTCATATCCAACACAGAGGTACATATTCATTCTGAGTCCCTCCATCAAAATCCTTATTGGTCCATATTCTCAGTAGGGTCATATCCAACCTATGAGGATATATCCATTCTAGGTCTCTCAGGCCATTTCGGCATAAGTCCCATGTCATCCTTGTCTAGGAACTTTCCACCTAGATATCCTTGCCACACAACATAAAACTACATAGTCTGGTCCTCTTCACCTGAACTTAAAAGGTATGGTGTCTCTGGATAAGTTACACCAAAATACAAGGTTTATGATTCCTTTCACAAAGATATGTAGGAATCCATTCTTATGGGCCTTATCCCAAAATCAATACAACTCTCATCTTCATGGATGATGATAAATTCTAGATCACCCAACTTTTTGGATTAAAACCATAATAATGATAATAAACAATATAATAATATATTATTCATATAAAAATGGTATCATTGATGGCAGACCTTATATACATATAATGCCTCTATCAATAAAGAACCTCAAATACATACAGATGATTCTAAATCCAATACAAGCTATAAATTTATTGTTAATATATGGGTGAACAATTCTATTTTTGATATTAATAAAGGATTCACAAATATGTATTAAATTTATAAGATAGTTTTGGAGTAATAAACAATTCCCTCCCAACAAGGTGTGATTATCCTAACCACCCATCCTCTTGTCTAATGTGAGTCCCTAAGTTTTGTTGGAAACATTTCCCAATTACCATATACCTTTGGAAATCAGGTTTTTAGATCATCACAAATAAGGGAATAATTGGGTGTTTCCAATTCCATGAATAAACCCTATTGTAAACCACCATAAGGGACATGGAAATAAAAAAGGATTATCTAACATTAAGGATCATGCCACCACTACAAAAAAAATCTTTTTAAACCCCACATTATTTTTTTATGAAAAAAAATGGAGAACCCAATGTGAACCTTATAGTTACAAAAGAAATTAGTCTTACACATGTCATCACATTATGTCTCACCAAATGAAACAAAAATGGTGAGCCCAATGTGAATCCTTAACCAAAATGATGGTGTCTCCCGCATGTTAGGCCCCTTTAATTCTATCAAAAAATGAAATCAGGCCAAAAAAGGGTATAAAATAATAAAATATGCATGTGTTCCTTTATTGAGATTCTTCTTTGATGGTTTTTTCTTGTTTTTGTTTGTTGTGTATACATAAGAACTCTCATCAAAACTCCATTCAATCCACATTCCATCCTACCAACCAACTCTAAATTATAAATTTTCTACTACACAAGCAGGATCCTCAATAAATTATAGGATACTGTCACTCACCAAGTATCTTCAATAAATGGTCACAAATACATTATTTTGGGGATACCATAGTAATGGTAATGTACCAACCCTAGTGACCATAGGAGAATCCCTCCAATTAATGAAGCCCTACCAATCATTCACCCAACACTAGTTAGTGGAAAAGAATTAGAAAAAACCCCTCTCCATCTCAAAATGTTTCTAGAGTCTATCCCTAGAACACAATAATGAGTTACACTCTTATGTTAGGGAGGAAGATCAAGAGCTCATCAATGGACTCATTTAAACAACATAGGGGTCTCACCAAAGGGATACTTCTAGTAGCCAATATCATCAATTTCATGTATCATAAAACCCTTAGCATGCTGTGGGTGTAACACCCTATACTATAATTCCACTAAAGGTGCCCCAAACCCAGTGGGTCATAAGGCCTCAAGAACATCTTCTCAAATTCCAAAGGCTTTAGACTAGTAGTGAGGGCCTATGTGTGTTAATGGGGTGAATTTTTCTCATCACTAGAGTGTATAAAATTAAAAATACAATATAATACAAATATCATAAGTAGTAAACAACTATAAAATAGATACATAAACAAGATAGGAATACATAATAGAGCCATAAGGAAACTAAAATATACAATTATGATGATACATGTCTCTAAAAAACACCCCAAAAGGTAAAAAGTAGTATAGTACAATACATATTTAAAAATACCAAAACTACTGAAAAATTTTATCTAAAATTTTCATTATGAGCCGTAGCTCAGTCTCTTGCTCCCCTGTTCCTAATCATAGTACAAAATCAAGCATCGATCTGAGGTCGCTTTCCCCAATTCCTACCTGCATCTAAATAGTTTGTTCGGGTACCCAACAATGGTCTAAATAGTGTATGAGAAATAATCCTATTAGGTAAACACCCAAAGATCTATACAATTCCAGGATGTGAAATACAATAAGCGAAACTGTTTTCAAGTGAGGAGATAAGTAATATGAAAGTAAAGTGACCATGGAACAGCTGTAAAAATCAAGTGATTTAACATAGTCATACATGGACCCCTACACAACAAGTCTCATCACCTATAGAAAGGGAGTTATGAAAAATAGAAATAACCAACACAGTCTTTCCATACATCCACATATATCATGTTGACCATGGCCTTTCTCTATAGTGAATTGTCTAAGTAACCAAGGTCAATTCATTCAATCAAGCATACCATATTTCACATGTTCATTCCATATAATCAAAGAGTATCACAATTACAACAGACATGTCATATAATGAAGTGTCAGACCACAAATGGAATGATCTAAGGTGTACAAGACCAATTCATCCCCATCCAGTCCAAAGATCATATCAATAGAAACTCGGTTAAGTGCTGGTTGGATTCATAGAATCATGTTAACTGAACATGTATTATGTGAGTCCAAGAAATCTAGAATCCAAGGGATAGAAAGGCCTAAGGAATCCCATGGAATCAAGACCCTAGGAGAATACTATATCCAAGGAGTCTACTAACACACTCAAGATTCAAGGAGTTACATCCAATTCATATAAATAGAATCAAAACCCTTGGTATACTAACCTAGGAATCCACTACCATCTCAAATATATCTCATTTCATTAATCAATGAAAATCATTACCATTTCACACCATAAGTATACCCACTCATCATCCACACTTCATATTCAAAGGGAACCAAAGAGTATACCCATTCTTACCACAATTTCTAAATAACCACTAAGCAATTAAAATTTTATTAGCCATTCAATTAAAGACAATCAACATGAAATAGAGGCAACACGTCTCCAAACTAATCAATTAAAACTCATTTAAAAATAACTAAGATTCTTTTAAGTATTCAATCCAAAATCACACCCCATGGGTGGTTCAACATGTGGCATAGTCAAAGAGAAAACCTCGTGGGTGGAATTTCTTGAGGAAACAACCACCAACTCATCTCAATGGTACCTAAGGGATTACCTAGCAGGTCCCAATTAATTTAATTCAACTATTAAATTTAATTTCTAGGTCACACCCAAAATTCCAGCGGGCAACAAAACAATAGATAGCCAAATAAAGCACCAAAAGCAATGGTAAAATTATAGACCACTAATAATAGATTAGTAGTAGAGTGATCATCCAGCATCAACTCCTAGTTGTACTCAGATCAGAATAAAAATGAAGAATGGAAAAATAATTTGCAACGAGGGAAAATTATCTTTCATATAAATAGAATATTCAATACCAAGAATAATAGAGTCTGGATAAAAATTAAATGGTAACTCACCGATAAATATCCAACAAGATGAGTGGAACTTAAATCAGAGATAGAATGGATATGTTGTATGGATTACTAGTCTAGTCTTTGAAGAGGTATATCTAAAGGTGTATTTTCTATCTGTAGTAAGAAGAAATGAATTTAGGTTAAAATAGGTTTTAATATGATTTAAAATTATAAATTTCCCAAAATAATAGGATTACATGGTTTGAGCTACGCATTTTACCAAACCATGTGCCAATCATGCATGGTTAGCTATAGGGAAGTGGCATGTTCATTGTTTCCTCACACGGTTTGAATAACTGTGCAGAAACTATGCAAAACTCATATGTTAAAATTGAAGAGGCTTTCACAAGGTCATGTAGACCAAATAACATTGTTTTCTATGACTGTGTGGCATCCCCCTACTCTCTTCCCATACCTCATAGGGTTTATCAGATTGTGTGGCATGCCCCACATGGTTTTAATAGACTACTCTCTAAGCCATTTTTACCCAAAAATTGGGTTATGGGCTCCAAAAAAGACTCTTACAATCCCAAAACCCCCATATTAGAGGAACCAAGGGGTATTGAAGAACCTTTGTGCTCCTATAAATGATACGAATATGATTCTACTCAGATGATGCATTGGCCAGTAACTCAACCTCCTTGGGCTGAAAAGCATGATATGTTTCTGAATGATAATGGAAAATCTGTGATGTGTGGAAGACATTATAAATGGCTCAGTACCTCTAAGATAAATACAACTAATAGGATACTGACCGGACTCTCTCTCGAAACTCAAACATCCCAACATATCTTGGTGAACGATTACCCTGTCTCCTAATATGTCTATGCCCCAACCTTGTTGAAACGTATAAAAAGATTTTATCCCCAACCTCAAACTCTAGAGGTCATATATAGTGATTGATGTAAGATTTATGATGAGACTGTGCAGTAGCCATTCACTTCTGAATCTACTAGGCCTTCTTTTAAGTGTACTTCATGAGATTCATTCATAGTAAAGCTACCTTGCCTACCTCTAACCATCACAGGTCTGATTATCATGGCCTATCGTACAAAGCCTCATAAGGTTTCATCTGTATTGTCACATGATAACTTTTATTGTAAGAGAACTCAACCAGGGGTATATGACTCACCCAACATCCCCCAAAATCTAGGATTCGTGCTTCCAACATTTCCTAAAGAACTTGTATTGTACTCTCTGAATGCCCATTTGTCTGAGGGTGGTATGTTGTGCTCAAAAACTACCTATGTGCCCAAAACCCTATGAAAACTCTACCAAAAAAGATACATAAAGTGGGAATCCCTATCAAATACAATAGTGTGTGGTACCCCTTGATGTCGTACTACCACACAGATATACAACCTCCAAATCTCATCAACACTGAAGGTCTCCTTGATTGGTAAGAAATGAAAAACCTTAATGATCCTTTCAATAACAATCCACACAATAACATTACCTTGAGGTGACCTTGGCAAACCGGTCATGGAATCCATCGTGACATCATCCCATTTCCTCTTGGGAATAGGTAACTATAGTAAAATTCCATATGGTCATTGATGTTCCACCTCCACCTATTGATATGTGGAACACCTTGTAACAAAACCAGCAACCTCTCATTTTATACTTGGCCACAAGTTATAATGAAGTAAGTCATGTTACATCTTGGCGACATCGGGATTCACTACCCCATCAAAATCAGGAAACTCCCACCTCAACTCCTTGGGTATGTCAACTAGAAGCAAAACATGACCATGGATACGATGGATCACATGCTCACCTATGGTCCAATCAGGAGGTAGATCCTCACCTACCACACACTCCCATAGGACTAGGCCCTCAGAATCTAATAGGTACATTATCCTCACTCTATCTTGAAAGGTAGAGGTCAAAGGTAAGGATGATTGAAAAGTCTACCCCTCTCTATCCTTAACCTCCAAGTGCTTCTCATAAAACAAATCCATAATATTCCACTCTCTACTAGCCTATAGAACTGCCTTTATCTAAGATCTCATACTTAGTGCATTGGCCACATTGCCTTTCTCGGGCATGTATGAAAGCTCGAAGTCTAAATACTAGAGGTACTCCACTCACCTTTGCTGCCTCAAATTTATATCACGCTATGTAAATATATACTTGAGGATTTTTTTGTCCATATAAACTAAAATATTCTCTCCCAATAAGTAATGCCTCTAACTATGAAAAACTTGAACAACCACAGCAAACATGTGATCATGCATCAAGTAATTCCTCTCATGAGGCATCAACTATCAAGACTTGTACATCAAGTTTTTTTACCCTACATTAGCTCTACTATAAGACTAATACCTAATGCATCGTAATACATAATTTATATCCTTACCTACTCTGACAGTATTAGGACTAGTTTTGAATTCAATCTCCCTTTCAGCTCCTGAAAGGATATCTCGCAGTTATCTAACTATACAAACTTCAAACCATTCTTATTCAAGCCCATAAATGGTTCTTCTAAGAATTATAAGTCCTTAATGAAATGGATATTATATCTAACTATCCCTAAGAAACTTTTAATGTCAAAATAGGTTATTAGGATGCTCCTAGGAAACTACAGCCCTCACCTTCTCTGGGTCCACTGATACCCCTGTATTTGAGATAATGTGGCCTAGTAAGTGAATCTAATCCATCTATAAGTGGAGCTTTTTGAGATTGGAATATAAATTATGATCTCTTAGTGTATACAAAACAACCTCAATATTTTTGGAATGGATGTATCAATTGTGAGAATACACCGAGATACCATCCATGAAAAATACTAAAAATGAATCTATATATGGATGGAAAACTCAGTTCATCAGCACTATGAAAACTACAGATACATTATTGAGACCAAATGGAATAACCAGATACTTATATAGACCATACCTTTAATTAATGGCTATATGATGTATTTTTCTTGGTCAAACACATACCTGGTTACATCTGGACCCCAAATCAATTTTTGAGAACACCCGAGATCCTCAAATATGATTAAATAGGTCATCTATTCATGGCAAGAGATACCTGTTTTTGAAAATCAGTTGGTTTAACTTTTGATAATCTACACATCACCTTAGGGTACAATTCTACTTTTTTGAAAAAAGGATAGGTGATCCCTATGGAGAAGTAATGGTTCAAATAAACCAATTTTTCTATAAGTCCTCTAGCTACCTATTGAGCTCCTTCAACTCCATCATATCCATCCTGTAAGGAAGAATGGATACTGGTACAGCTCCTAGCACTAGCTCTATAGAGAAATCAACCTATCTCTATGGAGGTAAACCCGAAAAAAAAATTCTAGAAAAACATCCTGAAATTGATCAACCACTAGAGAAAAGTCCTCTTGATGTGATCCCTAATCAGTTAGATATAAACTAGCAATATAGGCTATAATCCCACCCATCCCACGATGATCTAGACCATCTAAGATCACCTAGACATCTCATTCACCCTTATGAGTATGAATTTCACCCTATGGTGATTCTAAAGTCACCCCCCAATGATATAAGTCAACATAATCAGGATAATATACTAGTAAGTCCACCCTAAGTATGACATCAAACTTGGTCATCTCAATGACATAAATATCCCAGACGAAGTGACACCCACCAACCTCAAGGGGGAACTCCCTGAAATAACATAAATCCTTCATTCTGTTCTGTAATGGATTTTCTAGCATCATACCTCTATTATAATATAGTATCATGAGCCCACTGATTTATACCATAGATACATATATATAAAACTATGTGATTAACCTATATCAAAAAGAACATATGAAATAGAATATGCTACTATGATCGTACCTATCACCGTAGATGGTATGGAGCCCTGATCCTCAGGTGTAGGTAGTACAGAATAGATCTAGCCTAAACCATGGCCATGTAACACAACATAAATGATCGGAGTAAGAGCACTTTGATGTATCAGTGTAACTGGTGTCTGGTTACCCCATACATGAGCACCACTACCATATCCCAAATGACTGGTACTGCTCCAGCTCCCTGCCTAACACGAAGCTGAGAAACCTACATCATAACTTAGTTTCGGAGCTGACCCCCTACCACTCACTTCTAGAGGTAAGTTATGGAAAAAAAATTTATATGTGGCCTACCCTTCCACAAGATCATCACTCTACTAGGTTGCAATCACATGGATTCTTCATGTGGCCTCATATGCCACACTGGTGATTGAAAATCAAGCTACTAATATTCACAACCTAAACGGTACTCATTTCACAAGAAAAATAAATAAGAAACTTTCTTCCTAAATACATTTAACCACTAGGTAAAGGGATTTCAATACTCTTCTCTATGCTCCCATCCTCCCTCAGGTTTCATTTTGTAAAAAAACCCTCATTCAAAATTTCATTGATAGAGTTAAATCTGAACACATTGACCTAAGATATAATAGCAAGTCGGATACCTTTCTTAAAGAATCTCACCCTCGATAGATCATTAATAAGGTATTTCAGTGCAAATCACTACAAATCAATAAATCATGAAAAGTACTCCAAAATCATCATAGCGCCCTACTCTAGATGTATGAACTCACTAGCATGCTCTGCCTGCAAAGTCTCGAGGTAGAAATAGTCATAGAACCTAGTTCAAAAATCATCCCAAACCATATCTTGTATCATTTAAACCTGGTTCAGAACATCCCACCAAAGATTTTATTCTCCATGAATCATGTAATTAGTGATATTCCCTCTCCACACAAGGGGTTTCTCGAGATGATCTAAGATCGCAAGCATAGTCTCTAGACACATCTAAATAGCCTGTGAACCACAATTCCCTAAAAAGGTGAGAGGGTGCTACTACTGGAACACACACATTAACTCAGCCATATACAAGGTAGGATAAGATGATCCCTGAAAATTATACATGTAGTGACAGAACTCCTCACAAAACTATACCTCAATACTTGTGTCTAAAACAATAGTCGGTGCCACAACTAGAACTAAAAAATGATTCATCAGTAGCACATGGCTTACCACCTTCAGATTGAGGTCTTCACCACCCTCCTAGTGTGTGATAGGATTTTATCATGGTTTCATGCCTCTAGAATTCCGAAAACATTCCTTATAAAATAATGGTATCAAATTTCATGTCTAAAAATTGTATGAGAGTTCAAAACCCTCCTAAAACCAAGTCATAACACAAAACCTTCTCCTAAATCCAAGACTATATAATGAAATAGTTGAAAATATCATAGGATACATTTCCTCTTGTCCACTCAAAAAGTGGTTCTATCTTAATTATTTGTTTATAAGTTTTATTTTCCATTTAAATTTCATTAAATAATCTTTTTTGTTATATCACAATTACTTCTAAATGGTTGAACTAATGGTTCACCAAGTTCTGGGCCATAAGGTCCCACATACCATATGAATCAAAATGTGGTGCCCATATAATTCACATTATATCACATTTACTTTAAATTATTAAATCAAAAGGTTCATCACTTTTCAGTTCATAAGTTTCTATACTTCTTATGAACTAAAATATGGTGAAACTTCTCTATCCACTCCACAGAATATATTAAAATAGTAGGTAAAACTATCATGGAACCTATCAAAACGTTATACAATAAGTAATGCATCCAATATTTCATGGAATAATTCATGGTATGTGATCTCTAAAAAGTTCCAAAAATGATTCTTGAGATGGAATACCCTCATCTCATCAGGTTGCAACAAAATAGAACCCATATTCATATCAATAATAACATCACAATTCAATTGCATCACCCAAAGGTGGAATCAAATCAACTATAATAGTTAAAATCCAGAAAACAACAACTTAATTAGAGATAATTTGGATTTTTCTGATTTTTTGGGTAGCTACTCTCGATTACAGCTCATTACTAAACTCATATTCCATCCAATCCCTTTCTATTGTCACAATAGTGTAAAACAAAATAGAAAATAATTTCTCTGATACCACTTTGTAACAACCCGTACCTTGATGCCACTGAAGGTTCCCTGATCCCAGTGGGTCACAATGACTTGAGAACATCTCCCAAAATGCTAGAGGCTGCCGACTATAAATTAGGGACTACATGTTTTAGTTTGGAGATTATTCCCTCATATCCATAGTGTATCACAGTAAAAACATAATAGCATACAATTAGAATAAGTAGTAAACAACTAGATAATAGATTGATAAAAAAGACAGAAATAAATAACAATGGTATAAGGAAACTCAGATATACAATGAATATGATTCATGTCTCTACAAAGCATCCAATATAGGTAAAAATAGTATAGTATAATACATATGTCAAAATACTTAAAAGACCCAGAAGTGTTATCTCTAAATATCATCATGAGGCTTAGCTCAGTACCATTCTCCCCTACTCCTAAGAATGGTACAAAATCAAGCATCAAACTGAGGGAACTTTCCATGATCCCTACCTGCATCCAAAGAGTCAGTTTGGGTACCCAACGATGGCCCAAATAGGGTGTGAAAAAAATCCCAATAGGTAACCTTCCAAATATCAATATAACTCTAGTTTATACAATATAATAATCTAAAAAATGTTTAAGTGATAAGGTAAGTAATATCAAAGTAAATTTCCCATGGAACAGCTGTAAAAAGAAAGTGATAATACATAGCCATACATGGCTCCCTTCACAACAAGTGTCAACTCCTATAACAAGGTAGCTATAAAAAATAGTAGTAACCAACAAGTCCTCACCATAAATATACACATATCATTTAAACCATAGTCTTGTCATATAGTGAAGTGTCAAATTAAGCACAGTCGAGCCATTCAAACAAGAACGACATATTTCCCACAGTCATGTTGTATAATAAAAGTGTATCACAACTACCGCAGCCATGCTATATAATGATGTTTCAAACCATGAAGGGTTGTTTCGAAGGAGTAGAAGACCAAGGCATCTTCATTGAATCCTAGGATAATCTCAATGGAAACTCATTTAGGAATTGGTCACAGTCCTGGGATCATGTGAACCAAAAATGTCCTATACAAGTCCAAGAAAGTTGAATCCAAGGGGTAAAAAGGCCCAAGGCATCCCATGGAATAAATACCCAAGGATCATACTCTATACAGGGAATACTCTATGGCATTAAAGATCCAAAGAGTGGCATACAAGGAATCTAAATGTAATCAATACCCTTGGTATACCAACCCAGGCATCCACTACCACCTCAAATACATATAATTTTGTTCATCAACCAAAACCATTACCATTTCACACCATGAGTATACCCACTCATCATCCACACTTAATATTTAAAAGGAAACTAAAGGGTATACTCACTCTTACCATGAATTCAAAATAACCATTAAGTAATTAAAATTCCATATAGACATTCAATTTAAGAGAATCTATATGAAATAGAAGCAATATATCTCCTAACTAATAAATTAAAACTAATTTAAAAATAACTAATCTCCCTTTAAGTAGGAAATCCAAAATCACACCCCATGGATGGATAAACATGTGGAATAGGAAAAGGGAACACCCCATGGGTGGCCTTGGTTGGTGAAATAACCACTAACTCATCTCAAGGGTACCTAAGGGATTCCCTAACAAGACCCAATTCATTTAATAAACTATTCAATTTAATTCTAGGGTGATTTTAGAATTTCAAATTGGTGAAACAACAACTTCAAGACTAATAAAGCACAAAAACCAATGTAAAAAGTCACAGCTCAGTAGTAGAGTTCTCACCCAGTATCAACTCCTAATTCATGTCTGATTAGGAGAAAAATGAATAGCAAATGAAGAACCTAGATTAGGGAAAATTATCTTGCACATAAATAGTGCAACTGATACAAGGAAGAATAGAGAATGACTAAAATGTAATGGTAACTCATCAATGTGGATCCAACAAGTCCAACAACACTTTAATCAGATATCAAATGGAGAATTTGTATATATTTCAAGTTTAGTCCTCGAAGAGGGATCTCAAAAGGTACCTTTATTATCCGTAGGAAGAAGAAATGAATATAGGTTAAAATAGGTTTTAATTTTATTTAAAATTATAAAATTACCCCAAAAAATAGGGTTTCATGGTTTGGAACACACAGTTTACGAAACCTAGTGCCCACCGTGCATAGTTGGTTATAGAGAAGGGGCACCCACGTGGTTTCCTCACAAGGTTTGACTAACAATGCAAAAATCATGAAACCTCTACTATTAAAATTGAAGATGTTTCCACTTTTCCATGGGGCCACAATATCATGGTTTTATCTGATCATGTGGCCTCCCCCTAATCTTTTCCCATGCCTCATGCAATTTATCGAACCATGAGGACTACCTCACAGGGTTTGAACAAACCATGCGCCATGCTATTTTCACCCCAAAAACTTGGTTCTGGGCTCTGAACAATCCAAAGAAACCCCAAAAACATGTGTGATCAAATTTGGTACTCACATTAGGCTATATTTAAACATTAAAACTGAAAAGCAATATATTCATATCTTATAAAAAACTAGGTTCTTAGAGAGGGTGCCTCCCTCAGGAGTCTAAACCAGGTCACTCAGACCCGAGCACCTAGGACAACCCACTAAGGGAATGATCAAGTAATAGGTAATACGATCATAACTCTATTCCCTCTAGACAGTCTTACGAGTCAAATATGGTGTAAAAATATGAGCAGGAGTACGTACCTTCCAATATCCACCAATCCTACCGGCTTATCTAAGAAGAAATTATAGAAACCAGCTGGTGAATCCCCAAAACAAATAGTGGTAGAACCATGTCTCTTATTCCATAAAAAATGGTTTTAAATACATATCGATAGGAAATGGAGGATAATAGTAAGCTTACATACATTCTCCAACCATGAAATGGGAATATATCCCCATTATTTCTGTTGATGTCACCCTACATATACTGAAAGCTTTGAGTGGGTGGACATAAATCCAAGCCCGCATCCTACAAACCCACTATGATATAATAATGGAACTAGCAGTGGTTAAAAAGTAGGCACACAAACCCACCCTCACAAATGAGGTGACTCATTAACATATTTTGAGGGTCACTTCAGAGTATACATGTATCCATGATCCCATCTAGAAAGGTCATTGGAAAAATCCCATGATAAATGGACAACTAGATTGGGCCCATATCTCTGTTCCAACTGGAGCTCATCAGTTTATTCCAGTGGCCACTCTAAGGAAGGAATATATCCCAACCAAAATTCCAAAAATATGTCTAAAAATTCCTATATAAACATGGGAGTTACTCAAATAGTCCATGTAGATGAAATTTTTTATCCACGGTAGGAATCCCCAGACACCCATAAGAGAGAATCCAAAACAAACTCACCAAAGGTGATTGGAAAATGAATAGTCAGTCTATAATACAGATCTACTCAATGTTGGTGGTCTTGAAGCCCTTAAACATTTATCTATGGAATCTCAGGATCCTGCTCATCAATTACAAAATTAAGGATATAGTAGCTGCAATTTTGAAGTTACGCCCCACAACATTGATGCTAGTAGTTTTAGAGTCCCTCTCTGTACATCTTACCATAAAGGATTACTTCAAGTCCATAATATGATCGATCATAATAAATCATCTCATAATGAGTTCCATGAAAACACTCGTCATGGTCATAAGATCAAACAATAATATGGCCCTCTCCTTGCTATCATCTACCCTAAAGCCCCCCCCCAGAAAATATGCTCTAGAAATTCTCCTTGAAGTTGGATGTCAATATATGTTGGTATTAT
This sequence comes from Viscum album, assembly GCA_963277665.1. Taxonomy (NCBI): domain Eukaryota; kingdom Viridiplantae; phylum Streptophyta; class Magnoliopsida; order Santalales; family Viscaceae; genus Viscum; species Viscum album. The sequence goes on along the minus strand of OY728141.1, from coordinate 36,972,641 downwards.
TCCCTATGATAGAATTATCTATGAATTTTATCCCTATAGTGACACTTCATTTCATCAACAAGGTCCCCACCTTTCAAAATAAACTATGAAAAAGCCCTCTCATCATGAGGAACTTGAGAAAATGAGGCCAGTAATTCCTGATTCCTTATCATCAATAGGTGATATTTTTTCTCAGCTATAAGATACCCTAAAGAAATGGTCATTATACAAACCACCCTTAGATCACCTACCTTCCAATATAACAGAATAAATTCCTACTGACCTTATTGTTTACAATAAATTAATGGGGAAACATCCAGTCTAGTTAGATCAGGTTAAAGAACCTCTTACAAGGGACAAAGAATACATATTTCTCATAAGGTAATAGTTTCCTAAAGAAAATATACTAGTCATTTATAGCCTTTATCCACTCCCCAATATAGAATTAAATAGGTGTTATCATAATAATGTGTGCATGACATCCACCTAAATTTAGGGACTACACTTTTTCACCTGAAAACAAATCCATTTCCTTATGATGAATGCCCAATTCAAATTCAGTTAATAGAAGATAAACATCATAAAATCAGTTGGGCATCCCATATAGCTACACGTCACCCAAGATTGGTGAAATAGCAAGGATCCCTTTAGCATTCATCTCTCAATGCATTAAAAGAGTTTTTCCAACTGATCATTGATGCCCCATCCAGTATTCATATCAAGGGATGGGAAAAACATGAGGCGTTACATTTCACCTCACTCCTTAATTAGTAAATACCACCCAAGGTGACATCATGTAACATCATCGACTCATCATAACCTCAATAAATAAAATCTTCTCAAAAAATATGGTATAATCAATAAAAATTGGCCTTCAAGGACTCTGAAAGATATTAAGCTATATGAGAGTGAGTCATCCAAAGACTCTTGCATCAAGCATCTAAAAATATTGATCAAGTATCATGTTTAATTGAATAAAATCATCATGAAGTGACAATATCTTTAGAAGAAGATGGATCATGTGAAAATCATACAATGCACACATCCCATATTCCAAAAAAATATACATAAAATCAAGAGAGCAGCTACAATAGTAGAAATATAGGAGAGACCCTAGCTCATAGGGCTGGAGGAATTTTTAACACAACCTTAGAGGATGATAAACCAATCCGCAAATGATGTGAAATTAGAACAGGGAAATCCCTAGCCCACAAGGTTGGGGGCATTTTTACCTGAACTTCATCCGCAATGGAAGTCAGTATTTTCCCATTTAAGGGAAGTGGCACAAATTGAATCCTCCTAGTTTTTTATATCTCATTACCTGACATCCTCAATATGAAAACACACAAAACAATTTCCATATATTCCCTTTGAATCTCCCCTCATCAAAAAATTCCAATAAGATTCATGAAGGAGATGATGAGGCCCCATGGAGGGAATAAACCAAAGAAACCTCTCAAGGGTATGACCACTCTTGGAAATCATAGTTCTTTCGAAATTTATCCCTAAGACAACCAGCCCTCATATCATGTTAGTTTTAATATGACACATGAAATGAGTTATGCATCAGTTAACATTGTTAGAATCGCCCCTACAGATTCTACAAAACATAAGGTTGATATAGAGGAATAAGAGGAGGAAAGTTTTTTCATAATACGATCCACATATAAATTATTAAAGAAGTCATGTCTACCCTAAACTAGATGATTTATATGAATTTTGAGATTACCTAAACTCCTACACTACCACATCCTTGATGAGAATCTTCCAAGGAAAAGGGAAAAGGTGTGTCCATATATCAAACACCACCTGAAGAGGTTGAACCTCTCACACTTGAGGAAATATTTTCTCAGTGTGAGAAATAGATGAAGGAGTTGATAAAACTAAATATGGAACTACTCCGAGGCAACATCCCTACTAGATATGTTTTAAATGTAGAACCTCATCCCATGTTCCCATCCAATGTACCTCAATAGAGAGGGTTTATCATAAAAACTGAAATAGAATTAGAACATCCACTCAACATGGGATATCGAAAAATAAAATATTTGGACCTCATAGCAGTAAGATATCAGGAGTTATGTCTTTTAGGTATACAACCAAATCTATTTCATATGCATCATCATAGTCTGTCTCCTATAGGTTACTCACCGTGAGTATAGGTGGATACTATATAGTTCTCCCAACCTATTATTCCCTTTTTCTAGGCTCATGCCCAGTTAAATGTTCCTCCCTAGCTCATTGAAACTAATGAGTCACTAGTGTCTCAATTGGAATCTATTGAAGGATGATGTGTACCCATATAACTAGAGAGGAAGCCTTAACCTGAATGGTTGGATGCAACTCTTCCTCGCCAAACTTGGGTAATTCTAGGTTCCCAACATTCTATAGTTCAGGAGATACAGAATATCATCTAGCACATTTTATGTCTCGGTGTGGTCCCATGATTGGGAGCCTTAAGTAGCAATAGGTAGCTAAGATAAAATGTCTTATAAAAACTTTTGAGGGATCGTACTTCACCTAGTATACCAGTATACTAGGTGGATCAATCACGGGGTGGGGAGATCTTCACTAACAATTCCTCTATTAATTCGGCTCTATATGGTAGAACACAATAGTACTTGATCTCTTAAAATGTATAAAATGATAAAATGAGAGGTTTTTATATTTCATTTTAAAATGGAAGAGTTTGACTTATTCCCTAAAGTTACAGCTTCCTCAAGAATATTTTTTGGGTCTTTTCATTAATAATATTTATTATAAACTATGAATAACACTTATCCCAGTAAAGTATCCAGGTGATTTTTGAGATCTTACCACTTTAGAAAAATTATTGGATGATTCTATTTTTTGAACCAAGGATAAATCCAATCACATACCTTTGTATCGAGGGAAGGAGATGTGTATAGTAGAAACTAAAATGATTGCATTAAAATAGGCCCATATGCCCACTCTAACTCCAAATCTTACACCTCCCCATGTTTCACATCCTCCTAAATGGTAGAATCAACACTAGTATCCCCATAAACATGGGATAAAGGAATATAAACATTCCCAATTTGAGAACTAGAATATTAAACTTTATTGATTATAAGATAAGAAAGTTTTTGGTTACTTTTTAGCATCCACGGAAAATAACTTTCTAAAGATTATAGAACCCAAGTGACCTAAGAAAATTGTCCTTGACAACTAGATTTATTACTAATATTATCATAAAACATTGGGGCACACTATCTAGGACTATATAATCTTAAAATATTTCTTGAGAAAGATTGTTTATTATGGGAAACTGAAGCTAGGAAAACCACCAACACAGATAATGTGTGTTTCCACCACCACTATAGAGGAAGAAGGTGAATAGAAATAAATTACTAGTAATAATATAAAAAATTTAGTGATTGGATGACTATAAAAACAATCAAACAAACTCATGATATCCTTAAAGCATGGTTAAAATGACCATGTGTTCCCCTAATCTCTTCTGCTACGGAACAGACTACTCCATCAAATCCATGGCCCTCAAAAGGCCAGGATTATAAGAAATGACATGGATAAATAGTATAAAATAATCACAATAAGGTGAACCTACATTAGGGAAAAATTTATCCTTGACTCTATTGGACTTCATGCCTTCAGTCCCAAGAGAATAGGCATCACCCCACCAAATGGTACAACATGAACTATCCCAAAAAACGGTACCATGGGAATCATACCGCCAGAAATAATCCACATTGGATAAAGAATTAATTTTCAGTTTCATTAACTTTATAAACATAATGGGTCCATTCTCTGATTATGAGTAGTCTTAGGAGCTCAAATTCCTTGTTCCAAGCTAAGAAACAATATTTAGAGGTCACAGAATCCAAAGAGGCAGGGGAATATACAATCATGGTTGAAACCAATATCTCACCCATATCCCCTCTATATCCATTTATGTTGTCGAGACTCATACAATATCCCTTCACTAAGCATGGCAAGATAATGAAATCAACACCACCTTCACAAAGAGTCTTCCAATCCCAATAATTCTAAAAGATTTACTAGAAGGGGTGAAGTAGTCTCATCATCCCAAATAGGTGGTATAGTGACCCATGATTATCATACATAGATATTACATATATTTAGATGAATATTCATTAAATTACACAAACACATTCCTAAGGATCATAAATTTATAGTGCATTTGGATACAAGACACAAAATATTCTTATTTCTTAAAATATCATCAACATATCCAAGAAATATCTTTTCACATAGTGCCTTTTATAGACATACCCTACTAAAACCCATTATTCATAACCTGGGGAGAGGAAACATAATAAACAGTGATCTCATATGCTCAGTAAGGGTAAACAAGGGAGATACATCAGAATAACATGAACGTAAGGGTATGATAACATGATCATAACATTTTAAAACCAAATCATGTATATCAAAGATCATAATATTGAGTCATGGCCTAAATATTGGTAGTTTATAAGACATAGATCATAAATAAATCCAATAACATTATCCATGAGAGCATAACATTGGCATAATACATGGAATCGTGGAATAAACTTAAGTATAAAAAATAATAATTCCATATTAGTCCAGGCTAACTTCCAAGGATATCATAGTCTAATGGGTTAACTCCCCAAACCATCATAGTAGTTAAGGTTCACTCATAAGACCATTATAGCAGAAAAGGTCCCTTACTGAACTAGGTTCACTCTACATTTCAATCCTATCTCTATCATGATATCTAAATATTAGCACATGCATTGAAGAGGGATATAGTTCTCACTACTCACATAATTAAAATCATATGTACGTGTTCCATAAGTTCCAAAAATATTCATTATATTATAACCCATGAAGTAAGATGGGTTCTATATACATTTCTTCATATCGTAACTTGTTTCAAAGAGATATATTTCATAGTCATTTCATCATTTCATAATAATATAACTCATGGAAAGAAGAATGTTTCATAAATATCATGTCATTATAAATATAAACCATTTAGAGAAATAATAAAAAATTTATCTTGTATCATATCCCTAGTAAGGAATAGGTCACATCAACGGATGTCATCTTAGATGGAAGATGTTTTGAAAATTCACTTGGAAATTTTCTTAAGTAAAATAAATTTTCTTGAAAAAAAATTAAACCAAAAAATTTCATAAAATACCATGGAAATAATTTTTTCAAAATAAACTTGAAAACATATAAATGAGTCTTTAAAAATCATTTAAAAATTTTATTTGGGAAAATATCCTTTCCACTTTAGAAACAATTTTTAAAACATAAAAAAAATTAAAATCATTTTATTTGAAAATAAACTTGAAAAAATATAAATTAATATTCAATTTAAATAATGTTCATTATGGCATGAAATTTTTTTCATGTTGTATTTGTTAAAATAAATATTTCCTTTATATTTTCAGTAAAATCCAAATGGACATTGTTTGCAAAATGACATGAATATTCTCTCAAAACATTTTGGAAAATTTTAAAAATGGGTAAAAATGTATTTAATAAATCATCTGAATAATGTTAAAACTTTTATTAAAACATTTTTATAAAACATTATTTTGGAAGAAAAATGGTTTTTGATCCTAAGAGAGAAATAAAGACGATTTTTCTTAAAAACATTATTTTGAACTCTTGAGTACAAAAAGAGAGGAAAATAAAGGGAAAATATTTATTCTCTATAAATAACTAAATTATAAGAAAATAAATTAGTTTATTGAGATATATATCATAATTTTTCCTAATTTTAAGCATAATCATGAGAAATTTCAGTAGGCAATGAGATTGTAACCTAAAACCCTAACCACTTTGGTATCTTTGAATCATAAGACCCATGAAAGAATAAAATTAATTAAATATCATAATATCATGATAATAAATATATACATGATATTATATTTCAAAGTGTTCCTATATACACATTATAAAATAAGATAGGAACATGACATAATATATGTATCAAAAAAGGAAAATTGAGACAGCAATCCCTTACCGCTTTGGTAAATTTTGAACCAAAAAACCCATGAAATAAATATCATCCAATGGATATGTAAATAAAAATAATTTTAATTATAATAACCCTAAAATAAATTCATGGTTAGTATATTCACCGCATAAAATAAATAGGTATTGAATATGGAATGTGTCTCAGAGAAGTAAAAAAGTGAGATGGAAATCCATTACCATAAGTCTCAAATTCCTTTAAACATGTTCTAAATTCATATATAATAAATATAAGTTTGTTATAAATATATTAAAACGAATAAATATATATATAATACCATATATTATTTACTTATCACCTTTTATTACCCATTTATTAACAATTTCATGTTAAAATCATGTTTCGGGAAATAAATGCTTTGTTTTTCATGTATGTTTTGATTTTTTATTTTTGTTCCTTTTAATTTGATCATGGTTCCATTATATTTATAATGTTAAAAATTATATAAATATAATACATATTCATTATATATTTATTTATATTAATCCATAAAAATTAGACATAAAGAGGGAAATACATCATTCATGGAGACAGTAGGTCATACATACGTATGAATGTTGTTTCCATTTTCTCGATGGATTGAAAAAAAAAGTTACATAATATATTACCATTAAAGAATAATTATTATGTAATATATTTAATTTATATTCACTAAATTTATTCTTAATACCTTACATGTAAATCATAAGTGAATATGAATTATGTCGCTTCGCGAGGCGGTAGTCCTTCGTACACACTTTCGACAATTTCATTTTCCATTTGATTGAAGCGGAGATGGATATATCTTATTATAGTAACATAATAACATATTAGTATATTGTAGATGCTTTTTTTATTATATTATAATTGTTAATATATAATTTTAGGTGGAAAAATAATAAATAAAAAGGAGTTTAGTGAAGATAATTACCTTTGCTTAGAAGCACATCATTTCCATCCAATAGCCCGAAGGCCTTCATTTTTTATTGATTTTTGATAATCCACCTTTCAAGGGGTGAGGTGGAACCATTAAAATACCCGTAGGCATAAGTATTACTTTTCCTTGTAGTCCTTAGAGGAGTCCATTTCCCGTATGCCTCAAACATTACATACAACCGAGACTAAATACTTGGAACTTCTCCTCCCAGCATATTCATTGTGAAATAAGCTCTCTACCTTCGTATGTCTATTCATCTAGGCTATCTCATGCATGCATAGGATTGTCCTGATGGTAGGTTCCATACCCTCTCATTCTTGTAATATTTATAGCTTCTATTGTGGTGAAATCTCCTTGCCCATCCTCCTATAGAGCTTGTTCCTTATAGGTTTTCTGGTTTACATCTTCACTAAAGGTGTCTCAAAGGCCTTGAGGTGGCCCGAAGGCCTTAATGGACCAAATTATTGGGTGGAACGAAGGCCTTAAAGGAATCGGGGATCAAATCGGTGTCCCAAAGGCCCAAACGGGGGAAAATTCCCAGCTGCTATAGTGTCAAACAGTGTCTGCTACAGTTCCCACTACAGTCCCTGCACAGTTCCCACTACAGTACCTGCTATAGTACCTACTATAGTACCCTAGAAATTTTTCCTCCACCTGGATTTGATTCCGGGTCACCTAGATGCACTTAAGTGTCCCCACCAACTAGGCTGAGGCTCATGTGCGAATCACATCCTTTGGATCTTTTATTGAAGACCGTAATGTTAGTCTATTAGGAGGAATAGAAGATCTATAAAATGGATAATTATGTTGGGGGTGGATTTTGGTTGGTTTTTTATAAAATATATGGATTTATAGGTGTGTATAGTGGAATGGTGGTGGTGGCCTTTTATAAGTGGGGGAAAGGAACCTACTTGGAAACTACTTGATAATTTCCCCAAAGAATCCAAAATAAGAAAGTAATTCACAAGAAAAAAGCTTCCAATTGAACATAGATTCAAAATTGTAGAGGATAATATTGAAATATACCCATTAAAAAGGAATTATAAAAATTTTATAGTTATTTAAACCATTATATTCTTAGTTTAACCCCCCTGGTAAACCCATTTTTACCTTAATTGTGGTGATTAGTTTTTTACTCTTTTCACTATTCGTTATGGTGATAAATTATATTAAACATATTATATAATATTAATTACTATGATTCCAAATATTTAATCCATTTTTCAAAATTCTATTCAAAAAAGGAGAAATTTTTTAATTTAACATTTAACCTGCAAACGCAGCAAGAAAAAGGTTTTCCAAAGAGAGAATGTTCAAAAGTTTAAAAAGTGTTTAAATAAAAAATCCATATGAAATTAATTTAAATGACCTAAATTGGATTAATTTATATATAATTGAACTATTTTTACATTTAACATCATCTTTAAATAATTTTTATGTTTCTAAATTCTTTAAAAGAAATGAAAAATCTTAATAAAAACCATTATTTTCAATATTCATAAAAAAATATATTTTTAGTAAATTCTTAAAAATTCACTTAGAGATAATTCTAACATTATGTTTTAAAAAATGAATTTTGTTTTATCAAATAAATTTTACAAAATTCTTATAAATTAATTTTAAAATAAGTGTTCCAAAGGAAATAAAATTGATTTTTAGAATAATATAGTTTTTAAGCATGAAATTATATTTATTATTATACATTGTCTGGAAAACACATGATATGAATGTTAAATATTTTATTGAATATATAATATATAAATTTTTTAAATTAATTAAATAAAATATTTGGATAGTTTATTGATGTAAAACACATTTGTGCGCATAAAAATAGTTTTTTAAAATTTTCTTTATTTTAAAAATGTTTTTATTTTCATTTATAACTAATTAATCACCAAATAATTCATTATATATACATGTGTAAATAATATTTTCATAATATATTTAATATTATTCATAAATTAAATCCCAATGGCCATGTGATAACTATTATATTAAATAATTATATTTCAATAATAGGCTATGTTTCGTTTAAACTCGGTGTTTTGTGTAACATAAGCTACACTTAGTATTGCATGTACAATATGATAAACTCAGTGCTACATGTAATTTAAGTTAAAATATATTTTTTATATAAAGTAAAATATTAATGATATAATGTTTATTTGAAAATGAAAACATTCCCTAAACTTTTGAGGTGTTACATTCTACCACTTTAAGATGGATTTCACCCTTGAAATTAATTTATTTACTACCAAAAATTGAGGAAACTTCTTCCTCATTACATCCTCAGTTTCCCACATAACTTCTTCACACTATATGTTTGAACACAAAACATTGACCACATGAGTTTTATTGCTTCATATCACTTTCTCTGTTCAATCTAGAATCTAAATCAATTTTCCCTTATAAGAAATATTGTGCTCTAATAGTACAACCTCTAAGTTCAGTACATGTGATGGATTAGGTATATACTTTCTCAAGAAAGATACATGGAACAAATCATGAACTTGATATTTGTTTATTATAAGTTCCAAGTGATTATCTATGATATAATACAATAAATAATTTCAAAGGGACTATTATACTTAGGGGTTAGTTTTCCCTTCTTTCTTCTATGGATAAATTCATAGAAACACTTTCTCACCTAATTCAAATTCTTGATCATATCAATGATTATCAGAAAAAAATTCATCAACATTATATTTCCCTTATGTGTTACTGAATGGATCTAAACTTGTCTTCCATTTCATTAGAAATATTAATTCATAATAGCTTTAATTCTATAACTTCATTCCAGTACATTGGAGCTCTACACTTCTTTCTATAAAGGGATTTAAAAGGTGGCATATGAATGCTAGAGTGACATATATTTTTGTAAGAAAAAACAACTAGGGAATTTTTTTGATGCCAAACACCTTTTAAATCCATATAAAAACATCTTATTATATCATATAGGGTTTTAATTGTTCTCTTAGGTTGACTATCTATCTGAGGATTATACACAGTGGAGAAACATAACTCCATATCAAGAGCATGCTAAAGAATTTGTCAAAACTTTGTAGTAAATTTTATATCCATATTAAATGTAATAAAATGTGCAACTCCATGAATTATTAACACTTCCTTAATGAATATTCAGTAAATCATATCTAGAGAGAAACAACCTCTGATGTCAATGAAGTTTTCTAACTTCATAAGGTGATTGACTAAAACCCATAATTTCTTCAATATCAAAGATATGATAAGCTATAAGGGTTACCAATACCTTTAATCATATTTTCTCAAAGTTTAAATGAATTCCTCCTCAAATAACTTTTTCACTGAAACATATACAAAACCAAAGCATTGTATTACCATACATTTATCTTAAAATTTCATTAATCTTGATAAAATTCTATTACATAAAACCCCAAAAGGGGTTTCAATTAATTTAAACTTATAATCATCCTTAAACTCATAAACCCATAATGGTATCAATATATCTTAAGTTAATCTTATATATATATATATACACTTACAAATTTTAATTCACCCTTTATTCAATATATAAGCTCTTATCTTATACAAAAAATATTTTCATTAAAAGATTGGATTCATCCTTGTACTGATAAAATATAAAATGTGGTTTTATTATTCTAGAATCCACGTAGAGATAGATAATCACATGAAATTTCATTAAATAATCAACGATAATATTTTTATAAGGCTCATTCATGCAAAATAAAACATGAAATTCCCAACTACATATGGGAGGACAAGTCATCCCTAATTATCATGATTCACTTCATCAATTGTGATTTCAAAATATTTCCACTTGTCATTTTTTTAGAGTTTGTTTTTTATTATCATCCACATTTTCCCTTGGATTAGGTCATTAATTATCATAATTCCCAAACTCCTTACACTTGAAACACTAGTTCATGGGTGGTGAATTCTGTTGATCTCTCTATCTATTAATTTCGTTAACTATCCTCTTCACATTAGTCTTATATTATTTTTCTTGATGGATAAGATTTCCACACTTTTAATTCCCTCTCATTCCATTCATACATTCACCTAAGTTATTCTTCCCACATTTCTATCAAGTATTTGGTTGAAATTTCTTTCCACCATGTGACTTATTGGAGTTCACATGAGACTCAATCTTCCTTTTATTATAAAAACCATTGTAATTAGTTTGAATCTAAAATTTATATTTCTACCTTAAGTTCACATTGAATTAATTTTTGGTAGTTAATAAAATATCTTATAGCCAATGAAATTTGAAAACTTTCACTTAAGACAACAAAAAATTGTTCAATTTGTATTTCTGGACTAATGATTAAACCTGAATACTACTATGCAAGACTTTTAAAATTTTCTTTTTCAGTACCAATAGATTCTCCAACCTTCTATTTGAGATTTATAAATTCATTCTACATTCTTTTTTATAGAATAATATGGATGTACTTACTAAAAAATATCCTCCTAAAATCATCCCATTACATGTATTCAATTATCACCTCTTGAATCATATTCTTAATAAGGTTCCACCATTGATATCTTTTACCTTACAAATAATAGATAGTCAAAATGACTATTTCATGTTCTAAACACCGAATATTGGAGAATATTTTTTCAATGGTACTAATCAATTTCTCAATAAATAGTGGATCAGCATAACCACTTAAATAATTTGGGTATTCATTCATGAAGAACTCAAAAAAATATTGTTCCTTAATTTTTTCATTTGGAAGTTCAGAACAATTCAATGCTTGATAAAGTTGTGTGACCATAGTAAAGAGATTTTTCATTCTAACACCCATAACGTTCAGTTTCTTGGGAGGAAAATCATTTCATTGTCCATTGAATTCATTATTAACGAGGTTACCTTAGGTTTTATCCATTGACTAAAACCATAAATCATAGTTTGAGAAACAATAATCATAGTGTAAAACCACATGATCATGAAAAATCATTTATTGGAAGTCTAAATCATGACACCTTATTTTCAATCTATATGACACTGTAGGCTTAATCTAAGAAACCATGGTCATTATTCAAATTCTATGTGATAGTTTATAAAGAGTTTGTGATTTTCCAAAACATATCCCCTGGGAGTGTCAAACTATGTGTACATTACGGCCCATTATCATGTACCAGGTGACTATCGATTCCAAATCATGCACTCTTTTAAAATTTATTACCCTTATGTACCTCTATGCTAGATCCATATCCACTTGTAGTTTCAAGACATGAATTTTATTGATTAGAAACCAATTATCTATCCTTTACAAAAATTCCAAGACATTTTCTTATACTTTGACTCAATCTTTGAATTGTCCTTTAATGTATCCATAAAAATATCCTTAGAATATCCCTAGGGATATCACTGATTTTTTATCATCCTGGTTTCTAATGGTTAACTAAAACTTTCCTCTAATACCAATTTTAGAAACCCATGATTATCATACATTTATATTATATCTTTTTAGATGAATATTCATTACATTACACGAACACATTCATAAGTATCTTAAACGTATAATGCCTTTAGAGACTAAACACAAAATATTATTATTTATTAAAATAACTTACACATATACCACAAATATATTTCCACACAGTAATATTCATAAACATACCCTAATTAAAAACATTCTCCATAACCTGGGGTGAGTAAACCTAAGAAAGGGTGAGAACAGATGCTCATTAAGTGTAAACAAGGGAGATACGTAAGAATAACATGAACTTAATTGTATGATAACATGAGAATAACATTTTAAAATCATACCCTTCATATCTAATATCATAATCATAAGTCATGGAATAAATATTGGCAGTTTATAAGACAAGGATCATAATAAAATCATGAATATGTGCCATAATATTATAACATTGGAATAAAACATGGAATTTTTTCATACATATAATTATATGAAATCATTTATATATTAGTCAAGGATCACTTCCAAGTTTATCATAGTGGAATGGTTTTACTACCCAAATTATCATAGTATTCAAGGTTCAATCCCAAGACCATCCTAAAAGAAAAATTTCCTTAATGAACTGGGTTTACTACCCATTCTTGTCTTGTTTATCAAATGAGATATAAATATTTACTCAATGCATTGGAGGGAGATGTAGGTCCCACTAATAATATTATGAAAATCATATCTATGTGTTCCAAAATATCATAAAACATTCATCATATCTAAACCATAAAATTAAATGGGTTTCATAAACATTTCATCATATATTGAATTTATATTTATATAATTTTTCCTCATTACCTTCAATTTAAATCATAATTGAAAATGAATCTTGACACTTCACGATGTGGTAGTCCACCATATACATGATTGATGATTTCATTTTCCATTTGATGGAAGTGGATATGGATATAGGTTATTACATTAACATAATAAAATATAAGTATATATTAGACACACTTTTTATTATATTGGAGGTTTTAATAAATAATTTAAGTTGTAAAATGAATAAATAAAAATAAGGAGCTTAATGAAGATAGTTAACTTTTCTTAGAAGCACCTCATTTGTATCTCTTATTAAGGACCCCAGTGTTGGTCTTTTTAGGAGGAACAGAAGATCTAGAACAAGATAAGGATTTTTAGGAGGTAATTTACAAGGTTTTTTTGAACTATATATAATGATATGTGTAAATAAGTTAATTTTCTTGTGGAATGGGGTAAAGGAATTCACTTTGAAACTACTTTGAAATTTACAAAAATAATCCAAAATAATAGTCATTCAAAAGAAAAAAAATTAAAAATGAGCATATATTAAAAATTGAGAATGATAATATTGAAATATTTCTATATAATATGAATTTGAAAATTATTATAGTAATTTTAATCTTTAACTTCTTAGTTTAACTTTTCACCACAACTGCGGTAGTTAACTTTTTACTATTTTTACAATTCATTATGGTCAAAAAATTTATTAAACTTATTAGATAATATTAATTAATCTGATTCTAAATATAGAATCCATTTTTAAAATTCCATTTATATAATTGGAAAAAAAATATTTTAAAATTAAACCCAGAAATGCGATGAGAAATCAGTTTTCCAAACAGAAAATGTTCCGATGTTTAAAAAGTTTTTAAATAATAATTCAATATAAAATTGATTAAATTAACCTGAATTGGATTAATATATATAGAATTAAACTAATTTTACTTTTAAAACTATCTTTAAACAATTTGTATATATTTAAATTCTTTTAAATAAATGACAATTCTTAATAAAAACCAGTATTTTTCACTATTCATAGAAAAAAATATACTTTCAAAAAATTATTAAAAAGTAACTAATGGATAATTTTAAAATTTTGATTTAAAAAATTATGTTTATTTTTTAAAATAAATTATCTAGAAGTGTAAAATTTTAATTTTAAAATAAGTTTACCAAAGGCGATAGAACTATTTTTTAGAAAAATGCAGTTTTTAAGTGTAAAATTTGATTTATTTTTATCTGTTTTATAAAAAACACATAATATGAATGTTAAATATTTTATCGAATTTATAATATATAAATTTATTTAAATTCATTCACCAAATATTATTTTGTTAATTTATTCATGCAAAACACATTTGTGCGCATATAAATAGTTTTTCTGAAATAGATTCCATTTATTTTTTAAAGAATTTTATATTAATTTAAAATTAATTATTCACCAAATAATTCATTATATATTCATTTTTATACCATATTTTCATAATTTTTTTAATCCAATTCATTTTCTCCATTGCAATTTCTAGGTGATAACTATTATATTGAATAATAATTTTTCAAAAGTATGATGCATTTCATTTAAACTTAGTGTTTCATGTAATGAAAGCTACACTCAGTGTTTCATGTAACACAAGATACATCCTGTGTTTCATATAATACATGATAAACATGGTTCTTCATATAAAAAGTATCAAGGAGCATAATTTTATTTGAAAAATAATATTTCACAAAATATCGGGGTTTTATAGGTAAGTAGCCCAAAATGGTCTAGTATATCAATAAAGATGCCTTTAACATTTGTGAAACCACCAGACTCATCTACCCTAGTCACATCATTCCCTATAATTCCTATAAAGGAGTAGCTCCCTATTGGAAGATATATACCTTTGACTCAAAAAATTATATCATGAAGTATTTTTTCATGGTACCAGTGAAACTTTCAGTTTTAGATGCTTTCAATATGTCAAGGGATCTAAAATAATCACTTGTAGATGCTCTAATAATCCCTCAAGTGTTTGAAACATAAGTCACTACTACTAAAGTATATCGTGCAGATGTCCACTCTGTAGAATTTCATGTGGTTATCTATTTCACTGAGCAATATAGTGATGTTGTTATATAGAAACATATAGTCCCTTGTATGTATCTAGAAGATTATATTACATTGAAATCCATTGACATTTCATTAATAATAGATTGGGAGTCAAACACATTCCAGTAAGGCCACTCCATAGATTGAGTTATGTTAGAGCTAATATATCCCCTTATGCTCTAATGATTCAATGGTATGATAAAAGTGAACAAAAACCCCTTAGTTGCATTAAGATTAAAGATCAGTTTGGAGATCTAGTTTCAGACTCTAGGTTCTTGGTCATCTAGAAATATACAACTTTCAATGTCTAGTTGGGAAGGCCTTAGCTTCACCAACAAATTGAGATCCCTTCATCATATCATCAATTCCTCAAATAATATAGTAGTTCTAATATTGGGATGATAGATGGTGGTAAATATTTATTTGAATTTTGTGAATATCAATATATTGATGCATGATTATATATTAGAGAAGCGAAACAACCCATAATTGATGGTGTCACTCATTTTACCACCGAAAATGGTCTATAAATGACCCCAAATAACCCATTCAAAGAACTTGGGGATGAATATATGTTTTTTATCAGTTATCTCAATGAAGAAATCTCATATTAAGATATGTGATCACCAGTATTCATGATATTGACCACATCAATTGAATATGAGGATGATAAATAAGTCTTTGATTTACCTATTTGTAGTGATACCTTAAATTAAAAGGATCAAACTTAATGCCCCAAACTTCATCAGGTATCCACTTCTTTATCAAAATCTGAGGAAGTCATTATATTATCATTAGAAAACAGATCTCAAAAACATTGATCCCCCCATCCTCATTAATCCCCCTTTGTCTCCCATACATCCTAAAATATACTTAGAGGAGGAGGAGGAGGATGAAGATAAAGAATAAGAGGAGGAGGAATACGGCCTTTGATACGCTCCTTCGATATTCAATGAATAAGTCTCTAAAAATGTCGATAAACTCTATAATATAAATATAGGTACATAGGAGGATCATATAATGATGTTTATCGACACAAATATACCTCTAGATGAGTGGGAAATTTACACCTATTTTTTAAATCAGCATCGATATGTGTTTTCTTGTAATTATAAATAAATTCCAAGCTTTGATCCCAATGTGGCTACCCATCACATAGTATTTCTAGGAGATCACTGTTGTTATAAGCAGATATCTATAAAAAATATGTGAAAATTTCCACTAGGGTTTAAGCTAAAATTAACAACCTCATCAAATACAACTTCAATCAAGAAGTCCAATACCCAAAATATATCACCAACATTTCCCCCATCTAGAAAAATAATGGTAAGATCATGGTTTTCATCGATTTTGTATACCTTAAATGGCACTATAAGAAATTTGAAATTCAGGTTCCGATTATAAAACTTCTGATCAATGCAATAGATGTATATAAATCCATCTATTTCATGTATGGATATTTAGGTTACAACCAAATCAGAATGTCCCCAGAAGAAAAATAATCCAATACATTTAGGGCCCCTGTGGAGTATTCTACTATTGGGTGATTCTCTTTGGTTTAAATAATGTGGGAACTACATACCAACATTCCATGAATTTAATCTTCAAAACCTTCTAAGGAAAATTAGTTGAGTGTTATGTTGACAATTTGGTTTTAAAATAACAGAAATGTTCATATCATCTTACCTATTGATAAATATATTTTCATGAACTATGACAACATAGTCTAAAAATGAACCCCCTGAAATTTGATTTCGGAATTATCTCAAGAAAATTTCTCTACTTTATAGTATTCCATCATTCCATAAAAGTTAACCCTAAATAAACTAAGGAAATATTGGGTATGTCACCCCTATAAACCTCAAAGATTTCATAGGACTATAGGGAAAACTTTCTTACATTATATGCTTCATAGAAAACCTCACAACAAATTTTTTCCCTTAACCAAGTTTATGAATAATTGGATCATATTTTAGTATACTTATGACTACCAAGAATAATTTTATAGCCTTAATAAATATCTCTTGATCCCACTAGTACAGATAACACAAGTTGAATAAAATCTTCTCATATTATATGTGATAGCTCTAGAATAGTCTCTAGGGTCCTTCGTCACATAGAAAAATTGTTTTAGTAGTGAAAAAAGCTGTTATTATCTTATTACTACCATGCTTTAAACTGATACTCAGTATTTACATATCGAGAAGAACTATTTGACACTAGTTTTTGAAATTCAAAAATTTAGCCACTATTTAAAATACCATAAGGTCCATTTAATCTCTTGAAATGACCTACTTAAATATATCCTCAATAATACCATATTTAATATATGTTTGGAATGATGGAAATTCATTCTGAAACAATTAGATATTCAGTTCATACCGTAAAAAGTGATAAAAGGATTGGCCTTGGAAAATTTATTCGTAGAACATCCCTCTATAGAAAAAGTACCGATGAGTATCAAACTTCTATACAAGGATTTCTTCTCAGTTCAAGACTCTATCCAAATGTGGTAAATTTATTTTGATGGTGTATCTATAATCCCAACCAGAAAGAACATGGAAGACCCTAAGAATGAAAAATTTGGGTTAGGAGTCATTCTTATTTCTCCAGCAAAGGTAGTTTTGCCCTACTCATTCCTACTAATAGGTGGTTGCACTGACAATGAGGCTGACTACCAAGCCCTTTTTTATGCTTGGAATTGGATTTATAAATACCATTGACTCACTTGAGATTCAAACGTGACTCCTAGTTAGTGATTAAGCATATCAACAGTGGTTATTCCATCAGAAAAAATATATATTTTATCCCCTTAATTATGTTTGAGGGTTGATGGAATAATTCTCCTCTAATCCAACACAACTCACATCCCACATTCACAAAATTCTCAATAATATGTATTATAATATTTTTTTATATCCTTGGTAGATCTAAATTAGGATGACATAGTCATCAATATTGCCTATCGTAGAATGGTATCTACATTGGTTCATAGTAGCTTGGAAGAGATCAATGTGGAAAATTATGCCTTTTAACTAGATAATAATATGAATGGTTGGATGATTCCAAACCTATAATACCTATAAAATGGGACCCTTCCATCAAACAAATATAAAAATGAATAGATTCGATGATTGGAAGTCAATTTCACTCTTTATGATAGTTCGGGTCATCATATGGCTCTTTATAAGTGAAAATTTTATGGATTTCTCTTTGTATATGTTGACCCAGAGGAGACAAATGATGCCATGAAGGAAGTTCACACTATTTCTTGTGGTTTCCATCAGTCAGGAACCAATATTTATCACCAAATTATGAGGGCTGGGTATTTATATCCTTCAATGATGTAGGATTTCACATAATTCATCAAAAAGTGTCATTATTACCAAGTGAATTCCAAATTCATCCATCAACCCCCAAAGTTTATACACATAGTTAAATACTTCTATCCATTCTCTGTATAGGTAATATATGTTGTAGGGGCATACCCTCCATCTACAGCCAAACAGTTCATATACAACCTTACCACTACTGACTTCTTCTCCAAACAGGCTGATGCAGTACCTCTTATGAAATTTGGGACCAAGAGTATCATAAATTTCCAGAATTCAAACATCATCACCAAATTTGGTGTCCCTCACACAATACTGACAGACAGCTCTTGGTATTTCGAATTGAATAAGTTGTACTATGAGTACAACATCGAATCAAACCATTCTTCCCATTACCATGCAGCATAAAATGGATAGATAAATACCTTAAATAAAACACTATATAGTATTATCCAAAAAATAGTGGATAGAAAAAAAAAAGAAGTCTTGGACTGAAAATATCCTACATGCCTTGTGGGCCTATTTCACTACAACCCACACTACTATTGAGGTGATTCCATACTCATTGGTTTCAATAACATAGTAAGTACATCCCATTGAGGTCTAATTTCCCTCACTCCAAATATCTATTTATGGGAAACTATCAGATGATGAGAAATAAAATAAGTGGTTGTATGAGTTAGAGAGACTCAATGAGAAAAAAATTTATACCTTACACCACTTAGAGGTTCAGTAGAATCGAATAGCATGAGCCTTTAATAAGAAATTTTTCCTTCATTCATTATTCTAAGGAAAACTAGTTTTGATTATCAAGACGTCGATGATACCTAGGAAGAAACCTCTAAGGACTGAGCTAAAATGGGATGGTCATTTTTCTATCTATAAGGTCTATTATAAAGGATCATATTCATTGATCACCATGGATGGTGGGAAAACTACAACCCCAACCAATGAAAAATTTCTCAATAAATATTTCATGTGATTAATAATTCATAGTTCTAGTAATAATCCTTAAAATAAAATACATTTTAGTCCTTTATATATGACTATAAACTACATAGATTTCCTTTTCGATCGACCATAAAAAAACATGACTGATTTTTCCTAGCCGCATGACATTAAATTTCATGGAAATGTCCTCCTTGTGCATCTTTAAATTTCATAATGCCTTTGGCCCTCACCAGAGAGGATTCTACCTCTATAGTATTAATCATCCACCGAAAAATATTCCTAGAACTACATGTGTATTGATTCTACTATCAATTATATATGTATTTATTTCTAAATATTATATCCCAATCTAGTTATGAATGCTCTTAACATTTGGCCTCTCATTCACCCCCTCAATGTGTTTAATTTAATTTGAAATTTTCAAGACATTAGGCCTCTATTGGACACCCTATTTGCAATATGTTAAACCTTTTTGTGTCATTAAATTATCTCCAAATCACACAAACCAATTTCCTAGTCATATAACCTAAAACTATAAGACATAATATTCTGAGAAACATGACTTTAAACTACCTAGAACAATGTCCTTATCGCATAACATTAAATGTTATAATGTCTCTTCCTCACCCTAATATGTTAAACTATGTGTTTAATGTCTTTTACACAATAATTCAAACTTTAGAATCCATATCCTTATTGAAATATGTTAAATTTTATTGTAAACATCCTTACTATATGAAATAAAATCGCATCATACTTTGGCCCTCACCTAAGAGGACCTTCACTTTCAGTGTCATTCATCTACCACATTATGTTGTAGAACTACATACAGATTAATTATCATTTCATGGGATATGTAGTGGCACCTAGACACCCCGTCTCAGAACTATCTGCATGTTTTTCCTTTAGGTGATACTGTCTTCACTACCATTCAGGTCTTGATGGATTCATTCACGTTGGGTTTATTGTTTCTAGATAGAGAATCCATCTCACCCTCACCATGGTCCTATTCAGATGACCTAAAACTAAAAGACACTTGTCATGACCCGTCCCCTGGGGCCTGTTCCGTGACTACCCCAAGCCCGCCTTTCATAGGCCAGGGGCTGGTGACTAGCACCAAAAGGAATATCCCCTAAAACCGGGAAGGAATTGCCTTTATATCCTATAAACACACTCAACCAAGCACACAAAAAGATACGATCACAAGTAAACTGTATAGAAAAAGGAGTGTTGAAAGTAAGAGGGGCTGGAATACAAACCCAACAGTAAAGGTACAAGTACAACTGGAAATAAAATACAACTGAAAAAAGATAAGGACAGTTATTAGGTCGTCCTCCGAGGTTCATATCTGAAGGGTAGGTACAGATCACCTCCTCCGCACTCCATGTCTGCCCGTCTCCTCAGTACTCCATGTCCACCCTTCTCCTCTGTGTACGGACACGCCATATGGTCCACCTCTATGCACCGTCCAGTCCTGGTACCTTCAGCCCCGATCAGCGATGTCTGTCATCTGCACCAAACACAACAAGGTGTGGGCGAAGTCCGTGCAGGGGTGAGTATAATGATACTCAGTGGGGACCCCGAGACCCTTAAGGTCTCACAAAATCCACAAATGATAAACCACAAAGCATGAAATCAAATGACTACCCTACTTAGGTATATGCCCATACATATACCTACGTTATCAAGTATACCCATCTCAATCATGAGAAAACATGTTGTCCAACCCAAAATCCCAAATCTCCACTATTCCAAAAAGGTAGGAATACCACAAAGGTAAGTACCACACAGGTACGCCACACAGAATAATACCACCAAGGTATTACCACGAAGTAAAGTACCACACAGGTATGGAATCATCTTAAAACAAGTATAACTTAGGTGTGGTAGTAAATATGATTAGATATAACTACTGAATCATCTTACTCGGTTAAGAGTCAGACCCACAAAGGATCCTAAATCATCATCAGACCCACAGAGGATCGTATTACATCGTCAGACCCACACATGATCCTAGTACCTCGTCAGACCCACACAAGATCCTAGTATATCATTAGACCCACATAGAATCCTAGTATATCGTCAGTACATCGTCTGACCCACACAGGATCCTATTACATCGTCAGTACATCGTCAGACCCATACAGGATCCTAGTACATAGCCAGTACGTCGTCAGACCCACACAGGATCCTAGTACATCATCAGACCCACACAGGATCCTAGTACATCGTCAGTACGTCGTCAGACCCACACAGGATCCTAGTGCATCGTCAGTACCTCGTTAGACCCACACAGGATCCTAGTACATCTTCAGTACGTCGTCAGACCCACACATAATCCTAGTACATCATCAGACCCACATAGGATCCTAGTACAATGTCATAGCCAGCTACAGGGTTCCCGCACTAAGCTCGCTTGTCTCCGGGAGGGTCCACTCCTCAATACATTGGTTGATAATACATCTGCCATTAATTACCATGAGGAGATATCCCAAAGGTCCTCCATGTCATAGGGGTCTCAATGCAACAAACGGTCTGTCAATCGGACGTCTGGTCTGTAAGTTATTGTCCTTTTAGTCCTGAGGGCCCGGTTGGATTCCTGGTCGATCCAACCTGATTATTCCCCAAATTTATCCAAATCTCAAGTGGGTAGTATCAAAAATTCCTGCCTCTATCCAAGGTTTCTATCTCCATAGACCGTTCGTCAAACGGATGCCTGGTGCCAAAGATATGGCTGTAAGAGTGAAAATTGATCGAAGTTGGTCTGGGTCCGGTCTGACCCGGTCGGACCGACCTGGCCTGGGCCGACCCAGTTTCGGTTGACCCAGACCAACCCGTTGGGTCCATCCCGGCCCGTGGTGCGGCAGGGCACCGTATTTTGGCGGGGAGGATGCTGTGCAGCGGGGTGGACGTTGTGCGGCGGGGAGGCGACGATGTGGCGGGGCAACCGTGGTGTGGCGGGGAGGTCACGGTGTGGCGATCCACCGCGGCTGCCCAGATGGCCATCCATCCTCTCCGCACGGCACGGTCACACGTCGTTCCTTCACCAGTGGCCGATATCAAGCTGGCTGCCCTTCCCTCACTGTTGCGACACATGGTCATGGTTCTCTTCTGTCGGGTGGCACGGTCACGTCGTTGCCTTCGTTGCGGCTAGTCGTGGTGTCGGTCGCCATTCATATGCCCCACCGGTGTCAGTTTCCATCCTCCTCCATCACGAAGAACGCACCAAAATAAACACAATGATTTAGCGGAGTGGTCGGGCCATGTTTTTTTGGCCCACACCATCCGCGTTAGAGCGGTAGCAAGCGGCTCAATTATTTCTTGAATTATGAAAAACATCAAGAACGGTAAGGGAATATTTAAAACGAAAAACCCTACTAGATACCCCGTAACAACCTCCTACAAAGAGGAAAGAATCGAGGGTCAACTCGATAGTCGGTTGACCCACGTTCTTCATATAAATTCAAGAATGGGGAGGAGGAAAATAAAAAATTCTCAAATGAAATAACTCCCTACCTTGAATGTTGGAGAATCGTCCACACTTGCTGGGGGACCGTGTTCTTAGTTCCCTCGATCGGCTCCCAAATACACCACTCGTACATCACCCATTGGGGGTTCGATGTCGTTTGTCACCCCACATTGAGTCAGCTTCATCTTCTAAGGGTCTTGTGTCACGTCATTCCTACAGAAATTCGCTGCTTGGTGAAGTTCCTTGATACCCTTTCCCGAGCTCCATATTTATTGAAGAGGGGGAGGTTAAGTAATGACGTAGAGAGTTAATGTGGGTAATTAATTAGGAAGATTCCTAATTCCCCCCAACGTTGTTATTACTTATATTGGAGGGTCAAGACATTTATTGGCTTGACACGTCGTCGGTGTCACCTTATCGCTCATCTGTTGGAGGAATAGAATAAAAATAAAATAATAAAGTCATTTTATTTATTCTATTAAAATTTCCAAAAACTAACTTTTTCTTCAAACCTACTACGGTAGAAGTGAAGGTCTCCTTAAGAGAATACTGGCACTGTAAGTTTGACGGTGTCCTTGTATTTTAATTCTGAGCACCAGTTTAAAAGTTACAAAAAACCTGCTCGCATGTTTACTGAACGTACCCAAAAAAAATTTCAGAAAATTATTAACAGTAACCATCGACCTATTCCAGTCGAGGTTAGCCTCTGCCCAAGTAAAACATGCCCCAACGAACCAATGGTACTCTTGAATTTCCAATCTGAGTTACCGTTTAAAAGTTATGGATTTATAATAAAATAATTTTCACTTAATTATTTTATTTATGGACAAAAACTAACTTTCACTGGTAGCTCGTGCCGGCTGAAGTTAGTATCTATTTAAATAAATCAGGCCCTCAGGAGTTCAGCAGTGGTCTCAGATTTTCAATCTGAGCTACTGTTTGTGAGTTATAATCATTTTAAAAATAAAATAATTTATTTTATTATTTTATTTACAGTTATTCCATTTTTGGGTTTTCTCATAGGACGCCCGCACCAACTAAACTTAAGTCGTTCCTAGGGTAAACCCACTATCCTAAGTGAAATGGTGCCCTCGAATTTTTTATCTAAGTAACCGTTTAAGATTTATTCCACTTTTTCAGGAAAACTGCTTACGCGTGCTAATTAAAGCTTAACAAAACTTCTACGGATCATTCTGGGCACTCCAGACCTCATAATCACGCGCCGTTAGATTTCGCAATCTCAAAAAATTCCCATATAATTAAAAAAAGTACACGGAATTTCTGGGTCATTACAACACTATAGTATGGTCTGTAAGACTTTAAACTATATATCCTAACATCCTTGTCACATTATATAAAACTAAATGGTTCACTTCCTTTATGCATGATATGAAACTGTGCAACACTTCGGTCATCACTTGAGTTGTCCCCAATCATGGTGTTGGTCCCCCACCCCACCACCAATCTAATCTTATTTATAACTATTATATCTTGATTCATGTCTGCAAGGGATATGTAGTGACACCTAAATCCCAAATTCTGGTTCCATCTAAAGTATGAATAATAAAATTCCACTTCCCTGCATATGGGACAGACCTACATAGAGAGTATTTCATACAAGAACAACATTTGACTTGATTCCTATTTATATAGGATATGTAGTGATTCCTAGATTCTTTAACTTGGTCCCATCCACAAATTCCAAACTAGGGTGGGATTGCCTCTTATCCTTCCCATTTTATTTTATAAAATTCTTGGTGATGAATAAACCCTCATTATTCCTTGTTTCTCACAATGATCATAGCTTACATGGGCTTAGGTATCTTGGTAAGGGCCTCCTCGTATGATCAGTTCACTTTATATTCCAAAAACCATGACCTTAAACTATGTGTACCTCATTCCAAAGGTGTTTTTTCAATGCAAGACCACATATTCCCTCTTCATGTTTGGTAACCTTTATCCTTTTGGCATAACATTAAACTATATGGTTGATGTCCATTTGATACGACATTAAATTGTCTATTATTATGTTCCTCTCCTAAGAGAATAACCATTACCAGTGTTAGTTTCCTACCACACCTATATCTTATAACTATGTATGTCTTGATTCTCTTCTCAATGATATTTATAGTGACTCTGGGATACTATAACCATGTCTAGTCATAATATGAAAAAATTCCCCTTACTCACACAAGAACTTAATCAGTGTGGGGAATTACTCTCAGAACTACATACAATATGATTCCTATTTCCATAGGATGCATAGTGATGCATAGACCTCATTTCTTAATCCCAGCCACAAATTCAAAAAAAACCCCACTTTCCTATGTATGAGCTCGATCTTCAAAAGAGTGTTTGGGGAGGGTTCTCATTTTATTCATAAACCCGTGTTTGAAAAAAATAATTTCTTTCCCTATGTATGAGTCAGACCTGTGTAGGTATAATTCTACCCATCACTTGTTCATTCTAGACTAAATTATCCCTTCATACTCAGGAAAATTCTTTTAAAAATCATAATTTATGTGTCTTGGAAGACTCAAATCCCCATAAAATTTCTCTGGTTATCCATAGTAAGAGTGTAAAACTCTAAAGGATACCATTTCTTTGACTATACATGATACTCCTCAAACACAACTTTTCATAATACGCATCCAAATATGGCTACTTAATCAAAATAATTTTCATACCCAAGATAAAATACTCTTATATTCATATGCTTTGATGAAATTGTAATGGAAACCTCTTTTTAAACATTGTTCGTGGTTATTCCATACATGCCTTTACCGTCCCAATTCTATGAATCTGAAAACTCCAAGGTCATACCTTACAACCTTCCCCATTCACACTCAAATAATGTTATAGATTTATTGTACAGGACAACATGAAATGGGTGGTCCTAGATGTAAGACCATAAAATTGTGCAGGTCAATATTAAATGGGTGGTCCTAGAGGTAAGACCATAAAATGAACACCATAAATCCCTATCACATGATGTTAACCTTCAGGGTTCATTTCCCTATCATATGACATAAAACTATACATTATTGTGACCCTTGCCAAAGAGAAACACCATTACAGGTGTTGGTATCCTACAAAAAATATATTTTAGAACTATATATGGATTTATTCTTGCTTTTATGAGATACAGAGTGATTACTAGGGATTCTTTATTAGGCCAAGCCCCAAATCCACCCCTTTGTGATATCATTTTTTTCAACCTTTATCTCAAGAGGCCTCTCTTCATGTATGGTTTGTTTCTTATTGATTGGAGAGGATGTCTTTCCACCTCATACCTATCATGGATTTGTAACCTTAAACAATATAAAGCCCATAGGCCTTATCACAAGACCCTAAAACACATGACTGACTTATCTTAGTCATAAGATGTTAAACTATATGACAAAGTCATTACCACATGATGTAAAATTGCATGGTTTACATCCCCATCACATAACGTAAATCTGCATGATGCCTTAGGCCCTCACCAGAGAGGATTCCTCCATTATAGTATTGGTTTCCTACCGCACCATCAACACTTATTCCTCCTTATAAATTTATGTGTCTTGATTTTCGCTTTGATGAGATACTTAGTAATGCTCGAATTTTTCATTTTAGTCTCATTTTCAAAGAAATATTACCATTATCCCTTATATATGAGTAAAATCTATATAGGTATTCTCATATCCATGGCCAATTTGAGTCTAAATACCTCTTTTATTCATGTAAAAAACCTTTTCATTGGTCACACTCCTTGTCCTGGGGAACTCGAATCTTCGCAATCTTATATTTTTCGGTCAAGGATTAGAGATCTTAACTCTGACAAACACCTTTATTTTAACAATTCATAATTTTCCTTAAATTGAATCTACATAATGAGTGCCCCAAAATGGCCCATCAACTAGAGGAACCTTCATCCTTAGGAGGAAATCCTTTTATCATTGTATCCTTTAGAAATTTCATAATTGGAGCCACTTTTTGAACATGAATTGTGGTTATTCTTTACACACATATCCCACATAAATCCTCATGATTTGAAATCCCCCAAGATCAAGTTTTATAACCCCCTACCACATGTATGTATACTAGGACATACTTTTGGATTTTTAAATCCCAACTTTGTTCATTATCCACATATCCTTGGTTAAAATCTTGGTGACCTTAAAATATAGAAACTATTGGTATCATATGAGTGATAATAAATTATGAGATAACACACCTGCAATTAACCATGTGGTTTTCATCAAAGAAAATCCCTGACCAATGTCATCACATGATCTAGGTAATCGCCCCAACTCCTCTTGTTCCTCATACTGATAATGACTCATGTAAGTTTAGAGATCTCGGATGAACATCCCATTTTTTCATAACCAAATAGTGTTATAATAAAATTCAAGGAATTTTTTTTCTTAATGGAAAGTCCTTAAAAGGAACACTCCTTATAGTGATTCTAAAATTCTACATTCTGGATCATCCATAACATAAAAGATACCCTACACCCTCCCATGAGCTTGATTAGAGTAGGTAAATCCTTTTGGGAGCCACTCAACATCAAAATGGGATTGTGGTAGCCTGGTTAATGATAGGCTCAAGCCCAAATTTCACCCATTATGTCTCCAAATACTTCTATTCTGATGATCCATACTTCATATAACAACTCTTCTCTTTATTTAGAATTTCAGCATGATTTATTACATAAAATTACACTTAATAAAACTCATAATATCAAGAGGTTTAATGTATTTGGTAAAGTAGGT
Source organism: Viscum album (assembly GCA_963277665.1). Taxonomy (NCBI): domain Eukaryota; kingdom Viridiplantae; phylum Streptophyta; class Magnoliopsida; order Santalales; family Viscaceae; genus Viscum; species Viscum album. The sequence goes on along the minus strand of OY728141.1, from coordinate 36,944,890 downwards.
ACATTACATAACAACTTAAAACATAAAAGAACAAAATCCTTATTGAAAACGTCTTCAACATGACCAAAATGTTCCTTCATACTTAACACTGCATGGGATAACTTGAGGGCATGCAAAAGAAATGGTATATTTATAAATCCTAGTAAGGGAATAAAAAAGTCATAACATGAGGAAAACAATTCATGCTAGATAATAGGCATATCAATCGATCATAAAAGGAACATTAATAATATGGCATGATATAGAATGATAATCATAACATGGGATATGTGCAACAACTTAAAACACTACACCATAAATAGATCAAGGCTAAACATGAAAATACACCATGGTGGACAAAGTCCCATAGAATAATTAGATACACCCCTACACTAACATGACATATAATTATACTAAACACTACCTAATGTATTAGAGTGCTATCATGGATCACCCTTTATAATCATTTAATTCTAAAGTTTAAGTGTGTCATATAGATCATATAACATGGATTCATTCAACATCATAATTTATTCCATAGTCAAGAAATGTGGAATAAATTATTGTAATTCCCCAATAAATAAGTATATGTTCATAAAGTTGAATACCCTTGATAGAGAAATGGGTCTGGAATTTACTACACCATTATTTTGTCTTGTAAAATTGTGGTGCAATTTCTATAGCATAACAGTATCATATAGAAGTTCATGAAAATTGGTTGATGAGAGTGAAATTGGGTATCATAATTTATATATTAGATGGAAAGTAAATTTATATTTAATAACATATCCCAACATAGTAAAAAAGTAAATTAGAAGACATAACATAAAATGAATTCTTTATAAAATAAGAGGGTGAAAGATTCCTTATGGAATTTTGATATAGTAACATATGTATGTGAGGGTTCATAAGAGGGGTAAATGAGAGTGAAATGGGATCCCATAATTTAAACATCAAATTTAAATTAAATTTGATAGGTAATAATGTATCCTAACTTAAGAAAATGGAAATTAAAAGGTATTTCATAAATGAAATGCTTGATAAAAAGAGGGGAGAGAGAATCCCTTACAAATATGTGTGAGTCCAAAGTATTGGGAGAGGATTCTTGAGATATTTTGGGAACCTTGAAAGGTAAATAGAGAGTATAGGGAAGAGTTTGGACGTGCTTCAAGGATATTTAGTGAATAGAAATGCGATCCTGGGTCGGTTTATATAGGAAAGGATGGGGATTTATTTATTATTTAGGTTTTGGACACTTCATAATAAAATATTCAAAACCAAAAACCATCCCATGATTTTTTTCCATGGTTCCTACCAAATTGAATTATTTTATATTATTTTATAAGGTCAAGGTATGAAGATAATAATATATTTCCCTTACTTATGTGGAGGTGAGTCACACTCTCAAATAAATGATTTTAAAATCTTAAAATATATTATAAGTCTTGGAGGATTCATTAAGGAAATATAAAATAAAACAAATAAACATAAAATTACATTATTTTAAATTTAAAACATATATTTTTCCAAATATGCCTTTTATAGTGTATATTATATCACTACTGGTCTATTATGATGTCATAAAACAAACTGTATATTTATATGGTGTATAATTTTTACCCAAAACTTCAAATATCTCAGAAAATTATGAAAAATTAAAAATTGGATAATTATTATGTTTTGATTCCAAAAATAATATTAATTTTATATAAATAATGTTATAAGTAGGTAAATTTTCATTTTTAAAATAAAAATCGACATTTATTAAAAATTATGGGGTTTTGATAATAACAGTTTTCACATCCTAATAAAAATTGCATTTGACTTCATAAAAATTATATTATAATTGATATTTAATAAAATTTATTTAATAATAATATTTTATTAAAATATTATTTATTTTAAAAATCCATTAATTCATAAATTTATTAATTGAATTTGAAAATTGACCAAAAATACAATTTATGCTTTATTGAATAAAAAAATTTATAAATTAACAATGATAGGATGAAAATGTATTCATTATATTATCAAAAATAATTTAAATATTCAAATTTATATGGTTTTAATACATATCCCTTTAATACACCCTTAAACACATTAAGAGTAAGGCGCACGATGGTGGGGATTTCATTGGTCCATTTGGTGAACATGGTTTGGGTCATGATCTCGATAAGCTTGAACTTATCCCATAAATGATTTCACTCATTCTTAATTTGTTAGATATCATCTTGGGATTGGTCTAGGGAAAGGCCTATAAATGGTATCTCCCTCATAAGCTTCAATAAATGGGCTTTGTAGGGTATGATTCTACTGGTTGAGGCTATCACTTCCATTGCATGTGCCAAAAGGATTTGTTAAAGCCCTAAATTTATAATAATCATGTGATCATTGTTCGACAGATATATTATAAATAGTAAATATACTTAACGGTCATTTAAATCAAATTTTATATAATAAAACTAAATATTTTTATGTGTTTTCTATATCCATAATCCATTTAATTAAATCAAAAAGGGGGGTTTTATTCATAAAATTTCAGGTCGTTACAATCTTCCCCCATTTAGAAATTTCTCCCCTGAAATTTTCTTTTCCCACAATAAAAACATATGTGGGTAACTCTTCTTCATTGCCTCCTCCAGTTCCCGCATTTCTTCTTCAAACTTATGGTTTTTCACAACACTTTGACGAGGGTAATTATCACATTTTGTGGAACTTTTTCTCTATGATCTAAGATCTTCACTGGCTACTCATCTTAGGAAAGGTCATTCTATAATTGTACCACCTTAAGATTGAGTACATGTGATGGGTCTGGTAAGTACTTTATTAATATGGATACATGCAATACATCATGTACTTGAGGCAGGTTTGGTGGGGGTTCTAGTCAATAGGCCACTGCTCCAATGTCATCAAGGATCTAAAAAGGGTTGATGTCCCTTCGACTAATCTTTTCCTTATTCCAAAATCGCATCAATATTTTCCATGGAGATATGAATAGGAATACCATGTCTCTAATATGAAACTCTTGTCCACATCAAATATTGTCAACATAGATCTTTTTGTCAACTTTGAACAGCTTCTATGTGATTATAGATAGTCTTATCCTTCTCCACCATTTCTTTGACTATTTTATGACCTAGAAGATTCCATTCCCCAACTTCATATCAACATGTTGGTGTTCTGCAACCCTTCCCATAAAGGGCTTCATAGGGATCCATTTTGATTCTCAATTGGAAACTTTTTTTGTAATAGAACTCCACCAAAGGAAGATGTTGGTCTTATCCACCTTGAAAGTCCATTGAGAAAGCTCTCAACATTTCCTCAACTGTTTAGATAGTCTAATTAGATTGGAAATCATTTTAAGATTTATAAGTTGTACTAAAGTTCACCTTAGTTTTTAGAGAATGTAGGAGACTTTTCCGAAACATAGATGTGAACCTTGGATCTCAATCAGACACATTAAATAGTGGTACACCATGCAACCATACCTCTTCTATGATGTATATATTTTCCAGTTTATCCAGTGAGAAATCCTCTCAAATCACAATGAAGTGTGTAGTCTTTATAAGATAATCTACAATAACCCAGATAGAATTGTTTCCTTTGGATGTCTTTGGAAGTCTGATGACAGAGTCCATGGTGATGTTTTCCCATTTACATGTTGGTATGGGTAATGGTTGCATCATCCCATTATACTTCTTCCATTCATCATTCACTTGCTGACATACCATAAATGTTGATGTATAATCAGTGACATCCTTCTTCATATTATCCCATCAATAGTACTCTCATAGCTCTCGATACATCTTTATGTTTCTTAGGTGAATGGAAAATTTAGAATAATGTGCATCATTTAATATTTCCCTATTTATCTTAGGATTTTATTGAACACATATTCTTGACCCAAATCTCACAATTCCTTCTTTATAAAAATTGAACTCTGAGGATTTAACTTTTCTTATATTTTCCACTTTCTTCTGAATTCCCTCATTGTATTTTTATCATCCTTTAACCTTTCAAGAAGATATGGTCATGAAATCTTTTTTGAAAAGATTTAAGATGTTCCTTTCTTTATGATTTCCATATCCATCCTATTCACATATAAGAAGATCATATCCTTCTCAATTTTCATTTATGATAGAATTGATGAATCCTTTCTACTTAGATTATCATTCAATTTGTTCACTTTCCCATGATGGAAGTGTATTAAGTATTTATAATACTTGATGAGATCTAACCATCTTCTTTGGGGAATATTCAACTCTTTCTATGTGAATATTTATTTAAGACATTTTTGAAGTATATATATTTCACACTTCTCTCCAAAGAGACAATTCCACCAAATTTTCAAAGCGAATATAAATGCTTCCAACTCCATATCATGCATGGGATAGTTTTTCCCGTAAATTTTTAACTTCCTTGAGGCATCGGCAATGAATTTTTCATTTTACATCAACACACATCCCAAGACCTTTTTCGAAGAATCGCTGAAATTTATGAAAAGTTCCCCACTTGTGGGTAGTTTGATCACTTGGGAAATGATAAGCCTTGTTTTCAAATCCATGAAACTTTCTTCACATTCATAATTATAATAAAATTTTACTCCCTTCTGAGTTATCTTGGTAAGAGGGATTGAAAATTATGAGAAATTTCTCACAAATCGGCAATAATATCCAGTTAACGCAAGGAAACTATGGATATGTTTCATGGATGTTGGCCTTGGATATCCCTCAATTTATTTTTTCATTGAAGGGTCTATAGATATCAAACTTTTTTGTGATGATATTCCTCAATAATGATACTTCTTCTAACCATAACTCACACTTACTATACATTTAATATATATTCTCCTTTCTCAAGGTCTTTAGCACAGTGCTCAAATAATCCTCATGCTCCTCCTTGGTTTTAGAGTATATAAGAATATCTTCTATAAATACTACCAAAAATTTATCAAGGTAATATCTAAAGAATATATTCATCAATTACATGAATATTTATAGAGCATTAGTGAGTCTGAATGGCATCACTATGAACTCAAAGTGACCGTACCTCATATGAAAAGTAGTCTTGGGGATATCCTCTTTCATCACCCTAACTTGGTAATATCTTGACTGTAGATCCACCTTAGATATGAGGACCTGGCCTTATTACATTACATAATCTTGAATTTTAGTCAATAAATAACTTCCTTTCACATTGAGGATATTTTAAAGTTTATAATTTTAGAAAATTAGGATATTACAAATACATAACATTCCATATTTATACATATCAGATACCACAAAAAATAGTATTCATTTCTTCTAAAATATAAAACCTTTCAAAAAAAACATGTTTTCTTTGACAAATATTCATAACATTTAACTTGGATTCCTTTTTTATCTTACACATCCTTATAACCTGTGAAAATAATTTAAAAACTTTGGATGAGCAGAAAAATGTTTGTAAGGGATATAAAAATAAGGAATGAAAATATTAGTCCATTAATACTTGTAACGTATGAAATCAATTTCAAAAATACATAGTTGTCATCCATATAAACTTAAATTGTTAAAATTGAGATTTACACAAGATTTACACCAAATATATAGAAAATAAATAGAACCATAAATGTATCTTGAGGAATTACTTACTTATATTGTAACCCTTGAGGCTACCTTATGATTTTTAACCCTCATGTAAACTTTACAATGTAACCCTCACAGCTACCTTATGGTGTAACCATCGCAGCTATACGTGGAGTAACCATACGAACAACCTCCAACTTACACATACCCAATAAGTTATAGGGATATATAGTTCCCACCCTTCATAATAAACAATTATAAATAACCATTACATAATCATACAACATAAATAATTTCATAAAAACATTGTTTTTGAATTTTGTAAAACAGAATTTCAAAAGATGATTTTTTTTAAAAAGCCCCTTACAAAAATTATATAATTAAAGTGAGACTTAATTGAGTGAATGGAATATCTATATACACTATAAAAACACATAATTAAACATAATATAAACAAAATTAATCACACAAAATAATTTAATACCATGTAATTAATGAAGTAGAAGGTTTACCCAATGAATGGAAATTGGGTTAATAATTCCCTTAGCTCGGGTTTGTCTTACAAAAAACTTATTTAAAACTCATGTATAATGGTTAAAAGAGTGTTATTAATATCTTATAATAAATTATTAATGTTTATTTCACCTTATATTATCATTTCATAATATAATTTCACCATTAAATTATTATTATTATTTTCTTCCATTGTTTTGGGTGCGTTCTTTACATGATTCCCATGGTTGATTTGTATTTGATTTTCTTGTTGTATAGAAATGGAATTCTATAAGTGTAATGAAATTGTACTAATATGTTTCCATAATATTTAATGATACCAAAAATTATTTTTTTATCATATATGAGGATGAATCATTAGATAAAATATTAATGATATTTATTTACATCATTTTTTGTGGTTCCTCGATAATCATGAACTAGTTTCATTATAATTTAATTTCATGCATATAATTTTATTCCAGAACATAAAATACGTTACATAATACTATTTACATTTTGTTTCAACCATTAAAATGGTTTTATAATCATATTTGAAGGAAGTAATTGAAATTGAAAGCACATCGTCCACAATTTTGGTAAACGACACATCATGAACGGTGTTTTTATTTTTTTTTTAGAATAAGAGGAAGTGTGGAGGAAGAAATATGATGAATTTTTTATAGTATCATGAAAAAATATAGAATATATAAGATTCTATAGATTTCATACCTCCCGGATAAGGGGAGTGGAATAGAGTATAAGAAAAGAAAGAAATTGAAAAGAAAACACAGGAAAATGAAAGAGGATTCTTACCTCTTGATCCCTTCTCCTTGAGATCCTCTTTAAGGCCTTTGGTTTTGTCCTTTTGATGAGACCAATAGGTATTTGACTTTTTTAAGATCCTTGGGGAGAGTATTTGGTAGAACTTAGACAATTCTAAAGGCTTGAGAGGTGTGAGAGAAAGAGGGGAATGAGGGTGGTATTTAGAGTGGAGGAGAGGAGAGATTTTATAATATTTTAATCATTATTTTAATATTTTTGTCCAAGACTACGAATAGTCTTCATTATTGTGATAAAAATTGTAAATAGAGCATGTGATTTAGAAAAAATTTTGCTTACATGAGTCATGATGTCCAAAATAGTGTATTAAAAAGATAATTTGTATATACGTTATTTTACCGTATTTCACTATTCATCAAAAATTTAAGAATTTTAGAAAAATACCAAAAATTCACCATAACAATTTTTTGAAGTTTATAATTAAAAAAGGAATCCATTTTTTGAAAATAATTTTATAAATATGATTAATTTAATTTTTAATTTAAATCATACTTTATTCAAAAATTAACAATTTTAAAACTATAACTCATTTTATATCACCTTGAAAAATTAATCAAGATTCCATTATCCTAAAGCCTTAATAAAAAAATAAAATAATATTAATATTAATTAGGTTCATATTACTATTCATAATGGTATGTTATTATTCACAAAAAATTAATTTGGCTCCATCAAACTCAAAATAATTTACTGACCACAATTATAGATGGCCATTTTTTGAGAATCAAAACATAGAAGTAGAAAAAATTTATTTTAATAGATAATTTATAACTACCTACTTAAAACAAAGTTTTTTTTCATAGAGTCATAGTATTTAATGAATTTTATTTATTCATAAAACCTTGGGGTGTTACATTCTCCCAACCTTCCGAAAATTGCATCTTCATAATTTTTTTATTATTTATTATCTTATTAAACAAGTGAGGGTACCTTTCCCTCATAAAATTTTCAGACTCCGATGTTGCATCTTCAACCATGTGGCTTCTCCAAAAAACATTTACCTAGTGTATTAGCTTATTCCTCAATACTTTTTCCCTTTGATCAAGAGTTTGAATTGGTTTCTTTTCATAAGAAAGTTTTTCTTCTAGCTGAACAACTTATGGGCTCAAGACCTGAGATGAATCTGGAACATACTTTATCAACATCAAAACATGAAAAAAATTATGTAAATGAGATAAACTTGAAGGAAAATATACTTGGTAGGTGACTGTTCTAACTTTATCCAGGATTTCATAAGGTCCAATGAATCGTGGACTTAGCTTTCATTTCTTACCAAAATGCATAACACTTTTCTATGGTGAGATTCTAAGAAAAACATGATCACATACCTCAAAAAAAGTATTTCCTCATGTTGTCTGCATAACTTTTCTAACTTCTCTAAGCTATCCTCATGTGTTTCTAGATCATATTCACTTTCTCAACCACTTATTCTACTAATTCTAGTCCCATCAACTTCCTTTCCCTGATATCATCCCAAAAAAGATGGAGTTCGACACTGCTTCCCAATCAATGCCTCAAAAAGCGTCATTTGTATACTGTAATGAAAACTGTTATTCCAAGACACTCAAATAAAGAAATATTCTGATCCAAAATTCCCTAGTTTTCAATTAAAAAATCTTGAAGCATATCCTCCAAAGTATGAATTGTTCGTTCTGACTGCCCATCTAATTGAGGATGAAAAGATGTACTGAAATTTAATTATGTGCCCAATGGCTTATGGAGGCCCTTTCAAAAATTAAAAGTGAACATGGGATCCTTTCCAAATATAATAGAAGGAGGCACTCTATGTAACTTGAAAATAAATTTGATGTATAGTTGATAAAGCTGATCAAAATTCATTGTATCTTGAATAAGAAGGAAATGTGAAGATTTAGTCATTCGGTTAACAATCACCCAAATTTCATTGTTACCTCTAGAAGTCTTTGGTAGTCCCACAACAAAGTCCATGGAAACATTTTACCATTTCCACTATGGCACTAGCAAGGGTTGAAGCATCCCCTTGGGTAACTAAAACTTTTCTTTAACCTATTGACATGTCAAACATTTCATAGTAAAATATACAATATCTACTTTTATTCTATCCCACTAGTAATACTTTATAAGTTCCATGTACATCTTAGTATTACCAGGATGAATTGAAAATAGATAAGTGTGAGCTTCACACAATAAATATTTCTTAAACTGGGAATCACAAGCCACACACAATATTTTTCCAAATCTTAAAACACAATCTTTATCAAGGTTAAATTCAATAAACTTACCCATTTTAAACAATTATACCTCTTCCTATAGCTCACAATATTTCTTCTACTCTTGCTTAATTCTGTCTAATAATGATGACTGCATTGAAACCTGAAACAAAATAGAGGTATTTCCTACACCAACAACTTCTAATCCAAAATTCATCAAATCGTTAATCAATAGATCATGTTCCAACTATAATATGGTTAATGGTGCATGATATTTTTGACTCAAGGAATCCTCTACTTTTTTTCTTTTCCTAAATAGTAATTGATCATGAAATCATAATCCTTTATCAGTTCAAGCCTTCTTCTCTTACTCATGCTTAATTCCTTCTGAGTGAATATATAATACATACATTTATGGTCAATATATATTTGACATTTGGCTCCATATAAATGGTGCCTCCAAATTTTCAAAGAAAAAAAACAAAGCTGCCAATTCCAAATCATGTTTGGGATAATATAACTAATGAGGTTTTAGTTGTATTGAAGCATAAGAAATTACCTAATCATTCTAAATCATAACATAACCAAGTCCCTTTATTGAAGCATCATTGTAGATGAAAAAATCACCATTTCTAGAAGGAAGATCAAAAACTAAAGCATTCACCAATCTCTTATTCAGATCCTGAAAACAAACATCAAATTTTTATATCTAAATAAATTTAACCCATTTTCATGCTACCTTAGTTAGAGTGCTACATAACCATGCAAAGTTTTTAACAAATCATTGTTAATAACCTACTAATCCATGAAAACTATAAATCAATGTAATATTTTTAGGTTTTTTTCATTCATCAACCACTTTTTTTGGTAGGATCAACTATTATTCCATCCTTATTTACAATGTTCCTAAGAGAAGAAACCTATTGCAACCAAAAATCACACTTTCTAAACATTCAATATAGTTTATTTTCCTTTAAGGTTTGAAAAAAACCCTTATATGTTTTTCATTCTCCTCTTTAATGTTATAAAATACTATAATGTCATCAATAAACACAACCACAAACTTATCCAAGAACTCATGAAATATTCTATTTATAAGATCCTTGAAAATAGTAGGTGAATTAGTTAACCCGAATGGTATAACAATAAATTCATAATGCTCATATCTTGTATGAAAATATATTTTTGGGATATCATCCTCCTTCACCTTCAGCTGATAGTATCTAGATCTCAATTCAATCTTGGAAAAGTACTGAGCTCCCTGGAGCTGATCAAATAATTCATCGATATGAGGTAAAGGATACTTGTTTTTAATACTGATTTTATTAAATTCTCTATAATCAATTCAAAGTATCATGGAACCATCTTTTTTTAACAAAAAATAGGATCACCCCGTGATGAATTTCTTGGATGAATAAATCCTTTATCAAGAAACTCTTGAAACTGATTTTTCAATTAAATAAGTTCTATTTGAGCCATTTGATAAGGGGGTTTTCAAATTGTCTTAGCATCCGGAACTAATTCAATTGTGAATTCAACTTCCTAATCTAGTATAACACCGGGTAACTCATCATAAAAACATCAAGATATTCATTTACCACTAGCACATCATTAATTTGAATAGTTCCCTTATTCTAAAAAATATAAGCAAGATAAATTTCATTTTCATATTTCAACAGTTTCTTAGTTTCCTGATATGTTACCAATTTTATGCATTCATTATTGTATAAAAACTGAAACTCTTTCTGAAAAAAAACTTTTTTAGCACTACAATCAATTTTAACATCATAAACAGAAATCCAATCCATACCCATAATGACCTCAAACTCTACTAAGGGAAAAACAACAAAGTTTATAGGTAAATTATTTCCATAGACCATAATAGAAATATTATTATAATTCCACTTTGCATTAATATTTCCCCCTGGTGTTTTAACAAAAGTTTTGGAATCATTTGTTGAGATGATATATCCAATTTACCAGAAAATTTCTCAGAAATAAAGGAATGTGTAGAACCTGTATCAAACAAAACGTTAAAAAAATCTTATTAAACAAACAAGGTACCTAATACAACTTCATTGGATGGCACAACATCTACTGACACAGTCACAAAGGATATCACTACACCTTTCTTCTTATAGTTTATCTTATTTTCATCATTTGGATCTTTTGTTGGTCAATAATTTGATAATGACCAATCTCACCACATTTAAAACACTTAACAATTTTCTTATCAGTATTAGTCTTAAGATCATTTTCATTACAATCTCGAGCCATATGTCCAAAATTACCACATCAAAAACACTTCCCTATTTTGGTAAGGTATTCCCCAGGGTGCTTTTTACTACACTTTTCACAAAATGGAAACTAGAATTTATTACCATTAGATTTCTTTAATTGATCCTTACCCATCACATTCCATTAAGAACTCTTCTTCTCCTTATTTTCAAAGTGAATGTGATCATTAGAAAACTCAATTTATACCCTCATAGAACATCGTAAAAGTTTCACAAAACTTTTTAATTCATGTTTTTATACCTTGGCTTCAAGAGTGAGTAAAAATGGTTGATTTTTCTATCAAGATCTAAAATAAGATTTGGAGGATACCTCGCCAGTCGGGCGAAGTTTGCTTCATACACGGCAACTGAATATTCTTCTTTATGATTCAATTCAAGGAATTTCTTCTCCATCCTAATTCAAACCACCCTTGGAAAATATTTTTTAAGGAATATACTTTTAAATTAATCCCACTCTAAGGCATAAAACTCTTCTCTATCCCTGATATTCTTGACCATTGTCCAACAATAATCAAATTCACCTTAAAAAAGATAAATGGAAAGACTTACCTTTTGATTATATGATCATCATATAACATCAAATATCTTTTCAAGGGCTTTAATCCATCCTTCATCCACTACTAGGTCGGATGATCCACTAAAATAAAGAGGTTGTTTCCCTATAAAATATTCATCTATCATCAAGTTCCTTTGTGATAGATCTAGTTGTTCTCCTGAATGGATGCCCACACCATTTATTTTATGAGTCAACTGATCCATTACTATAACAAATTGATCAGTTCTAATCCCTACTATTATGAACTATAGATTCGAAAGGAAAACATTTTTTTAGTGCCACTTCACTTCAGCTTCTTTTTTTATTCTACGGAAACCCATTATGAACAAATATATCTTAGTCAAAGAAACATGGTAATATTTAAATTATATTTAATTTAAAATTAACCATAGATTAAAATTCATTTATGGTATTCTATTAACATCATCTTAACCATTAAAGTAATTTAACCCATTATTCTATTATAACTATAAGGATCTGGCCTTATTACATTACATAATCATGAATTTTAGTCAATAACTCACTTCCTTTCACATTGAGTACATTTTAAAGTTTAGAGTTTTATATAATTGGGATATAAAATTTACATAAAAATCCACATTTAAACGGATTGGATACCAGAAAAACAGTATCCATTTCTTCCAAAATAAAAAACTTTTCAAATAAAACTTGTTTTCTTTGACAAATCATCATAACATTTAACAAGGATTCCTTCTTTGTCATACACATATTTATAACCTGTGAAAATTATTTAAAAACTTGGGATTATAAAAAAACTTATTAAGGGATTTAAAAAGAAGAAAATAAAACATTATTTCATGAGTACTTGTAATGTATGAAATCATTTTCAAAAAGACATACTTGTCACCCATATAAACTTAATTTTTAAAACTGGAGATTTCCATGAGATTTCCACAAAACATATAGAACATAAATGGAACCATAAAGTTATATTGGGTAATTACTTATGTATATTTTAACCCTCATGGATACCTTATGATTTTTAACCCTCACAGATACCTTACAATGTAACCCTCACAACTACCTTATGGTGTAACCATCGCAGCTACACATGAAGTAACCATACACCCGAAATCCAAATTACACATACCTAATGTATTGGAGGGAGATATATATCCCCCCATTAATCATAATCAATTCCCAAGAACCGTAACATAATTATAAAACACGAATAATTTCATAAAAAAAATTGAATTTTGTAAAACAGAATTTTAAAAGAGGATTTTAAAAGAAAAGCCCTTTATAAAAATCATATAATTAAAATGATAATTAATAGAGTGGATGGAATATGTATATATATATATATAAACTATAAACACACATAACTCAACAAAATATAAACAAAATTCATCGCATAAAATTTTTAATACCACATAATTAATAAAGTATAAGGTTAACCCAAAGAATGAAAATTGGGTTAAGAATTATCTTACCTCAAGTTTGTCTTACTTAAAACTTGTTTAAAACTCATATATAATGGGTAAAATAGTGTTATTAATATATTATAGAAACATATTAATGTTTATAACACCTTCTATGATCATTTAATAACATAATTTCACTCTTTAATCATTAGTATTTTGTTCTTTCTAGTGTTTTGGGTGTGTTCTTTATATGATTTCCATGGCTGGTTTGTATTTGATTTTCTTATCATATGTAAATGAAAATAAATAAGTGTAATGAAATGGTACTAATATTTTTCCATAATATTTAATGATACCACAAATCATTTTTTTAACATAGATGATGACGAATCATTAGATAAAACATTAATGATATTTGTTTAGATCATTTTTTGTGGTTCCTTGATAATCATGAACTTGCTTCATTATAATTTAATTTCATGAATATAAGTTCATTAAAAAACATAAAATAGGATACATAATAAACTTTACATTATATTTCATCAATTAAAATGTTTTTACAGTCATCTTTGAAGGAAGTAATGGAAATTTAAATCACAACGTCCACAATTCTGCTAAACGACACGTCATGAACGGTGTTTTGATTTTTTTTAGAATAAGAGGAAGAGGAGAGGAAGAAAGATGATAATTTTTTTACATGATCATGATAAAATAAAAAAATATATAAGATTCTGGATATTTCATACCACCTGGATAAACAGAGGGGAAGAGAGTATGAGAAAAGAAAGGAATTGAAAAGAAAACACATGAAAATGAATGAGGATTCTTACCTCTTGATCTCTTCTCCTTGATATCCTCCTTAAGGCCTTGGGTTTTGACCTTTGGGTGAGACCAATAGGTCTTGGACGTGGTTAAGATATTTTAGGATGGTATTTATAATAACTTAGACAATTTTCAAGGCATGAGAGGTGTGAGAGGAAGAGGGGAATGAGGGTGGTATTTATAGTCGATAAGAGGAGGGATTTTGCATTATTTTAATCATTATTTTAATATTTTTGTCCATAATTATGAATATTATTTATTATTATGATAAAAATAGTAAATATATCATGTGAGTTTGAAACAAGTGGGCTTACATTAGTCATTATGCCAAAAATAGTGTATTAAAAAGATAATTTTTATATATGGTATTTTACTGTATTTCACTATTCATCAAAAATTCAAGAATTTTAGAAAAATACCAAAAAATTACCCTAACCATTTCTAAAGGTGTATAATTCAAAAATGAACTCAATATTTTAAAATAATTTTCTAAATATGATTAATTTAATTTTTAAATCAAATCACACTTTATTCAAAAATTAACAATTTTAAAACTATAACTCATTTTATATCACCTTGAAAAATTAATCAAGATGTCATTATCATAAAACCTTAAGGAAAAAAATAATAAAATTTAATATTAATTAGGGTCATATTACTATCAATAGGGTATGTTACTATTCACAAAAAAAATCAAGTTAAATCCATTAGACTCAAAATAGCTTACTGGTTACAATTATAGATGACCGTTTTTCTAAATTCAAAACATAGAAGTGGAAAAAAAATATGTTTTAATGTCTACTTTATAACTATATCCTTAAAACAAAGTTTTTTTCATAGAGTCATAGTATTTCATGCATTTAATTTATTTGTAAAACCTTGAGGTGTTACATTAGATAAGTATTGTTCTCTACATAGTTGATCGAACTTGTCATTAATTCATGGAAAAGGATATTTGTTCTTTATAGTGATCTTTTTGTGCCCACGATAATCAATTCAAAGGAATATTGACCCATCCTTCTTGAATAATAGTAATGGTGCACCCCATGGTTAAGCACTTGGGCATATTAATACCTTATCTAGATTCTCCTATAGTTTTTTCCTCAGCTCTTCAAGTTCCACAACATCTATCCTATATAGAGTCTTGGATATTGGAAACACCCCTGGTATAATCTCGATTGAAAATTCAATCTCTCTACTAGGAGGAAGACCAGGAAATTCCTCAAGAAAAACATCAGTGTATTCCTTCATAATAGGCATGTCTTCGAGGATGATCCTTTCCTTAGACTTGATTATTTGAGCTAGATACGCTTGCTCACAGGCAATAATATTAATGCTTGATATGATAGTGCTAAATAAGATTCATCCTCATCCTTGTACTTGTATAGAATCAGGGGTCAATTCTCCAAATGGAGACTAATTTCCCCTTCATGGCAATTTATGCTAGCTCTATATAGGGAAATTCAATCCATGCCTAGAATTGCATAAAATTCCACCAAGGGAAGTATGACAAGGTTCTTTGGGAAGTTCATACAAAAAATGTTGATAGAACAGTATTTATATACTTGGGATGCAATAATTGTCCCATTTTCCATTTTCCCCAACATTTCTACTTGCATGATTTGTGGTGGTGTTTGAATAGTTCTACTAAACTTTCATGATATGAAGGAATGTGTAGAACTATGTAAGATAAACCTGATATTCACTATTTTATTCTAGTTCTACTATATCCAATGTGGACTTTGGGATGATTATTTTAAACTATTAAAATTATAAAGGGTAATCATATGACCTTAAATAGATAACTTATAAATTACATTTATCTCTTTAACTTATGAGTTTCTAGGATTCAATCTATGTTATCCATGATCTATTTCCAAACATATGTTCTTATGGGTATTTTTTTCCTTAATAGTGGTTCGTAATGAGATTATGAATTTACCAAAACATATCCCCTAGGAGTGTCAAACCATGTGCATAGTAAGGATAATTTTTGTGTACCGGGTTACGCTGAGTCATGCCCAGAAAACCTTATTGGAGTTTTTACTCCTATTTACATTTATTCTGAAACCACGTCTTCTTGTACTATCTATATAGGGATTTACATCCTTGATAAACTACTTACACTATACTTAATAAAATTTAGGGATGTTTTCTTATACTTAGTCTTATCCCTAAGGCATTCTCTATAGTTCTCTAATCCTACGGATTTCTCTAGAGTTTTCTAATCCTAATCCCAAAAACAACTAAACCTATCCTTTAACACCAACTATAACAACCCTTATCTTTATTTATAATTTAAACTTAATTTTTTACATAAAATTACACTTAATACAACTAAAAATATCTTTATTTTTAGTGTATTTGGGAAATTAGGTATCTTACATAACAACTTAAAATATTAAAGAACAATATCTTTATTGAAAACTTATTTAACATGACCAAAATGTTCTTTCATACTTAACACTCCATGAGATAATCTAAGGAAATACATAAGAAAGGGGTGAGATATAAAGGCCGGTAAAGGAATAAAAAAGGTATAACATGAGAAAAACAATACATGTTAGACAAAAGTCATATCAATAGAGAATAAAAGGAACATGAATAATAAGGAATGATATAGTATGATAATCATAACATGGGATATATGGAAACAACAAAAACCACTACATCATAAATAGATCAAGGATAAACACACCAAGACCCCATGGTAGAAAAATTCCCATAAAGGAATCAGGTTCACCCCTGTACCAATTTGACTTATCATGATACAAAACATTACCCAGTGCATTGGAGTACTATCAGGGCTCACCCATCATAATCATTTCATTCTCAGGATTAAGTGTGCCACATAGATCATATAACATGGATTCAATCAACATCATAATTTTTTCCAAGATAATTTAATGTGTAGTACATACATATAAGTCTAAAATAAATAATTATATGTGCATAAAGGTGAATACCCATGATAGATAAATGGGTATGGTATTCACTACACCATTATTTTGGCATGGAAAATCGTGGTGCAATTTCGGCAGCATAACAACGTCATATAGAAATTCATAAAAATTATTTATGAGAGTGAAAGGGGATATAATCATTTAAAGATGAAATGGAAATTAATGGTGATATTTAATAACAAAACCCAACATAGGAAAAAAGGAAATTATAAGACATAACATTATAGGAATGCTTGATAAAAGAGGAGGGTGGAAGATTCCTTATGGAATTTCGGTATAGTAATGGGTGTTTGTAAGGGTTCATAAGAGGGATAAATGAGAGTTAAAGGGGATACCATCATGTAAACATAAAATTTAAATTAATGGGGATAGGTAATAATGTATCCTAACTTAAGAAAATATAAATTAAAAGGCATGTCATAAATGAAATGCTTGATGAAAAGAGGAGAGAGAGAATCCCTTACATGAATGTGTGACTCCAAAGGCTTAGAAGGGGATTCTTGAGAGCTTGGGGGAACCTAGGGAGTACCCTAGGGAGTATAGGTTATAGGTTGAACGTTCTTAAAGAAGATTGAGTGAAGATAAATGGGAGGTTTTGTGGGTTTATACCGGAAAGGAGGGGCATTTCTTTATTATTTAGCTTTTGGACTCTTCATAAAAAATATTTAAAACCATAAACCATCCCATGTTTTTTGCTCATGGTTTCTACAAAATGAGAGTGTTTTACATTATTTTATAAGGCCAGAGTCCAAAGATAATAAAATATTTCCCTTTCTTATACAGAGGTGTGTCACACTCTCAAAGAAATGATTTTAAAATCTTAAAATATATTATAAGTCTTGGAGGATTCATTAAGGCATTATAAAATCAATAAAATAAACATAAAATTACATTATTTTAAATGGAAAACAAATATTTATACGAGGATACATTTTATAGTATATATTACATCACTATTGGTCCATTATGATGTCATAAAACACACCGTATATTTATAAGGTATTTAATTTTTACCCAAAAATTTAATTGTCTCAAAAAATTATGAAAAATTAAACATTGGATTATTTTAATGTTATTATTCAAAAATATAATATTTATTTTATCTAAATAATTTTCTATGTATTTGAATTTTTACTTTTAAAATAAAAACTGACACTTTTTTAAAAATAATGTGTTTTTGACAATAACAATTTTTGAACCCTAATAAAAATTACATTTTACTTCATAAAAATTATATGATCATTTATATTTAATAAAATTTATTTAATGATAATATTTTATTAAAATTTTATTTATTTTAAAAATCCGATAATTCATTAATTTAATTTGAATATTAACCAAAAAACAATTTGTTCTTTGTTAAATAAAAAACATTTATAAATTAACAATAATAGGATGAAAATATATTCATTGTATTATCCAAAATAATGTAAATATTTATATTTCTTGGGTATTAATACATATCCCTTTAATGCACCAATATACACCCTAATTTGTTGGATCTCATCTTTGTCTTGGTCTATGGAATTACTAGAAAATCTATCTCCCTCGAAATCTCTGATAAATGGGATTTTTAAGGTATGATCCTATTGGTAGAGGTCAATAATTCGTTTTTCTGGGCCAAATGGATTTTTTAAAACCCTATATTTATACCATTCATGTGATAATTTTTCAATGGCAATATTATCAATGGTAAAGATACTTAAAATTCATTTAAATCCAATTAAATATAATAAAACAAAAGAAGTAAATGTGTTTTTTATATCCGTAAGACATTTAATTAAATAAAAAAAGGATATTTTATTCATAAAAGTTCATACCATTACACTTCATGTCCTTTAGGGAACTCAAATCCCCTTGGTTTTCCCTTCTCTACTAACAGTCATGGAATTGGACTCTGGTAGACACCTTTATTTGACTATTCATAGTAAACCTAAAATTATCTTTTTCATAATGAATACCCCCAAAACATGGCCTGAAAATAGTGGAATTGTGGTCCTTATGAGTAAATAATTTTAACTCAGAATTCCATGAAATTATCATAATGGGAATTGCTTTTCAAACATGGTTCACATTCATTACTTACATATGTGTCTCACAACCCAAAAATATCATAATCATGACCTATATTTTATATTCAAAAGAAAAGGGGGTGGAATTATAGGGTATTCATGGACCACAATCCTCATTCAAGAATATTACTCCCACAAATATTGGTCAAATCTGTTCAACCTAAAACATCAAATGCATTGGTCTATCTTGAAAGTCATTAAAATTTTAGTGAAAAGGGTGAAAAGTTTGTGAGGCCAATTCTAAGGCCCCAACAATAATCAAGTTATTCTATCTAGGTTATGTGATATAGATAAATTTGGATCATTATTTTATTCCTTTCATTATAATTTAGATATATATAAATAAGGATTTTCATTTAAATGATTCTATTCAAATGTAAAATTATTCAATAGTATGGAATAAATAAATAGATGATCAGGGAATAAAATATTTTCCATTCCTATATCAAAATCCAAAGCATCTTCTATAAGTTGGATTCCCCTTTCCATGTTTTATAGGTGTTCCTCGACATACATTTTTATCTATTGAATTGAGGCTCAAGACTTATCTATAATTTTTTAGGCCCATTCAGTTGTATGGTGGTGAATTTCTTAGAATAATGAAGTTTCTCCTTCTTCACAAAAATGGAATCTATTACTTGTTTCAGAACCATATTCAAGTATTGGTGGAGTTGAACAATATCTCCCCTTTATAGTGTCTAATTATCCTTGAATATGTACCATCTAGAGAAATTTCAATGTATTTTTGATTATCCTCTACTTCCTTGGCATGGATAAGATCCACTTGATATATAGTGGCTTTAAGATCTTCAAACTGGCCCACTAGTTGTTCCTCATCCTTTCAAAAGCTTTTCTCCTCTACCCATTGTTGGGTGATTAACTTCATAGAATTATGTATTATGTGGTAATAAAATCTTCTATAATCCAAAATGTAAAACACAGTTGTGAATTAGTGAAGTCATAATTTTATATATTCAAGAGTTGTCTCGGATATTAACCCCCAAATGTATCACAAAAATAAATAGTGTGTTGCACGAAAGGCATATTGTGCCTCCAAGTCTGACTCAAAGCTTCTTTTAGATGGAGATATATATTCTAAGATTAATTCACTCAAGGAGGCACCATGTTATACTATTTTTGAAGTAGTGTCAGCTTCACCTTTTTCTATGGATTAAATAAGTATCGAGTCTTCTCCCTTAGTATTAGCCTCCAAATTCGATGGAACTGGATAATAGGTGGAACTCATCATTAATATTGAGAAATAATAGATATAAAGGGTAGGGAAAATTATATTTGTTAACAATACTCATTCGTTGGTGGATGAACTGCTTTACTAGAACCATCCCCTACATCTTCAACTTCTAAAGCTTGACCAAGGACCTATAGATGTGTGGTACTCTTTTTAAGTTTCTCAGAACCCAGGTAAAAAAGATCTTGGGATTTCCCCACACCAAGGTCTAGAATTGGTACCTACTCTATTTGATAAGGGTGAGGAATCTCAGTACCCTACCACTCAATGGCCTCTGAAATATTTACCATATATAAAGCTATATGAATCAAGTAGTCATGATTAAAACATCAAACATAAAGTTTGTTAATGTGAAAATAAAGACTCATTTTTGTCTAACTCCTTATTGAATTCTTTGAACTCCTCTAAATAGATATGGATATTAATATGTGCAAGAATATATTTAATTGTCATATCATGAGTTATCATTTAATTAATTAATTCAACAATCCCTATGGTAGCCTAGCCCAATGAGACACATGGGACATCAAGTTCAAGACCCAACTTTGCTCCACCTAATTCACCCATGGAAATTCTAGTAGGAACACCCATCTTCAATGACCTAAGACCCTGATCAGCTCTCTTGAGATAGTGACAGGGTCAGCAGTGGTTGCCATAGGTTCTTCCAATATATTCTTTGGTCCTAAAATATTGTGAAAAATGAGAGTTAGTCACTATTATATTATGTTATATTATGTATAATTGAAAATACCATGTAGTTCTTCTCTTGATTCAGGGATAGTAATAGATGAAGTCTGGTCCCCTAACACTTCTTCCATTAAGGATGCAGACTTTTCATCAAGATTTTGTGCCCCATTTAGAGTGTCTTCTTCAAATACAAAATGATTAGTGCTATAACCATTGAGGAATTAAAGTGAAAATAAAATCTACAAAGGGAAATCATGGTCAGATGAGTATGTTTGGCAAGTTATAAGACTAAATTACATCTTGAAGACTTAATACAATGCATACGTATGGCCAACATCTTTTCTCTCTTCCATTTATTCACCTGAGACAATGAGGGGCCCATGTTGGTATTCTCAAAAATAGTTACTATAGGTTGAAATGGTATCGATTCCATCTCCCTTTCCATTAATCTCTAACTAGGAGATAACTCCCTGGGCTCAGCGATAGACCCCCCCCAATCCTAGTCAGGGTGCCCATTGAAGAATATTTCAGAGAGTCTAGTTCTGGTGATGCCTACCTCTTCAAGTCAAAGTGTCCCATTAATAGTATTTACTCTACCAAAAAAATTATTATGGTTTTAAAGGAAATTTAAATAAGATTACATCACCAGCATCAATGATTTTTTCCCATTAATTGTGGGGTTTTTCAGTAACTACCTCAGTAGTACCTTGATCTAGTATATTGGTTACCCACTTTATGGTCGAGATCCATTCATCGTTATCATATAATAAAATCACTAAATCCCAAACATAATGCTCCACCTTGGTATAATTGGTTTTAGGTTGAAGATTATAGGGTTCTTGA
Organism: Viscum album; assembly: GCA_963277665.1. NCBI lineage: Eukaryota > Viridiplantae > Streptophyta > Magnoliopsida > Santalales > Viscaceae > Viscum > Viscum album. Next base: position 36,922,946 of record OY728141.1, on the reverse strand, counting down.
ATAACCCCAAGTTATGGGATATGTATGTCAGTTAGAAGAAATGCCCATAAATCTATAATGTTGTAGGTTATGCCCTTCCAGATTCAAACTTCCATAGGTCACACATAATTATATGTCAATGTCGACCGTTTTGAGTAATAACCAATATCTTTTAGCATAAATATATTTTTGGTCCTCTCTAATATTTTGGTAGGTTGGGAAACCAAATCTTGGGTCTCCACCTAGTGGTGACAACTAAACCACCATAGCTTGATAGATGTGTCATTTTCAACTCTATCCTACTCCTTGACCCATGTCTAATATTATTTAGAATATTTTGGATCATTGGTGTCATCACCCATAATATAATCCTTCCTAATGTGCTTTCCCAATCTAGCAGACATTGTAACCACAAATTGAGGGACACTTGTTGTCAATGCCCCTTTAGGATAAAAAGAAATTCAGGAATTTGAATACCCATAGTTTAACCCAATAGATACAATTGATTGAGGTATCTTTATTTCTTCTTGGGATGCCTCCAAATCTATGAGGATATAGAATTTTTGGTACACCATTGGGTTTTTCTCAAACCTAACATGTGGTGGGAGATACATCCGGCTATTATAGACACTTGAATTGATGATCAAATCTATATGGACCATATGATTTCGATATGACCTCACTATTAATTTGGGTTTACAGCATTTAATATTTGAACATGATCATGTATGAACCCAAGTCAACATCACCTTGGTCATTGTCAATAAACATTCTGGTAGGTGGATCATTGTATGGGAATAATTTAAACTCTCCTAGTATGTTCTGATTCTTTATATATTTTCTATACTTTAGAGATAAGTTCTAAATACCCAAAAAAATCCTAAATAAATGTACAAAACCATCCCTTGGGGAATTCAACTCCACTCATCATGGAATAATAACTAAAGTTCACTAAATTACTCCTCCATAGCATTTTAAATGGCTCTAAAATTTTGTATGGGTCTGTTCTTGTGTATAAGTTCAATAAGAACGGATAATATTTTTCTGAAATAGGGATATCTATCCATAATTTCTTTCCTTTTGATAACTTGGTTGCTATGATAAATGTACATAGCCTCACACTACCATTATATTCATCAACTAGTAGTAGGTAGAAGCTCAACCACATTACCAGGAAGCTGGTGAGGTGGGATCTCACAAGGACATCAGACTTGACTATACACCCCCACTGATCAAATTGGACTTTCTCTAATGTAGGATAAAATTTACCAGGAATACCCCAATTCTCAAATAAATGATGTCATGTTGGGCATTGGAAACTCAGAACCTCTCCTTATTTCTCTAGAAATACCTTCATCCACATATCATAATAAATGTCTCCCCTAGGGAGAGGGTCATTTTTCAGAACCTTTCAGACTAAATTTAACAACTCATAGGCCGAATTTGGTGTCCATTCAATTTTATACCATATAGATTTTAGCATGATGAATTTTTTTTACATTTCCCCAAGAATATTCACTCCCGATATCTTTTATAAATCCCATAAAAAAATTTGAATTAGTAAGTGTTAGATGAAAATAATTTTTTGAGGAGTTCATCAAATCAATAGCTCATGGATGATATCCAAATTCTCATACACATATGTTTGGGCCACCCAAAAAGCTTCACAAATTTCAACTTCATTCTGCTTGGTTCTAAATTTTTCACATGTTTGGCACACTCAATATTCCCGCATCCATTCAAGTTTGACTCCCCCTATGGAATGGAAGTCTTAATCCTTATTTTATCCTTTTGACTAATCTATCTTAGAATCATGGAATATTGATGGTTAGTAGTGAGATTTTAACTTTCGGGTGTGAGGCATCAAATCTAGGGAACATAAATTGTGATTAATGAAACATTCATAGGTTATTGTTCCCTCATTGAAAAATAAACCTATGGAAGAGATATTTTTAATAGTAAAGATGGTGTACTCCTAAAACCAGGAATTTGGAAAATAACTTTGTGGCTTTTGGATAAATGCATCTTTTAAAATTCTTTGTTCATAAAGCATCAATTGATCTCTTTGTGGGTACTCATGTTAGTTCTTCTTCAAACATTTTTTTATGTCTAGAAGAGTGGAGTAACACATGTCACCTTAATCTAGAATAATAATGTAAATAATTTCCTTAACACATGTGGTAGCTTGTTCATTATAGGCCCTTTGAGTTTCCATAAAAAATCTAAACAAGAAACACCAAGATGTTCATTATCATAAATGATTTGATTTGGAGTTTTCTTTAAAAAAGATAAAATTCCAAAAAAGGAGTGACCTCATGTAGGTCACTCGCTCAAGTGACCTCACATGGGTCACTCTCTCAAGTGACCTGAACAAGTTCACTCTCTCAAGTGACATGAAGAAGGTCACTCTCTCAAGTGGTTTGGAGGATTTATCTCCCTGAGTTCATTTTAGCATACATATCGAAGGTACATGATATTAATAGTGAGAAATATTAATGTGGAAAGGCTCCACAAAATACTAGTGCGGTGAGAGTGACTGAACAGTGTTAACAAGGGAGGAATGCTTCATACAGGTGACTCTATTTATAGATGACCAATAACCTGTGTGGTTTACTAGCATGGTTGATCAGTGTGAATCACCGACGCGACTGACCAACACAATGGATTCCTATACTTAATTTTCTATATCTATTTTGTTCATGATGTAATTATAAATGTTCTAATAGAAACTAAATGAATATAAGAACATGGAAATCAGTGAGTAAAGGATTCGCCAACATCTATATTCATCTCTACCTTGAGATCATGTCCTCTTCTTCCAATCAGACCCAATCCTGAGGGGGGAAATTTGTTAACACTATATGTTTTTACATGGGAATAAAAATATTTAGGATTAAATGCCTCAAGTGGTATAGGATAAAATGTATTTAAATAATTCACCCAATTATATCTCACACAGACCCCACTTGAATTCCAAGAGGCTCAAGTAGGCCCAACCTGTATAGCCTGACATGAGCATCCAATACCTTTGTGAGGGTCCTACCTGAGATACATGTGTAATGGACCTATGAAGAAGATATCCTTAACCTAGGGCCTGAGTTTTTCCTATAAATAAGACCCTTGGGCTCCTCATTTAAGATGATTAGAATATGAAGATATTGCTTGAAGCTCTGCTCACCCAAGTCCTCCAAACCCTTAAGTAGTGTCCAAAGCCTTAAAAATAATAGAAAATTAGCAACATTAAATGGATTTATATCTCTAAGGGTATAGAATACCATGAAACATGAGATGAACCATACCTCTCCTATTCAAAACCATAGGGTGAAGGGATCTTCCATGGCTCAAAACTTGAGTGATGTTCATCCAAAGACACTTAAGGAGACCCTTGGAGATTAGAGCAAGTCCTCACACAAGAATTTTTTCCCAAGTTTTCCATAACTCAAGAAGCATATCCATATTATCCAATTCCACCATGTGTGAGGAATCACCAACTTGAACAGGTCCACTCTACATGAGGGATCTCTATCTCACCTAGTTACACCATCTGTGATGTCACGAACCAATTCGGGTAGACCCTGGACCGGTCACCCGAGTCGATCTGCGGCAAGGCCTAAGAGGCATTCATGATCCTCCTAGGATAGAGAAAAGCGCCATGGAATCAACACAAAACAATAGGGGAATGATTTACCCCAATAAAAATTAAATAAGAAGCAGAAATAAAATAGAACAGCACAAAATAAATAAATGACACTAAAGAGAAAGAATAGCCATCAACACATATTAACCTGACCACGACCAAAACTCCACATGACCCTGGGAGTCATTCTATAACACCCAAACCAAACTTCACCCAAGGTGAACCATACTAGAGCTAGATCCTACAGGAGAAACTAAAAACAAGAAAACATTATAGGCATGAGTATTAAAACTCAGTAGGGATGCCCAAAAAAACCATTCCCAAAGCACTGCCTTTAAATAAAGAATTTACTAATTCCATTTTTGATCTAAATTATATAAAATATGGGTTTCCAAACACACACACTCATTTATGAAACAAGTAAAAGTTCATTGTCCTTTTTAATTTAAATATAAGTTTAATGTTTGAAGAGAAAATGTACATTACATTTTAAAATATTTTTGAGAACAATTTAAAATATAAAAAAATAGTTTTTATTCAAGGAGAAAACCACATAATAAGGGCTATGGGAATGTAGAAAACAAGGGCCAGCAACCGAAATAGGTCTCTCAATCATCTTCCACATACAATAAGCACTAAAGGAAATATGGTCTGAACCTAGGAGATCATGAACAATCCAGAACATACTATATATGTGACTCATCTTGAAGGCATGCACACTCTCAATGACGTCATAACACCAAAACAATCATTGGTTCCCTACCTGGCCTAACCGAAGGGCCCAATACCCTACCATAGAAAAGTCCGTACTAAGGGCCACTAACCAGTACATATTCTAAACTAGTGTAGCAATCATTCACAGAAGATTCACTTACTATGCCAGGTATCCATGTCAACACATGTAACAAAAATGGGGTGATTCAAAAATGTCAAACAAGAAAAAAATTCCAATTCACAAACAACACGTACAACAACCCACAAAATTGATGTGTACAGTAAGGTCACCCTCGAGTCACTCCCAATAGGGTTTCAAAAATAATTTTTTTAATTAAAGTGTAAAATGGGCCTTAATCAACTTTAAATAAAAACATCAATTCTAAAGAGAAACCAAAACACTTGCTCATGCATCAGAAGAAAATATTTATCATCAAATTAAAACCAAACTTGAAAATCCATGAATTATGTTCAAAGTCCAAACAGGTATTTTTCACTATTGTGAGACAATTCATCAATAAAATAATTTTAGTGGGATACATAAAAATAAACGGTCTCATTTACAGCAAGTCATTGTTCTAAAAATAATTATTTAATATTATTTTAGATTTAACAAAAATAAATGAAATATAAAGAAATTAATAAATTCTAAATTTAAATGTGAGTGCAGTGGGGGACCTACCTCAGGGCATTAAGATCATGACAATGGAAATTTGGGACAGCTTCACCTATACATATATAAATTTTCATTTATATATATATATATACCCTTTGATCTAAGTACATATTCCCCACTCCATGAGGATATATTCATAAGGAGGATATATATATACATGCTTACCCATATATATACATATAGTTCTTTGTCACTGACAACCAAAACCCACACCACGATGAACAAAACACCCTACAATGATTCAAGGGAGTCTAATAACTACTAAAGTCTCCAAATAAAACCAAATTAAAAAAAGAAACAAGAGAACCCCCCCACCCACCCCAATAAATTTTCCACCACTTGTACAGTTTCTCAAATTCCAAATTTTTTAAGACAAAAAACACACAATTAAGATAGACCAAAACAATGGCCAAATGCCTTCATAAAACCATGCATACTTTAAAATTTTCTATGGAAATCTTTCCATCTTCTAAAACAATTTAAAATTTACATTTAAACATACACAACTCAAATACCCCTAAAAACAAAGATCGCACCAACCAGACAACCCCTAAAACCCATTTTGAAAAAATTTCACCAAAACAACACAAAACATAGACAAATACTTAATCAAAAATTCATTTCAAACTAGAAAACACACTAATTATTCTAAAAATACCATTCTCAACACAAAAATGAGACTAAATAAAATATTTATAAACTCATAAGCATAATAAATTAATCAAACAAACAAAAAATTCACCCAAATAAAGTTTATCGATAGAACAATTTACATCAGGTGTCGAGAACTCCCAAAAATTAGTGCCAAACACCAATAGCACCACAAAAGCACCATGAGGAATCCAAATTGGACTCTAAATCAAGAATTAAAACCAAAAAAAATCAAAATAGAACCCTAAAAAGAACCTCATACCCACCAGAAACCCAAAAACTCAAGGAATAAAAGGAGATACCTTTTCGGAGGAGTTGCGTCGGAGGTTGTGGGTCATTACCGGAGGTTGTGGGTCATCACCGGAGGTCTTAGATCATGGTCAGGGGTCACTGTATAGGGAGGAGTGATGTCGGTAGTAGGTCACGCTGGAAGGGAGAGGGCGGCGTGCAGGGTCGGTTGGCCAGGAGGAAGATGGAGGTGAGCAGGGCGTAGGGCACCGGCAACGTAGTGCGTAGGGAAGGAGTAGGGGATGGTTGTGGAATAGGGCGGCACGACGCGAGGGACCAAGGGGGAAGCAGGGGTGTGATGGTTGGGATGGGGAAATAAGGAGAGGGGTCCAAACCCTAACAAAAATGGGAGGAAAAAAAGTAATAAAATAAATAAATAAAATAAGTAAAATAATAATAATAACAATAGTAATAACAATACATAATATTAACAAATATATATTATATATATATTTTTAATAATTTAATACATTTTATATCCTTAACACTATTAGTAAAAGTATTATTATTATTCTGAAACAATATTCTTATTACCATTAAAACAATTTCTTAAAGTTTATTAAACTTCATATTTTCATTTTATTTCTTTATTATTAATCCATATTATTTAATTAATTGAATAGGTGAGGTTGTACGGTGACCCAGGTGAGGTCGCCCATCTTTGATCGTAGGGCTTTGGATGCATCCAAAGGAAAATCATGCCTTTTTAAATAATAACTCAAATTTTTTTAAGTTGGACATAAACTCGGACTACCTGATGCCCAGTAAAAGTAATAAAGTAAATAATTAAAAATGGCGGGTGTGACAATTCTCCCCACTATAGAGCTTTCCATCCCTGAAAATCCACAACTAAGATTAAACCCCCAAAGTATAAAACGACACCCCCTTAATGTTCAAAGAGGATTCCCACATACAATAAGCGAAAATAGGTAAATGTATCATGCTCAAAAAAATTAACTCAAAAGGAAACCATAAGAAACCCATAAAAAGACATTCTACTAAGTGTCACCTGCTCAAAGGCGGTAGAACGCCTTTAGTTGATTGATCAAGGAAAGAAACTATTGCACCCATAGAAACCAACTTCACAAGACAAAACACCTCAATCACCATTGAAAGAAAACCACACTGTTTTACTGGAATGAAAAAACAAGACCAAACCACATCCAAAGAAACTCTTATCACTTACCACCAAGTCGCCTCTAGGAACATAACTAAAATTCCAATAGGGGAAAGCCCGAAGGGGATCCCCACTATAGAAACTTACTGATGCTTGAGAAGATATTGGAAAACGGACACAGGGGGGCCCGGGCGGACTCCCTGCCATTATGAAGAAAGGACAACACCGATTCATTCTAGAGACATTTGTGTGAGACCCATCATGGGTCTCCCCATCGTTAGAACTCACAGAAGATAAAAAACTTTGAAAATTTACCAACAGTGGCCAAACACCCCACCACAAGGGGTGAGGAGGGTGGGGCCCAACTACCAAGGCTTCAAAACCATGACCCAAGACAAACCAACATCTCCACATCCTTGGACGAGCAGTATACTAATTTGAGACCGATTTACCCAAAAAACCCCATAAGGACCACTAAAATCGATTACATCTGGTGGGATGCAACCCCCAAGACTTTAAGGTGATGATATGACCATGCCCTCTCATATCCATGGGAAACCTCAAGCACCCAAATGTGTCATTTAGAATGGAATAACCATAGAAAAAAATTAAAATGCCTTCATCTTCAATACCAATGACAGAAATAAATTCAGGATCACATACACTCCCAGGTTCCTGACCACATGCCCGCTTCACTATGAGGCCTATGGTTGGAGCCCTAATGTTTGAAGCATCTCCTAACTCGCAGTCAGCTATTGAATACTCTAGAAAGAAGCTTCTCCTTTTAGTGCCACATGAAACAACACCTCAACTGAGACAACACCAATAAACACAACACACCACGACATCCAACTACTCCCACACGGAACATTTACTAACCTATGGGTTTAGATGATGCACAATAATCACCTATTCACCTTAAATAAATAACTTAAGAAGGAAATATTCATGGAAACCACTCCCCTTTGGACAGAAAAATCAGAACTACCTAAGAGGAGGATGCACTCCTTTAAAAATAGTTATTTCTGAAGGAGTCTACAAAATCCACCCTTTCTCTTCAAAGAGAACTCATGTTGCATGATATCACCAAACATTACCTTTGCAGCTGATGAAAGAACTACAATCCTTTCAAGATATCAGTTAGCACTGATAACTCTGAACCACCTTCACCCTTCCCCATTGGAATTCCTTTCACCATTTCCAGGGGGAACCTTCAGACACAGCGGTGTCAAAATTCATACCCGATAATTAGGACAACTCAAAGAAATAAAAAATCCCTTCAACTCCCCCCGCATCTTCTATCCCACTACAAGAGGATCTTCTTAAAAAAATTACTGATAGGATTAGAACTATCACTCAAAAGGGAGAGTTCTTTCTTTAATCAACTGGAGGGTCGGCCAATAGAGAATTACTTGTGGCAATCACATGTAAATTCTTTATGGGGGGTGTGCACTAGTCAAGAATGAAAACCATGGACCTAATAAAATAGGTCCATGGAAAAGACATACCAAAATCGAATACTAAACGTGCAGGGAAGGCCACTACAAGGGCTTCCCGAATCACTTTTCAAAAGAAACCACTAACCACACGCTTTCAAACAAACTTACAAATAAGAATTCAGAATCAAGACAAAATCAGTCAAAAAGGATTCTTGGCTTGAAACGCCTCACATCCAACATTTCCAAAATACAAGGACGCACCACAAAAATCATCGATTATTAAAACACCAAATTTTTCTTTAACAAAACTTTTGAAAATGAACGATTCAGGTGGTTTGCACAAACACCAATGGTGTCCCATGGATCCTGCACATGCATGTTCCCATACCACACTGGCACCCACCTCATGTCTACCTAGGCACTCATCCACTCGTACCATTGACCATTTCTCTCTCTATACATACCCATGCATGTGGTTTCCCATGAGAACACCAAGGATCAAAACTAGAAATTTCCATTTTTCAAAACCAAAATATTCAACCCACACTTTTCAAACCTTACACGTAATTTTCTTTTTAAATCGCTTCATTTTAAAACATTTTCCAAGACCAAAAATATTTTACATAAAAACCATATTTCCATGAATCCAAACAAAGAGATGAGAAACGATGCCATAGGAAACTAGTTTCAGCTGGTGACTGGAACATATGGTTGGAGACCATACTCCAATCACGCCACCGCCACAGAGAGTATTCTAGGAAATCATCCCAAGCTTAACATGGATTTCCAGACCCTTTGAGCTCACTGAGACCACTGACCCTACTCCCATTTCATTTCCCCTAAACAAGATTACCCACAAGGACCAACGACTTAGACAAACCTCAACTTAATTTGCTAACTCGAGTCCTACCATGAGGTGTGATAGCTATTCACTTTGCTCATAGCTAGAACATCGAGTTCTCACACCCTTAATTTTGTTCTACCCTAACTCTATCCCAAATTAACCCGACCTAAGAGAGAAAACCTGGCTCTGATACCATTCTCTCACAAACCAACCAGGGTTGACCCTGGACGGGTCACCCAAGACAATTTGTGGCAAGGCCCAAGAGGCATTCTCGATCCTCCTGGGTTAGCAAAAAGCACCAGGAAATCAACAGACAATAATAGGGGAATTATTTTTCTCAATAAAAATGAACTAAGCATCAAAAATAAAATAGAACAACGCAAAATAAATAAATGACACAAAAGAGAAAGAACAGCCATAAACACATACTAACATGACCAAAAACAAAACTCTACATGACCCTGAGAGTCACTCTCAAAAACCCAAACCAAACATTGCCCAAGGTGAACCAGACCAGAACTGGAACCTGTAGGAGAAACTAAAAACAATAAAACACTATAGGCATGAGTATTAAAACTCAATAGGCATACCAAAAAAAACTATTCCCAAAGCACTACCTTTAAATAAAGAATTTTATAATTCCATGTTTGAACTAAATTATATAAAATATGGGTTTCCACACACACTTTCATTTCTAAAACAAGTAATAGTTCATTTCCCTTTTTAATTTAAAAATAATTTTAATGTTTGAAGGGAAAGGGTGCGTTACATTTTAAAATATTTTCACAGACAATTTAAAATCTAAAAAAATAGTTTTTAGTCAAGGGGGAAACCACACACAACACACAACACACAATAAGTTCAATGGGAAAGTAGCAAACAAGGACCAGCAACCGAACTAGGCCTCTCAATCATCTGCCACATACAATAAGCACTAAAGGAAATATGGGTCAAACCTAGGATCTCTTGAACAATCCAGAACGTACTATACATGTGACTCATCCTAAAGGAATGCCTACTCTTAATGACGTCATAATGCCCAAACACTCAGTTTTTTCCTACCTGGCCTAATCGAGGGTCTCAATCCCCTAGAAGAGCAAAGTTTGTACTAAGGGCCACTAGCCATTTCATATTCTAAACTAGTGCAGTAATCATTCTCAGAATACTCACTTACTATGACAGGTTCCCATGTCAACACGTGTAATGAAAAGGGGTTGAGTCAATAATTTCAAACAAAAAACCATTTCCAATTCACAAACATCACACACAACAACCCACAAAATCGATGTGCACAGCAAGGTCACCCCTCATTCCAAAGAGGGTTTTCAAAAAAATTATTTTTATTAAAGTTCCAAACGGACCTTAACCTGCTTTAAAGAAAAACGTCATTTATCAAGAGAAGACAAAAAACTTTATCATTTGTCAGAAAAAAACATTTTTCACCAAACCAGAACCACACTTGAAAATCCATGAATTATGTTCAAAGGCCAAATGGGAATTTTTCACTATTGTGTGACAATTAATCAAAAAAATAACTTCAGTGCGATGCATAAAAATAAAAAAAATCATTTACAAAAAATCATTCATCTAAAAATAATTATTTAATATTATTTCACATTTAAAAAAAATATGGAATATCAAGCAATTAATAAATTCTAAATTTAAAAGGCGAGTTCAGTGGGGTACCTAACTCAACGCATGAAGCTCATGTCGATGGAAACTCGAAACTGCTTCACCTATACGCATATACATTTTCAAATATATATATATATATACCCTTTGACCTAAGTATATATTCTTCACGCCATGAGGGAATATGCACAAGGAGGATATATATATATATATACATACTTACCCATGTATATGTATATAGGTCTTTGTTGCGGACGACCAAAACCCACACTACAATGAACAAAACACCCTATAATGATGCAAGGGAGTCTAATAACTACCAAAGACTCCAAATAAAACCAAATTTAACAAATCAAGAAAAGAAACCTCCAACCCCCCCCCCCCCCTAATACATTTACCACCACTTGTATAGTTTATCAAATTCCCCTTTTTTAACACAAAAAAACACACAATTAAGACAGACCAAAACATTGGCCAAATCCCTTCATAAAAACACTCATACATTAAATTGTTTATAAGGAAATATTTCTATCTTTTAAAATAATTTAAATTTCACATTTAAATATACACAACTCAAATACCCCTGACAAAAAAGTTTTCACCAAACAAACAACCCCTAAAACCCATTTTGAAAACATTGTAGAAAAACAACACAAAACATAGACATATCCTTAATAAAAAATTCCTTTCTAACCATCAAACACACCAATCATTGTAAAAATACCATTTGTACCACAAAAATGAGACTAAAGAACACATTTATAAACTCATAAGAATAATAAATTGATCAAACAAAAAAATAATTCACCCAAATAATTTTTATCAATAGAACAACATACATCAGGTGTCTAGAACTCCCAAAAATTGGTTCCAAACTCCAATCGTGCCACAAACACACCATGAGGAATCCAAATTGGACCCTAAATCAAGAATTTGAACCAAAATGAATCAAAATCGAATGCTAAAAAGAACCTCATACACACCGGAGACCCAAAAACTCAAGGGATAAGAGGAAAGACCTTCCAGGAGGAGTTGCACCAGAGGTCGCGGGTTATCGCTGGAGGTTGCGAGTCATCACCGGAGGTCATGGGTCATGGATGGGGGTTGTTGCGCAAGGAGGCAGGATGCCAAAAGCATGTCACAATGGAAGGTAGAAGGTGGTGTGCGAGGCCAGCTGGCTAGGAGGAATAGGGTGGCGCGAAGGATGTAGGGCATCGGCAGCGTAGTGCGTGGTAAATGAGTAGGGGCTGGCTGTGGAGCAGGACGGCGCGATGCGAGGGGATCAAGGGGGAAGCAGTGGCACAACAGGAAGGAGGGGGAAAGAAGGGTAGGGGTATGAACCCTAACAATAATGGGAGAAAAAAAAGTAGTAAAATAAGTAAAATAATAAAAATAAAAATATTAATAACAATACATAATATTAAAAAATATATATATTATCATAATATTACTAAAAATTTAATATATTTTATATCCTTAGCACTATTAGTAACAATATTATTATTATCAAACAATATTCTTATTATTACCATTAAAACAATTTCTTAAAGTTTATTAAACTTATTATTTTCATTTTATTTTTTTATTGTTAATCCATATTATTTAATTAATTGAACCAAGTACGGTCGTACTACATTGACTGTGGGGTGCTAGATGCATCAAAGGGAAAAATATGCATTTTTAAATAAGAACTCAAATTTTTTTAAGTCAGGCTTCAACCCGGACAACCTGATCTTGAGAAAAATTAATAAAGTAAATAATTTAAAATGGTGTGTGTGAAATGTGAGGCATCTCCAAGTCAACCAAGTCCACTCTACATGAGGCATATCCAGCTCACTCAGGTCGACCCTATGTGAGGCATCTCAAACTCACCCAGTTCCACCCTACATAAGGCATCTCAAGATTTCCTAGGCCTTACCTTGGATAAGCACATTCATCTCTCCCATGACTTACCTAGGTGAAACACCTTTATCTCTCCCAATACTTAGCTTGAAGAAGCACCTCAACTAACCAGGTTCCACCCTAAATGAACCACCCTTTAAACCCTATCCTTCACCATTGATGACAGGGGACCCCTTCACCTGAGACTCCCATCTGAGGGATGCCAAACAAAAACCCCGGCTGAGGCCTTCAGATTGTCACAATCATGGAGAATGACACACATGTGTGTCTTTTATTTGATTATACACTCCCTCAGTAAAATATTTTCTTCACATATCCTACCAGATAGGTAGGGTCCTCTAAATTCTTACAATTGTGAATTATCTTGGTGATAAGGATGCCTATCATGGATTCATTTCCATCCCCCCCCCACCTCCCAATTTTAGGTATTGTGGGGAACCAACTTCTTTTCCCTTACACAATGGTTAATTCCTAGTATTCCTATCTACCTATGAAGGGGTAGTCACTTGTAAAAAGTTTAACCCAAGGGAATCCCTCCTGGAGTAATTCCCTAGTCATTCTTGCATGGAATTCCTCCAGCTTTCACATCCTCATCCACCAACGGATAAAAGGTATTGTGTGGATTTTTAGATATTCTGTTTCCACTTGTTTCTCACACCAAACATTACTCAAGTGGGATTAGAGGTTAGTGATCATAATGTCATCAGAATAATTAAATACCACCAATATGGGCCTCCTATTCAGTATAATCCCCAAACATACTCATTCTATAAGGTGTATGGCCAAAAACTATGTTAAAATTATCTCAAAGGGATATATTCCTTGTGATATAAACCTTAAAAGGGCTATATTCTAATGAATAAACATTGGGACTCCTCTACAGGTGTAATCCCAAACCATTATAAACTAAGTGGTCTTTGATTCCTATCCAAATTGGATGCATAAAATTCCTCACTGAGGTTCAAAACGAGCACCCAAAACTTACCCTAATCTTATCTAGTCTATATTCTCAGTGAATTCATATCCAACCTAGGAGTCCAAATTCATTTTGATTCCCTATATCACCATCCTTATTGAGCTATATTCCCCGAAGGTTCACATAAAATCTAGGAGGTTATATCCCTTCTAGGTCCTCCAGGACATTTTGGTATAAGTCCCACACCATCCTTGGCTAGGAACCTTCCACCTAGACATCCTTGAAGTATGACATTAAACTACATGGTCTGGTCCTCATCACATGACCTTAAATATATAATGTGTCCCCTTAATTAGCACCGAACTATGTGGGTTCTACTTCCTTTCAAAAGGATGCATAAAAATACCTTCTCATGGTCCTGGTCCTGATATCAAAATAACTCTCATGTTCTTGGATGATGATAACTTCCAGATCACCCCACTATGTGGATTAAAACCAATATAATGATAATAAATGACATAAGAATATCTAATCCATATAAAAATGGTACCATCGATGGAGGACCTAATATACATACATATGTCTCCATCGATGAAGAACCTCATATACATATAGATGATTCTAAATTCAATAAAATATAACAATTGATTATTAATATAATGGTTACCCATTCTATATTTGGGATTTAATAAAGGATTCATGAATATTTATGAAATATATAAGAGACTCTTGGAGTAAAAAATAAGTCCCCCAAAAAAGGTGAGATGTGCCTTCCATCCCATCCCCTTGACCAATGTTAGTCCCTAAGTGTGGTTGGAACCATTTTTTGATGAATTCCTACCTTTAGAAATAAGGTTTATGAAATATTTTGAATAAGGGAACCATTGGGTGTTTCCATTTCCATGAATTGACACCATTGGAAACAACTCGGAAGGGATATGGAAATAAAAAGGTGTGTATAACATGAAGGTTCATGCCACCACCACCATAAAACATCATTCAGAACCCACATGATTTTATATGAAAAACAAAAAAATTTCAACCCAATATAAACATTACAGTTACAAAAGATAACATGTTTACTCACATTAGTCCATTTTTTACTCACCTTTTAAAATGAGACACTCATGATATTTAGGTTGTAATTAATTGATGTTTATGTTAAAAATAATTTAATGATATGTGTAAAACTATTATGTCACTATAATTGTATTAGATCAATGTATAGTTATTTTGGGGGATTAGGATTAGAAAACTCAAGTTAAAGCCTTAGGGATAAGACGGCTTATAGGAAAACATCTGTAAATTTTGGTAAAGTATAGAGTAACTGAATTCCAAGAAAATACATTCCTATCTAGATACTAAAATTATATGTGAATTTAAAACAATTATACCTAGGGGTAAAAACCTTGAAAATGGTGCATTTATATTGACTTGGTCATCACCTAGTGCATGAAAATAGGCCTTGTTGCACACCTAGTTTGACACTCTTGGGGGGATATGTTTTGTAAATTCACAAACTATTTATGAACCATCATAAATGATTTAAATAAATGATAATCATGGATGAACAAAGTTATTCCTAAGGTGACATATATTTAAAAGAATTTTTCATGATTTAGACATCATATAAGTGATTTTCCATTATTATGATTATTTTTTCTCACACAATGATTTTTTGTTTCAGTCAATGGATGAATTCAAGAGGAATGGTGTTAACACTAAGTGTTTTGAACAATGAAATTATTCTGAGTAAATAAATTGGATAATTATTAATGTGAAATATAGTGTGATTATGCCTAAGTAGTTATCATGATATATGATTAACAACCTATAACTTAACAGACTCTTGGACTCACAAAATAAGAGAAGGAGGGAGTCCACTAAGAGATTACATAGAGGAGACCATGGAGGAAGGAATGCCCAATTTCCTTCAAATTATAAATGTGGGAAGAGAAACTTAGGATAATGTCTCAATATAATAGGTAAATTTTTTATGTGTGGAAAAGAAGATCATAGATCAATGGCACAAGAGCCTCAGCCCAGTTGGTGAGAACTTGGAAAGTGCATCCAAGAGACCTGAGTTCGAAACCGAGCGAAGACATATTTCTAGGTACTGCAGAATTACTATAGCAGGCACTATAGTAGGTATTGTAGTAGACACACATTCAGTACTATAGCAACCATAACTATTCATCTGTTTGGGATTTCGTGCCACTAGTTTGGGCCTCAGGTCCTTTAAGGGCTTTGGGCCACCCAAGGTCTTCGGGCTAGTGAGACTTTCAGGCTACCTCAAGGCCTTTGAGCCTCCTCAAGGCCTTCGGGCCACATCAAGGCCTTTGGGCCACCTGTAATTGGGATAAAAAGATCATATGGACTCTGCAAGGAGCAGACTCCAGATGGGGATTCAGAGCAGGTGAATTCACCAGAGCATAATCTAAGAGTATTTTTTAGAAAGAGAGGGTATGTAATTTCCATTAGGACCAGCCAGTGATTGCATGGGAAACCTAGCCGAATAGCCATGCAAAGGTGGAGAGAAAATATGACAATGAAGAATCTAGGAGGAGAAGTTCCAAGTGTAGTATGTATATTTCCAATGATCTATGGGACATGTAATATCTAAGCCTATGGGCCTTGTAAGGGTTCCCCATCATCCCTTAAAAGGTTGTTATCAAAAATCAATAAAAATAAGGCATTCGGGTCATTTGGGCTAGATCAATGAATTGCCAAAGAAAAATGAGGAGTTTAATATGGAGAAATAAATATCATCATAGAGATTCATTTATAGTTTTTTTATTAAATGTGTGGAACCTAGGAATTATTTGAGACAATTACATATTCTAAAGGTTAACTCCAAGACCAAAGATTAACCTATGTTATTCCAATCATTGAGTTGAAAGGATTGAAGTATTTATGTATCAGGATTTGAGAATTATGTTGTTGAAGTATTTTTATCAATGGTTTTTTGGTTATAATAATCATGAAAAATCTAGGGATTATGGAAGAATATATGATTTTACTATGGATTTATGATGATTAAGATTTTTTATAGAAATTATAATTATATATTATTAGGGAATACACATTTATGGTATGAAACTTTAAGGGTGATTGATTTTATTTGGAGATAAATGTTAAATTTACCTTGGATGAATTTGTGAACACGTCATTAAAATACTTCGGTTTCAACCTTAGTTAGGAATATTTTGATGAATTTTAAGTCTATTTGTTTATCAAATTATCTAAGTTGAACTTTGAGTGTTATTATTGAGGCTTTAAAGAATTATTTTTTATGTCATCGTATAAAGGTTTATATATTTTGGAAACTATCTTACCTAATGCTAAGTTTTTGGTTTTGGTTAATATATAAAGATAGTAGGAATGAACTTTTATCCTTTGTGGATTAATTGATCCATTAGAAGTTAATTTGTGTGCTTCAGAGATGAAAAAATCATCTTGAATGCTCATCATTTATAGAAAAAGATATGATTGTGGTTGAAATTGATTTATGATGAAATTATACTTGTCAAATAAGTATATTTCATTATATTCTTAGTTTGGATGGTAAATAAATTCCTCAACTCTATGAAAGGGATCTTGAAACAAAAAAAAATATTATCTAGAACCTTAATTTTGGATGAATTTATATTCTTTTCACATCTCTTGGGATTAAGATTTTGTGTTGATTAAGTTTATTATGATCATTCACTCTCTTGTGATCAATATTCTCTATTACTCTATATTATTCCTTAGTAGTTAGTTTTATCTTCCATCTATGTATGTTCACTTCCAATTTATGTTCTCATATTTTTAAATATATTTTTTTTGTTATTATACATGACCTTTATATTTCATTTTCCCTCTTTTTAAGAGTAAGTTTTATTAACTCTTTAATGATGTGGGTTTTTCAAAATAGGTATTTTCAAATATCAAAACTTTTATTAATGAGTTCAAGTTCAAATTTTGAGGGTAAAGTTTATTTAATAGGAATAATGTAACACCCTGATATTTTAAAATAACACTATATTTTATTTTTTATAAAACATGTAACATCAATCTTAAAAAAACCATAAAATTTTATTATTTAAATATGATATTGATAACCTATCAATTAAATTGAAAAGTATGAATAGTATTAATTGATTTTAGAAATATATATAAATTTACTAATCAACATAAATTTATTGATAAATTCTTAATAAATAATCTCTCAACTTTTAATAAAGATATTTTATTCTATAAAATAATATGTATCCTTCAAAAAAATTACTTATTTTTTCAAGAAAATATTATAATTAATTTATAAAAATTTAAAAAAAATTATTTTAAAAAACTTATATCATTTATGAAATCATCATGTCAAAATTAACTTAGGTTGAAATTTTGGGATTTCTCAAAAATGATTTATTTTTTATTGAATAGTGAAAAGTACCTATTTTTCAAATACTGTCATTTTTTCATTAAATAAAGTAATTTAAAAGTTCCATTATATTTGGGATTTGGTATTAAAAGTAAATTTGAATAATTTTATTTATAATTATATAATTTATTTCATTTTAATCTTAAATTTTCATTATTTTGGTATAAGTTTATTTTTATGCTTAAAACGTAATTTTATGAAAACTTTTTTTAAGTGCATAAATTTTATCCATTATAATTAATTAAAATAATCCATATTTGGGAAATATTTAAATGAAATTAATTGATTATACATCTATTTATATGAATTTTAATTCATATAATGATTATTTCTAATCATATATTTTATATAAGATCGTTTATTTCTTGAAAAATGCATTTCTTGAAAAATGTATTTCTTAAAAAAATCATTTTTTTGACATGTTTTAGGGGTTTAATTTTAAATTGAATTATTCCACTTATGATATTTTAATTTGATAAAATTTATTCCATATTTTGAATCAAAATATTTAATATTATTTAATAATTTGAAATTAATTTTTTGTCATAATTAATAGTAAAAACAATGAAAAACCTATTTACTATGGTGAAAAACTAAAATGGAAAAAGTGAGTAACCTTAGAGGTAAATGGAATAAAATGTTTAAAAATGTTTATTTTTTAATTTTAGAGGATTTAATTGACTATATCACCCATACTCTGCATTATTTATCAATTTTGGAGGAACTTTTATTGATATTGAAATACATTATTGAATAGTTTTTTGTGTTTACAAAAATACAAATCCCCATAACTTATAAAAGAGAACCTCCTCTCATCTCCTTTACACACTTAGAAATATTTTTTTTAGACAATACCTACCCAAGTTCCTTATTTATTTTCCTTTCCACGTCCAAGAGTCCAATTTTTTATCTGAAACCCAATCTATGGAGGCTTTAAGTATAATCCTAAAGAGGTGTTCTGAAGAAGGGGTATCCTTCTTAACTGAGTATCTTTGTTTTATTTATTCTTCCAACTCCTTAAAATATTACTCAATAATGATGATATAATAACATAATTATATAAAATATACTGATATTTTATTATGTTAATCGAACAATCTACATCCATCTCCTCTCCCATCAAATGGGAAACGAAACCATCGTTCATGTGTACAGTGAACTACCGCCTCACAAACCAATGTAATTCATTTTCCATCATCACCTCTCACTATTATTCATTATGATGGATTTAATTTATATATATTATATTCATGAAATATTAACAATTGTTTAAAATTAATATATCATATACCTTCTTATTTTACCATCCATTAAAAATGTTATTGTTGTTCGTGTGTACGGTGAACAACAGCCTCGCGAAGCGATTTGATTCATTTTTTATTACTTCATCGCATGGATGGTGTATGTTAGTATATTTAAATAAATAATATGATATTTATGATATAATTATCATTATTTAAATAAAAAACACTTACCTTTTTCCACCATGATCATTGAAAAATGGAAATCTTACTCATGAATATGTACGGCATGTCATCTTCATGATGGTAAAGGAGTTCATTTTTCATAAAAATATTTCATGGTTGGTTTCAAAAATATAATTGATGTATAAAAAATTTAATTATTTCATTATTATTATTCTATATATTATGGAATAATTAACCCTTTGACCATGGTCAATACACCAATGACATTTTAAATTTATAAACTGAACATCCTCAAAACACCTGATGTGGACATAACTGATTAAATGATTAAATATTTCATTAAAATAAATTAATTAAATAGTTTAAGTATAAGTAGTTAAACTTTAAAAAAATTAATCAAATAAATAACTAACATAATATTATTATTCAATAATATAAAGTATATACGTGACAAGTCGAACTTGAGGTAGGGGATTTATAACTCAATTTATTTCATTGGGTTAAATTATTTATTTATTGTATTTGATATGATAAGGTTATGTTTGTGATGACCATTTATTGTTTTATGTTTTATTTACACTTGTTTTATATGGACTTATATTTTACACACATGATAACTTTATTAATTAATTCTCACTTTAATTAAACAATATTTGTAAGGGATTCTATTTCAGTTTCCTTTACTAACCCTTTTACATTTTATATCATGAATCCTTCATAATTAATTGTATTTTAATTTAAAATTAGTTTTACTTCATCCAAGGGGATTTGATTTGAAATTTACTAAATCATTAAAGGCTTCATGTTACAATCTCTTTCCTTTTTGAGATTATTTATGTTCAAGGTTCCATTAAAGGAAATTTTATATAATTATTTAATTGAACAAAATCAATTTTATTCTCATACAGAAATAAACGCAGTTTACGTTGTTTGGTTTCTATTTGTTTCCATATAGAATAAATAAAAATTAAGAAAAAAATTTTGTAAGTAATATCAATCATGTATCTTCCTTTATACCTTGAATATTTCTCTTCCATGTATATAATTTCTTTAAAATATTTTAAAGAATTTTTTTACTATTATAAAATGATTTATTAAATACACTTTTACCCATATTTTACTTTTTACCAAATGGTTAAAAATGAATATTTCTATCATTTTCTAAGTAAGGTACTTTTTAACCTTTTTTTATAATAGTGTGAAAGGAATATTTTCCTTTGAATTTTGTAGCATGTATAGAATTTCCTACCATCATGATTGCTAAAGTTTTTTTATATTCCATTATATGTTTCCATGGTTATTTTTAAACAAAATTTTTCCTAAAATATTTTCAAAAATTTTATATTTTGAATAAGTTATTTCTAATTGGAAATGTTATTTTCTACAATAAATATTCCTTGTAATCTTTTAAATACATTTTCATCGATGATGGAAACCTTTTATATTATGAATTGATTATGAATTATGTATATATGTATTTCACATATATATCTAGAATATTATACCTTACTTTTATGTCATGGTACATACCTTATTTTCATTTATCAAATACCTTCATTATGAAATTTCCTTTGATTATGATATGAGGCAAGATTATGAAACTCATTTTTTTTCCATGGGAAATTCTTATGTTTATGCCTTTTATTTATTTTCATTTAGTGGAACACATAAATCATAAACATTTTATGATGGGTTCACCCAAATATTTCTTCAATTAATTAGGTAAATCTCTAGTCTCATGAGATTTCATGTATGGTATTAGGGAGTAAAACTAATCTATTATGAGACTTTGTCAACTATGTGATATTCTCTAGGTAGTTAGCCTTCAATCATGTTTGTATCATGTTATATGTTACTGCCACAATTAATATATCTCTATGGTTCTATTATTCCATGTTATTTATGTTATGATCCCATGTTAATACTCATGTACCTTCTCTTTTATGATATCATGTTATACCTTTGATTCAAATGTTATGTTTCAATATCATGTTTATTCCCTTACTAGGATTTTAGCTCACCCTTATTTTCTATATATTTCCCTAGGTTATCCTAGGCCATTTTAGGATCCCTAAAGTATTTAGAATCTAGTTATGGAGAATAAAATAAATAAATTTTATTTTAGTCTCACTTTTTTGTATTGTAAACCTAGTCTTCCATAGACACTAGGACTCTTGATCTTCGGGTAGTAATTAATGGATGTTTATATTCAAAATCATGTAATAATATGTGTAAAAGGATTGGGTATCTATATAATGGGTACTTACACCGTATATAAATCCATTTATGATTCTTCTTAAGAACTCATGCATTTACTCACGCATTATAACCCCTGATAAAATGCCTCATCCACTTCATGTAACCCTTACATGGATGCATCACACTCTCTATCCATCTTATCTTATGAGATGGCTCTTTTATGATAGACAACATTACACCTAAGTGAAATGCTAACTCTTAATGTTCATCATCCATATCTATCATAAGATTCCTGAGTTTATCATACCTTATAAATGTACTCAAAATATTCCATATGATATCACCAAACCATACAATATGATTGGGTATGGTTATAACACCCTATAACTTAAACAACCCATAATTACATGATTCATAATAAGAGATGCACTTTATTTTATTTGTAGGGTCTTTTTGTTTATATTTCTATGGAATTATTAAAAACACTTACATATCAAACCCTTACAATACAAAGTAGACACTTCCACTCAATATCAATTTTTTCCACAAAAATAGATTACTTAAATATAAACTCTCATTTCATTAAAAACATGCTATCTTATTTAAAGTTGAATCGTCATAATAGAAATTTATAACTTGATATACTTCCAACTCATCTACCCTATTAAAAAAAATTTAAAACTTAGAATAAGCACAGAAAAATCGGTAAGGGGTACAAAAATAAAGAAACTCATTAGTCCATTTTGAAAATCATATAATCACATATGAAAGTTTTCAATTTTTATATAATAAACATTGATATAAAATATTTATTTTCTTACTCATGAAATAATCTTAATTTCCCAATTATTTTTATAAAACATCACATTAGTAATCATAAAGTAAAAAATCATAATCATGATAGTTTACTTTATAACATTGGTACTCATGAAATCATTTCCTTGAAAAACATTTTGTTTTCTCCTAAAAGGGATAAAAAGTTTCTTTTAAACATAAAATCTTTATCATACATTATAGAATTAAAATAATTTCATAAAAAATAATTTGAAAAAATATAAAAATATTATAGTAATATTGAGACATTATCTTCATAACACTCTTATAGTCACTCTTACAATAACTCTTACAAATGGAATAACCTACCAGTTAATTCCAATGTATATTCCCCAAAGAACAAAATCATTACCCAATGAATTAAATAGAAATATTGGACTCACTCATCATCATGAATAATTTAAAATCACCAAAACAAATAAACAAAAAATATAAGTTTTCATTTCTATAAAAAATCTCATAAATTATTTTGTTTAACATATATGCATAAGCACTTTCGAGCTTCAAGTAAAAAATAAGGATAAAAATCCTTTTTCTTTGAAAACCCATTAAAAATTTTCTAGAATAATATAAAAGGGATATTATTTAAAAAAATATATTAAAAATTAGTGTAATATTCTTAAATAATAGAGGTTAAGACGACAGGAAATTTCATTCATGTCGTATATGTTAAGAAAATATTTCCTTCACACTTTTGTAAAATGTGGAAAAAATAACATGTTTGGAAAATATTTAATATATTATTTTATAACCTTCATAAAAAAGTTAAAAAATGGATACTAACATACGTTTAATTATATTAATAATATACTTGAAACATTTCAAAGAACATGTAAATCTAGGAAAAATATAAGAAAAACTTTAGAACTTTTAAAATAAGGTTTCAAAATGAAAAAACCCATACCTTAAGTCTAACTCGATATGTATGTACTTTAACTCCTGGATAATAAATTTATAGAAAGTTTAAACTTACTTAAAAACCTTTTTATGTGTATTTACTTATTATTATTTTTTCATTTCATTTATTACCATTCCTAATATAGGTATTAAATCAGTTAAGTTTATATTGAATGTTTTGTGGACATTCGGTTCATTATCCCAAAATAACTTTTGTAGGTTGAACATGGTCAAAAGGTTCATTGTTAAATAATATATATAATATTAGTAATGGAATAATTTTTATACATTAAATATAATTTTATAACTTATCCTATCATGCGGACATGAAAAATGGATAACATCGCTTCACAGAGGTGGTAATCCACACGTACTCACGAGCACTGTTATCATTTTCCAATGAATGGAAGGGTAATAATTTAAGTGATATATTATATTTATAAAATCATAATTATGTCATTAATATCATATATATTAATTAAATCAATCATAATAACCAGCCTTTTTAGGTGGTGGTGAAAAAAGAAACACGTCGCTTTGTGGAGGTGGGAGCCACAAGAACACATGAGTGATGTTTTCACTTCCTATAGGATGAAAAAGGAGATGAAAAAGGGTTATACCACAATAATAATACTATTTTTTTATATTTTGTATTATTATGATATTATTTTAGCATTGATAAATAATATTTTCAGGATTTATAATAATAAATAAACATGAAACACTCAGTAAATATTTATACCTCTTCTTTGGAAGACCTCCCTTGGCTTACACATTAATCCTTATTAGATTAGTATTTTAGTGAGATAAATAAATCTATTAAATGGGTATTAATGTTGGAAATATATTTAGGTAGGTATTTGATAATATATATTTCTCAAAATATGTTATTAAGAGAGTAGAT
The DNA here is from genome assembly GCA_963277665.1 of Viscum album. NCBI lineage: Eukaryota > Viridiplantae > Streptophyta > Magnoliopsida > Santalales > Viscaceae > Viscum > Viscum album. Next base: position 36,898,470 of record OY728141.1, on the reverse strand, counting down.
GGGTTAGCCTTTTAAAAGTGAGGGGAGTGACACTCATGTAATTTTTAAAAGTTTTAGAATTATATGAAGTCTTAATCATGGGAAAGTGCCTCTAAAATTATTAAATTTAAAATATAAGGTGATAATTTTATAAATAACATCATAAAATAATATTTAAGATGAAATATTGTGGCTTTATAATAAAGTATTTACCTTCATTAACCTGACTTACCATTTACCATGGTGATGCATTTTTACCATGGTTACTATTCAAAATGACCATAAATGAAATTGAAATAATTAATAAATTTTAAAAACTTTAATAAAAATATGGAATCTTTTTTAAAGACTCTTTTTTATAGAAATTAAAGAAATTAATTTTAATATAATTGTGCAAAATACAATGAAAACAGTTTTTTAGAAAAATGTGTTTTTAAGCATAAAAAAACTTATACCAAAATAAAATATAATGTTGATCACTATATAATTATTTAAATTATGGTTTATAAAATGTATATTATATTAATTTAAAACCAAATCCAAAATATAATTCAACTTTTAAATTGCATTATTTAAATTTAAAAAATACTCTTTTGCAAAAATCGGCATTTTTCACTATTCACTCAAAATCAATATTTTTCTAAAATAACCATAAATTTGTACTAATATATATTTGTTGTGATGATATTAAAAAATGAAATTTATTTTATCTAATTCAATTTCAAACATTTATAACTTTATCTTTTATGTAAAATGATATAATACTATGAAAACACTTTAATTATAATAAAATTATTTCTTTTTCAATTGAAAAATTACTTAGAATTATTATAGTGAATAAGACTCCATAAAATATAATCATGAGTATTACTAATATGTGAATTGATTTATTATTAATATTAATTATTTTTTAACATTATTCCTGTCTTAAATAAATTACATCCTCACAATTTTATTCATCATATAAGTACGTTGGGATATTTTTCTTTTGTATTATTTTCAGGTTACCATGTTAATTATTTAATCATGTGGTTCTTCCACAAAAATATAACCAGGTTAGTTACCTTTACATAACACCTTATCTCTTTGATATAGAATCTGTATTATATTTTCCCTAAAATAAATATCCTCTTCTAACTGTGCTATCTCGATACTAAAAACATGATATGCATTAAGTGCATATTTCCTTAAAAACAAAACATGAAACACATCATTTACTTTATATAAAATCAATTGAAAAGATACTCAAAAAGAAATTGATCTCACATTTTCCATAATTTCATATAGTTTAACAAACTATGATATTAACTTTCATTCCTTTCTAAAAAACAAAAAACTTTTCTAATGAGATATTTTAATAAATACATGATCGCCAACCTCAAATGAAAGATATTTCCTCCAATTATCTACCAAACTCTTCTTCTAGATCTGATCTTCCCTCATGTGATGATAAATCATCTTTACCTTCTCAACCATTTCATTTAAAAGTTTTTATCCTGACAACTTTCTTTCGCTGACTTTATCCCAACATGTTATAGTCTAACACCACTTTCAATATAATGCCTCAAAAGGTACCATCAAGAAACTAGAATTAAAAATATTATTATAAGAAATTTATACTAAATAAATATAATGATCCAAACTTTCATGTTAATATAATGATAAATATTAAAGCTTATCCTCTAAAGTCTAAATTGTTCGCTCTGACGGTCTATCATATTGAGAATGAAAAGTTATAATAAAATTTAATTAACCTTCCAATTAATTCTAAATTCCCTTATAAAAATTTTATATAAATATAGGATCATTATTAGATACAATAGATATAGGTAATCCATGTAATCTAACCGTCTCTTTAATATAAAGTCTAGCAAGTTGTTCCAAATACATGGTTTCTCAAATAGGCATAAAATTCATAGATTTATTCAAATGACCAATAATAACCCAAATATAATTATTACCTTTATAATTATTTGGTAATACCACCATGAAATCCATGGATATATTCTCTCATTTTTATTTAGGCACTGGAAAAGGCTAAAGCATCCCCTTCAGTAGTTGTCGCTCAGCTTTAACCTATTTATAATTCAATCAATTTATAGTAAAATTAGTAATATAATTATTTATTCCCTCCCACTGATAATATTTATGAAGGTATCTATACATATTGGTGCTTCCGGGAAGAATATAAAATGGAAATTTATGAGCTTAAATTAATAATTCCTTCTTCATCTGGGGATAACTCCACACAAACAAACTCTTTCTAAATCTTATAACACCTTATTTTTTAAATTTAAATTCAAGAAATATACCCTTCTTAACCAACTCTACTCTTTATTTCAAATATCTATCTTCCTTATGAGAATTCTTAATTGTATTTAAAAAGGATTACTACATTAAAACTTGAACCAAAAGATTGGGATCTCCTATGTGCATAATTTCTAAGCCAAAATGCAATAAATTGTTAACCAAAGGATCATGTTCTAAACATATTATAACTAATTATGCATTATATTTTTAGCTCATGGAATCATCTAACTAGTTTTATATACCTAGATCATGGTGAATTTTACAATCATAAACTTTTATCATTTCCAACTATCTTCTCTGCCTCATGTTCAACTATTTTTGAGTGAATATATACTTTAAATATATAGGGTTAGTATATATTTTAAATTTCAATATATATAAAAGATGTCTCTAAATTTTTAAATAAAAAACTACAAAATATAATTAAATATAATGCGTGGGGTAATTATGTTCATGGATTTTTAATTAGTGTGATGCATATGAAATTATCCAATCATCCAAAATCAATACATAACGAGGCCCATTTAAAGAATAATCACTATAGATAACAAACTCACCATTTCTTGATGAAAATAATAATACTGGATCATTAAACAATATTATTTTCAATTTCTAAAAACATTTATAACATTATTTTATCAAGATAAATTTAAATACTTTTTGAGTTAAATTAGTTAGTGGGATAGATAACCAAGCAAAGTTTTCAAAAAATTGTTAGTAATAATCCATTAATCCAATAAAACTCTGAATCCTAGTGACATTTTTAGGTCTTCAATACTCTTCCACCACCTGAGTTTTTTATGGATCAATAGTTATTTTATCTTTAGAGACAATATTTCCATTGGAAAAAAATTGTAACAAAAAATCACATTTACTTAATTTTCCATATAATTTTTTTTCTTTTTATGTTTTTAGAAAATCCTTATATGTTTTTCATATTCCTCATAGATTTTATGCTAAAAAAATAATTAATAAAAATAATAAAAAATTATCCAAATACTCATAGGAAACTCTATTCATAAGATCCATGCATATAGTGGGTGTATTAGTAAACTCGAAATGCATAACCACAAACTCATAATGACCATACATAGTATTAAATGTTATCATTAGAATTTATTACTATACTATTAGTTGATGATATCTGGACCTAAGATCAATCGTTGAAAATATTTTACTTTATAAAGCTAGTCAAAAAAGTCATCTATATGAGGAATTGAATACTTTTTATTAATAGTAATGTTATTGAGTTCTCTGTTATCAATGAGAATCCCCATTAAACCCTCCTTCTTTTTAACAAAAAAATAGGATAATACTAAGGTGAATTACTCTGATGAATAAAACCCTTTTCAATAAATTCTTGTAACTATTTTTCAATTCCAATAAATCTAATGGAGCAATTAGATAAGGGTTTTTTGAAATTTTATTAGCATAATATACTAATTCAATAATAAAATCAACCTCCCGATCAAGAATAACACCAGGAAATTCATCAGGAAATATATCCACATATTCATTTACTATTGGAAAATCTCCCACTTTTTTAAAATATGAGAAAGATAATATTCATTTCCATATTTAATTAGTTTCTCATCTTCTTGATATGTTATCATAGGTATGAACTCATTCCTATATAAAAATTCAAACTTACTCATAAAATTGAATAAAGCTTTATTATATATACAATCTATCTTAGCATGATAAAATAAAATCCAATCCATAATATAAAATAACATTAAACTCGACCATGGGAAAGACAATATAATTTATAAGAAAAATAATTTCTCATATTATCATAGAAATATTCATATAAATCTTTTTTTCTTAATACTTATATGATGATATTTTACTAAAATTTATTTCCCTATTTATTGAGGTAATATTTTCAATTTACTAGAAAATTACCTAGAAATTAAATAATGTGTAAACATTGAATAAAATAAGGATTTGGAATAATCTTAATAAAGAAGTAATGTATATATCATCACTTCATTCGATAGTCCTCTATTTTATAAAGTATTCATGAAAGACTTTGTCAGACCTTTCTACTTATGGTCTTGATGATTCCCATCATTCAGACTTTTATTCAGAAATGCATCTATATATTTTACCATCTCATTATATTTAAAACATCCCATTTCCCACTTATAATATTTTGTCTAACCATTACCTCGTTTAGTTTCTTTAAAATTGTGATCTAGATTTCCCAACATACTATAATGATTAAACTTTCCATATTTCATAATACACTCCCCATGATGCATCATACCACACTTATCATTAGAGAAAAATTTAGACCTCATACCTTCATATTTATTTGATGAATAATTTCTCATTGCTTTCTACTTGGATCACTTCTTATCTTTGTTTTTGTAAAATTTAAGAAACTTTATCTAAGCCTTTTCATCACTTTATACAAATTTCTCATAGATTTTAAATTCATGAGAGTTTAAATCAATTCAAAAACTTAGTTTCAATACTGAGTAAAACCTTTCAAATTTACTATCATGTTCCAAAATAAAATTTAGTACATACCTTGAAAATTTGGTAAAATTATATTTATATGTAGAAATGAAGACCTCATCCTATTTCTGTAGTTCAAAAAAATTTCATTCCATCCTATTTAAAAAAATTAGGAAAATACTTCTCAAGGGAAATTTCTTTAAATATTGTCCACTATAGGGAATCAATATCATCTTTCTCCTTGGTATTCTTAATTAGATATCAGCACTTATTGGATTCACCTTCAAAATGATAAATAGAAATATTTACCTTTGGATTTCCATAATAAAACAAAAACTTCAATATCCTTTCTAGATCATTTATCCATCTTTCAATGACCACCATATCTGAGGATCTACCAAATGTCATAGGGAATTGTTTCATAAAATTATCTACTATAAACATGTTTCTCTTTATAGATTCTGGTCACTCTCTTTCACGTGTAACACCATTAATAGTCTATATTAATTGAGTTAAAAAAACTAAAAAAATATTTTTTATAATTTTAACCATTCTAGATTGCTGATTTGGATGGGAATTATCCTCCTGATGAATTTCTAATTAATTCATCATGTTTTATTTGTGGAAAACCATTATGAAAAAAACACATATTAGATGAAGCAACATGGAAACCCTTAAATATTTCTCATGAAAATTTAATTCATATATTAACATCCCTTAAATTTATTTTCATAATAACGTCCTAATCTATAAATTTATCTAAACCTTTCCTCGGATACCAACTATAAAACCATGTAACTTAAACAATCCATAGTTACATGATTTATAACAAGGGATGGAATTTCTTACATTTTGAGGATATTTTCATTTAAGAGTTTTAAATAATTATGAAAAACACTTACATATCAAAACCTTATAATAAAAAGTGGACACTTCCACTCAATATCCATTTTTTTCATAAAAAATAGGATACATAAATTTAAACTCATGTTTCATTAAAAACACATTCTCTTCTTTAAATTTTAATCTACATTGTAGAAATTTAGACCTTTATATAGTTCTTACATATCATTAGGTCCTATTAAAATAATTTTATAACTTGGGATGATCATATAAATATCATTAAGGAATACTAAAATAAAGAAACTTGGCAGTCCATTTTGAAAATCATGTAATCCCACAAGAAATTTTTCCCTTTTTACATAATAAACTTTGAGCTCAAATATTCATTTTCTTACTCATGAAATAAGATTAATTATTCAAGGATTTTAATAAAACATATCATAATAAATATTAAAGGAAAAAACCATAATCATGAGATTTTCTTTTAAATAATGGGTACTCGTGAAATTATTTTCTTGAAAAACATATTCTTCACCCTTGAAGAGGGTATAAAATTTTCTGTAAACATAAAATCATTAGATTACCTCATGAAATAAAACTAATTTCAGGAAAACTAATTTTCATCCATAGAAAAATCATATAAATACCTTGGTACATAATCTTTTTATCACTCTTATAATCACTCTTACAAGTACTCGTACAAATGGAACAACCTACTCGTTACTTCCAACATATATTACCTGAAGAACAAAATCATTACCCAATGTATTGGGGATCTATATCAGGCTCACTTGTCTTCATAAAAAATTTATAAGGACCATAACATTCATAAAACACATAAAATATTGTATTTATATCATAAAATATCATGAATTATTCTGTTTGACTCGTATACAAAATCACTATCAGGCTTTCTGTAAAAATAAAGATAAAAATTTTATTTCTTTGAAACAAATTTAAAAAAACCAAAAAAATAATATTATTATTTTTAAAAAAAATGAAAAAAAATTAGAAGAATATTCTGAAACAATAACATTCATGAGAGCATGAAATTTCACTCATGTCATATACATTTAAAAATTCCATTTACGCTTTTGTAAAAATGTCAAAAAAATATCGTTTATAAAACGTTTCAAAGTATTTTTTTAACTATAATAATTAAAAGTAGAACATGGTTTAAAATGAAATTGATCATAGATTTCAGAATATTAATAACATACCTGAACTATTTTAATGAATATGTATATGGAGGAAAATGATAAGGAAAAACGTTTATACTTTTTAAATATTATTTTAAAGAAAAATCACTTACCTCAAGTTTGAATCACCATGTACATACTTTAAATTATATATTATAAACTTATATTAATTTTTATAATTTAATAAGAAAAAATTTAATTTTTATTCACTTATTATTATCCCTTTTATTTCATTAATTACCATGCCTTATATAGTTATTAAATTATTTAAGTTCATTTCATATGTTTTCATGACGTTCGGTTCATAATCCCAAAACAAATTTGGTAGTTTGACCATGGTAAAAGGGGTCATTATTTCATAATATATAAAACATTAATAATTAATTCATTTTTATACATTAATTAAAATTTTATAACCATTCACTAAATGAGGATAGGAAAAATGAATCGCATTGCTTCATGAAGGTGGTAGTCCACAGATACACACGACCGGCGTTATCATTTTCCAAATAATGGAAGGATATGGATGTAAGTGGTATATTAAATTTAAATAGTAATAATTATTTTATGAATATAATATGTATTTATAAAATCAATCTTAATAACCAACCTTTTGAGGTGGTGATGAAAAACGAAACACATTGCTTCGTGGAGGTGGTAGTCTACACATACGCACGAACGATGTTTTCATTTCCCATGGGATGGGAAAGGAGATGAAAAATAGTTGTAATATAATCACAATAATATTTATATATATTGAAGATATTGATTTTATTATTTTATCATGGATAAATAATATTTTAAGGAGGTATAAGAAGAAATAAATGTGAAACGCTTGGTAAATAATTATACCTCTTCATTGGAAAACCTCCCTTGGCTTACGCCTTAAGCCTTCTTAGGTCAGTATTTTGGTGATACCAGAACCTCTATGATGTGGGGAGGGATGTTGGGGAGATATTTAGTTATGGGTTTTATGAGATATAGTTCTAAAAATATGTTAAGGAGATAGGATATGGGGTTCCCTTTCATAAGTGAGGGTAGTTGCACTCTTAATAATTTTCAAAGTTTTAAAATAACATAAAATCTTAATCGTGATAAAGTGGATTTAAAATTACTAAATTTATAAGATAATTTAAAAAAAATTTAAATTAAATCATATAATAATATATAATATTAAATTTTATATCCTTAACACAAAGTATTTACCTTAATTAACATGATTTACCTTTTACTATGGTGACACATTTTTACCACAGTTACTATTCATAATGGAAAAAAATAAAATTTAACTCATTAATAAATTTAGAAATTATAATTCAAAATATGGAATCCATTTTTTAAGATTCAATATGTATAAGTTTCAAAAATTACTTTTAATATATGTGTGCAAAACATAGCGAAAAATAGTTTTTTAGAAAATTGTGTTTTTAAGCATAAAAAACTTATACCAATATCAAATATAATATTGATTAATATGGAATTGTTTATATTATATTCAATAAAATTGATCTTATTATAATTTAAAACTAAATACAATACATAATGGTACGTTTAAATTAGTTTATTTAAAGAAACTAATTGATGGTCTTGCAAAAAAAATGGCATTTTTCAATATTCACCCTAAAATCAATCTTTTTAGAAAACTCCCAAAAATTAATCCTAATATATATTTGATATGTCAGAATAAAAATTAAATTACATTTTTTTTATTCAATTTATAAAATTTAGAAATTTAACACTTAAATAAAACCATATAATACATGTAAAACACTTTAGTTAGAATAAAACCTATTTTTTAGATTGAAAAATTATATAAAATTATTATAGTGAATATGAATCCATAAAATCTAGTCATGAATATTACTAAGACATGAAATTGATTTATTATTAACATTACATGGGTAATCATATTGTTATGGGAATGAAATATTCATTAAATTATTTATGATATACCATATCGTAAAAGGTGATATACTCAAACCAAGAAATATCATATACCCTTGGATTCTATATGCCATATCATACAAAATTTTTATACCATACCCTATAATATAGCTCAAAATATATCATATGTGTAAAGTATTTATGGAATAGATCCTTCACTATCTTTAATGGATCTTCTATGTCGATATTGATATGAATCATTACACCTCTCACAAGCATCATCATTGTAGATCTTTGGAAAACAACTCAAAGTGAATCAATCTCTCTACCTTGATCTTATGAGGTTGAAAATATGTCTCTATAATACCAATTTTTTATGGGAGATAATGTTTTCATAGCAAAAAGTGACTAAAATACATCAAAAATAATTTGGTTTTTTGAATTTGACTCCACCAAAGAAATCTATAATTTTATTCTCATATCCAAAGTCAAAGAAAATCTATTGAGATTGCCTCTATAAACACTTAAAGTTTTTATCACCCCACATCTGAATCATTTCTCTCACCTAATGAAATTCTTGACACTCAGAGGATTTTCTATTATCCATTATAATTTTTAACACTCAAATATATATTTATTCATACCAAGAACATATAGTATGATTATTGGGGCATTATTAACTTATCAATTTCAATTTACTAACTCTTTGGGTGAAACTGTCAACGTTGTGTACATCGTTTTTGACTCGTTATATGTCATCCACTATAGGAAAGAGTATTTTTTAGTGGTTTTGGAAAACCACCACTAAATGATTCATTTTTATTTTTTAGCGTCAGTTTTAGAAAATCATCACTAATTTATGATAGTTTTTTAAAAAAATACCTCAATTAATAATGGTTAAAACTATCACTATATATGAACTTTTTTTATTTATTTAATTTTAGAAAACCTTTTTAATGAATCGATAGGAAATTAATAATTAGTAATAATTATTAATAATTATTATTAATAATTAATAATAATTTTAATAAATTGTTAATAATTTATATTTTATTATTTATTATCTATTATCTATTATCTATTATTTATTATTTATTGTAGAAATTTAGACCTTTATATAGTTCTTACATATCATTAGGTCCTATTAAAATAATTTTATAACTTGGGATGATCATATAAATATCATTAAGGAATACTAAAATAAAGAAACTTGGCAGTCCATTTTGAAAATCATGTAATCCCACAAGAAATTTTTCCCTTTTTACATAATAAACTTTGAGCTCAAATATTCATTTTCTTACTCATGAAATAAGATTAATTATTCAAGGATTTTAATAAAACATATCATAATAAATATTAAAGGAAAAAACCATAATCATGAGATTTTCTTTTAAATAATGGGTACTCGTGAAATTATTTTCTTGAAAAACATATTCTTCACCCTTGAAGAGGGTATAAAATTTTCTGTAAACATAAAATCATTAGATTACCTCATGAAATAAAACTAATTTCAGGAAAACTAATTTTCATCCATAGAAAAATCATATAAATACCTTGGTACATAATCTTTTTATCACTCTTATAATCACTCTTACAAGTACTCGTACAAATGGAACAACCTACTCGTTACTTCCAACATATATTACCTGAAGAACAAAATCATTACCCAATGTATTGGGGATCTATATCAGGCTCACTTGTCTTCATAAAAAATTTATAAGGACCATAACATTCATAAAACACATAAAATATTGTATTTATATCATAAAATATCATGAATTATTCTGTTTGACTCGTATACAAAATCACTATCAGGCTTTCTGTAAAAATAAAGATAAAAATTTTATTTCTTTGAAACAAATTTAAAAAAACCAAAAAAATAATATTATTATTTTTAAAAAAAATGAAAAAAAATTAGAAGAATATTCTGAAACAATAACATTCATGAGAGCATGAAATTTCACTCATGTCATATACATTTAAAAATTCCATTTACGCTTTTGTAAAAATGTCAAAAAAATATCGTTTATAAAACGTTTCAAAGTATTTTTTTAACTATAATAATTAAAAGTAGAACATGGTTTAAAATGAAATTGATCATAGATTTCAGAATATTAATAACATACCTGAACTATTTTAATGAATATGTATATGGAGGAAAATGATAAGGAAAAACGTTTATACTTTTTAAATATTATTTTAAAGAAAAATCACTTACCTCAAGTTTGAATCACCATGTACATACTTTAAATTATATATTATAAACTTATATTAATTTTTATAATTTAATAAGAAAAAATTTAATTTTTATTCACTTATTATTATCCCTTTTATTTCATTAATTACCATGCCTTATATAGTTATTAAATTATTTAAGTTCATTTCATATGTTTTCATGACGTTCGGTTCATAATCCCAAAACAAATTTGGTAGTTTGACCATGGTAAAAGGGGTCATTATTTCATAATATATAAAACATTAATAATTAATTCATTTTTATACATTAATTAAAATTTTATAACCATTCACTAAATGAGGATAGGAAAAATGAATCACATTGCTTCATGAAGGTGGTAGTCCACAGATACACACGACCGGCGTTATCATTTTCCAAATAATGGAAGGATATGGATGTAAGTGGTATATTAAATTTAAATAGTAATAATTATTTTATGAATATAATATGTATTTATAAAATCAATCTTAATAACCAACCTTTTGAGGTGGTGATGAAAAACGAAACACATTGCTTCGTGGAGGTGGTAGTCTACACATACGCACGAACGATGTTTTCATTTCCCATGGGATGGGAAAGGAGATGAAAAATAGTTGTAATATAATCACAATAATATTTATATATATTGAAGATATTGATTTTATTATTTTATCATGGATAAATAATATTTTAAGGAGGTATAAGAAGAAATAAATGTGAAACGCTTGGTAAATAATTATACCTCTTCATTGGAAAACCTCCCTTGGCTTACGCCTTAAGCCTTCTTAGGTCAGTATTTTGGTGATACCAGAACCTCTATGATGTGGGGAGGGATGTTGGGGAGATATTTAGTTATGGGTTTTATGAGATATAGTTCTAAAAATATGTTAAGGAGATAGGATATGGGGTTCCCTTTCATAAGTGAGGGTAGTTGCACTCTTAATAATTTTCAAAGTTTTAAAATAACATAAAATCTTAATCGTGATAAAGTGGATTTAAAATTACTAAATTTATAAGATAATTTAAAAAAAATTTAAATTAAATCATATAATAATATATAATATTAAATTTTATATCCTTAACACAAAGTATTTACCTTAATTAACATGATTTACCTTTTACTATGGTGACACATTTTTACCACAGTTACTATTCATAATGGAAAAAAATAAAATTTAACTCATTAATAAATTTAGAAATTATAATTCAAAATATGGAATCCATTTTTTAAGATTCAATATGTATAAGTTTCAAAAATTACTTTTAATATATGTGTGCAAAACATAGCGAAAAATAGTTTTTTAGAAAATTGTGTTTTTAAGCATAAAAAACTTATACCAATATCAAATATAATATTGATTAATATGGAATTGTTTATATTATATTCAATAAAATTGATCTTATTATAATTTAAAACTAAATACAATACATAATGGTACGTTTAAATTAGTTTATTTAAAGAAACTAATTGATGGTCTTGCAAAAAAAATGGCATTTTTCAATATTCACCCTAAAATCAATCTTTTTAGAAAACTCCCAAAAATTAATCCTAATATATATTTGATATGTCAGAATAAAAATTAAATTACATTTTTTTTATTCAATTTATAAAATTTAGAAATTTAACACTTAAATAAAACCATATAATACATGTAAAACACTTTAGTTAGAATAAAACCTATTTTTTAGATTGAAAAATTATATAAAATTATTATAGTGAATATGAATCCATAAAATCTAGTCATGAATATTACTAAGACATGAAATTGATTTATTATTAACATTACATGGGTAATCATATTGTTATGGGAATGAAATATTCATTAAATTATTTATGATATACCATATCGTAAAAGGTGATATACTCAAACCAAGAAATATCATATACCCTTGGATTCTATATGCCATATCATACAAAATTTTTATACCATACCCTATAATATAGCTCAAAATATATCATATGTGTAAAGTATTTATGGAATAGATCCTTCACTATCTTTAATGGATCTTCTATGTCGATATTGATATGAATCATTACACCTCTCACAAGCATCATCATTGTAGATCTTTGGAAAACAACTCAAAGTGAATCAATCTCTCTACCTTGATCTTATGAGGTTGAAAATATGTCTCTATAATACCAATTTTTTATGGGAGATAATGTTTTCATAGCAAAAAGTGACTAAAATACATCAAAAATAATTTGGTTTTTTGAATTTGACTCCACCAAAGAAATCTATAATTTTATTCTCATATCCAAAGTCAAAGAAAATCTATTGAGATTGCCTCTATAAACACTTAAAGTTTTTATCACCCCACATCTGAATCATTTCTCTCACCTAATGAAATTCTTGACACTCAGAGGATTTTCTATTATCCATTATAATTTTTAACACTCAAATATATATTTATTCATACCAAGAACATATAGTATCATTATTGGGGCATTATTAACTTATCAATTTCAATTTACTAACTCTTTGGGTGAAACTGTCAACGTTGTGTACATCGTTTTTGACTCGTTATATGTCATCCACTATAGGAAAGAGTATTTTTTAGTGGTTTTGGAAAACCACCACTAAATGATTCATTTTTATTTTTTAGCGTCAGTTTTAGAAAATCATCACTAATTTATGATAGTTTTTTAAAAAAATACCTCAATTAATAATGGTTAAAACTATCACTATATATGAACTTTTTTTATTTATTTAATTTTAGAAAACCTTTTTAATGAATCGATAGGAAATTAATAATTAGTAATAATTATTAATAATTATTATTAATAATTAATAATAATTTTAATAAATTGTTAATAATTTATATTTTATTATTTATTATCTATTATCTATTATCTATTATTTATTATTTATTGTAGAAATTTAGACCTTTATATAGTTCTTACATATCATTAGGTCCTATTAAAATAATTTTATAACTTGGGATGATCATATAAATATCATTAAGGAATACTAAAATAAAGAAACTTGGCAGTCCATTTTGAAAATCATGTAATCCCACAAGAAATTTTTCCCTTTTTACATAATAAACTTTGAGCTCAAATATTCATTTTCTTACTCATGAAATAAGATTAATTATTCAAGGATTTTAATAAAACATATCATAATAAATATTAAAGGAAAAAACCATAATCATGAGATTTTCTTTTAAATAATGGGTACTCGTGAAATTATTTTCTTGAAAAACATATTCTTCACCCTTGAAGAGGGTATAAAATTTTCTGTAAACATAAAATCATTAGATTACCTCATGAAATAAAACTAATTTCAGGAAAACTAATTTTCATCCATAGAAAAATCATATAAATACCTTGGTACATAATCTTTTTATCACTCTTATAATCACTCTTACAAGTACTCGTACAAATGGAACAACCTACTCGTTACTTCCAACATATATTACCTGAAGAACAAAATCATTACCCAATGTATTGGGGATCTATATCAGGCTCACTTGTCTTCATAAAAAATTTATAAGGACCATAACATTCATAAAACACATAAAATATTGTATTTATATCATAAAATATCATGAATTATTCTGTTTGACTCGTATACAAAATCACTATCAGGCTTTCTGTAAAAATAAAGATAAAAATTTTATTTCTTTGAAACAAATTTAAAAAAACCAAAAAAATAATATTATTATTTTTAAAAAAAATGAAAAAAAATTAGAAGAATATTCTGAAACAATAACATTCATGAGAGCATGAAATTTCACTCATGTCATATACATTTAAAAATTCCATTTACGCTTTTGTAAAAATGTCAAAAAAATATCGTTTATAAAACGTTTCAAAGTATTTTTTTAACTATAATAATTAAAAGTAGAACATGGTTTAAAATGAAATTGATCATAGATTTCAGAATATTAATAACATACCTGAACTATTTTAATGAATATGTATATGGAGGAAAATGATAAGGAAAAACGTTTATACTTTTTAAATATTATTTTAAAGAAAAATCACTTACCTCAAGTTTGAATCACCATGTACATACTTTAAATTATATATTATAAACTTATATTAATTTTTATAATTTAATAAGAAAAAATTTAATTTTTATTCACTTATTATTATCCCTTTTATTTCATTAATTACCATGCCTTATATAGTTATTAAATTATTTAAGTTCATTTCATATGTTTTCATGACGTTCGGTTCATAATCCCAAAACAAATTTGGTAGTTTGACCATGGTAAAAGGGGTCATTATTTCATAATATATAAAACATTAATAATTAATTCATTTTTATACATTAATTAAAATTTTATAACCATTCACTAAATGAGGATAGGAAAAATGAATCGCATTGCTTCATGAAGGTGGTAGTCCACAGATACACACGACCGGCGTTATCATTTTCCAAATAATGGAAGGATATGGATGTAAGTGGTATATTAAATTTAAATAGTAATAATTATTTTATGAATATAATATGTATTTATAAAATCAATCTTAATAACCAACCTTTTGAGGTGGTGATGAAAAACGAAACACATTGCTTCGTGGAGGTGGTAGTCTACACATACGCACGAACGATGTTTTCATTTCCCATGGGATGGGAAAGGAGATGAAAAATAGTTGTAATATAATCACAATAATATTTATATATATTGAAGATATTGATTTTATTATTTTATCATGGATAAATAATATTTTAAGGAGGTATAAGAAGAAATAAATGTGAAACGCTTGGTAAATAATTATACCTCTTCATTGGAAAACCTCCCTTGGCTTACGCCTTAAGCCTTCTTAGGTCAGTATTTTGGTGATACCAGAACCTCTATGATGTGGGGAGGGATGTTGGGGAGATATTTAGTTATGGGTTTTATGAGATATAGTTCTAAAAATATGTTAAGGAGATAGGATATGGGGTTCCCTTTCATAAGTGAGGGTAGTTGCACTCTTAATAATTTTCAAAGTTTTAAAATAACATAAAATCTTAATCGTGATAAAGTGGATTTAAAATTACTAAATTTATAAGATAATTTAAAAAAAATTTAAATTAAATCATATAATAATATATAATATTAAATTTTATATCCTTAACACAAAGTATTTACCTTAATTAACATGATTTACCTTTTACTATGGTGACACATTTTTACCACAGTTACTATTCATAATGGAAAAAAATAAAATTTAACTCATTAATAAATTTAGAAATTATAATTCAAAATATGGAATCCATTTTTTAAGATTCAATATGTATAAGTTTCAAAAATTACTTTTAATATATGTGTGCAAAACATAGCGAAAAATAGTTTTTTAGAAAATTGTGTTTTTAAGCATAAAAAACTTATACCAATATCAAATATAATATTGATTAATATGGAATTGTTTATATTATATTCAATAAAATTGATCTTATTATAATTTAAAACTAAATACAATACATAATGGTACGTTTAAATTAGTTTATTTAAAGAAACTAATTGATGGTCTTGCAAAAAAAATGGCATTTTTCAATATTCACCCTAAAATCAATCTTTTTAGAAAACTCCCAAAAATTAATCCTAATATATATTTGATATGTCAGAATAAAAATTAAATTACATTTTTTTTATTCAATTTATAAAATTTAGAAATTTAACACTTAAATAAAACCATATAATACATGTAAAACACTTTAGTTAGAATAAAACCTATTTTTTAGATTGAAAAATTATATAAAATTATTATAGTGAATATGAATCCATAAAATCTAGTCATGAATATTACTAAGACATGAAATTGATTTATTATTAACATTACATGGGTAATCATATTGTTATGGGAATGAAATATTCATTAAATTATTTATGATATACCATATCGTAAAAGGTGATATACTCAAACCAAGAAATATCATATACCCTTGGATTCTATATGCCATATCATACAAAATTTTTATACCATACCCTATAATATAGCTCAAAATATATCATATGTGTAAAGTATTTATGGAATAGATCCTTCACTATCTTTAATGGATCTTCTATGTCGATATTGATATGAATCATTACACCTCTCACAAGCATCATCATTGTAGATCTTTGGAAAACAACTCAAAGTGAATCAATCTCTCTACCTTGATCTTATGAGGTTGAAAATATGTCTCTATAATACCAATTTTTTATGGGAGATAATGTTTTCATAGCAAAAAGTGACTAAAATACATCAAAAATAATTTGGTTTTTTGAATTTGACTCCACCAAAGAAATCTATAATTTTATTCTCATATCCAAAGTCAAAGAAAATCTATTGAGATTGCCTCTATAAACACTTAAAGTTTTTATCACCCCACATCTGAATCATTTCTCTCACCTAATGAAATTCTTGACACTCAGAGGATTTTCTATTATCCATTATAATTTTTAACACTCAAATATATATTTATTCATACCAAGAACATATAGTATCATTATTGGGGCATTATTAACTTATCAATTTCAATTTACTAACTCTTTGGGTGAAACTGTCAACGTTGTGTACATCGTTTTTGACTCGTTATATGTCATCCACTATAGGAAAGAGTATTTTTTAGTGGTTTTGGAAAACCACCACTAAATGATTCATTTTTATTTTTTAGCGTCAGTTTTAGAAAATCATCACTAATTTATGATAGTTTTTTAAAAAAATACCTCAATTAATAATGGTTAAAACTATCACTATATATGAACTTTTTTTATTTATTTAATTTTAGAAAACCTTTTTAATGAATCGATAGGAAATTAATAATTAGTAATAATTATTAATAATTATTATTAATAATTAATAATAATTTTAATAAATTGTTAATAATTTATATTTTATTATTTATTATCTATTATCTATTATCTATTATTTATTATTTATTATTATTTATTATTTATTGTTATTTATTATTTATTATTTATTATTTTATTTTTTAAATATTTTAAACTTTTAATTTTTAATTATTAGTTATTAATTATTTAAAAAATAAATTAATTGTTGATTATTAATTATTATTAATTTTTAATTTTTAATTATTTATAATCATTAACTATTAATTATTTACTAATTATTTAATAATTATTAATTGGTAATTTTTAATTATTAATAGTTAATTATTAATATTTTTTTATTTATTATCTATTATTAATTATTATTTATAAATTTTTAATTAATAATTATCAATTATTTATATTTATTAGTTATATATTATTTAAATATTTAATTACTTGTTAGTTTTCAATAATCAATTAATTATAATTTATTATTTATTATAAAAGAATTTTTAATTAAGAATAGAAAATTATTAACTAATTTACTATTGATTAATTAATTAATTAATTACTAAATAATAATAATTTTTAATAGTTATGAATTTATTAATAATTTGTACTTTTATTCGTTATTTATTTATATAATGTATTTTATTATTAAAATAGATTAAAAAATATTTATTGAAATATTATTACTTGAAAATTCATTTGGTGGGGTAGTTGATACTTAAAGAGTTAAGTGAAAATGGGTAATAGTAGTGTGTAAGGATGGGTATCATTAGATTTTGTTGTGTAATGTAAAAAAATATTGAATCAAGTAGGTTAAATAACATCTATTGACATATTAGTGCATGTAAATGTATTTTTTGGAGTGATTTCTACTTAGAGGGTTGAGTGATAATGAGTGAGTAGTGTAAAGATGGGTGACCTCATCAAAAGTTGATGTGTTGTGTGCAAAAAATATTAAAACAATTATATAATAAATAATAAATGGAAAATAAATAATAAATAAAAAAATTATTTTTAACAATAAAAAATTTATAAATTAAAAATGTATTCATAATAAAAAATAAAAAATAAAATAAATAGTTACTCATTTAGTGGTGGTTTAGATCACTGGGAAAATCCCACCATTAAATTATTTACAGTGGTTTTTAAAACCACTATAAAATGATTCCTAATAAAAAATTTGTGAAACTTTAAAAACTATCATTAATCACTTATAAAAAGTTAAACTACTTCTAAAATACCATTTTTTATAAGTATCGTTGATTCCCCTTGCGCTTTCCATGATCATCTGCTTCTTGACTAACTATATTTTCCCATATCAATCGCATGTTCCTTGTGAGAGGCACTATAAAGAATGATTTATACCAAATGATATTTGTTGATAGATAATATATTTTTTGGTAAAAATAAGTGATTCCAACGTATATTAAGTTTTATTGGTATTGATTTTAAATAACAACACTTGATTTTATGAACAGATATAACTGTCAATATTGATAGTTCAATACTAACATATCATTTACCAATAGTTTAATCAATTTCTTTACCATACTAATAGAAATATTTTTTACCAACACATGAATCTAATATTAATAA
Organism: Viscum album; assembly: GCA_963277665.1. Taxonomy (NCBI): domain Eukaryota; kingdom Viridiplantae; phylum Streptophyta; class Magnoliopsida; order Santalales; family Viscaceae; genus Viscum; species Viscum album. The sequence continues at coordinate 36,879,222 of OY728141.1, read as the reverse complement.
CAACTATTACCAAAAAATCTTTCATCATCAATAAAAAATGTTACAATAAACCATTCTATAAAAAAATATTTTATCAACAACTAATTAAGAGAAACATTATTTATATATATTTGTGTGTATATTATTACCAAATTAAATTTTAATTTCATGGGGTTTTATTAAAAATATCTCATTAATTTATTTTAATTTTCAATTTTCTCTAAATATTAAATGATTTTTTATTTTTCATTAATTTTTATTTAACAAACAATTAAATATTTTTTATTAAAAAAAATAACACCACTAAAACCATAATTTGTGCCTCTTCCTCATTGTTATCACCACACTACACAATTGTCTTGTATTCAACCTCACCTCCTACCACCCTACTTCATATCCCACTTCCCCACCTCACATCCCTCCCTGCCCTACTTCGATCTCACCTCCCATTATACCACCTTGCATCTCACCACCTCACATCTCACTACCCCACCTCACCTCCCGCCACCCCTACCTCATATCCCACTACCCAGCCTCAAATTCCTCCCTATCATACTTCAACCTAACCTCCTATTATCCTACCTCGCATCTCACCTCCCCCCATATCACCTTACATCTTGCTACCCTTTTCATCTTTATCACCTCATATGCATATCGTGTCTCAATATTTTATACCCCGCTATTACTGGCTTTACTTCCACTGTAAGGAAATCTACATTTGCTTCATTGCACCCACCATACTCAAGTGGCTCTTCCCCATTTCACCATCATCTACTACCCAATTTTACCATTGGCTAGTGCCCTATTTTTTCAATCACTAACTAAGGTACATGGTCATGTTTAGTTTTTTTCTTACGTATTTATGTGTTTGTATGTTTTTTTATATAAAAATTATAATGTGGTTTTGATTATTATTATATTTATTAAATATTAATAAAATCATAGCATTCATAGTTACATTAATAATAAATTATTTTTATTATTTATAATCCATCAATTAGGTCGACTGATAATTAGGGTTTAGATCACTATCATTAGTGTCATCACTCTCTAAAAACATTCACAAGGTACGAGGCTATTTTTCAAGGTTTTTGTTAATCTAAAATGTATATGTGTGTAATATTTTTGTTTGATTCACTCTATATTTTTATTAAATTATTTTGGTTTCTATATTCATATTCCCAATTTATTGTACCATTATTAATATTCTTATATAGTTGAGCTTACAATTTTATGAGGCTGAGTTAATTTAATTATAAGTAAATGTTTGATTTTAAAAAAGTTTATATTAAAATTATTCTATAGTATTTGATAATTTTTTATTGTAATTGTTTTAAGTTATGTTCTATTCTAATTTTTTATCATTACTGGCCTTGTAAACTGATTTTTAAACTAATCATAGAATCCTATAGTCAAAATTACTCTATAAGGTTAAAATATTAGCATAGTTAGACATCTATTCATTATTGATATTATAGATACAACAAGGAACTACAGACATTATTCATTTTTATGTTTTTAGGCATGCACAATTATAGTAATATATGTTCAAGTAAACATTTTATTTATATCTTAAATACATATAAATTTAGTTATTGTTCAATTTTTTACATACTAAGAAAATATTTCTGACCAATAAATGCTCAATAAATTAATCAGTTAATATCCAATCATTTTTAGTTACTAAAAATCTCTAATATTTATAAGTGAAATTTCAATAAAATGTTAAACTCAATCCAAGAACCCTATTCAACATCATTTCAATGTAGCAAGCTATTAAGAATCCAATTCTAGGTGCATTATCCATTCTACGGATGTAATTTCATTTTTTCAAGAACTGCATTGAGTGTGCTCATGAATTTCAGTTTTCATAGTATATATCTAGGAAGGCACAACTTCAATTTTTAAATTTAAAAATCATGTAACCCTAAGTAGTGGCATTCAACTCTAGAAATAGTTTAAACTATTCATTCAGATTCTAGAATACATTATAGAATTGGATCTAGGAATTCTAAATCTTTGAAAAAAATATCCAATTCAAGAAGGTTTCATGAAACTTAATTAGCTTTTTTATTATTATTTTTTTCTTTTTTTACATACAATAATAATAAACAAGTATTAAACCAAATTAAATAAAGTCAACTACATGGACCAAACATCACCAATTATCTCTATTAAGGATCATATTTTCATTAAAACCATTTATAATAAGTTAATCTTGAATGATGTGTTTAAGATTCCTTTTAGTTCTACCTCCACCACTTTTAATATTTCTTTGAAGCTACTTTATGGATGGATTTTCTCACATATTTTCACAATTGAGAAAATTGTATCCTTTTTTTATATAATTATATTATTTAATCACTTTATCATATATAATTCCTTATCTAATTTTGGTATAGTTCCATTCATAAATATACTTTCAATTATATGTTGTATATTTTACTTTCATATTATATGTTCCTCACATCATACACTCAATTATATTTCAAACTAGTGTTAAATGTTTTAACTATACTATGAATCACATGGGAAGAATACTGATGATGAGGGACTTTTTTATGTACAAAAAACTGGATTCTCTATGATTATATACCATTGGCTATATTGTTTTCCATCATTCATGATTTCAAAAAATATTCAATACCTATGACTATCTATCGTGTTTTTCCAAGTGAATCTAGTTTTCTAATAGTATCATAATCGTATTTAGATATTATATCAGTAGTTTGGGTTTATTTATGTTCATTTGAAATTTTATTAACTTATTACTAATTTTCATTTCAACTTAAATTACTCTATTACAGTTAATTTTAATTCCTTTAATAACCATAACTAATAAAAAATTAATTTTTTATTATCAAAGATCCCTTTTTAAGGGATGAGGGGGAACCAAACACGACTTCAATGACTTAAGACATCAAACCATTCCCAAACAATCCAAAATCCTAAAAACTAGATCAAACACAAAATAAAGGCCCCACCCTAGCATAAACAACAATAAGTCTATTTTCCACCTTTCTAATGCTACACAATAAGTTTTCTCATACAAAGACGGGCCAGTACCAATGGTCAAGGCCATACCCTCTCAAACATCCAAATAAATATATTTGTTCTAACCAATTTGATCTCAAACCCTCTACATTCAATACCACATATAAGTCTAGTTTCTATAATTGAACATAGCTCATTTGGAACACTCATTCATCCATTTGATAAAAATAAGTGTTTATTTGAAATTAGTATTTATATGCAGGTGAATTACAACAACATTTTTTTCATTATTAAACAACATAGTTACTGATTCAAAAGTTTCATTTTTTAATAAATATATATTTAACTATATTAAAATTATAGTTTTAAAAGTGTAACCATACAGAAACTATGAAGAAAAATCAAACTATAATAGATCCTAAAAATGATGTGTTTCTTATAGTAATATGGTTGACTATTCCAATGAAATAATTTAGTGTAAAAATTGCAATGTATCTCTATCATTGACCATTTCAAGGTATGGGTTCATATTATTTTACTGATTTACATATAGTCATTGAAAAAAATTGAATTAATTATACATTTTACATTATAGATATTATGTTTAATTTTTATCAAGATATAGATTGAAATTGTTCGTATGTTATCATAGTGGATTTATCTTTGTTGTAATTTTTGGAAAATAAGTAATTAAATTCATACAAACAGCCATTTTAGAGCTTAAATATATTCATATTCAGGAAGATATCAAATTTTCCTCTATAAATTTTTTGAATATTCTTTACAAGGTAAAACAAAATTTGATCTATTTCTTGTATGATAGTGATGAATTTAAGTTACCAATATAATTGAATATCTTTTGATCTAAAATAATGTGACTCATTGTGGAAATTTCAGAATACAACATTTACAATCATCATCAATACTTTAACTATATTACATTTGAACTTCTTTTCACTATAGGAAATTAACAATAGATCAAATACATAAAGAACGCCAAAAAAATCAAGTTATAGTAAATCTATGAAATCTTAAAATTAAAAATAATTACATTCATTTACTCTTGTATTAATATAATGTTTTCTTGAAAAATCGGGTTTTTTTTAATGTTTCTCGTTATTTTCACATAGTTTGTTAGTAAGAATTTTATTCTAATGCAAATTCACAGATTATTTACTTCACCATCATATCTTTACCAATTTTATATCCTACATTACATAAATCTTCCCTCATATATAGAAGTAAAAGTAATATTAAATATATAGTTCATCAATGTTTTTTCACGGTCATTCATATACACACAATAACAATATCTCTACCATAACAATGTTTATCCTTAAGATGAATCATGTTTTGATCTCCCGTTTTTAGTTTCCATCTTGTTTGATGGAAATCAAGAATATGATGTACCATATATATAAACTAGAAGATAGTATACATATACCAATTTTTACTTCTCTGGGTTTTAACTGCAATGACTATTATCAATAAGGGGGGGTTAATTTTGACATTTTCAACTTGGTTATGGATTTATAAATGAATAATCATTTGTTTTTTGTTTATAAGTGAATATTTATTTTTTATTGCTTCTTATGTCTAATTACTTCATGGACCTATTCAATAATTTATATTGGACTTCAGTTTTAAAACCGAAGTAAGTTTTCACATGTCATCCTATAGGGTGTTCAATTTCCAGACTCATTACCTAACAATTATAACATTATGTATTGTTTATCCTAATTTTTGTATTAGCTACATATGAATTTTATCTTAAGAAATTATTGGGAAATAATGGATCAAAACTAATGTAATTTTTTTAAAATACATATTTCAATTCATTTCCCTGAAGCTACTTTGGTCAAGCTCTTAGCATGTGGTGTTTCATTCTTCAAGTTAATAGATGTCTATTTACCATATAGTTATTATTAGATACAAATTTAACTATAAATGTGGTATGAACTTATTATCCAAGAAATTTCTTGAACTACCTTCATTATATCAGTAATCCATTTTATCGTTAATATATATTATGATGGTAGTCAATGATATTCCCATGTTTGTACAACTACATAAAAAAATTTCTAAGCCATCTTCAAGAAGATTTGATTAATCTCACGCTTATAGTGTGCATAAATATTTGTTTATTGTTTATTGAAAATTTTTTATGCATTAAATACTTTTTTTCTTAGGATTCCTGCATTTAGAATAACTATGAAACACAATTATAAGCCAGAGTTTCTCTATTAAATGTATACAAAAAATTAAAATCATGGTAAATTCAAAAGATTGTATGGTATATTATAATTATATTCAATCTACCTTAGATGTTGTGAAGTTAATTATTTAGATATAACACATATTTGATATCATGTATTTGGATTCTAATAAAAATTTCTATTACATAAACTATAATAATTATCCCTTATTTTTATAGGAAAACCTACATCTTAATGCATTAAAAACATTTTTTATTTTCATATTAATGTTGAAAAATCTAATAATCACCAAGATTATCCACATTTTATTAAATTTATTAACTTTATTTGTTAATGAATATTGATTTATATTTATTCATCTTCTTAGATATATTATTTCCTTTACCTCACTCTATTCAGTATTGAAAACTAATTGGTATATATATTTATTACATATAAATTTACTCAAGGTTCTTGATGAATAAGATATCATACCTAAAATGGAATAAGAGATCATGCATGGAGATGTTACAATTGATATCATACCTAAATATATTACAATTGATATCATACATAAATTTTATAAATTATAAACTAACATGTCAATTGATGATAATGATAAATATTTGGCCATATTAGATGTTGAATATGTTATAATTGATAAACCTACACTTGATTTATTTGAAATTTATTGATGCACCTTTGTTGTAATATTTTTTATCTACATCTTATTATCTCATGTATTATGTGTTTAGTTTTTTATTGTTGTGTCATTTTTAACATTATTACTTTTTTTAAATGAAACAATGGGTATTTCTTAATTTTTATGAATTTGAAAATAAAAAATAATCCTTTATTGCCTAAGTCCTTTCTTAATAATTTTTTTCACTTTCTTCTAAATGAATTTAATATAATTAATGCCTAAGAAAGGTTTTATTTTCAACATAGTGTTTTTTAGTTTAATTTTTATTTTATATCATGAATATAAATGACTTTTTGGGATCCCTTATTTTATTTATGACACTTTTTCCATATTTCTATTTCATGTTGTTATAGGACATCAATCAGAGGGAATTGGGGAGTCATTTCATCAAATATCATGAAGCTAGTATGCTCACCAATTTCAATCATGACACCAGATTTGATATCAATAAGATGAGGTTTATCCACCTTCACTTATGCCCCCAAAACATGATGATAGTATCACTTATTTTCTTCATATTTATTTACATATCTTTCTGTTTAATATTTCTCATTTTATGTGTTATTTTATTTTAGATGTATATATTTTTTTCAATTTTATTTAATATGCATCTTTTTCTTATTATCGGTGTGAGATTAGGGATGAACAGATTCCATTTACAAGTGTAAGAAGTGGGTTTTCTTACATGAGTGGTGATTATTAGCTACTTTTAGCCACTAATGAATGTTGAATGAATCCAAAATCAAATATGAGTTTCTCAATGCTTCTAATATGAGCCTACTATTGGTGATCACCATCATTCTGACCATGTTATGATTACGTGGATAAACTAAATTTTTTGAAACTACCTCTAGTGTGAACCACAGAGGTGACAACTGATGTGTGAGAGAAACATACATGTTTTTAAAATATATATTAGAGATTCATGTTTTTTTATTGGAGTTTGAACTTGTTTTTAAATTATGTTTGAACATTTTTTTCATATAAATCCTCGGTTAGAGTTTATATGAGATAATTTTATAATTATTATATAATAAATATACTATATATTGTTAAATGAATATATATAATATAAAATTCTAAAAAAATATTGAAATACCAAGACACAATATTTTATTTAAAAAAATAATTTACAAACATATATTAATTATTTGTATTTCTTGTAATATTATTAATTATATTACCAATGAAAATATAAATGATGGTAATAATATTATTAGCACATAAATTTTTCATATGTATTTTTGAATAAACATTTTAATAGATATATATTATATATTGATGTTATTATGATTATAATAGAACTCTTATAAAAACCCATACTTTTCTTACATAAATATCATATCATTTTAGATGAATATTCAATGCATCACATTATGATCCATTCTAGAACAGAAAAGGTTTAGTATCTTTGGATAATATATACACAATATTATAATTTCATGAAATATCGTAATCATCTCCCAAAAATATTTTCCCATATAGTGTTCTTATTAGACATAACCAACTTAAAACCTTTCTTCATAACCTGGGGAAAGGAAGCATAAGAAATGGGGAGCTTAGATGCTCAGTAAGGGTAAACAAGGGAGATATCAATTATCAATTGAACAAAACATGAGCATAATGGTATGTGAACATGATATTAACATTTAAAAATTATACCCTTCATATAATAGATCAAAATCTTGAGTAATAGTATAAATCTTAGCAGTTCATAAGACATGAATCATAAAGAAATAAAAAACAAGAGCCATGATATCATAACATTGGAATAAGACATAAGTTTTTAGCATAAACATAAGCATAGAGAACCAATTCTTTAGTCAAGGCTCAGTTCCAAGACTATCATAGTGGATTGGGTTCAATCCTCATTCAATCATATCCTTAGTTTACGGGTCACTGTCCAGACTATCACAGTGGATAGAGTCCCTTACTGAACTGTGTTCACTCCCCATTCCAGTCCTTATTAACTCATGAGATATCTATCTTTACCCTAATGAATTAGAGGGATATATAATTCCAAGTTCACCCATCACATAATAAAAATCATACATATTTTTTCCTTAAGATCAAAAAATATTCATCATATCATCATAACATAACTTGTGGAAAGGTAATGGGATTCATAAACATTTCATCATTTCATCATAACATAACCTGTGGAAAATAAATTGGTTTCATAAAAATTTCATCATCATAATCATAAACCACCTAGAGAAATAATAAGTATGGTATCATTGAATAATATCCCTATTAAATCATAAGTAACATAAAATAATATCATCTTATATTAAAATGTATTTAAAATGTCACTTGGAATATTTTTTGAGGAAAATTCCCTTTTCCTTATGAAATCACTTACTTAAAATCAAAAATTTTATAAAATATCAAAGGAAACATTTTCTTTAAATATCTCTATAAAAACTTTCAAATGAATCTTCAAAATATCGAGTGTTCATTATTTTGGTAAATTTAATTCATACTATAATTGTTAAAGAAAATATTTTTTTCCCACCCTCAATAAAAATTGCCTCATTTAGAAAATTAGAAGAAGATTATTTTTCATCCATTTTATAAAAATTAAAACATGGGAAAAAATTAATTTAAAAGAAAATGTTTAATATTAAAAATCATTCTTGAAAACATTTTAAATAAAATATAAACATGAAATAAAAATATTCCCAACTGAATAGTAAAACATGGTCAGTTTTCCTTAAAAAATTCTTTCAGTACCCTGAGTATATAAAGTGAGGAAAATGAAATTAAAACATGTACTATATATAAATAACCATAAGATAAAAAAATTAATAATATTATTTAGATTTTATCATAAAATTTCATCATTGGAAACTTAATCATAAATAGTCTTGATAAACAATGATATTGTAATATAAAACCCTTACTGTTTCGGTAATCTTTGTATCATAAACTCATGAAAAAGAGAACCTTATATAGATTTTTAAATCCCTATAATTTTCATGAAATCATATTAAAATAAATTCCTGGGTATTATATACACCACATAAAGGAAATAAGTGGTTAGTGTGTTATAAGTCTCATATAAATAAAATTCAAATGAGAAACCCTTACAAATATCATATCATTAAAGTGAGAATTAATAAATGAAGTAATTATGTGTAAAAAATGTATATACAAAAAACAAGTGGAAATACAGCATAATACAATCAAAGTTTATTTCCCACATAATCATGGAATAACATATTCAATAAAGTAAAAGTATAACCTAATAAATTGAAATTGAGTTAAGAAACGCCTTATCTCAAGTTCCACTTTCTTAGAAAGCACTCTAACCTCCTGTATAATAAATTTAAATTTATTATAATTATATACCAGAATAATTTAAATACTTAAAATATCATATATTATCCACTTATAACATTTCAACAACCATTTATTAATAATTCTTTATTGAATTTTTCATTTCCATGTGTTAAAAGTTTTTTTATAGAAAGTTACGTTATGTGTTTCTGATCCTTGTGCTTTGATCATGGTTCCATAATCTATAAAACTTTAACCTTGATATTTATATCATATATATTCATTATATATATATATATATATATATTTCAATTCATTTATAAAATTTAGAGGTAGAAAAACTAATTACACCATCTATGGAGACGGTAGACCGTATATACACATAGAAGTTGTTTCTATTTTTTGAAGAGTTAAAGGAAATAAATGTAAATAAAAAATTAACCTTTTTGGGGTCATTATTATATCATATATATTAATTAAATCTATACTTATTACTATTCATGAAATTTTTAAATGTAAAATGAATCACATCACATCATAGAGGTGGTAGTCCAAACGTACGCATGAGTGATGTTATCATTTTCCAATGGATTAGAAGGTAAGAAAGAGGATATGATATTATAATTACGTAAGTATAATTATATCATAAATATAATTTATATTCATTAGTTTCATATTTATAACCATACAATTAAAATGGTGATGAAAAATTAATTACACAGCTATATGGAGACCGTAAGTTGTACGTATGTATTAAGTGATGTTTTCGCTTTTCATGGGATCAAAAGAAGGTAGATAATGGTTGTTATGTCATTATAATAAAAATTCATTATATTTAATAGATTTAATTTATTATTTTATAATGTATTCCTTGTATTTATAGGATTTATAATAAGAAATAATATTGATATAAATCAGTTGAGAGTTATACCTCTTTGTTGAGAAACCTATTTTGGTTTACACCTTAAGGCTTGAAAGGATGGACTTTTAGAAATACCATAACTTATATAATGTATTGAATGAATCTAGGATAATTTTAGGTTAGGTATTGGTTGAGATATAATGTAGTGACCCCAACCCCAGTATCCTGAATATGGTGTATTACTTCGTTATATTAGTATAAGATACAAGGAATCGCATCCCGAAGGACCAAATAGTATAGTAGTATTGGAAAAATAGATACATAAATTATTACCATATTATATTTTAAAACAAAAAATATAACATAATTTTTTCAATAATAACACTATTACCTCTAGCATATCCTTGTATATCAATCATAGTACACTTCATGGATTCTTGAGAAAATAAACAAAATAAGGGTGAGATCAAATGCTCAATAATGGTAATGTAAAGAAGAAGATATCATGAATCAATAAGAATAATCAAAATGGAAAAGTAAATAATTGAATAAACATAACATTTAAATAACATTAATATCATGATAATATACATCATAATCAATATGTTAAGGTAAATAACTGAAAACAAATGCCATTTAATCAATAAAATGAGAATAAAATACACCCAAAGATAATATAATTGTGAAAATATCATGGATAACAATAATTTTATTACTAATGAATTAAATTCTTAATTAGTAGACGTAATTAACTAGGGATCATTATACCTATACTGTTAATATCTTTCACAAGATAGTTTAAAACTACTGCATAAAAACTCAACTGGTTTGGCCAAATGATTTTATGCTAGATTCCTAATTCACCTCGTGATATTAATAATGCATCAATGGTTTATCTTTAACTATTCCACACCCATATCTTCATGTCTAAATAATTCTTCATATATCGAATAATCGATTTAATTCATGAAAAATGTGTCTTATCATCAAATATCTATAATGATTAAGGAATACTGATTTATCAATATTTCCCCAGATAAACAAACAAATTTAAATTTAGAACACCATATTTTAAAATGATATAAAATTTAAGTAATAAACATATCCATGATAGATAATATAGATATTTAGATGAAATTTAATGTCCATGGGAAAGTGAATAATTCAAGAAAAGTTAATGACAATAAAAATGAATCAAGGAAGTGAATTTTAATACTTTCCTTGGTAAAAATTGTCATAAACCATCCATAAGAACAATAAGTATGGTATAAATACAACCTATACCCATTGGAGTAACAATGAAGGGTTGTTGTAATTAACTAAGAAAAATACCATAAAAAGATATTTGAAAACATTCTTGAGGAAAATATCATTTTCATTTTGAAAATCACATTTTAAAACTAAAATTTCAAAAAAAAAATTGAAAATAATTTTATTTAAAATTTACCTTTGAAAATTATAAAATAATATTTAAAAAAAATTATTGGTCATGATGGTTGGAAATTATGTCCATATCGTACACGTTAAAACAAATATTCCTTTCACTTTTTTAGTAAAAGACAAATCGGAGTTATTTTAAAAACAGCCTGAATATTCCTTTAAAAACATTTTTTTAAAATAAAAAATGGGTAAAATTTTGTTTAATAAATAATTTTTATAGTTTTTAAAACATTTTTAGAAAACATGGTTTTGAAATAAAATGGAATTTCAACCAAAGAGAGAAATGAAGTAGGATTTTATTAAAAACATTTTCTTAATTATTTTAAGTACCAAAGAGTGAGATAATGGTATTATTACTTTAAAATATAATTAATATCCATATTTTAGGGAAATAAAATATTTTTATTAGTTAATGGTCAAGTAATTTCTTTTAAATGAAATTCAAGAATAAACAATCTCGATTAGAATGAGATTGTGAAATAAACACTTACAGTGATCATAATGTTGAAGTGATAATTATTCAATGAATCAATTATGTGTATCCTTTATAAATACACATAAAAATTTTGAAATAAAACATAATATTATTAAAATTAATTACACACATAATCTTATAATATCAAAGATAATGAAGAAGTAATCCAACCTAATGAAAAAAAAATGAGTTATGAAATTTTTTACCACTTTGTAACTCTTAATTCAAATACCCTTGGATAAAATAATTCAAATTGAAACTTAAAATATCATGAATTATTAATTAATAATGATATTATATTTAAAATGGGTAGTATATACACTATATAAAATAAATTAGTTGCATAACATTACAATATGCATCAATGAAGAGAAATTGAGATGAAGTCCCTTACATCTCACTTAATTTTGATTAAACATGATTTAACCTCCTATATAGTGGTTTTAAAGATGTTATTTACTTATTAAAAAACAATATTAATATTTATAATATCATATATTATACTTTTATAAAATCTTATCGTCCTTCTATTAATAATCATTCGTTATTTTTATTGTTTTGGGTGTTAATTGCCTTGTTTTATCAGGCATGTTTTGTCATGAAAGATCTATTTTTTAGCATATTATATAGTTAAATCATATAAAGAATAATAATAATGCCATAATTATCATATTTATATATCAATTATAATTTTAATATTAATAATTAAAAATAGTTTTGAAAAATGACTTATGTTAGGATCATAGAGACGGTTAGTCGTACATATGCATGAGTAACATTTCCAGTTTTCAACAATCATTATGGAAAGTTGGTAAGTAATATTTTATATCTCAAGAATTATTTTAATATCTTATATATAATATTATTTCTGTAACTATACTTACATATATCATCCATGTGGTGTAGTGATGAAAATAGAGTCACATCACTTTGTGGTGGTGGTAGTCCACACGTACATAAATGATTTTATCATCTTTAAGTGAGTGAAAAGGTAAGAAAATGATATATTATTTTTTAAGAATGAAAAATATTTCATTAATATCATAATTATTTCATTTATATCACATGTATTTGTTAAATTTATCCTTATTACATTCCATGTAAAGCGTTAGTGAAAGACGAATCACATCGTTTCATGAGCCAGTAGCCCGTCGTACACATGGGGAACATTATCGTATCCCATATGGAATGGTAATTAAAAAAATTATATATGATATATTTACTCAAAATTCATAATTATGTCATAAATATCATATATATACTTTATATCCATCATCATACTGAACTGTGATATGTGGTAATGGAAAAGGAATAACATCGGTTTGCGAGACAGTAATATATTGTACACATGAATGATAATTTTGTAACCCATTTGATGGAAGTGGGAATGGTTATATGTAATTATATTACTTTAAAAATATATTATTATATTTAAGATACTAATTTTTTTTATATCATCATGGTTTAATAATAATTTAAGGTGGTGGAGTAATAAATAAAATAAAAATGCTCATGAAAGAACATTACCACTTCTTTGGGTAACCTTCTTAGGTTTGCACCAAATGTAACATCCTAACCCAAACAACTACCCAAACAGTGATAAATGGGTCAGGTTTTACTGGCCTTAGGCACACATCCTCAAATTATAAAGGATGCCGACTAGCATCGAGGGTTTAAACAGGTATAGTGGGGAGGATATACCCTCTTGGAGGAAAATATGGTACTGGTCCAAGTATAAAAATAAAACCTGCAATGGTAATAAAGACTCAGCAGACTCGAACCAGACCCGCATAGCAGAATCACATCCAAAAGTAGATAAATAGAAGAATCAATATATAAACAAGATCAACATAAGATAAAAAAACAGCATGTTGAACACTCCTTATAACAACTAATGAGACAAAAAAGCATGCATCCACAGGAGGACATATATTTCAATAAACAATGCCACCCATAGATAACCAACAGTAGCTAAAAAATAAAGTAAGCATGTTGATACAGTAAATAAAGAAAAAAAAACGTAAACTCCAGCAAGGCATGACCTCAAGGTCCATGACAAATCTCAGTGAAACAGCTAATTCGATCCATCTCCTAAAATTGATCTCTTCCCTGCACATAAATCCATAAAGTATACATGTGTCCCGAAGGGCCCGTGTATGGTGTGAGATTAATCATAGTAGTATACCAACCAATGTTACATACCTATTGTAGGTGTTTAAGTAAGAATATATCTATAAGGAAATTAAATTGTACAATGAACAATGAAAGCATAACCTACACTAGTGCTCAGCAGCCACCATGGAGTATCACCTGCTTTATCCAATGTCGGAATCTCAATCACGTAACCCAACACTATGTGCCTCCTGAAACCACATTTCTCAAGTACCGACATCCCAAAGGCATTAACAAGTAATAGTAACCAAGCACCATGTGCCTCCTAACACTCTGCGTCTCAGGTACCAACGTCCCGTAGGCACACCCAAGCAATCTTAAGGCTCCTCACCTTCCACATGGCTTCTATGCCAAGCACCCCCAACCATAATCACCTAACTGCAACTACGGAGGCCTCTACCCACATGAGTGGTCAAAACCACCTCATCATAGAGTCTACCTATATGAACATGACCCAAATCACGGGTGAGCTGTAATCACCAAATTTAAAACCCAATCCACAACCTCTCTGAAACCTCATGCCCCTGCAACCATGTCGCTCAGAATTCTATGGTCTTTCCAACCAAGTAACCTAGGCCATGCCCAACCTGACAGTCACACTACCTCAATCCAACATCCATGAGGCCCAATCCTATGGTCAAATCACCCAAATAATCTTGTCTAAGCCCAACCTATGGTCAACACCACTCAATGATATCTAGGCCATGCATAACCCAAGGGTTCTAGAATATGAAATATCAAGTATCACATATATATAATCAAAAAAATCTTAAAATAAAAAAAAACAATTAAAACAGTTGAATTAAACTAGCCATGTGTTGTCCCATACCAGCACTGAGGTCTTGAAATCCTCTAATAAACTTAATCTTGCTTAAATAGTTTAAATTCAGTAGTTTAATCAAAACAATTCAATTATAACCATTTTAGCACCCCTGGCCAAAATGCCTCAAATAAGCAATGCCTCTAACCTAGCCTCGCTCAAGAATAACAAGGTAATGGAATGCCCAAAGGAATCCCATAAGGCATATGATCAATTAAATATAAAGAAACATGGGTCTCACTCAATACCCAACATAGTGATAAAAATACACAACCCCCAAATGACCATGAAAAAAAGGGTATGTACCACCTACCTTGGACTTGTAGACGTAGGCACGTCCGATATCGAGCTCCAATTCAAATCCGATCTTCGTAGATCTATGTTTCTGTCAAATCCCAGAAATTATACTCTGATGGAAACTACGACCTGTGAGAAAACGAAACATGAATGGAATAGGGCATGTGGGTTTAGCCTTCCTGATGCAATCCTGCAGCCATCGATGGATTGAATAATGGACGTCAGATAAATAATCTAGGAGAAGAAGTTTTCTCAGCATCCCAAAGTTACACAGTTCTAAAAACAGGGAAGAATGAGATATTTTCATAAACGAGACATGATGATCTCCCATATAAATGAATAAAAATAAAATTACACAACATGTATTAAGGACAAAATGTCATATACTAGCTTGTCCTTAATCTGAATTATGCAGGTTTATAGGTCATCACATGGCTTAAACGCATCACACGGGTAAAAACACAGCTAGGATTCAGTCGGTACATGGAAAGTAAAATACATGGTGTGTTAAGAAACTCTACACACCATGTAGTAGATTATTTTTACATGGTCACCAAACTACATGTACTTAGTCAGCATGTGGTTAGTACATGCCTAACATACACACGGTGTGTACTAGGGAGTACACAGTGTGTAACCTGTAAATTTTCAGAACTGCCCAATTCCCCCCCCCCTTTCTCAAAAACAATGTAAATAGAAAAGAAAAATAAAGAGTCATACCTCAAAAGAATAATTGGGTTCTTACAAACTTCCCACCTTAAATCAATTCATCCCCTAATTTCCCTTCCAAGGGTGGTGAAGAAAGATTCCAGAACAACTCTATCCCAAAACTCAAATAAATCACGGTCCATTGACCTATTACACGGACTCAGGGTCCTCCCATTATGCTTCGTCACCCATGAACCTTATCTAGTGCTCCTGTGTCGTTCACGAAACCCAGTCACATCCTGAACTACATCGGTGCCCATCTCAAGCCCAGGGAACCCATGGCACAATGAGGTCCTGCATCTAATGGATGCTCAAAATAACCCGGTGCCTTGCACCTTAATCACAACTACTTGATGCCCTGATGCTCAAGGAACCTTAGGTAACCTACATCCACAATGCCCCGATGCCCAAGGCACCTCAAATAGACTACATCCAATGATTCCATGATGCCTCAGCACCTCATTCATTCATATATATATATAATCATGCAATTAAAATGGTTCCAATCCCACTGACCAATATCTGGTCAGTCCACATAAATCATGTGCACCTCGTGTACACAAAATGGAAATTCCTTGACAGGCCATGACAAAAAGAAAACAAGAAAATCATGGCCATGCCTGCGGCATACCTCTGACTATCATCGGCTCACTAACCTGCTCAGCCTCTAGAATCTCTACAGCATGAACCTAGCCTGATGTATGACTTCATGATCCCTAACCTCCCTATGGTGTTTCTCCAGTCACTAGCCACTGACCCCTTAGTTGGGTCACGCTATCTTTGTCACATGCTCCATGTGCAACTGAGCCTTGGCTACCCTCACCTAGTACTGATCCTGAATTGACCCCGGATGCCACTATTTGTTCTATTCCCTGCCTGTCGTCTATCTGAGAAGGCTTCCTACCAAACCACTCTAGATGTATGACCTGTCCACATGCCTAGCACTCCTTTGGAGGCATATCTCACTGATTTCGTACATTCCCTAGCTACCCACACTAAAATAAAACCACTAATGAACTGCCACAAAGTGGTCTAGCTAAGTCCTTGGTGTGAATGGCCTATTTGAACTCATCCCGACCTCACGTCCTGCCATCTAAACCATCACCTGAAGTTTCCCAACTCAGGCGAGACTTGTCTGTCAGGTTACCCTCTACTATGAGCACCTGATTCACCACCTCAAAGAATAAGTCCAACCTGAAGATGTTTACATGAACCTTAATGGCTTGTTGTAATCTATCTTTGAATAATCTCACCCTCAAGGTGTAATTTCCTACCATACCTAGTGTAAAGTGAGACAAATCAGTGAAATTAGCTCCATAGTCTATGATGGACATGTCACCCTGCTGAAGGCTCAAGAACTCTCGAGCTCTCTCTTCCCTCAGCATCTCTGGTAAAAAGTGTGTTGAAACCTATCCTCGAAGTCCTTCAATGCCAGTCCTTCGTGTCTGCAAGCCTAAACTTGCACATCCCACCAACGCTTCGTCGGTCCTCTCAGCATGTATGTCACTAGCTTGACCCTTCCCCATGGAGGTGTCTCGAGCTGCTCAAATATCATCTATATGATTTCTATCTAGTTTTATTCTGCCTATGGACCACCCTCACCTTAAAAAATAAGTAGGTGATGTGAATAAAACTCCCACGTCAGATATTCCATAAAGGGATTTGTACTCTGTACGCCTCATTCAATCCTCTATAAGACACATACTAGACTAGATCAAAGCTACTCATCGAGCCACGGACCGAACGCTTCCAAACCCAGCTGTTGCTCTGCCTACACTGGATCATAAACCTAATCCTACCCTGGATCCTATACTTGCGACTCATGCTCTATCTTTCCCTCAGGTGTCTAAACCTGATCGTGCTCCTGTATCACTATACCATCACCCGCCTGACGATCCATCGATTCATCTAGGAGGAACCCACTGAATACAATAAATATTCATACATCCCACATATATAACAATATATATATATATATATACAATGCAGATAAGTAATGCAGTAAAGAGGCAGCGCATAAAAACTACCCTTACTCTCCTCCACCACAACCATGCCCATGGTATCCTGGCCTCATGGCCTCTTTACCCACCCTCAAAAGAGACAATTATCAAAAGTACCTTGGGTCATGCTCGTCCCGACAACCATCGTTGCCTCAAACTGACAACTGAGTTACCCAATACTGACAGCCACACAGCATCAAATCGACATCTAGGACACCTAATCCTGGTGATCAAGATCACCTCAGTCATATTTTCTTCCTAATCATATACGAATCACGCCCAAATATCATTCCACATGAAATTTTACATAATTTAAATCATGTCATATTACATTTCAATAAACAAGAAATTCTATCAGGAATTTCACCTTTCACATTTCAAAATCATATATATCATGGAAATTGATAGTATTCACATGGTATTACAACTTCACAAAGAATGCATGCAGATATGAAATTGAAATACCCTAACAATGTGCCTATCAAAATCCAACCAAACTCACCTTTCCATACAGGTCCAAGGTCCAATTCCCTCTTACCACACCGAGTCAAGGGTCACATATCAAAACTAATAATCATAAAAAAACCAAGTGATCCACCAAGTTGGAAACTATATAAACTGTAATTTGAGAAAAAAGAAAAATAGAAATTCCCAGCTAAGGCAACTTGTTCCATCCCTCATACCTGGGGCTGTAGGCACCTGATCACAAGCTAGAAACCCAGTTCCAATAATAACCTATATTTAGTCTACCATGTCCCAAATAGTAACCCAACAGAAATAAAAAATTGTCTCGATATCATTAGTAGTCATTCAAAACTGCTACTAAATTCCTGTCAAGAACAACTCCTTTGATACCACTTTGTAACATCCCAACCCAAACAGCCACCCGAACAATGCTAAATGGTTCAGGTGTTACTAACCTTAGGCACACCTCCCTGAATGCCAAAGGTTGTCGACTCGCAGTGAGTGTATAAAAAAGTTTAGTGGGGTGGCTATAACCTCTTAGAGAAAAATATGGTGCGGGTCTGAGTATAAAAATAAAACCATCAATTGTAATAAAGACTCAGCATACTCGAACCAGACCCACATAGCGGAAGCACATCCAAAAATAGATAAACAATAAAAGCAATATATAAACAAGAGAAACGAATGATAAAAATAATAGCATGTTGAATAGCCCTTATAACAATTACTAAGACAACAAATCATGCATCCATAGTGGGTCATACATGTCAATAAATAATGGCACCCATGGCTAACCAATAGTATCTATGAAATAAAGTAAGCATGTTAATAAAGGAAAGAAAGAAAAACAAAGTAAACTCCAGCTAGTAATGACCTCAGGTTCCATGATAAATATATGTTCAATAGCAAATATGATCCATATCCTGAAGATGATCTATTTAATGCATGTAAATCCCTAAAGTCTACACACGTCCCAAAGGGCCTATGTAGGGTGTGAGACGAATCTCAATACGATACCACCCAACATTGTGTACCTAGTGTAGGTGTTTAAGCAAGAATGCATCTAAAAGGAAAGTAAATTGTAGGATGCACAATGTAAGCACAACCTCCACTGGTGCTCAGCAGCCACCGTGGAGTGTCACCGACTTCGGCCAATGCCAGAATCTCAGTCACATAACCCAGCATTATGTGCCTCCTAACACCACGTGTCTCAAGCACCAGCATCCTGAAGGCACACCCAAGTAATAGTAACCTAGCACCATGTTCTTCATAGCACCTCATGTCTCAGGTACTAACAACCCGTAGGGACTCCCAAGCAATCTGAAGGCTCCTCACCTCCCACATGTCTTCCATGGTAATCACCCTAACCATAATCACTTAACTACAACTACGGAGTCCTCTACCCACATGAGCGGTAAAAACCCCCTCATCATGGATTCTTCATGTGTGAACACGACCCAAATCATGGGTAAGAAGTAATCACCAATTTTATTACCCAAGAAACAACCTCTCTAGCACCTCATTCCCCTATGACCACATTGCTCAGAATTAGATGGTATTGTTATCCAAGTAACTCGGGCCATGCCCAACCTGACAGTCACACTACCTCAATCCAATGTATATGATGCCCAATATAAAATTAAAACCACCCAAATAATCTGGGCCAATCCCAACTTTTGATCAACATCACTCAAGGTTATCTGGGCCACGCACAACCCAAGGGTTCCAGCATATGCAATATCAAGTATCACATATATATAATCAAAAATAATTATTCAAATAGGAAAAATAATTTAAATAGTTGAATTTCACTATCCATGTGTTATCCCATACCAGCATTGAGGTATTAAAAGCCTCTAATAAACTTAATCATGCTTAAACAGTTTAAACTCAGTAGTTTAATAAAAACAATTCAATTATAACCATTTTTTCACCCCCGGACAAAATGACCTAAATGGGAAATGACCTCTAATCAAGCCTCACTCAAGAATAACAAGGTAAGGGAATACCCAAAGACATCCCATAAGGCATGCATACAATTAAATATAAAGAAACATGGGACTTTCACAATACCTGATGTTCTGATAAAAAGTCACAAACCCTAAATGACCAGGAAAACACAAAACAAGGTATGAACCACCTACCTTGGACTCGTAGATGTAGGAACATATGATATCGAGATCCAATTCGAAGTTGATCTTCATAGATCTACATTTCCTTCAAATCCCAAAAATTCTACTCTGATGGAAATTGTATAGTGTGAGACAAAGGAACAAGAATGGAATAGGTTGTGTGGGTTTAGCCTTCCTGATGTGATCTCATAGCCAATAACAGATTGAAGAATGGACGTTGGAAGAAAAATCTAGGAGAAGAATTGTTCTCGGTATCCCGAAGTGACACAGTTCTGAAAATGGGTAAGAAGAAGATATTTTTAGAAAAAAATATGCAATTCTCTCCCATAAAAACAAATAAAAATAAAATTACACGGTGGTTATTAAGAACTAAACGTCGTGTAGTAGCTTTTCTGTACTCTGACTTATGTGGGTTTTCAGGTCATCACATGGCTTAAACATGTCACACGAGTCAACACATAGCTATGAGTCAGCCGGTATGTAGAATGTAAAATACACAACATGTTAAGGAACACTACATACCATGTAGTATATTATTTTTACACGGTCACCACAGGGCATGTAATTAGTCAGCACGTGGTCAGTAGACTCCTAACATAAACACAACGTGTACTTGGGAGTACCCAGTGTGTAACCTAGAAATTTCAAGAACTTTCTAGTTTTCCCCCCTTTTTCTCAAAAACAACTTAAAAAGAAAAGGAAAAAGAAGACTCGTACCTCAAGGGAAGAACCGAGTTCTTACACAAAAATCCTTATTGTGTTATATTTTATCCAAAAATAAGGCTTAAAAGATAATAGGATGGAATTTTTAAAGTTATTTGGGTCGATCTTTTTTGAACTAAAAGATTTTGAAGGTGTAAAGAAGAGACGAGATGGGTGGTCTTTTATAAGTGAGGTGAGTAAAATGCTTGTAATTTTTTAAAAGAAAATGGTGTTCCCATGTTTTTCACATTCCAAAAGTGTAAAAATAGAGTATTATCAATAATTGTACATTTTAGGGTATAAATATGGCAATAAAATATATTTTAGACAAGATTTTTGGTCATTTTAACCCTTATCTTTTTAGTTTAACCCCTTGTAAATCAATTTTTACCTCAACCATAATAATTAATTTTTACTATTTTCACTATTAATTTTGGACAAAAAATAAGTTAACCTTATTATAAAATATAAATTATTATGATTATAAATATTTATTACATTTTTGAAATTTTCCTTCACCAAAGTGGAAAATTTTAATTTAATATTAATCCCTCAAAGGTGGTGAGAAAGTGTATTTTCAGAGAGAAAATGTTCAAAAGTTTACAAAGTTTTTATATCAGAATTAAAAATTAAAATGATTCTAATGACCTATATTAGATTTATTTATATATTATTGAACTAATTTTACTTTAAAACAAATTTAAAATATAATTTGAATTTATAAATAATTTAAATTAAATGGCATTTTCCAATTAAAATTCAGTATTTTTCACTATTCATTAAAAAATGAAACTTTTCAGAAAAATCCAAAAAATTCACCCTAATATAATTTTGATATTATGATTTAAAAAATGAATTAAATTTTCTTAAACAAATTTTCTAAAATTCATAAAATTTAATTTTAAATTATGTGATCAAAGCGTGACTAAACCGTCTTTTAGAAAAAATATTTTTTTCAAAAAAAATCATTTTATTTTAAATGTTTATTATTTTATTTATAATAAATAGATAACCATATTTTTCATAATTTAGATAGTAATATTCATACCTACTAAATAAATGGATAATTTATAATGGTATACTATATTATGGTTCATTTAGAATCGAGGTTCTATGTTCCGAAAGCTCTCAAAAATATTAAATTTAAAGAAATATATTTCATGGGTTTTCTAAGATTGGTGTTGCATGTCCTATCCACTATCGAATACAATGTTATTGTTTTATAATTTTGGGGTCCTACATTTTCACCCACCTTAAATTAATTGCATCCTCATAATTTAAACTTGATCTCGGTAATCAAGGGTTTGGCATTTGGAATTACAATTTTTGAAAAACCCACATCATAAAAGGGTTAATAAAATATCCACTTAATGAAAGTGAAAAGGAATCCAAAGGTCATATTTATTAAAACATAACTATGTTTTTATGTTAAATAACATTGGTGTAAAGTGAATATGTGGACATGGAAGAAAATCATAAATAATTATAGATACTGATAGATATTATCAATCACAAGAAATTGGGTGATCCATAAAAGGTTAACAACCACAAAACCATAAAGCAAATAGGAGTGAAAAAATATCATTGATATCATCAAAAATGATGATAATAGGATAAATTTTTTTTAATATCTTTTTCCTATAGTTGAGGAATTATTTTACTCTCTCATAATATAATGAAATATATTTACTTGGAATTTTTCTATTTCATAATCATAATTTTATCCTTTGGTTGTGATTTGATTTATTTCCAATTCATCGCTTTCTCCAAGAAATGAATATCCAAAAATTAATTTTTTATGTCTTAATCACTAAAATTAACTTTTAAAAAATCATAAGATCCATAAAATAGTGACAAGTATTTCTCTATGTATAACTATTTTTTAATCTGATATAGTTAGCACAATTTATTCAATATAATACATTAATCTCTAAACCTCAATAGAAAAACCACCAATTCATCATTGATATTTATTTTTCAAATAGTTTAACTAAAATCAATGACATATTAACCTATATATCACATAGTCTTGTGGTATGTGTTAAAACCTTATCATCCTTCGTTCATGGGTTCAATCCCTATAGACTTTCCAGATGCAAAGGGTTGTCACCTGACATGTAGGTTGTCCTTTTTCTAAGAATATATTAATATAATTCCTATAAAATTTCTAAAAAAAATATGATGGACATCCTTGAAATAAAATTAATCATTAAATAACCTTTTTAATAAGTTTTTAAATAAAAATTATTTTTTCTACAAAGTCTAATAATCTTATTAGACTATTATTACAATGTAATTAATGATCATATTAACACTAAAGGTTATCAATACCTTTAAACTTATGTCTATAAAATGTAAAAGTATTATTCCTCAAATAAATTTACCAATATAACATATACATACCTGATTATACAATAAAAACATTTATTTTAATTACATTTTAATGGTATTAAATGTTCATTTTTGATCTTATGGGCCTGAGTTAGTGCATTTTCATTATAAACATCCATTCTCATCATTTGTGCACTTCATGCCTAATATACACCAATTTAGGACCAATGAGTCATCTGATTCTAAGGAATGAAATTATCAATTTTTTTTAATTTGATATTTTGGTAACTTTATCTACACTTAAATGTGAACATTTTTCATTTAGGGATCAATGGAAAATTCATGGAAGAAGATAGGGATATTTTGTGATGAAAGGAAGCAATTCTAGAGAAGGAAGATTGGATACTAGCACACTTATGAGAATGTGGGTCCCAACTTACAGGCCCAATAAATCCCAAATTTTGTGGGATGATAGCAGACATTCAGAGGAACAAATAACTCTTCATGAGCCAATGCTAATTCGTCCTCTATGGTGGTCATTAAAGGGGCCCAAGTTAGAGATACAATTCTGGGCCAGATTCTGCGTCCCAGAAAAACAGTCCACTAATTTCATCATATCTCGGAATCCGTAACTCCAAATGGTCCCAAATTTAACAGAAGGTTAAAAGACATCCTGAGCTACAGTTTCTTCTTCTATGGACCACTCTTATTCGGACGTCTAGAAGGTCTTACAGACGCGTCTGTTCGGTGAAGGAAAGCTGGCTGCCACCTCGGGTCAAATGTGGAAAAGTTCAAATTCCACAAGCTTTCCACCACCTATGGCCTACCAAAATTAATTGAGATGCTTTGTACTATTTTAGGCTCGACCCAAGGCTCCCAAAATGACTATTTAAGGCAGTGGTGGTGAATGAGTTGAGGATCTTGGATGCTTTGTTCAATTGTAATGTTATGCTGCATTTTTGTTGCCTCAATTTTGTCTTTCACATGTAAGTTATTCAATTCACTTTAGTTTATTAATAAAAGTTCTTCTTATACTCCTATTATGTTGTTCTTAATATCAATTTTATACTGTTGGATCAAGGTGTGAATTTATTCACACCAACCCTTGTGAAATTATTCACACAATGGTGGAGTGATCATTTTATTTTTGTTGTTTTCTTTACTTCTCCATTTCCTCCCTCATGAGTCTACTTTCCGCTTCTATTGAAACCATGGGATCAATGGAGGGCTAAAACACTTATGGGTTGATCCAAGGGAGTAGAAAGGGGCTGGATTGGATGTTATTTATCACCTAATTAATGTATAATCACTTCTTTAATTGGGATTTTTATTTGATGATTTTTAAACTCCATCGTCCTTGTTGAATTTAAGGCCACACACTTCAAGTACTAATACGATCCTTTACCTTGAAGTTCTCAAAACATTGATCCTTCAAGTGTATAGGTGATTAGTATTAGAGGGTGTAGGCATTAAACCAGTAAGTGATGATGTTTTTTTATCTCCTTAAATGAACCCATCACAAATTTAAGAAATTGAAATCATTAAAAAGAAAATACGTCCAATCCACCCCGAGGGATAACCTAGGATCAACTCATTATTTTAAATTGAATCCACTTAAATCTATTAGATATCTTTAAAACCCATCCAAAATCAATCCAAGTTGGCCACTTCATAGCCAAAAATTCATCCCTTAGGTTGTGTATCTTAGGTATCTTCTTAGGTCTCTGTGGATTCGACAACCCAAGCTACACTACAAGGACCGTTCTACCCTTCTTCTCTTAGGTAAATTTGGGCGTGAACCAAATTTTGGCGCCGTTTCCGGGGACCAAGTAAGTACCTTATATCCAAAAAAACATTCTTTCCTCACCTCCATTCTTCTACTCTCACCCAATATCTCTTATCTTATCCCTTTCTCGCTTTTTTTTTGGCGCATGTCCGCCTACACCCACGATTTATCAAACAGACTAGTTAGGGTGGAAAGTCCTATGATAGGGGAGTCAAGTGCACCTAATAGATTGTTTAAATCAGATTCAAATACTATTGAAACCCCAAAGTCAGAACTTGAAACAAGTCCAATGGAGGGTCATCCACAAAATCAAATTGTAAACCCTGGGGGGAATCAAATGGGAAACCAAAACCAAGAAGCTCCAAACTTAGGGAATGTAGTTGATCAAACCATGAACGACTACCTCACTCCAGCTTGGACCAATGCCCCCTCGTGCATTAGACACAATTCCATAGGAGGCACCAACTACATATTCAAACCCCATGTCCTAAACCACCTTCCAACCTTTCATGGGATGGAGTCAGAAATTCCATACCTTCATGTCAAAGAGTTCAACGACATTGTTCAAACCATGTGTCCCCCACATCAACTAGAATTCGCTAAGATGAGGCTATTTCCTTTTTCATTAAAGTATCAAGATAAAAATTGGCTAAACAACTTGATACCTGCATCAATCCACTCTTGGGACCAACTGCAAAGAGAATTCTACAAAAAATACTTCCCTCATCACAAAACAATTGCACTTAAAAAGAGCATCCAAAACTTTTTTGAAAAAGAGGGAGAGTCATTTTATGAAACATGGGAGAGGTTCAAATACACCCTAAACATGGTTCCACACCATGGGTTTTCTATACCTGAACAAGTGAGAATTTTCTATGAAGGGTTGGGTCTGGGTAATAAACAATTCATTGACATGATGTGTAATGGAACTTTTAAAAATAAGGCCCCAAATGATGCTTACGAGTATCTGGAAAGTCTGGCAGAACAAAACCAAACTTGTGGAACTTCACCTTATTCTGAAAAGACACAAAGAAGCATTGGAATTCATACACTTAGAGAAGAGGAAATCCTTAGGGCTAAACTCGCATCACTCTCTAGGAAGGTTGAAGAGATAGACCTTAGGAAAGTCCATGAAATCCAAAATGTAGACCTTGTTTGCACAATTTGTGACAAACATGACCATAAAACAGACAACTGCCCAACCATTCCATCCATCAAGGATGTTCTTCTAGGAGCACCCCCAGCGAAAGTCAATTCCCTAAAATTTCAAAATCCCCAATACCAAAACACCTTCAATCTAAGGTACAATGACCACCCAGGCTTCCGATGGAAGGATAACCAACAACATAGCCAACCACAAGGGAAAAATCCTTACCCTCAACAGAACTACCAAACCCATAACCAGTTCCAAACCCAACCTATCCAATACCAACAGCCACCGGTCCATTTTCAACAAACCATCCCACCTCTAAAATATCCCCCTGGGATAAACCAACCTACTCAAGCACCAACCCAAACTGTTCCACAAAGCCTACTAGAACAACTGTGCAAACAAATGGAGAGGATGAACTCAGAAGTCTCTTCCCTAAAACAAGAACTTCAAACCATCAAAACAGGAAAGGCACCCATGCCTACTCAGGCAGTGCCATCCTCAACTTCAAGGGGAGAGTCAAGTTGTGCTCAAACAACTCATGAACAACTAAAGGTTGTGACTGTTTTAAGAAGTGGGAAATCAATTGAGAAACCTGAACAACTAATTCAGAACCCACCTGAAGATTCAAACTTGGATGAAAATTAAAATGAACCACAAGATCAAACTGAGGAAACTGATAACAATGTGAAAGAAACAACTCTTCAACAAACAACCCCACAACCTACACCATTTCCCCAACGCATGAGGGGGAAATCCAAGCCTGAACTGAGTGAAACATTGAGGGAAATATTTTCACAAGTCTAGTTGAACATACCCCTTCTCGATGCCATCCAAACTATACCTGCCTACTCAAAGTACCTTAAGGACTTGTGAACTTTTAAAAGAAAATTTTCACATAAAAACCAAATCCTTTTGGCTACTAATGTGAGTACCACCATTCAAGGGACCATTCCTCCTAAGTTTAAAGACCCAGGTTTCCCTTACATCAATGTTGAACTAGGATAAAGAAAAGTTGTCAAGGCCTTGTGTGACCTAGGTGCTAGTGTCAATCTCATCCCATATGTTGTGTACTGCTAGTTAGGCCTAGAAGAACTCCAACCCACATCTGTCACACTTCAGCTTGCTGATCGTAGCATTAGGGTTCCAAAGGGGATTTTAAAGGACGTTCTGGTAAAGGTTGAAAACTTCATCTACCCAGCTGATTTCATTGTCCTTCACAACCATCCAAATTTAGGAAATAAGGAACAAACCCCAATCATCCTTGGTCATCCTTTCCTTGCAACAATCAACTCTGTTATCCGAGTCTGAAATGGGAACATGACCATCACCTTTGGGAACATGAGTCTAGACTTGAACATCTATAATGAAAGCTCACAAATAGGGGAGGACAAGGATATTCATGAAGTAAACATGATAGGAAGCATTGATAATGAATCCATGGAACATCAAGGAATATTTGATGAATGTTTAAGTCAGAATGAGATTGATTTCCTTTGTTCATATGAAGGAAGTTTATCTCCTTGGCTTGAATCATTTTCAAATTGCTCTTATGATGAAGTCTTAGGTCCAACAATCAGTGAAACATTTCAAGAAACCAATTTCATAGAGACCCCTCTAAATTCCTTCCCTAAATCTGATCAAGCCAATCTAGTAGCTGAAACTTCTACATGTGAGGAATCAATCCTATCTAAACCTCTAAAAAAATAAATTGATCTTGATCCAATGTCCCAATCTTCTGCTGAAATTCTGAACCAACCTGATCTTGAATTGAAGGAACTTCCTGCTGCACTAAAGTATGCCTTCCTAGGGGAAAATCAAACACATCCTATTGTCATTTATTCTTCTCTTGAAGCCAATCATGAGAGGATTCTTCTAGATGTCCTTAGGAAGCATAAGAACGCCATTGGTTGGACCCTTTCTAATATTCCTGGGATTAGCCCACTTATCGGGACTCATAGGATTGTTCTGGAATCTGATTCAAAGCCATGTCGTCAACCTCAATGGTGACTCAATCCTAATCTCATGGAGGTAGTAAGGAAGGAACTTCTGAAATTGTTGAAAGCTGGTATCATATATCCCATAGCTGAGAGTGAATGGGTGAGCCCAATCCAAGTGGTTCCAAAAAAGGCTGGAATCACAGTGATAACCAATGAGGATGGAGAGATTCTTCCAACAAGGGTGAGTAGTGGATGGAGGGTCTGCGTTGACTATAGGAAACTAAACTCATTCACCAAGAAGGACCATTTCCCCTTACCATTCATTGACCAAGTCCTTGAGAGAGTGGCAGGTCATGCCTTCTACTGTTTCTTAGATGGGTACTCGGGGTACAATCAAATTGAGGTCTCCCTAGAGGATCAAGGGAAGACTACATTCACATGTCCTTTCGGTACCTTTTCCTTCAAATGCATTCCCTTCGGGTTATGCAATGCCCCTGGAACCTTCCAGCGGTGCATGATGGGAATCTTCTCAGACATGGTAGGGTATTTTCTTGAGGTCTTCATGGATGACTTCTATGTGTTTGGGGATACTTTTGAGGGATGTCTGGAGAATGTGGAGAGAGTCTTGTCAAGATATGAAGAAAAAAATCTGGTCCTAAACTGGGAAAAATGCCATTTCATGGTTAAAGAGGGACTTGTTCTAGGCCATCTGGTCTCAAGTAGGGGGATTGAAGTTGATAAAGCAAAGGTTGACATCATTCCTCACCTTCCATCACCCAAAATTATCAAGGAAGTGAGGTCTTTCTTAGGATATGCTGGTTTCTATAGAAGATTCATCAAGGACTTTAGTTCAATATCTTGTCCCCTTTGTGCTCTCCTAGTAAAGGATGCTCCATTTGTTTGGACAGAAAGCTGTGAGGGTTCATTCTCAACCCTCAAATCCTCTCTCACCTCTCCTCCCATTATGAAATCTCCAAATTGGAACCTTCCTTTTGAACTTATGTGTGATTCCAGTGACTTTGTTGTTGGAGCTGTGTTAGGACAACGTTGTGATAAAACTCCTTATGTCATTGCTTATGCAATCAAATCCTTAAATGATGCCCAAATCAACTACACCACCACTGAAAAGGAGTTACTTGCTATTGTGTTTGCCTTAGAGAAGTTTAGGTCCTACCTCTTAGGATCACCCATCACTGTGTTCACTGACCATTCTGCACTAAAATACCTCTTCCAAAAACAAGATGCTATGGCTAGACTGATTAGGTGGGTCCTTATATTACAAGAATTTGACCTCACAATCAATGATAAAAAGGGAGTTGAAAATGTTGTAGCTGATCACCTCTCTAGGATGGAATTCAAAGACAACTCAAATCACTTTTCTGTGTCTGATTCGTTTCCTGATGAACACTTATACTCTGTGAGTGACTGCCCTTGGTATGCTGACATAGCAAATTTATTAGTGACAAGAGTCATTCCAAAATTCTTAGGGACTCAAGCTCGAAGGAAATTCCTTTCTGATGTTAGACACTATGTGTTTGATGATCTATACCTCTATAAGTTCTGCCCTAACCAAGTCATTAGGTGGTGTGTTCCAGAATCTGAACAAGAGTCCATCCTTAAATTCTGTCATAGTGAGGCATGTGGAGGTCACTTTTCCTCTAAGAAAACATCTGCTAAGATTCTTCAATGTGGTCTTTTCGGGCCCACCCTCTCAAGGGACTCCTACACATTTTGTCAAAGTTGTCCTAGGTGTCAACAAGTAGGGTCCATCACAAAAAGGAATCAAATTCCACTCACTCCCATCTTAGTGGTTGAAATCTTTGACTGTTGGGGAATTGATTTCATGGGTCCCTTCCCAAACTCTCAGGGATACCTCTACATACTCTTACCTGTTGATTATGTCTCAAAATGGGTTGAGGTCATTCCCACAAAATCCAATGATCATCAAACTGTGATTAGATTCCTAAAAGAAAACATATTCTCTAGATTTGGAATTCCTAGGGCTATCATAAGTGATCGTGGAACTCATTTTTGCAATCGTCCATTCTCATCACTCATTGAAAAATATGGAATTTCTCACAAAGTGTCCACTGCTTACCACCCACAGACCAATGGTCAAGCTAAGTTATCCAATCGTGAATTTAAGCAAATTCTTGAAAAAACTGTCAACCCCTCTAGGAAATATTGGTCTGAGAAACTCTTAGATGCTCTTTGGGCCTATAGAACCGCATATAAAACCATTTTAGGAATGTCCCCATATAGGTTGGTTTATGGTAAAGCATTCCATTTGCCAGTGGAGATTGAACATAAGGCCTTTTGGACAATTAAGAAAATGGATTATGATCTCTCATTGGCCGGAACAAAAAGAAAATTAGATCTCAATGAACTAGAGGAACTAAGGATGGAGGCTTATGAAAATTCAAGGATCAATAAAGATAGAGTTCAATCCTACCAATCTAGGAATATCAAGGTCAAACATTTTGAACCAGGAAAACTTGTGCTTTTGTATAGTTCAAAACTTCATTTACATCCGGGAAAGTTAAGGTCTAGATGGTCAGGACCTTTCATAGTGCATCATGTATTCCCCCATGGGGTAGTAGAGATTCAAGATCCCATAAGTGGTTACATTTTCAAGGTCAATGGTCAAAGGTTAAAACCATTCATTGAATCATTCAATAAACAGTAAATAGAGGTTGAGTTAACTGATCCAACCTATGAACAAGGAACAAATTAATAGATTTAGGGTCCATGTCAGGCTAACGACGTTAAACAAAGTGCTGAATGGGATGTAACCCATGGTTTTCAAGTTTCCAATAATTTTGTTGTTTTAATCAACTTTATATTTTAAATAGGGTTAATGAGACATTTTGATATTTTGAAAAAAAAATAATAAACTGTTGACCTGTTCTTCTATAATGAGTATGGATGGGTACGAAAGGGGAGCACCATATTTATCTGTGTCACGTGGTGTGATCCTTGAGTAATACCTTACCCAGAAATTTAAAAAGAAGACAATGTATCATCAGTTTATTTTGTTCTATTTTTATTATTTTATAGGTTAAGATAAAAATAAAAATAAAATAATAATAATAATAATAAGTCCATGCCATAGGTCGTGGGGCAAACCCCGTCACAACCGGCGAAGCCGCGGGGACTCGAACCCGAGACCGAAGGGAGACAGGGGCGCGCGCTTACCACTGACCTGCGGCTTCTTGTGCTTTCTTATTCTATAATTTTTATATATATTCTTATATTTTACTTCCTTTATTATATAAATATAAATATATATATATTGTTTGTTTTTGTTTGTTTTGTTTGTTTGTTTTTTTCCTTTTTCCACTAGGGAACTTTGCAAGCAACATGGATATCAAAGGAATAAATTCGAGCGGCAAGAACTTCAAACTTCAACCACCAGGTGACTTCATTCCATGATCCTCATATTTAAATTTTCTTTATTGAACTCCCATTTTTATTCCTCTACCCCATTCTAAATTTTGTTTTTATGAAACTAGGGACAGTTTCATTCTAAGTTGGGGGGTGTGGAAACAAAATGTTTGTTTAAAAAAACAATGATAACAAAAAGAAGTAAAATTCCTTTATCATTCATATAATAACATCTTTGATCACATAAAAACTACATATCAAATAATTATTATTTCCTTTACTCTTAATTTAATTCATGATTATGTTTAAAAGCATAGATTTTGGAAAGTGTGGCAGTCCAATGTGATATTTCATCGTTTATATTTTCATCCAAATAAAAAAATGCCACAATGCACGTCCTCTAGACTGTGGGGTACTAATTTGAATTTTTGGGGTCCCATAATAAATAGCATAGGCTGGTTTTATTTTTATGAATAATATGAGTATTCAAAAAAAAACTAAAAAAAATTATTAAAAAAATAATAATAATAAATAAATTTGCATGTAGAGAAATGGATTGATAAAATGCGAGGCTTTCGGCACTTGGGGATCATGATTCCAGAGTTGTCTAGCCCTGAGTTTTTCAATATATCTCTATTTATGGTAATATGACTTTGTTTTTGATTAAGTTAACTTGAGACGATGCCTGAGTATGTGGGCTTCACTTGGTGCCCTAAGGCCTTTCAGTCTGGGAGTCATCGGCAAAGTCTTGCTACATGGGTTAATTTGATTAACTACAATCTCAATTACTATGGAAATATTTCAAAGAAAAAAATCAAAAAAAAAAGAATGAAGAATACTCATATTAGGATTAAATGTGATTCCACCTAGCGCTTCCATGATTTCCCCCTTGAATGAAAATGAACCCCCATATCTATTGTGATACAAAACACATCATTACACCTAATTGAGTTGGATGAAGTATGATGATGGATTTGATCAAAGGAATGGGCTTGGGATTGGGATCTTCTTTTAAATTCATCTTGTTTTAAATTATCTTGATAGGTTATAAAAATATATTTGTGTGTAGTTTACATTGTGAGCACTGTTTGTTATAATGTGTTTGAAGAAATGAATTCAAATAAAATCATTGAATTATTTGCTCGGGACTAGCAAATCTCAAGTTGGGGGGTGTGATTATCAAATAAAAACATTTATTTTAATTAAATTTTAATGGTATTAAATGTTAATTTTTGATCTTATGGGCCTGAGTTAGTGCATTTTCATTATGAACATTCATTCTCATCATTTGTGCACTTCATGCCTAATATACACCAATTTAGGCCCAATGAGTCATCTGATTATAAGGAATGTAATTATCAATTTTTTTTAATTTTATATTTTGGTAAATTTATCTACACTTAAATTTGAACATTTTTCATTCAGGGATCAATGGAGAATTCATGGAAGAATATGGGGATATTTTGTGATGAAAGGAAGCAATTCTAGAGAAGGCAGATTGGACACTATCCCACTGATGAGATTGTGGGGCCCAACATACAGGCCCAATAAATCCCAAATTTTGTTTGCTTCTAGAATACCTTCATAGTAACAAATAACTCTTCATGAGACAATGCTAATTCAGCATCTATGGTGGTCATTAAAGCAGACTAATTTAGAGATACAATTCTGGGCCAGATTCTGCGGCCCAGAAAAACAGTCCACTAACTTCATCATATCTCGGAATCCGTAACTCCAAATGGGCCCACATTTTACAGGAGGTTAGAAGATATCAGGATATACATTTCCTTTTTCTATTTCCCACTCTGATTCGGACGTCTAGAAGGTCTTTCAGACACATCTGTTCGGTGAAGGAAAGTTGGCTGCCACCTCGGGTCAAATGTGGAAAAGTTCAAATTCCACAAGCTTTCCACCACCTATGGCCTACCAAAATTAATTGATATGCTTTGTACTATTTTAGCCTCGACCCAAGGCTCCAAAAATGCCTATTTAAGGTAGTGGTGGTGAAGGAGTTGAGGATCTTGGATGCTTTGTTCAATTGTAATGTTATGCTGCATTTTTGTTGCCTCAATTTTGTCTTTCACATGTAAGTTGTTCAATTCACTTTAGTTTCTTAATAAAAGTTCTTCTTATACTCTTATTCTGTTTTTCTTAATATCACTTTGATACCATTGGATCAAGATGTGAATTTATTCACACCAACCCTTGTGAAATTATTCACACAATGGTGGAGTGATCATTTTATTTTTGTTGTTTTCTTTACTTCTCCATTTCCTCCCTCATGAGTCTACTTTCCGCTTCCATTGAAACCATGGGATCAATGGAGGGCTAACACACTTATGGGTTGATCCAAGGGAGTAGAAAGGGGCTGGATTGGATGTTATTTATCACCTAATTAATGTATAATCACTTCTTTAATTGGGATTTTTATTTGATGATTTTTAAACTCCATCGTCCTTGTTGAATTTAAGGGCACACACTTCAAGTACTAATACGATCCTTTACCTTGAAGTGCTCAAAACATTGATCCTTTAAGTGTATAGGTGATTAGTATTAGAAGGTGTAGGCATTAAACCAGTAAGTGATGATGTTGTTTTATCTCCTTAAATGAACCCATCTCAAATTTAAGAAATTGAAATCATTAAAAAGAAAATATGTCCAATCCACCCCGAGCGATAACCTAGGATCAACTCATTATTTTAAATTGAATCCACTTAAATCTATTAGATATCTTTAAAACCCATCCAAAATCAATCCAAGTTGGCCACTTCATAGCCAAAAATCAATCCCTTAGGTTGTGTATCTTAGGTATCTTCTTAGGTCTCTGTGGAATCGACAACCCAAGCTACACTACAAGGACCGTTCTACCCTTCTTCTCTTGGGTAAATTTGGGCGTGAACCAATACCATAAATTTATCCAAAAATATCCTTAATCTTAGTAGAATCTTATCCCATAAAAAATAAAAATATTTAGTGTTTAAGACTTTGATCTCATGTTCAACCTTAGACACATAAACCCATGATGTTATCCCTAAATCTTAAGTTAATTAAGACATATATGCTTCTGAAATTTTATATAATCCTTAGAGGCTTTATGATTTATATAACAAAAATATCATTGGTAAAATACATCTATAATTTAATTATGGAATCAAAATACATAAATCCTTTATCCATTTTATTTCCACATAGGACCTTCTTTAGTCTAGGGTTTATCATTTAGAAGATGGAATTGACTCAGATAATGTCCATGTTCCCCACATTTAAGACAATAAACTATAAATGGATCCCTAGGATGATATTTATTTCCTTTCATCATACTCTTCATTTTTCCTTAGAAATTTATTTCTTTATAAACTTATTTTTCACACATAATACATTTTCTTATTCCTTTGAGACACCTTATTTTAAATCCAATACACCTTAGGTTTAACCTGGGTTATTAATTATCATCATCTATTCAAATCCTTCATAGTGGTTTGAAAATAAAATGTTCGTTATCCTAAGCATATTCCCCAGGATTGTCAAACTTTTTGCGTAGTAAGGCTCGTTTTTGTGTACCAGGTGAAGACCGAGTCAAGGCCAATGTACCATTTTTGATGTAATTACCCCTAGGTATGTCTGTTTCAGAAACATGTTCACTTTTAGTATCCAGATATGGATATATTTCTAGGAAAAAATATATAATACCTTCCTTAACAAAACTATAGAAATTTGTTCTATACTTATCCTCAAAGTATATCATAGTGTTTTATTACCTAATCTATTTTTTCCTTAATCTAGTTCCTGAGGTTTCTACTAAACTTCCTAAAATACCAATTATAGCGACCCCAACCCTAGTATCTTAGAGTCAGTGTCTTACATCATTATATTTGCATGATATTTAAGGAATCACATACCAAATTATCGAATAGTTTAGTAGT
The DNA here is from genome assembly GCA_963277665.1 of Viscum album. Classification (NCBI taxonomy): domain Eukaryota; kingdom Viridiplantae; phylum Streptophyta; class Magnoliopsida; order Santalales; family Viscaceae; genus Viscum; species Viscum album. The sequence continues at coordinate 36,843,485 of OY728141.1, read as the reverse complement.
CATGTTAAACTAGATATATACATGAATCCTATATTAAATTTTAAAACAAAAAATATAACATAGATTTTTTTTAGAATAAAATTATTCCTTCTAAAATATCCTTTAATATAAATCATGGTACACTTCATGGATTCCTGGGAAAATAAAAAAAAGGGTGGTCTAAAATTCTTGGTAATGGTTACATAGAGTAGAATATATCATTAATCGATAAGCATAATAAATATTTCAAGGTAAATAATTGTACACAAAATCCATTTAAATAACTTTAGTGTCATGATAAGATAAGGCATAATCATTATGGAAATGTAAATAACTAAAAACACATTCCATTTAATCAGTAAATTGAGAATGAAATTAATCTAGAGATAATATCATTATGAAACTCTAATGTATAATAATAATTGAAATATTAAGGAAGTAAATTATTAATTATTGTACATAATGAACTCAGGATCATGATACCTCTACCGTCAAGACCTTTCACAAGACCGATTAAAAATACTAGGTACAAACATATATGGTTTGGCCAGCTAATTTTATGATAACATAATAATTCACCTCATGATATTACTGATGCATCGAGGGGATATCTAAAATCAGGCCCCAATCATATATTCATGTCCAAATCATTCTTCATATATCGAATAATCTATTTAATTAATGAACAATGTGCTTTATCATAAAATATCTATATTGAGTAAGGAATACATATTTATCAATATTTCTTGATATAAACAAATAACTTTTAATTTAGAACACTATATTTTGAAATTATATATGGTTTTAGAAATAAAAATATCCATGATAAATAATATGGATATTTAGGGGAAATTAAATGTCCACAAGAAAGTGAATAATTTAAGGGAAAGTTAATGGATATTAAAATGAATCAAGTAAGTGAATGTGAATAATTTTTTTGGTAAAAATGATCATAAAACATCCATAAGAAGAAAAAGGATGGTACCAATATAACCTATACCCATTGGAGTAATAATAAATGTTTGTTTTAATTGATGAATAGAAATACCATAAAAATATCTTTAAAAAAATTCTTGAGGAAAATATACTTTTCATTTTAAAAAACACCTATTAAAAATAAAATTTCACAAAACATTTTGAAAATAATTTTATTTGAAAATAACCTTTTAAACTTATAAAATAATCTATAAAACATTTTATTTTTCATGACATATGTAAAATCCATTCATGTCATACATGTTAAAACAAATATTCCTTCCACTTTTTTAATAAAATCCAAACTAGAATTGTTTTGAAAATTACATGAAGGTTCATTTCAAAACATTTTTTAAAAGGTAAAATTGGGTAAAAATGTCTTTATTAACTAATTTATAAAAGGGTTAAAAACATTTTTAAAAAATTAGAAAACATATTTTTGGAAGAATTTAGATTTTTGACCAAAGAGAAAAATGAAGTCAAATTTTCTTAAAAATATTTTCTAAATTATTTTAAGTAAAAAAAGTGGTAAATGGTAATATTAATTAAAAATATAATGAAAAATAATAGGATAATTAAATGAAAAAGTTTTATTATGAAATGTTCAAGTAATTCCCATCAATAGAAATTCAAGAATTAATAATCTCGATTAGAATAAGATTATGAAATAAACCCTTACAATGATCATAATACTGAAGTGAGAATTAGTCAAAAAATCGATTATGTGTATCAACTATAATTCCACATGAAAAAATTTTAAATAAAACATAATATCATTAAAATTCATTACATACATAATCTTATAATATCAAAGATGACAAATAAGTAATATAACCTAATAAAAAGAAATTGAGTTATGATGTTCTTTACCATTTGGTAACTCTTAAGTCAATTCCATTTGGATGAAATGATTAAAATTAAGACTTAAAATACCATGAATTATTAATTAATCATGATATTACATGTCAAACTGTAATTAAAACCACCACATAAAATAAATTAAGTGCCTAACATTACAATATGTCTTGATAAAGAGAAATTAAGACAAAAACCCTTACCTCTCACTTCCTTTTAGTTGAACATGATTTAAACTATTTTATAGTGGTTTTAAAAATGTTATTTACTTATTAAATATCTATATTAATATTTATAATATCATATATTATACTTTTATAACATCTTATCACCCTTAAATTAATAATATTTCATTGTTTTCATTGTTTCTCGTGATAATTGCCGTGTTTTCTCATGCTTGTTTCATCATTAAATATCTGATTCTTTTACAAATTATATAGTCCCATCATATCCAGAATAATAATCTTGATATATTTATCATATTTATACATTAATTATAATTTTAAGACTAATCATGAGATATGGTTTTGATAAATGAAGTATGTTGCTATTATGGAGACGGTAAGTCGTACGTATGCATAAGAAACGTTTCCATTTTTCAACGATAATTATGGAAAGGTGGAAATTAATATATTATATTTAAAAAATTATATTAATATATTAAATATAATATTACCTCTTTAAATATACTTATATATCACATCCATGTGGTGTGGTGATAAAAATAGTGTCACGTCGCTTTGTGAAGGCGGTAGTCCACTAGTACACGAACGACGTTGTCATCTTTAAGTGAGTGAAAATATAAAAAATAAAAAGATATATTATCTTTTAAAAATAATAAATATTTAATTAATGTCATATTTATTTTATTTATATCACATATATTTATTAACTCTATCCTTATTACATTCCATTTAAAGCGTTAGTGAAAGACGAATCACATCGCTTTGCAATGCGGTACACTACTACAAAATAGGCCTTTAAAAGTTCTAGAAATAGACTTTATCAGTGATAGAAAAGTGATGAATACATGAGAGAGTTTAAAAGCCTTGATCATTTATCAATTCTAAAAAAGTGCTGATAAAGGGTTCCTTTTATCAGCGCTAAAAAAATGCTGATAAATGGGACCTTTATCAGTGCTTTTAAAAGAATTAATAAAGGATCAATTTATCAACGCTTTAATTTAGAACCACTAAAGGAACTATTTATCAGTGCTTATAAAATCATTGATAAAGTGTCTTTTATTCTCACTTATAAAAGTACTGATAAATGACCTTTTATTGGTGCTCATAGAAGCACTGATAAAGTAGACCTTTATCTATGCTTTTAAAATCATTGATAAAGGGTCATATTTTAGTGTGTTGTAACAGCACACCACAGCACCAGAAACACACCAGATATAAATACAAACAATTATCAACAAATAATTTAAATGACATAAAATTTATAACATAAACATAAGAAAAAAACACTATATTATAGAAATTTCAAACATTTGTTTATACAATTACATAAATATAAATTATTACATACATTCAAAAATACATTCCTTTGTCTTTTAATACTAACCTAACTCATGGTATTTTTGAACAAACCATCCCTAATCGAACAAAATAATGCACCTGTATAAGAAAACAATTTTTATGTTAGTAATAAAATAAAGAAATAAAATAACATAAAGTGTTAATTTTACTAAAATTGATGTCAATTTTAAATAAAAAGATTCACTTTGATTCATACCGGTCACATCCTGCATCATATTGAGGTTAAGATGATTCTAAAACATATCAAATGACTTTTGGATCATTTTACTAAAGTATAAAAATAATATAAATGTGTTTTCTCAATTTTGAGTACATTAGTTTTCTTTTTTACTAAAATGTAATTTTAAAATGGAAACCCATAATTTTGACTCATTAAAATAACATCATGTATTAATTTAATGTGAAACATATTCCTACAAATAAAAAATGACTTATGAATCATTTTCCTAAATTATCAAGAAAATAAAATCACATTTAATTGGTTCACAGTGAGTGACACTTTTTGAACTAAATGTCAATTTTAAACTGATAATGGACACTTTGAGTCATAACAGGCACATCATGTATTGGATTTAGGTGAGGATCATTCCAATGAATCATAAATGACTTATATATTTTTTTCATAAAGTATCAAAACAACGTAAATGTGTTTGCTCAGTTTTGAGACAGATAGTTGTACATTTTACTAAAATTGATGATAATTTTAAATAGAAAAATTTACTTTGAGTCATACCGGTCACACCATGCATCTAATTAAGGTGTGATTTATTTTGTTATGTTGGAATATAAAAGTAACACAATAGGGGGTGAATTGTGTTCTTTTAAAAATATTCCATAATTCTATCTTTTGACACCCATTGTGATTTAGGTGGATATCCATTGTTTTAATTTTATATAAAAATATGCAGTAGATAAACAAAAATAAAGAATATTGTTTTTTATAGTGGTTTGGGGAAAAAAGATCCCCTAGTCCACTCTACCAATCACTCTCTCGACGGTCTTGGTAAATTTCACTAGAATGGTTCTCTTATCACAAGACCAAGAATCTACAACTAAGTGAAGGCAGTTGACACCTTTACAAGAAGACTAAAAACAAAGTCTTATAGTTCTTTAATAGGGAATCAATTATCCATAGCTTAGATCAAGAAGATGATACTCCACCACAACTGAGTATGAGTAGTTGAAACTCCATTAAATCAAAAGATTTTGATTAGAAAGGTTTAGGTTGATCTTCACAGTTGCAGCAGCAAGCAACTGATAAAAGATGGATCTTCTTCTTCGAAAAATAATATCTTTAAGAATGAAATAGTCTAAAGCGGTACTTATTAAAGAAATATCTTCAATAAATTAGCAACTTAAATATTAGTAGTAATCTTACAATGGTAAAAGATCGACCATGTATATCACCAAAGTGCAGCTTCTTCAAGAATCGGTCATTTGTTGTAGCAACACTGTAAAAGATAATTTTAATAATACAATCACATATGTGAATCACTTATCACACACACACACAGAGAGAGAGATATAAATATATATATATATGAAGAGATACTCTAAAATAATATATAGAAAAGAAAAATTTCTTTGGTATTCCAGATCTAAAAGAATAGCCCGATTGATCGCGAAAATTCAAATTCCAAATAACCAGGGGATTCGTAACTTCCCATAGATATAGGAGAGATTTTGTTTCAACGAACACAGTTATTTGAAACAATAAAAATGATCCTTTAATCAGTATTTAATTCTGAATTTAACATTGTAGTAATCTCTTATTGAAAACATGGCTTGAAAAACATTGTCGTTGAGAACATAATGTAGGGTTAATATGCATAGCATATGGTTCCTTTGCATAGTGTAGGGTTTGTTTGCATAGCGTAGGGTTCCTTTGTGTAGCATAGGGTTCCTTTGTGTAGTGTAGGGTTCCTTTACATAGCATAAGGTTCCTTTTTGTATCGTAGGGTTCCTTTTCGTAGCATAGGGTTCCTTTGTGTAGCATCGGGTTCTTTTCATATTGTAGGGTTCCTTTGCATAGCATAGGTTCTTTTGCGTAGTGTAAGGATGATAGTCCATAATTTTATCCTTGTCAGTATAAAATCTAGAATGTAGCATTGATTAACCATACATTCAACTTTTTCACACATAGGGTATGAATAGTAAATTTAGACTCCAATGTAAGGTTGATGATCCATACATTTGATGATTCTCCAAACTTAAGGATGTTGATCCAAATGAAAACTATTTTAGCGTAATGTAGGGTTGATACCATATTCAAGTGTTTCACTTCTGATCGTAATGTAGGGTTGATCACAGCATTTCTAGACTCATTCTTGTAATTATAAATTCCTTAAAATAGAATATAAATTCCTAGAGAACTCACCCAACAAAACTTTATTAGAAAACAAACAAGGGTATTTGTGAACATCAAAATCATCATAAATTATAGAGTATTGTTGATATAATACATACCCAACAATCTTCCCCTTTTTGATGATCAAAAACCCCATAACATAATTCATAACAAAATTTAAAGAGAATATATAATTTGTAAACATACAAAAATAGATATAGAAAATATTTTGATATTTTGATTTCACAGTATTATTTCGATAAAAAAATAGATGTAAATTAAATATTTTCTCTAATGAAATTTTGTGGTTTGAAAATATTCTCCACAAAGGGTATTCATATATATTCTTCCTCCTCCCCTTATAAATTTTCTCCTCCTTTTTGTGATATCAAAAAGACAGTTTGAAAGAATAAATGATATAAACCACATTTAATATAGCACTGAACTATTATGAATAGTTACTAATAACGGCATAAGAAAACATAAATCTAGGATTGGTATTTTAAATGTTGAACTAAAATAAAATGTTTTTACAACTAAATTAAAATCCTCTATCAATGAAAGGGTCTTCAAAATTAAGGGATTTAGTCTAAAATGGCAAGGACATAGGGTTCATCAGGATGAGGAAGGGCTTGAATAGCACTGCTAAAATCAAGAATATTCAAAAGAAGGCTCTAGAAATGGTTGTTGGATACTTCTGATCAATTCTTAAGTATATTACTTGAATCATTTCCATCCTTAAAATTCTTAACCAAATTGACCTTTACAAACTCATTCACAGCTTCCTCTGATTGAATGAATAAGGTTGACTTGTCTTTAACTTGACTAATCACTGGTCTCAAATAGGATTCACTTGAAGTTATTTGAATTATAAAATGCCTCTAATTGTACAACAGAACATTTAAAGTAATTCTATCACACTGGAGAGTGTGAATCCTATCATTGAACTCAGTCAGTACATAGGTAATAGCTTCAAACTTTATGAGAAGTTCTGGTGGTTTCTGTTGAGAAGAGGTTGATATTTTAATACTTTCCTTAAGATACTGAAATTATCTCCCTATCATAAACTTAAAATCATCAAAATATATCTTCTTGATAGACTCATCCTTTAACGAACAAAATTATCTTGACATTTTGGCTATAATCTCTTTAAGATCTCCAACATAAATGATATTTTCTTTGAATTCTCTTAAAAGAAGATTTTGAGCTTCAAAATCTGATCTTGGTACTGAAGAAACCCTATATTCTTAAAATTTATTTTTCTTAGCCTCCAACTATTCTCTAAGAAATGAGTTCTAAGCCTCATATAGATTTACTTTCATAACTAAGGGTTCAGTAGGGGAATCAAAAGATTCAGAATATGGAGTGCTAGGGTCAAGAATATCTTCACTGTGATGAACTTATACCAATGCCACAAATGGATATTCATTATCATCTAGTCAGTCTATTAAGTTAGAGAATTCATCTAGGTTTTCTAAATTTCATCTAGTTCTAATTCCTATGTCTAGGTCTTTTATAATAGTTTCTAAATGATGGTTTTTTAGAGTTCTAGACTATCTAGGAAAGACACTTTTAGGTTCTTCAGTATCATGTTCTTCTGAAATGGAATGAATTTTTTTAATATCATTTTCAAAATAATTTTTAAGAGTTTCAAGTATCATGTTATCAAAAGAGTCAGTAACTTCATCAGTTTAATATTTCTCTTTAATAAAAGGTTCAGTTTCATCAAACTTGACATGAATCGATTCTTCAACAATCCTTGACTTTTTATTAAACACTCTATAAGCTTCAGAGGTAGAAGAATATCCCAAAAATATTCCTTCATCAGCTTTTGGATCAAACTTACCAAGTTTGTCCTTAGTATTCAAGATATAAACCTTATATCCAAAAACTTTAAAGTACTTTACTTTAGGTTTTCTGTTATTCCAAAGTTCATAAGGTTTATTTTTAAAAATAGTCCCTATTAAAACTCTATTAATGATATATCAAGCTATTCTTATAGATTCTATCCAAAGATAGGTAAAAAGACTATATTCATTCAACATAGTCCTTGACATTTCTTGAATAGTTCAATTTCTACTTTTAACAATTCCATTTTGTTCAGTTGTTATTGGTGTAGATAAGGTTTTTTTAATACCCATATTTGAGAAAAAATAATTGAATTCTTGATTCTAAAATTATCTACTATGATCACTTTTTAATGAAATAATTTTAAAACATTTTTCATTTTGAACAATTTTACAAAAACTTTCAAAAACAATGAAAAATTCACTTTTGAGTTTTAAAAAATAAACCCAAGTAAATATAGAATAATCATCAACAAAAACATAAACATATAATTTACCATCCAAACTTTCTACCCTTTATGGTCCAAACAAATCCATATGGATAAGTTTTAAATCTTTAGATGTAGAAATTTTGTTAATATATTTGAAAGAAGATTTGTGATGATTGCCAATTTGGCATGCATCATATAATATGTCATTGTTAAATTTAAGACTAGTAAAATAAAAAACTAACTATTTATTGGATAATTTATGTAAAGAATATATATTACAGTGTCTATGTATTATGTGATAAATCCAAAATTCATTTGTATTAGAAGTTAAACAATTCACTTTCTGTTTATATAAGGAACTTAAATCCAAAGTATAAACATTGTCAATTCTAGGTGATTTAAATTTAAGTAACTTATCTTTAAACATAGATCAAGAATTGTTAGAAAAATCAACATAAAAACCATCATCACAAAGTTGATAGATACTTATCATATTGTGATTTACCCATTACATGTATAGTACTTTGTGGATTGATATGGTCTTTAGATCTCCAAAAATTCCAAATCCAACTATTTTTTCTTTAGAATTATCACCAAAAGTGAATAATCCTCCATCTATTTGAGTTAGTGTAAAAACAATTTATGGATCTCCACTCATATACCTAGAATAGCCACTATCAATATATGATCTATCATTGATGTTCTTGTGGATTGTTTCCTACAAAAACATTTAAATAGATGTTTTTTTTGTACCCATATTTTCTTGGGTCCAGTAGTGTTAGCTAGCAATGACCTATGAATCAAAATGTTATTTATGTTTCTACAAATTATATCGATTTCTTCAAAAAAAACATTCAAAAATAAAGTATTTTTAATACCACTAATTTGAGGATTTTCAAATATTATTCATTAATGACATTTCCTTTTGTCCCACACTGATAACAGATTAAATTTTTATAATTGGGAACAAAATATTTTTTATATAATTTTTATTTCTCACCCTTACTTCATATTCCATGTATGTCCCTTTTAATGATATTCTTTTCAATAATTTAATTTATTATATTTTATACTTTAGTAAAAACAAGATCATAACTCTTATAATATTCTACTTCATCCTGAAACTCCTTGATTTTATTTTCATGATTGATATTGTTTGATGTAGAGGAATTTAATTTTTCAAGTAGCTCCTGATGTTGTTTTAGCATGGTATCTCTTTCACCTAAAATATCATTATGAATTTTTTTAATGACTTGTTATTTTTTATTAGATAATCATATTTTCCTTCTATCATTGTGAAATAAGTAGTCAATTTATCATTTGAGAAAATACTAGTATCATAATCAGAGGATTAATAAGTTTTTACATTTTCCTCTTCATCTATAAAGCACATATTAGCTTTTAGATTTTATTTCTTCTTATCTGAATCAAACTTTTAAGGTATTCCAAAGTATTTAGATACACTCCATGTATCTTTCAATGATATTTTTATTTTTTTTCTCATAATCATCATTCTAATGATATCTCTTTTCTTGCTTTTTTCCTTCATCTTTCATCTTTCAGTTAAAGATAACCAGGTTTGATATGACCCAATTTCTTGCATTCATAGCATCAAACTTCTATTGGTTATTTTTCATCCTTCCTAAAAGATTTTATGATTCCTCTTTTATTCTTAAAATACTTTCTGAACTTTCTGGCTAGTTGAGCCAGTTCCATTTCAAAATTAGATGAATCTGAATTCTTCTCTATTTTGACCTCTTACTTTGATCTTCTAATATGTTTCTGAGATGCCACTTTTAGGGTAGTATTTTCTTTCTTCACTATAATCTTATGATTTTAAACTTTATCTTGTATTTCTACTTCATACATAATTATTTTCCCAATTAGTTCTTTCATTGTCAGATATTTGATAGATGATGATTGGTGAATAGCAGCAGATATGTCATTCCATTTTGAAGGTATTATGTTGAGTACTTTCAAAGCTTGATCATATTGTTTGATGGGTTCTCCTAAGTCTGTAATATTGTTGATAATTTTTGTAAGTCTTCCATTTATCTATGTGATGGTTTCACCATAAAACATTCTAAATATGTCGAATTTTAGTTTGGTTTTAGAATATCTCTTATGTTTGAAATTATTCATTCCTTCAGAAGAAACTAAAATTGTTTTTAACATTTTATGGGTTTTTGGACATTGTGATACATGATTGAATTAATCTGGTCCAAGACCTCAAATAATATCATTTATTTCCTTTGAATTCATATCACATTTGGATTTTGTTGCTACATACCAAGTTTTTGGTTTTTTAGGAATCTTATAAGGAGTAATAATTTTTTAGTAGACTCTAAATATAATATTATTCATAAAGATAATCATTCAAGATTCCGAATATCCATAATTCTAACCATTAAAATATGGATCACGTACCATTGACATTACTTCTCTAGGATCATCTATTTCCATCTTTGTATAGACCTTACAATTTTTAGTTTTCTATATATTTATCAAAAAGCAACCTTTGATACCAATTTTTAGGTCGGAATATACAAAGTAACACAAGAGGGGGTGAATTGTGTCCTTTTAAAAATTTTCCACAATTCTGGCTTTTGACACCCACTATGATTTATGCAGATATGCAGTATTTTTCCTCTATATGAAAATATGTAGCAGATAAATAGAAATAAAGAACACATATTTTATAGTGGTTCGAGGCATAAAGATCCCCTAGTTCACTCTTCTAATCACTCTCTCTATGAACATGGTAAATTTAACTAGAATAGTCCTCCTAACATGAGACCAAGAATCCAAAAATGAGTGCAGGTAGTTGACACCTTTTCAAAAATACTAAAAACAAAGTCTTCTGGTTCTTTAAAAGATAACCATTATCCACAATTTAGATTGAGATGTTGATACTCCACCACAACTAAGTATGAGTAGTTGAAACTCCAATAAATCCAAAGAGTTTGATTAGAAAGGTTCATGTTGATATTCATAGTTGCAGTAGTAAGAAACTGACAAAATATGGATCTTTTTCTTTAGAAAATAAAATCTTCAAGAATGAAATAGTCTGAAGCAATCCTTGTTTCAAAAGGATCTTCAATAGGGTAGAAACTTAAATAATAGTAGTAATCTTACAGCAGTAAAATATTGAACATGTATATCTCCAAAGTTTAGCTTCTTTTAGAATTGATCGTTTGTTTTCAAAACACTATAAAAGATAATTTTAATAATACAGTCACATACGTGAATCTCTTATCACACACACACACACACACACACATATATATATATATATTTGAAGAGATACTCTAAAATAATATATATAATAGAAAACTTTATTTGGTATTCTATATCCAAAATAATATCCTGATTGATCGTGGAAATTCAAATTCCAAATAACTAGAGTAATCATAACTTCTTATAGAAATAGCAGTGATTTTTTCTGATGAACACAGTTCATTGAAATAATCAAAATGATCCTTGAATCAGTCTTTAATTCTAACTTTACCATTATAGAAATATCATATTTAAAACGCGGCTTGAAAAACTTCTCCATTGAGAACACAATATAGGGTTGATATGCATAGCACAGGGTTATTTTGTTTATCGTCGGGTTCCTTTGTGTATCATAGGGTTCCTTTTCACAGTGTAGGGTTCCTTTACATAGTGTAGGGTTCCTTTTCATAGCATAGGGTTATTTTACGTATCATAGGGATAATAATCCATAGGTTTATCCTTGTGAGGATAAAACCCCAAATGTGGCATTGATTAACCATACGTTCAAGTTTTCTGCATGTAGGGTTTGAACAATAAATCTAGACTCTAACATAGGGTCATTGATCCATATGTCTGACGATTCTCTGAACATAAGGATTTTGATCCAAACACAAACTATTTTAGTGTAACTTAGGGTTGATACCATATGCAAGCTTTTAACATCTCAGCATAACGTAGGGTTGATAACAGTGTTTCTAGACTCATTATTATTACACTAAATTCCTTAAAATAGAATATAAATTCATGTAGAACTCACTGAACGAAACTTGATTAGAAAACAAACACGGGTATTTGTGAACATTAAAATCATCATAAATTATAAATTATTGTTAAGATAATACATTCCTAATAGTTTCCTACATGTACCAAATAACTTATGGATTGTTTTCCTTAAGTATCAAAATAATATGAATGTGTTTGCTTAGTTTTGAGTATGTCACTTGTCTTTTTTATTAAAATTTCATTTTAAAATTGAAACATACACTTTGACTCATACCAATCACATTGTGTATCAGATTGAGGTGCGGCTGTTTCATATACATCACAAATGACTTATGGATTGTTTTTTAAAATTATTTAATCAATTCTAATGTTGTTTATTGGTTTTGAGTAGGTCATTTGGCCTTTTTACTAAAATTGATGTCAATTTTAAATGAAAACACGCACTTGGAGTCATATCGATCACACCATGCATTGAATTGAGGTTCGAATGATTCATGAATGTCTCAAATCACTTATGGATCATTGTCTTAAAGTATCAAAACAATCTGAATGTGTTTGTTCAGTTTTGAGTATATTAGTTTGTTTTTTTACTAAAATTATTGTCAATTTTAAATAAAGATGCACTTATAGTCATACCGGTCACACCGTGTGTCGGATTGATGTGTGACTCATTCCTACATATTCCAAATAACTTATGGATTTTTTTCCTAAATTATAAAAACAATTTGAATGTGTTTTCTCAGTTTTGAGTATGTAACTTGTCTTTTTTACTAAAATGATGTTTCAAACTTGAAACACATACATTGAATCATATGGATCACATCATGTATCAGTTTGACATGAGACTGATTCTTAAATGTCACCAATGATTTATGAATTGATGCCCTAAATTATTAACAAAATGTGAGTGCCTTTTCTCATTTTTTAGTGAGTGACACTTTTAAAAGTTAAATGTCAATTTTAAACTGATAACAGAAACATTGATTCAGTTGTCTTTTTTACTAAAATTAATGCCAATTTTAAATAGAAAGATGAACTTGGAGTCATACTGGTCACATCATGTGTCCGATTTAGGTGCGACTAATTCTTACACATCTCAAAGTCTCAAAACAATCTTAACTGTCAATGTTACCATGATTTCCATTGAATTTATTTGTTGAACTGCAAAAAATACCTGATCAACTTTGAAAAAACCACAAAAACTCGGAAAAAATAAGCCACCTGTATAGGAAAACAATTATTATGAGTAATACTAAAAATAAATAAAATAAACATAAATATGAAATAATACATTAATTCTATGGAAAATGATTTTACTGTGAAAATATCAAGATTACCTTTGTGATTGAGCAGTGAAGGGAACTTGAAGAAAAGTGAAAAATGTCAACACTACAGGGGTGAAAGGTTTTTAGGGAGTATAATTCTGTGTAAGTTTTGGTGTATAAAGGTATAAAAGATAGAAAGAGCACCCCAATTCGGAAAAAAATAATCCACCTATATAAGAAAATAATTATTATGTGAGTAATACTAAAAATAAATAAATTAAAAATAAATATGAAACAATATATTAATTCTATGGATAATTATTTTACTATGAAATCATTAATATTACCTCTATAATTGAGTAGAGGCAACGTCATTTCTCTTCCTGTAAAGGTAGTGGAGGGAACTTGAACGAAATTCATAAATGCACCACTGTAGTGGTTAAAACGTTTTGAGGGATAAGTCTATGGAAGTTTTAGTGCATAAAGGAAATATCAATAGACCACCCCAAGTCAAACAAAATAATACACCTATATAAGAAATCAATTATTATGTGAGTAATACTAAAAATAAATAAATTAAACATAAATATAAAACAATACATTAACTATATGGACAATGATTTTACTGTGAAAACATCACGATTACCTATGTAATTGAGCATAGTCAACGGAGTTTCTCTTCCTACAAAGGTAGTTTATATAACTTTAAAGAAAGTGATAAATGAATAATTTTAAGGGTGAAAAGTTTTTGAGGGAGAAGAATTATGTGGATGTTTTGGTGCTGAAAGGCGTGAAAGATGGACATACCACCCCAAATTGAACAAAATAATCAACCTATCTAAGAAAAAAATTATTATTTGAGTAATACTAAAAATAAATAAATTAAACATAAATATAAAACAATATATTAATTCTGTGGACAATGATTTTATTAGGCAGACATCAAAATTACCTCTCTGGTTGAGTAGAGATAGTATCGTTTCTCTTCTTGCAAAGAAATGACACATAGAAAAAAAAATCTAAAATAAACAAACTCTCTAAGTTATAATGAAAATCAAATCAAAATTTCATTATATAATTTTTTGTTAAAATAGAGAAAGTATATTGTAACATTACCTTTACATATTTCCAATGGGTTTCCTTCATTGTAGTTTGTTCTTCTGAGGGGATGGTAACATCATCATGTATAGAAGACATTGTTTGCATGAGTAGTAAAACATTTAATTTAGATTATGTTAATGTAGTCGAGAATATATAATATTATGATGAAAAACATAATATATTAAAAAACATTTTTACCTTCTCATTGAACTCTCTTTATTTTTTTAAAGGTTTCAAGAATTTGGTTCCTCTGTCAATAATCCAAGTCCCCTCTTTGTGATCCCCTCTAACATACAATACATTGTCTACATTAGGACCAGCATGAACTAATTGTGATGTCTCAATGAAAGGGTCATCCTCAATTGAATACATAATTTAAATAAATAGAAAACAATCTAGGCTTGTTTTCTCGGTTTTGGTGATGTGATGTGTGTTTTAAACTAAAATGATACTTATATATTGAAAAAACATAATCAGAGTCCTACCAGTCACACTGTGTGTCGTATTGAGGTGTGGTTGATTCCTACATGTCACAAATGACTTATGGAGCATTTTCCTAAAGTATCAAAACAATCTGAAAGTGTTTACTCATTTTTGATTAGGTGAGTTGTCCTTTTTACTAAAATTGATGTCAATTTTAAATAAAAACATACACTTTGAGTCATATCAATCACACCATGCATAGGATTAAGGTGAGGCTAATTTTTACATGTCCCAAGTGGATTGTGTATCATTTTCATAAATTATCAAACCAATCTAAATTCTTTTCTTCAGTTTTGAGTACGTCACTTTTCATTTTTACAAAAATTTCATTTTAAATTAGAAACACGCACTTAGATACATATAGATCACATCATGTATCAATTTTATGTGAGACTAATTCATACATGTCGAAAATGACTTCTGAATAAATATCCTAAATTATCAATAAAATACGAGTGTGTTTACTCAGTTTTTAGTGAGTAACATGTTTTTATCTAAACTGTTGATTTTAAAATGATAGCAGACACACACCATGTGTTCTATTTAGGTGTGGTTGATTCCTACACATCACAAATGACTTATGGATCATTTACCTAAAGTATCAAAATAATTTTAAAGCATTTTATTAGTTTTTAGTATGTTATTTTTCTTTTTTATTATAATTGATTTCATTTTTAAATAAAAAGTTTCACTTGAAGTCATGTTGGTCACACCATGCATTGTATTGAGGTATGGATTATTCCTCCAAAACTAGAATTACTTAACAGTAGTTTTTATAAAGTATCAAATCAATATTAATGAATTTTATTAGTTTTGAGTCTGTCACTTGTTTTTTACTAAAATGTCGTTTTAAACTGGAAACACGCACTTTGAACTACACTGATCATATCATGTATCGGTTTGATGTGAGGACAATTCCTACACATAATAAAGGACTTATGAGTCGATTTTATAAATAATCAATAAAATTAAAGTGTGTTTTCTTTTTTTTCAATGAGTTTCATTTTTTGAACAAAACTAATAATTTAAAAAAAATAACGAACACAT
This sequence comes from Viscum album, assembly GCA_963277665.1. NCBI lineage: Eukaryota > Viridiplantae > Streptophyta > Magnoliopsida > Santalales > Viscaceae > Viscum > Viscum album. Next base: position 36,827,612 of record OY728141.1, on the reverse strand, counting down.
TGAGTCATAGCGGTCACACCGTGTGTCGATTTGTGGTGTGGTTGATTACTACACGTCTCAAATGACTCAAGGATAATTTCTCTAAATGTGAAAGAAGTAAATTCCTCCATTAACCTCATTTTTCAATCATATAAAACCTTATATTTTTTTAATATAATAAAACCTATTAAAAAAACAAGTTTTATCAAAAAAATAAATATAAAAAATCCTCAACCAATTATTTTATTAAAGTTTTATTTGGATCCTTGTGAATAAATTCAAGGATAAAAAATTAAATTAATTTATTGTTAACCATGCCTCCTCATAAACTCAAATAAATTAATTTCAATAACATACCTTCGTCAACTGAAATTACATTTTAGTAACCCAATACCCCTGAGTTGTGCAGCATTACAGTTGCGTATTCTGATTCTTCCATCTCCACTATCTCCATTTCATTCTTTACATTCACTCTATCATTTCTTTGGTTGTGTGGAGATTTTTTCTGGAATAATTTGGTCGCAATGGAGGCATTTGGTTAATAACTAGTGTCAATGGAGTAATTCTTGCAAATGGGAGACATTTCCCCTTTTAGATAACATAATGAAGTACAAGGGGAAATGCCTCCCATTTACGTTATTGTGTTCTCTAAAAGGGAAAATGACTCCCAATTATGAGAATTACACCATTAACATTAGTGATTAAATTGACACCTCCATTGCCACCAACTCCTTCTAGAGAAAATATCCACACAACCAGATAAATGATAGAGTGAAGGGAATTAAAGAAGTAAAGAGGGTGGATACAGAAGAATATAAATACGCTACTACAGTGATGCACGGCCTCAGGATCTTGTGTTTCTACAATGTAATTTTAGAGGACGATTTTATTTTACTAAAATTAATTTATTTTATTTGATGTGGAGGCAGAGTTAATGATGAATTAATTTCATTTTTATCCTCAAATTTATCCAAAAGGATCTGAACAAAACTTCAATAAAATAATTGGTTGAGGATTTTTTTATATTGTTTTTTTATAAAACTTGGTTTTTTTAATAGGTTATATTTTATTAAAAAATGATAGGGTTTTATATGATTGGATAAAGAGGTCGATGGAGGTATATACTTCATTCACACTTACCTCAATAGGTAATAATCTTGAATGGGGTTCATGCCTTCCACTATCAAAAACTATAAAATGTAGGTCACTCCTCATTTGATACATAGATAAATAAAGTGAATATATCTAAATATTTTATATATATGTTATATATATATTATATATATTAGTAACTTTAATTGAATATAATTATATATATATGTATATTATTTATGATATTTAAATTTATTTAAATATATAATATATTATTTGATGTATATATATATAATTATATTTTCTCTAATGAAACTAAAAAAATATTGTTAATAATAATTTTCAAAATATATTAATTATAAATACTAATTATTTTGGGTAATTGGGTATAAAATATAATTATTTAAATTTTGAAAAGTTTAATTATTTCAAAAAATGTATATATAGTTACCTAATTTTATTATTTTGAAAGTAACATGAGTTTACAATATTTTATTGGTTATTTTAGTATATATTATATTATTGTTAATTAAATGTATATATAGACCAAAAATGTATATATAGACCTAAAATACTGAATACCTAAAAATAATTTCTAATATATATAATTTGATAACTTCCATTCTATTTTTTGGAACAAATGATGTAGAAACCTAAAGATTATAGGGAGTCCATCTAATACGCATTGACCCATCCTTAATATTCTAGGGAGGCCCATAAAGAAGTTGGAATAAAGAAATAATATGCATCAATAAGATGTATCAGAAACAAATGAGAAAAACAAACCAACCCTTACAGCGTCTATCCCATACACATTTAAACATATATATATAATGGAATTTATAATACACATAATTAAAAAACAAATGCGCAATTAAACATAATTTTTAATGAAAATAAACAAAATCCCTTCCTAATTTGGAAATCCAGAACCATAATTTGTGAATAAATAATTATAAAATTACCCTTACATTATAAGTTTTAAAAACACATATAAATTGATTGAAAGATATATATTTACATATGTGTGTGTGTGTGTTTATAAAATAAACTTTAATTGATAAAAATATATGTAACCCTTATAACAGAATATCACAACATAGTAAAATAAATACAACACCATAATAATTTTAAAAATAGAGATCCATTGAAAATAAATAAATATGGTATCCTCCTTACTAATATTTCTCTTAAAATAAAACAACATAATTATGAGTAAATAAATTTTTAAGGAAAAATACTTACATCAGAATATTAAAATAGAATTTAAATAAATAAATTCCCTTATATGAATTACATAAAATCAACTTCTGTTGCTACTTATTACTATCATTAAACTGAGAATTGTTTTGAAAAATCAATTTTCTTGGAACCTAAAAAGGAAATTTATTCAATGCAGCGAAGCAAGCTGGGGTATAGATATAGATAGTGAAGAAAATTGATTCAAAATAACAATTCAAAAAGACCAAAACAGGATATCCAAAATAGTAGTTAAGCAAAAATGGATCATAAACAAAAGAAAAATATGATACAACAACCAAATCATAAATACAAAAAAGAATTGGAACCTATAAAGGAAAATTTGAAACCCTCATATCCATATCTTGAAATGAAAAATGTAGAAAGAATATTGGAACCTATAAAATAAAATACAGGCATAACTTGATAGGTTAAAGAAAATCTAAGACCCTCGAATCCAAATCGCAATGTTTTCTTTGAAAACCCTAACTACAACCGAACACTGGATGTCGGACAATGTTCGGGCAACTGGAGGCAGTGGGTTTGTGTGATTCGAGTGGGTTTGTTTGATTCAAGTGTCAATTTACTGAGGAGGAGTGTAACATCCTAAGGTTTTCAAAGGAAACAATATGTGATTAAATTAACTATTAAATACTATGTGACATTTATAAAATAACCATTAAACATAATTTTTCTACTTCTGTGTTTTGAATTCTGAAAAATAGTCATACATGGTTGTGATCAGAATGTTTTTTGGAGTCTGATAAAACAAACTTAATTTTTGGTGGATAGTAACATACCCTTATGAATTGTAATTTTACACTTATTAATAGTAACATACCCTTACTAATAGTAACCTCACCTATGATATTATATATATAATATTTAAGTGAAAGTATGATATACCTACATCTTGGAATAAATAAATAAATGTTTTAAAACTGGTATTTTTCAAATAAGATATTCTTTTATTTAAAAATTTAATTTCTCGTATTTAGAAAATTATTTTCATAAAATGGAGTTAATTTTTGGATTCTAAATATTGAAAAATGTTTGGGGTGAATTTTTGGTAATTTCCTGAAATACTTGAATTTTTTATGAATAGTGAAATATGATAATTTAAAAATTAATCTAAATACTTGAATTATATAGTCATGAATGATGTTTTTCTAATGTAATCACACTTATCTAGAACTAAAATTCACTTATTAATATTTTTGGTCATGGAATCATCACTATTTCTTGTCTTGTGGAAAAATAATTAAATAATTATTAAAATAATGAAAAACTCCTCCTCTCTTCCACTATAAATACCACCCATTTCCCCCTCTTCCTCTCACACCTATCAAGCTTTGATAATTATTTAAGTTCTACCTAATAACCTTCCCAAGTCACTTAAAAACTCCCAAGACCAAATATCCTCACCAAAAGGCCAAAACCAAAGGCCTTAAGAAGGATCTCAAGGAAAAGAGATCAAGAGGTAAACATCCTCTTTTATTTTCTTTCTTTCCTTTTCATTTTCTTTTATATTCTTCTTATTTCCTCACCTATCCCCATCCAAGAGACATGAATTATCCAATATCTTATATAATATAGATTTTATAATTTTTATGGAAAATTCATCATCATAATCCTTCTCCTCTCTGAATTATTTCTAAGGATAAAAACATCATCTATGATGTGTCAATTTACCAACACTGTGGGTGATGTGTTTTCAATTTCCTTTACTTCCTTCAATACTGATAATGAAAATAAATTATGGTTGAATAAATTTATAATTTATTTATTATTTCTTATTTAATGTTATTTAATCATTTTTTACACATGATATTAATTTATAAAACAAAATGAGTTTTTTATGATCGAAGAACTGCTAAAATTTCCTAAAAATATCAATAATGTTTTAACTTATGAATCATCCTCATATAAGAATTAAAAATGATAAATGGTATAATTTAAGGTTTTGGAAATATTTAAAGATTATTTCATTCCAATTTTAAAGTTTCACTTCCAATCAACAAGAATATCCATCATGAACCGTTCATGGAAACCATATGAAGAACGCAGCCGAAAACAATGGAATTAACAAAATATTATTAATTAATGGGTGGAATGATGTTATAAAATGATCATTAAAGGTGTTATAAAGATGAATATGTTTCTTTAAAATATTAATAACACTATTTTGACATTCATACAGAATGTTTAGACATGTTTTAAGCAAGTCTAACTCGAGTTAAGGGATCCCCTCTTTCTCACTTTTATTCAAGAATCTTCTCTATGTTGTGCTCTTTTTAATTACTAAGGATAGGGTATGTTTTTTCACCTCCCACATACTACCCTTATGATATATTAATGATGAGATACCCTTTTCTCTCTCATTAATCCATCCCATGTACACTCGATACCATTCTAAAATTTCATAAGGGAATTCTTAACCCAATTTCCATTCTTTGGGATAACCTTCTAATTCATTATTTATGTCGTATTAAAAAAAATTGTGTGATGAATTTTTGTTTATATTATGTTTTATTATGTGTATTTATATTTTATACACATATCCATTCCATTAAATCGATTCTCACTCTAATTATATTTATAAGGTACTTTCCTTTTAAAATCCTTTTAAAATTGTCTTTAATGAAATTCAAAAATAATGTTTATATGGCATGAGTAGTTCTACTGATTTCATGATGATTTATTACTATGATGTTTCCATTATATGTTGACATGGTAGTTTTTATTTAAAATTATTTCATTATTATGTTCACGGTTTTTATATTTTAAAAATGATTTGTTTTACGAAAAAGGTAATTATGAAAATATAAATATGTTTTGCTCAAGGGTTCAAATGAGTTATCAAGTGTTTTATTCATGATATGTTACTTAGATATAGTTATGTTGGGTTGAGACCATTATAGCTCATGATATGATGTTTTGATCCCAGTATAGCTCAAGATATGACGAGTGAGCCCCATTATAGCTCAAGATATGTTGGGTTGAGCCCATTATAGCTCAAGATATGACAGGTGAGCCCCATTATAGCTCTCCAATGCATTGGATACTCTGGGGATGGAAGTTGATTGAATGGTTATTCCAGGTGTAAGGGTGATTTTAAGAGTGATATGGTAAATATGCCCCAAGGCAACTACATTATGTTTCTATGCATGCTTATGAGTTTTCAAGAAAAGGGTTTTTCAAAGGGTTTTCATGTTTTCACTAGACTAATGTTTTTCATTCTTTGTGTACCTTATTGAGCTTTTGTGCTCATTCTAAGTTTTTAAAATGTTTCTTACAGGATTCCTCAGATGTTCAAAGGACATTTAAGGTGCTACTGTAGATGAATCCAATTAGTTATATTGTGATTATTTTTGTAAACTCTAATTCAATACATGTAAGTTGTTGTCTAATTTTCCAGAACCTAAACTGGAAAAGGTGCTCATTTGTAAAATGTACTTTGTTTTTTTCAATTATCTATTATACAAAAAAATACACAGCATGTTTTAGTACTAAATCTAGAAGTGTTGGTTTAGGGCATTACAAGGAGCACTGGTAATGGGTGGCCTCCGTATAAAGCTTCTGATATCACAACGGGTTTGCAAGTGGTTGGGTTTTCTTAATTAGATCGAGATACTTTTATTAGTGCATTTTTAAAAGCGCGGATAAAGATAGGTCTTTATCAGCGATTTTTGTAGCACTGATAAAGCCTCATCTTTATCAGCACTTAATAATTATGCACTGATAAAGGATTTATAATTATAATTATAAATAAAAAAATTGTGTGTGTATATATATACTTAATAAATATATATAAATATAAATATATTAAATATATTACTTATTTAAATATATATAATATAATTTTATAATTATTTAAATATATATTTATTTATTTATAATTGTATAAGTATTTTTAAAAAATAATATTTATATCATTATATATATTTATATAATTATATATATATATTTAATAAATATATATAAATATAAATATAGTAAATATATTCATTATTTATGTAAATTTATTATAAATTTAATAATTATTTAAATATATAGAACTATTTATTTATAATTATATAAATACTTTTAAAAAAATATTTATTTATTTAAAATCATAAATATATTATTTTATAAATAGAGTATATACATTTTTAAATATATTTATTTATGAATATATTTAGTTATGAATATTTTTATTTATAAATATTTTTTTAAAACATTTTTTTCAAAGATTTTTTAACATTATTGATGAATATCTAATTTTAAGTGTATGATTGTTAAAAATGAGTGAAATTGAATAAATTAAAAATAAGTACGCTTTAATAATATTGAAAAAATGGATAAGTATGTGTGCATTATATATAAAAATTAACTAATTATGTATATGTGAAATCTATATAACATACATTTCATCTATGTTAAATTGAAAAATCAAACAACATTCAATTATAAGTCCATTGCTATATGCAATTAGTGAGTATTTTTAATTCATATTAATTTTTAATTATAACCCATTATTCAATAAATATATGACTATTTAATGTAAAGTTTATAAATATATTGTAATATATAAATCATATTTTTAAAAATTAATATATATCAATATATTTAATATATACTATTTAGTAACATTATCAACAATCATCTAATTAATAAAATGTTTAATATTTTTCTCAATTTACTTTTTTTTAATTTTAATTCATTTGATTTTAATTTTTCATATCTATATATTTAATACATACTATTTATTAGTATTTATAATTTATTTATAGTATAATAAATTTATTTATTTTTATCAATAATTATTTAATTAATAAAATTTGTAATATTTTTTTAATAAACTCATTTTTTATTTTTTTTATTTTTTTAATTATTTCATTTTATTTATTAGGACCTTTATCAGTGCTAAAAAAATATGATAAAGTAATTCTTTATGAGTGCTAAAAATATAGTGTTGATAAAGGGTACCCTTTATCAGTGCTGAAAATAAAGCACTAATAAAGGGTATTCTTTATCAGCTCTAAAAATAAAGTGTTGATAAAGGGTGCACTTTATCAATGATAAAAATAAAGTGCTAATAAATGGTTAAATTTATGAGCACTTTATTTAGTACTGATAAAGATTTCATTTATTTGTGCTTTTTTCCAGCGCTGTTAAACGTCGGTTTTATAGGAGGAGTAGTAGTCTGTCGTACACACGCTATCATATACCCTATAGAATGGAAAGTAAAAAAAATTATATATGATATAATGACTTAATAGGTATAATAATGTTATAAATATTATATATATACTTTATATCTAGCATCACACCCAATCGTGATAGGTGAGAATAGAAAAATGAATGAGATCGGTTCGCAAGTCGGTAGTTCGTCGTGCACACGAATGATGATTTCGTAATCCATTTGATGGAATTGGGGATGGTTGTAGGTCATGAACTTACTATGAAAACATATCATTATATGTAAGATACTTATTTTATTATATAGTAATGTTTTAATAATAATTTAATTGGGTGGAGGTAGAAATAAAATAAAAATGATCGTTAAAGAACGTTACCTCTTGTTCGGGTAACCTCATTAGGTTTACCCCAAAAACCTTTTTAGGATGGATTTATTAAAAACTAAGGCTTATATAATGATATTATGGAATTTGGTAAGTTTTTTGGGTAGTTATTAGAAGAAAAAAAGGGTTTGAAGGTGTGAATAAGTGAGGAGAGGGGTGGCCTTTTATATGTGAGGTGAGTCGCACACTTGTAAATTTTGAAAAGAAAAAAGTGTACCCACATTTTTATCATGCCAAAAGTGTCAAAAATTAATTATTCACTAGAATTAAACATTATAGAAACTAAATATATCTATAAAATAGGTTTTATATAGGTTTTTAGGTCATTTTTAACAATATATTTTTAGTTTAACCCCCTATAAATCCATTTTTACCATAACCACGGTAATTAATTTTTACTATTTTCACTACTAATTTTGGTCAAAAATTAAGTTTAACTTATTAGAAAATATAAATTATTATAATTCAAAATATTTATTCCATTTTTTACAATTACATTTATATAGTTTTAAATATTTAATTGAAAATTAATACTACAGACGTGATGAGAAAGTGGGTTTTCAAAGAGAAAATGTTCAAAATTTTACAAAGTTTTTATAACAAAATTCAATATGAAAATGATTTAAATGACCTAGATTGGATTAATTGATATAATATTTAATTAATTTTAATTTAAAATAAATTTAAAATATAATTTAACTTTATAAATAATTTAAACAAAAAGGCAGTTTTCAATTAAAATTCAGTATTTTTCACTATTCATCAAAAAATGAAATATTCCAGAAAAATATCAAAAATTAAAACTAAGGTAATTTTTATATTATTATTTCAAAAATTAAATTAATTTTATAAAATAAATTCTCTAAAATTTTTAAAAATTAATTTTAAATTATGTGCGCAAAGCACGAGTAAACCGTCTTTTAGAAAAAATATTGTTTTTCAGAAAACATTTATTTTTCATTTAAAGGAATATTATTTTATTTATAACTGATATATAACCATAATTTTCATAATTTAATTAGTACTATTCATACCCACAAAATTAACAGCTAGGTTATAATTTTATGCTATATTACAGTTCATTTAGAATTGAGGTTGCGTGTTCTGAAAGTTATCGAAGCGATTAAATTTAAAAGAAATATATTTTATGGGTTGAAAAAGATCGATGTTGCATGTCTCATATGCTATCAAATAAAATTTTATTATTTTATAATTTATATTTTTTTCATAAAAGTCTCAAACATTTTGAATAATAAAAGAAAGGAGGTTCCCTTTTATAAGTGAAGGAAGGTCCACTCTTAGACTTATATAAAGTGTTAAATTAATATAAATTAATTTTCATAGAAAAAAAGATCAAAATTGATATAATTAAAATATAAGGTAATTATTAGATTAAATAATCTCATAAAATAAAATTTGGACAATTTTTTCTTATGTTTTCTCCCTTATATCTTAGTTTTAACCCTCTATTAACTCTTTTGACAATTATTGTGATATCAATGTTTATTTACTTTTTAAGGGTCAATAAAGTTACCATAAAAATGAAATTATTCCATAAATATACCATGGATGATATTTTCAAATATATACCATTCAATTTTCTGAATATAGGATTTTTTATGAATTTTAAATTATTTAATAAAATATTGTTTATTATAAAATAACATTAATGTTATTTTTGGAAATACATGAAATATTATAATATAATATGTGTCTAACTCATGTAAAATGCTTCAAAAATGATATTTAGTTAAATATAAAAAATATATGTTCCTAATATAATCATACAGTCAAATTTTTACACATTTAGATACCATTTAAACCTTATATTTTGGTTTTACCCCTTGGTTAACCAATTTTAACCTTAAACGTGGTAATGACTTTTTTAATATTAAAGGGTTATATTTTTTACTTATAAGGTAAAAGTTGGATCATAAATATAAAAGGGATTAAATTTTCAACCATTTATCATTATACTTGTCCTCTTTCAGGTTTTTTATAATTTTTAAATAATTTAATAAAATATATTTAACATAAAATACTATTAATGTCATTTTAATAACTATTCACATAATTTGACATTAAAGACAACATGAAAGCAATGGAATTAGAATATAAACCTTTAATTCCTACCTAATATGTTATATTTATCTTTAAAATTCATGGGACACTATATCTCACCAAAAAATATTACTTTTATAGTTTTTTAGAATCTTTTACTTGATTTTCTACTATTTTCACAAGCACAATGTCGATGTTGCGTAAGCATTTAATGTAATTATTTAACTACTAAAAATTAAAAATATATTACCATGATAAAAATAATGCATTTTTTATTTCAAATAAAAATTTATAGTCGAACATAAGATGATTTTATCCCTGTCATAAAATATTATAGATATTAAAATCAAAAAAGTGACATTTTTTACTTTATCATTTACATAAATATTATAAAAGTCAAAATAAAAATGGTAAAAAGTTAAATTTTATAATTTTGGGTGATTATATATTAAATATAATTATCCAAAAAAATAAATTAAATTTTTTTAATGAATTTTAATCATTATCACATTAGTTTTAACCATAATTAACCCATTTTACCCTTACCGTGGTAACAAAAAATTTAATATGGTTGTTATTTATATTGATGAAAAATAAAGGAGAACTATTTACCAAATTTTAAATTCCTGATTCCAAATATGGAATTTATTTTTCAATATTAAATTTCTTTAAATTTAAAAACTAATTTAAGAAAAAAACATAAAACGCAACGAAAAAATGTTTTTTAGAAAAATACATTTTAAGTATAAAAATGTGTTTATACCAAATTCAATCATAAAATTGATTCCAATGAAATTGATTAGATTAATAATAATATATTAAAACTAATTTTACTTTTAAAATATTTTAAAAACAAAATTGAACTTTTTAAATTATTGAAAGAAAAATACAGTTTCCAATAAAAAATAGAATTTTTCACTATTCATTGGAAAATCAATCTTTTTAGAAAAATCCCAAAATTTCACCATAATATAATTTTGATATTATATTTTTAAAAATTATATTCTTTTTATCAAATATAATTTCTATAAGTTTCGGAAATTAATTATATTATTCACTCAAAAAACAATAAAAACCCATTTTGGAAAAAACAGATTTTGAAGAATAAAATTACTTTACTAAAAATTTGAGTGTAATTTCATAAGAATTTATCAATAAATTATTATTTATTATGATCTTTATGTGTATATATATATCATAATTCATTTAATTATATCCATACCTTTCTATTCATCTTCTATGTTATAATAGTCATAAAATAAAAATAATTTGTGGTTCGTTTAAGTTTGGTGTTGTGTTTTATATATGCAATTGAACATAGTATTATTTTAAAATATCGTATTGTTACATTCCCCCCTAATAAATTTAATCCTATAAATTTGATATTTTTATCAATAATAATGGGTTTAACATTTGAAAATTCCTTTATTGAAAACCTCAAAAGGGTTAATATAATTTCCTCTTGAAAAGAGGGGAAAATAAATATGAAGGTCGTTTGGAATAACACATAACTAGGTTTAAAAAAATGATAAAATTAGTGGGAAGTAAAATTATGGTCCTGGAGGAAAATTTTAATGTTAAAATAATTATGGATAGTGATAGATAATGTTAATCACAAGAAAGTGAAGGATCGTGAGAAAGTTAATGACCAAAAAACCATAAATAAATGAGGTGAAAAAAACAAAAATTCATCAGAAATTAGTTTAATAGGATAAAAAAATTTCTTCAAGATATTTTTACTATATTTTAGTAATTAATTTACCGTATAGACTAATAACATAAGGAAATATAATTACTTTATAGGTATAATTTCATCCTTTAATCAATTATTACCACAATCTCATATTTTTTCCAAACGATTGGTATTCAAGATGATTTTTTCATGCCTAAATCACTAAAATCAACTTCGTAATCCATAAAAGGATATAAAAATATTCCTAATATCTTAAAATATTAACCAAAATTTAAGGGTTATCACAATATAAGAAAATATCCAAAATATATAAACCTTCATATGATGAAATAATACATTTAACTCTAATATTTCTATAGTAGAAAAAATGGTTCAACTTATATCATTTCATAAATAACTCCACATCCAAAATAACCCAAATAACCACAACATTAAATAATATTTTAACCTCAAATATGATCTCATACCTTTCAGCTTACATCCCCAAAATTTTAAATGCATTCTTCCTAAAAAAATATTTTATGTTAAAGTATATGTTAAACCTAAAGGTTGTATATACCTCAACCCAATTAATAATCTCCAAAAATATCATTAGTCATCAAGATAAATCATTATATAATATTATAATGTAGTGAAATTCACTAAAATGTCACGAATTAAATTTAGATACTAAACTAAATGGTAATCCTTAACTGGTCCAAAAATATCTCTAAAAATATCACCTTATCAATGAATCACTTTTCAACCATCAATATTATCAATATACCACTATCCAATAGATCATAATTAACTTAATGTAAAATCGTATACTAAACCAAATTTTTATTTAAACCTTAGTGGAGTATTATTCCTAAAACCTGGTAAAATTTTTGAATCACTACAAAATTCTATCACTTAAAACTTCAAAATGGGTATTCATGCCTTTGAACTTATGATCAACCATAAACTTATAAACCATTGATGGTATCTATAACTCTAAAGATAAACTCACATGAAAACATATATGATTCCAAAAAATAAAACAATCCTTATTCCTCAAATAGAATCACATACTATTGAATATATTCTATAAATCTAAAAATGAAATAAACTTCATCAAAGATAACCTAAGTCAATTTTTCATCAAATCAAAAACCAATTTAAAGGTCACCAATACTTTCCAATTTACTTCATTAATGAAAATCATCTATTTATCCAAACAAAACATTATCACCTTACTAATAAATCATTTTTATTGGATATTGGTACCATTCTATATATGTTTTAAAATATTTAAAGAAAAATTGTTATGAAACAATAATTAGATGTTTCATGATTCTTATATACATAATATCATTGATATATTTCTTATATAACATAATTTTCATCCCAATAAAAAAAACTTCAATACTTTCACTTCAATGATTAAAATAGCATAGATTCTTCCTTGGTGTAGGTGTTAACCCTTGGATGAGGGTATTGGCTTAGATAATGCACATATTCTACACACATAAGACATTTAACTATAAATAGTACTTTAGGATTAACTTCATGTCCCACCATCTAACTATTAATTTTTCATTGATAATTAATTTATATATTCCCTTTTATTACAAGAATAATACATCTTTTAATTACTTTAATACATTTCCTTAAGTGTTTCCCACAAACTTGACATGTAGGAAGCTGAATCTTCTTCCCTCCATGGTCTTCTCAAAAATCCATTTTTCTCTTATTAGGTGTGTCAAGAAAGTCACCCAATTTGATATTATTAATCATATAATGAGATACTTTATTGGGTATAAACATGTTTTTTTTCATTCCATCTTCATTTCCATTTAGTTTCTCATGATTAAAATCATTCTATTTTTTATCACATTTAGTGTTAACACAAATCCTCCTAGTTCCATCCATTTACTAAAACCAAAAAACATAGTTTGAGAAACAATAATCATAATGGTATGTCGCATGATCATGAAAAATAATTTATAGGATGTCTAAATCATAACACCTTCTTTTCAATTTATGACACCCAAGGTTTAACCTAGGTCATTAATGATCATAATCTATTAAAATACTTTATAATGGATTATAATTTTAATTAACTAAATAATTTCCCCTGGGAATTTAAAAACAAGTGCACAATAAGGGTACACTCACCATGCACCATAATAATGGTTGTGATATAATTTGGTCAACTATTTTTAGGATTATTACCCCTAGATGAATCTATTACAAAACCACATCCACTTATAGTTTCTAGATAGGGATGTATTACTAGGAAAACCATATAATATCTATGTTACCAAAACTTAATGATGTTATCCTATAATTAGGTTTATCCCCAGGGTTTTCACCAAAATTCTCTAATCCTGATATCCAAATATTAACTAATCCCCGCTATGGTACCAACTATAGCTATAAGGCCCCAGCCTTAAACATTACTTAATCTTGATTTATTACAAGATTACACCTTGAGGATCTTTTCAGGTTTAGAGTTTTAGAGAATTAGATCATAAAACATGCATTACATTCCACATTTAAACAAAGTGGTTACATAAAAGATAGTATCCATTTTTCCCATCAGCGAAAACATATTTAAAATAAAACATGGATTCTTTCTTGACACTTCCTTGACACTATCATCATATCAAGTACCTTTCCCTTGACCTGTGAAAAACATTTCAAAAACTTGGGATGAGCATAAAAAGCTCAGTAAGGGATATAAAAATATGAAAAGGAAACATGAGTACATATATACATAAGAATGAAATCATACTTTACCCATAAAACATAAGCACTTTAACATACCTCATCAAATCATGAATAAATCATAGAAATCATAAGACATAAAGGTAACTTTAGGCATTCATAACATTCTTACGTAGGGAGTAACCCTATTGGTTACATTTGGAATACCCATCACAGTATATTCCCTAAATCTCTTCGGAGAAACCTCAAAGTTTAACCCCTTCGCATTACCCAATGCATTGGAGAGCTATATCAGGCTCACCCGTCGTTAGTTTATCACGGAACCACCCGTCTTCATAATAATTCCCAAGAACCATAACATGATCGTATCACATAAAAAATGCATAAAGGAAACATAAAATTTCCACTTTTCAATCACAAGATATCAATACAACACATTGATATAAAAACATTATGAAAACCATTTTCAATACCAAAATAAAAGAAAAGTAAAACATGGTATTTATTTTTCATTTTAAAAAAAAGTATGGCTTGTAGAGGAAGTCGAAACTCAAATAATGGTCATGGCGGCGGAGAAGTCATTGTCACCGCATACGTATGACAAAACATTCCCTTTTTTCTTTTAGTAAAATACTTCGTATAAAAAGATTCCTTTTGGATAAACATAAAAGTCAAAGGGGTTTATACACCATATAAAAGAAAGTTGTGTATAAAACATAATATGCCTCAATGAAAGGAGATTGAAACGAAGTCCCATACAAAGATCATTTTTTTAAATAAAATAGATCTATTATGTGTATTCACTATAGGTATACATAAAGAAATTACAAATACAATATAGGACATAATAATATAATGATATAATTTGAAAGTAGGATATTAACCCAAAGAACGAAAATTGGGTTAAGAAGTTCCCTTACCTCGGGTCCGACTTGACTCGATCGTTCTTTCACATCCTGAATAATAAACTTGAGTTAATTTCTACTTGCTTAAGAACCTTTTTCAAGTTCATTAATATTTTTATATAACTTATTACCATGTTATAAACATTATGTAATCATTTAAGTTAAAAATGTTTGTTTTTTCGATATTTTGTTCTTAAGTCGAAAGTGGACTTCTTACAATTACATGTTGTTCGTGTGGTCAAAGGTTCATTATATCCAGAATGATATTCATGATTTGGATATCATATATATAATATATATCCAGCATATACATGTATTTATAATATTACATAATCATTTAGAGGTAAGAAATGAAATGCACCGTTCATGGAGACGGTAAGGCGTACGTACGCATGAACGCTACTTTCATTTCTATGTCATATTAATGGAACTAAACTAAATGAAAGATATGTATATTTTAATTCCAGAATTATATTCATCATTTAGATGTAACATAAATCATATATATCCATTATATATATGTACTTATAATAGTACATTACATTTGGGGATAAGAAATGAAATGCACCGTTCATGGAGACGGTAAGCCGTACGTACGCATGAACGCTACTTTCATTTCTATCTCATACTTTAATGGAAAGAAATAATAATTATATAAAGGTATATTATAATTCCAGTATAACATCATATATAATAACTTTAAATCCATCCTTTATACGTACCACATATGGTATTAACGAATCAAATCACTTTGAGGGGGCGGTAGTCCGCACTTCCTAAAATGAAGATATCGCGTTTACCCATAATGGAAACCATAAAGGTATGCCATAAATTAAAAATACATAAGCTTAAGTAAAACATAAACATATTATATATCATATATAAATATAGTGACATCTTAATGGCCACCTTTAAAGGTGTTATATGAGTGTTGAACAATCATCGTTTCGTGAGGCAGAAATTCGTCATCCACAGAAACAGTATGTTCTTTAACCATTAGATGTAGGTGTGTGTAATTGTAGATCAAATAATTCTTATAAAAACATCCTAGTATATGGAAGATACTGGTTTTTTTACAAAATAAATTAATAAAAAGAGTTTAGGGGGTTGGAGAAGCAAAATAAAACATATGAACACAAGAGAAAACACTACCTTTAAAATGGGTAACTCTTTTTGATTTGAGCTCAAAGGATCCCTTGGGAAGACTTATGCCCAAAGTGAGTCTTATAAGAGTTATATAGGTATGTGGAGAGACAAAATGGGCAGGGTTTGGCCGAGCCAAAGGCTTTGGAAGTGTGGGTAAGGTGGTAGAGGTGGGGGCCTTTTATAAGAGGAGAGGAGGGGCACTCTTGGAAAGTTAAAAAATTTTACTTTATTATAAAATGATTTTCGGATTTTAAAGGTCCCAAATTGATATAATTCTAGGATAAGGTGTTAATAGTTCTAAATATACTCATCCAATAGGTTTTTTACATGTGTAGGTCTTAGAGTTTACATTATCTTTTCATTTTATTTAAATCGTTAAATAATGAGGTAATCGCTGCATCATCATGATGTCATAAATAATTTAATTTATTTAATGTCTAAAAATTATAAAAAAATATCATGATGTAGAAAATATTATTATCTTTCCAATGACTATTTATAGTCAAAAATATAACTTGTATAACCCCATGTAAAAATTGTTTTAGTAAAATAACTCATGTTTGTGTCATTTTTACTTTTACTTTAAATAAAAAGATATTAATGTCATTTTCCTTCAACAGTGGATCCATGGGGTCCCCAAGTTGACCCATGGGTTTTCTTGGTCGGCCATTACACATCAAATAAGGTTAGGACATGTGTATAGGTCATTTCATATTATTAAAACATTATTTTTACCTTAAACTACACTAATTACCTCTAATCACGATTAAAAACTTAAAAGTTACTATTCACAAAAAAATTATTTTAATCCCATTGAACCACATTTTACTTCTTAATGACAACCATGTATGTCGGATTTTTGAAATTCAAAACACAGTGGTGGTAAAATTTCATTTAAACGGAAAATCAGTTTTTATAAGTACCATTTAGTGGTTTCACTATTCATCAAAAATTGAAGTTTTTCAGAAAAATACCAAAACTTCACCCTAAGCTATATTTGATATTACGAATTCAAAAATGATTTATATTTTACAAAATTAAAAACATATAAGTTACATTAATTAATTTAATAATTAATTCCCGTTGTCAGAGCAAATAGCGTGTTTTTATGAAACAATAAGTATCAAAAGATTGGCACTAGTTTAAGTCCAATTTCAAAGTGAAATTAATTCCAATGACCACTATTGGATTAAATGGTAAAAATATATTCAAATTACACTTTAAGACAAATTAAAAATATAATATAACCATATAATTAAATTATATGAAAAAACAGTTTTGATGTAAAATGTGGTATTTTTCACTATTCATTAAAAAATGAACATTGTCAGAAAAATACCAAAAAATTATCCATTGTAAATTTGAATGTCCCAATCTTAAATAATAAGTTTATTTTGACAAATATAGATTATAAAATTGTCAAAAGATAGATTTAAAAATGGTTTTCCATCAAAAGGCAGTAAAACAATCTTTTAAAAATATTAGTGTATTCCATGCTTAAGATTGGATTTATTCTCATTTTAAGCCTCTAAAACACTATCTAATTTATTAATAGACATAGATAAAAATATCTATTATTCATTACTTACTTGGTATGTTAAAATAGCGACCCATACTTTTCATATATAAATATCACATCATTTTACATGAATATTAAATACATGATATTATGATTTATTTTATAACCATAAAGTTTTAGTTTATTTAGAGACTAGATACACTATCTTATTATTTTATAAAAGATCTTAAATATCTCTTATAAAAATCTTCTCGCATAGTACTGATCTTAGACATTCCCTAATTAAAACCATTATTAATAACAATGGGAAATGAAACATAAATAAGGGTGAGATAAGATAATCATTAAGGGTAACCAAGGGATATATCAATGACCACTTAAATATAACTTGAGAATAAGGGTATGATTATAACAACCCTGATCTTTATTACACACTTAAACATGATTTATTATACAAACTTTCACTTAAGACAATTCCGAGGATCGATGGGTCTAGTGTCTTGGGAAATTATGAACACTATATGACAACTTAAGACATAAAATACAACATCTTTATTGAAAACTTATTTTAAATGACTAAAAAATTACTTCATACTTAGAATTGCATGGGATAACCTAAGGACATACATAAGAAAAGGGTGATCTATAAAGCCTAGTAAGGGAGTAAACAATGCATAACATGAAGAATACAATACATGTTAAGAAATAGGAATATCAATGGATCAAAAAAGAAACATGAACATAAAGGAATTATATAGCATGATTATCATAACATGGAAATGTGGAAACAACATAAAACATGATATTAGTATGATCCAAGTCTCATTGTGCATGGATTATCATGAGTAAACCCTTATTTAACATGAATTAGCATGAGTAAACCCTCATTGCACATGAATTAACATGAGTAAACCCTCATTGCACATGAATTAGCATGATTAAACCCTAATTGCACACGAATTAGCATGATTAAACCCTCATTTCACATGGATTATCATGATAATAAACATTACCCAATGCATTAGAGTGATATTAGGGGGCACCCTTTATAAACATTTCATTTCATGCATAAATGTGCCACGTAGATCATATAACTTGGAATCATTCAATATCATAAGTTATTTAAAAATTAATAAAAATGGAATATAAACATTTGAATACCATTAAATATTTATATTTCCATAAAGTTTAATACTTTTATAGAGAAATGGGCATGGTATTCACTACACGATGATTTTGTCTTGGAAAATCGTGGTGCAATTTCGGCAACATAACGTCATCATATGGAAATTCATAAGTTGGGGTGATGAGAGAGAAAGGTGTATATCATAATTTATACATGAAATAGATAGTAAGGGGGTCATGGAACAAAATATTCCAACATATTAAATGGAATTGAGATTCATAATATGGGAGAAATACTTTAATGGAAATAAGAAGAGAGAAATCTCATATGGAATTTTGGCATGGTAACAGGTGTACACGGAAGGAATTAATGAGATATAAAGTGGTATATCATCATTAAAACATTAGGAGGGAAATATGGGGAGCTGAAAAATCATACCCAAAATATTTTTAATTGAAATTAAAAGGGTATTACAACATAAAGAAACTTGGATAAAAATGATAAAAGAAGGAATCTCTTATGAAAATTCGGCATAGTAACGGGTGTACATAAGGGTTCATAAGAGGGATAAATGAGACTGAAAGGGGATATAATGATTTATAAATCAAATGGGAATTAAGTATGTTATTTAATAACATATCCCAACATATAAATAAAATATATTAAAATACATAACATGAAAAGAATGTTTGATAAAAGTGGAGGGTGAAAGATCCCTTACAAAATTTTGGCATAGTAACGGCTTAGGTAAGGATAAAAATGAGGGAGGATAAATAATACCGCATTAAAATAAAATAAAATGGATAGTAATATAATTATTATAAAATAATGACATTATAACCATTAAAAATTACAAGAACTACTTTTGAATAAGATGCTTGAATTTTAAAGGAGGAGAGGAAAGTGAAGATCCCTTACTTGGAAGTGTGATCCCAAAGGCTTGGGAGAGGCTTCTTGGGAGCTTTGGGGAACCTTGTAAGGACTCTACGGAGTATGGGGAAGAGTTTTTCATAACTCTAAATGGTTTTAGTGAAGAGTAATGGGAGATTGGGTGGTGTTATATAGGAAAGGAGAGGAAATTCCTTATTATTTAGGTTTTGGACACTACACATTAAACTAATCAAAACCACAAACCATCCCATGGTTTTTTCCCATGGTTTCTAGAAAATGGAAGTGGTATAAAATATTTTATAATTACAAGGTCTGAACATATTAAAATATTAGTCTTGCTTATGTGGAGGTGAGTCACACTCTAAAGGAAATCATTTTAAAATGTTAAAATATTTTATAAGTCTTGGAGGGACCACTAAGGCATTATAAAATTAATTAAAAAAATTAAATCACATTATTTTAATGGTAAAACATATATTGTCAGAATTTCCCTTTTATAGTATTTTATTATATCACTATTTTGTCATTATGATGTTATAAAATACATTATATATTTATATGGTATTTAATTTTTACCCAAAAATTCGACGCTCAAAAAATTATGAAAAATTCACTGTTGGATAATTTTGACATCCTGATTCCAAAAAAAAATATTCATTTTATCTAAATAATTTTAAAAATATTTTAATTTTCAATTTTAAAATAAAAACCGGCATTTATTGAAAATTGATGGGTTTGGAAAAAAGTAGTTTTTAAACCATAATAAAAATTATATTTGACTTCATAAAAATTATATAATAATTTATTATTAATAAAAGTAATTTTATAATAATATTTTATTAAAATATTAATTATTTCAAAAATTTATTAATTCATCAAAATAAATTCTTTAATTAAAAATACGATTTCTTTTTTATCGTATAAAACTATATTTCTTATCAAAATAAATACTTAATCATTTGTAGAGTAAAAACAATAAGGAATAAATATAATCATAATTTATAATTAAAAGGAGTGTTCTTATAAAAATACTATAATAAAATTATGAATAAAACCTTAGTTTAATATAATAATTTATATATTTCGGAAAAGTACCATTTTACCCTAAAAAATCAATTTATCTAATTCATTGTATTTTTAAGAAAAACTATTCTCATAAATGAATTGATGGAATAAGAATTTTATTTATAAAAAGGGATTACACAATAAGTAACTAATACCTTATTACATAACCCCTAATAACACTTGCATAAGACCTAAGGGTAAGGTGTACGATGGTGACAGACTCTTGGGCAGCTCGGATAACATCGCTCGAGTGGTAATCTCTATTAACTTGTAATTCTCTCATAGGAGATTCTATTAAATATTAATGTGTTGAAGATCATATTTGGATTTGTCAAGAGTGAATCCTTGTGGTGCTTCCTCCTTTCTAAGCTTTGAAAAATGAGCTTTGTATGACTTGAGTCTACTGGATGAGGTCATCCCCTCCTTTTTCTGTGTCGAAAGGATATATTTTTTTAAAAAACCCCTATATTTATATCAATCATGTGATCACTTTTCAAAAACTATATTATCAATAGTAATGATAATTAACGTTCATTTAAACCTAATAATAATAAAAATAGTGCATGTGTTTTCTATTTTCATAAGACATTAAAAGAAAGAGAATTTTATTCATAAAATATTGGGTCATTACAGCATTCCCCCCTTAAGATATTTTTCACTCAAAATTTCCTTTTCCCACACTAAAACAGATGAGGGTAACTATACCTCATCACTTCCTCTAGTTCCCATGTTTCTTCTTCAAACTTATGGTTTCTCCACAACACCTTGATGAGGGACATCATCTTATTTTGTAGAACTTTTTCTCTACAATCTAATATCTTCACTGGATTTTCTTTATAGGAGAGTTAATAATCAAATGGTACCACCTCTGGATTGAGTACATGTGATGGGTAGGGTATGTACTTTCTCAAGAGTGAAACATGGAAGACATCATGTACTTGAGACAGGTTTGGTGGGAGTTCTAGTCGATAGTCCACTACTCCGATGTGATTAAGGATCTCAAAAGGGTCGATGTACCTTGGACTAAGCTTTCTCTTCATCCCAAATCTCATAACTCTCTTCCACAGTGATATGTGAAGGAATACCATGTCTTCAACATCAAACTCTAGGTCTCATCAATGATTGTCAACAAAGATCTTTTGTTGACTCTGAGCAGCTTTAATGTGGTGTTGGATGGTATTAACCTTCTCCAATATTTGTTCAACCATTTTTGGACCTAGAAGTTTTCTCTCCCCAACTTCATCCCAACATGTCAGTGTTCTATACCTCTTCCCATAAAGGGATTCATAAGGAGTCGTTTGGATGCTTGAGTGGAAACTGTTGTTTTAAGAGAACTCAACCAAAGGAAAATGTTGATCACATCCTCCTTTTAAGACTATTGAGAATGCTCTCAACTTGTCCTAAAGTGTTTGGATAGTCTAGTCAGATTGGAAATTAGTTTGAGGATGATAAGAGGTACTAAAGTTCAGCTCAGTATTCAGAGCATGTTGGAGACTCTTACAAAACTTAGAGGTGAATCTTGGATCTTGATCGGATACAATCGATATTTGTATACCATACATACTTTCCACTTCTCTGATGTATATATGTGTCAGTTGATCCAATGATAAATCCTCTTGAATTACAATGAAGTGTGATGTATTTGTAATAAGATTCAAAACAACACAGATAGCATTATTTCCTTTGGATGTGTTCGGAAGTCCGGTGACAAAGTCCATGGTGATGTTTTCCCATTTCTATGTTGGTATGGGTAATGTTTACATCATCCCATTAGACTCCTGCCTCTCAACCTTCACTTACTAACATTTTAGTAACTTTGATGTATATTCAGCAATCTCATTATTCATTTTATCTCACCAATAATTCTCTCTAATATCTCGATACATCTTTTTGTGTCCTGGGTTAATGGAGAAATTCAAACTATGTTCATCATTCAAAAGTTCTTTCTTTAACTCCAGATTTTATGGAACACATATCCTTGAACCAAATCTCACAATTCCTTCTTCATTAACATTAAACTTTGAGGTTTTCCCTTTTCTGATAGTTTCCACTTTCTTATGAATTCCCACATCATCCTTTTGATCATCCTTTAACCTTTACAAAAGAGACGGTTGAGCAATAATTTGTGAAAGGATTGATGATGTTCCCTTATTTATGATTCCCATTACCATATTCATCAAATTTAAGAAGATTTTATCTTTTTCAATTCTCATAAATGATAGAATCGCTGGGTCATTTCTACTTAGATCATCTACCACCTTGTTCACTTTACCAAGGTGGTAATGGTTTTAGCAGTCATAATCCTTGATGAGATCTAACCATCTTTGTTGGTGCATATTCAACTCTTTGTAGGTGAATATATACTTGAGGATTTTTTTATCCATATATATTTCACACTTCTCCCCAAAGGGAAAATGTTGCCATATTTTTAACACAAAGATCACAGCTGCCAACTCCATATCATGTGTGGGATAGTTATGCTCATGAATTTTCAAATGCCTTGAGGCATAGGCAATGAATTTGTCTTTCTGGCTCAAATTAAATCAAAGGGAGAATTGTAATATTTTCAAGAATAACATTCCCACAAACTTTAACATGTGATACAATACTTATAGAAGTTTTTTACTAATGATTTAATATCATTTTTGATGGGGACTCAATGTTCTTAGAAAACATAAAATATAAACTAATAGGACATGAATTAAAATACATTACAGCATACACTACTTTAAAGTAGTGGTTACATGTAATTAATTCATAATTGTTCGTCTTAGCATAGGACTTCTCGTGCTCCCTTGATTATGGAGATTTTGATGCTCATTATGCTTCTCAGCCCTTGTAATAGAGCATTGTCTTTGGAAATTCTCAACTTCTCCACATTTATAGAATAGAACTGTATTTGATGCCTTATATGGAAATTTTTTTCCACTTATCACATTATCCATTTTGGAATGGAAATTGGCTACTTTATTCCCTTCCTTTCCACACATAAAACATCTCCTAGTCCCTTTGTGACATTTTCCTTGGTGCCTCTTTCCACACTTGTTGTAGGAAGGAAATCGGGACTTATTTCCCATATCACCTTTATTAGATGAACTTTCATGAGATGTCACTTTCCTCTTCCTTGATTTCTTTGGGAATTTAGAAAAGTTCCAATTTTTAATTGTGATTTTTGATAGCTGGTTTGGCATAATAATGATATGTCTTACTTGAGCGCCCATTTGATTAGGAATCTTGTTGGGATATTCATCATGTTTCCCTTCGCATCAGTTTTTAGCAATATTCCTCATATTACCATCCATTTTCTAGAATAAAAGAAAAATTAGGGGTAAGTATTTTAAACTATTAAATAGATAAGGGGAATCCAATGAAAAAAATGGATAACTTATAAATTACATTTATCTCCTTAACTTATAAATTTCTAGGCTTCAAACTATTTTATCTATGATTTATCTTCTAACGTATATTCTTATAGGATTTTTTTTGGTCCTTTAGTAATGGTTTATACTAAGATTATGAATTTACCAAACCATATCCCCCAGGAGTGTCGAACCAAGAGTGAATCAAGGCCTTTTTTCGTGCACCAATTCTCGTTCGAGTCTAGATCAAAGCAGTGTTTTCGGGTTTTACCCCTAGATATATTTATGCCAGAGCCACCTCTACTTTTTTATATCCAGAAAGTAATGTATTTTATTGATAAACCACTTACTTTATACTCACCAAAATTTAGGTATTCTATTTTTATACCTAGTCATATCCCTAAGGATTTAACTAGGGTTTTCTAACTCTAATCCCAAAAATAACTAAACCTATCCTCTGATACCAACTATAACAACAATACTATTTATTAAACACTTAAACATGATTTATTACATAAAATTTCACTTAATACAACTCTAAGGATTGAGATATCTAGTGTCTTGGGAAATTAGGAACATTACATGACAAATTAAGACATAAAATACAACATCTTTATTGAAAAATTCTTTTACATGACCACAAAATTCCTTCTAACTTAGCATTCCATGGGATAACCTGAGGAAAAACATAAGAAAATGGTGATCTATAAATCCCAGAAAGGTATTAAACAAGGAATAACATGAATAATACAATATATGTTAGGCAATAGGCATATCAATGGATCACAAGAGAAACATGAAAACAAAGGCATGATATATCATGATTATCATAACATGGAAATTTGGAAGAAACATACAATATAATATTATAATGAGATGAGGATTATTTCACATGGATTATCATGAGTAAACCCTCATTGCACGTGAATTAGCATGAGTAAACCCTCATTGCACATGAATTAGCATTAATAAATCCTAATTACACATGAATTAGCATGAGTAAACCCTCATTGTACATGAATTAGCATGATTAAACCCTCATTTCACATGAAGTATCATGGTACTAAACATTACCTAATGCATTGGAGTGCTATCTGGGCGCACCCTTTATAAACATTTCATTTCATGCATAAGTGTGCCACATGGATCATATAACACAGAATAATTCAACATTATAAGTTGTTAAATGATTAAATAAATTAGAATAAAAACATTTAAGTAACATTAAATATTTATATTTTTATAAATTTGAATACCCTTGATAAATAAATGGGTATGGTATTCACTACACGATGATTTTGGCTTAGAAAATCGTGATGCAATTTCGGCAGCATAACACCGTCATATGGAAATTCATAAGTTGAGTTGATGAGATAGAAAGGTATATATCATTATTTATACATGAAATCGATAGTAAGTGGATCATATAACATAATACCCTAATATATTAAATTTAATTTATATGCATAATATGGGAGAAATACTTTAATTGAAATAATAAGAGATAAATCCTATACGGAATTTTGGCATGGTAACAGGTGTACACAAAAGGAATTAATGAGAGATAATGTGGTATCTAATCATTAAAACATAAGGAGGGAAGTATGGTGGATGTGATAAATCATACCCCAAAATTTTTAATTGAAAGTAAAAGTGTATTACAACATAAAGAAACTTGGATAAAAATGAGAAAAAAAGGAATCCCATACGAAAATTTGGCATGGTAACGGGTGTACATAAGGGTTCATAAGAGGGATAAATGGGAGTTAAAGGGGATCTCATGATTTATAAATCAAATTTTAATTAATTATTTTATTTAATAAAATATCCAAACATAGTAATAAAATAGATTAAAAGACATAACATGAAAAGAATTCACGATAAAAGAGGAGGGCAGAAGATCCCTTGCGAAATTTGGGAATAGTAACGACTTAGGTAAGGATAAAAATAAGGGAGGAAAAATAATATCCCGTTAAAATAACATAAAATGGACATTAATATAATTATTATAAAATAATGACATTATAACCATTCAAAATTACAAGAACTATTTTCGAATAAGATGCTTGAATTTGAAAAGAGGAAAGGAAAGTGGGGATCCCTTACTTGAAAGTGTGATCCCAAAGGCTTGGGAGAGGCTTATTGGGAGATTGGGGGCACCTTGGGATAACTATATGGAGTATGGGGTATAGGTTGGTATAACTATAAATTTTTTGAGTGAGGATTAATGGGATATTTGGTGGGTTTATATAGGAAATGAGAGGGAATCCTATATTATTTAGGTTTTGGACACTACACATTAAACTAATAAAAACCACATACCATCCCATGGTTTCTGGAAAAGTGGAGTGTTATACAATATTTTATATGTCCAATGGACTAAAATATTAAAATATTAGGCTTGATTTTTTGGAGGTGAGTCACACTTCCAAGGAAATCATTTTAAAATGTTAAAATATTTTATAAGTCTTGGGGGGTCCACTAAGGCATTATAAAATTAATAAAAAAATATAAAATCACATTATTTTAATTTTAAAAAATATATTTTCTGAATATACCTTTTATAGTATCCTATTACATCACTATTGGATCATTATGATGTCATAAAATACATTATATATTTATATGGTATTTAATTTTTACCCAAAAATTCGACTGTCTCCGAAAATTATAAAAAATTCACCATTAGATAATTTCAAACTCATAATTACAAATATAATATTAATTTTATCTAAATAATTTTCTAAATATGTGAATTTTCAATTTTCAAATAAAAACTGACATTTATTGAAAATTGACGGGTTTTGAAAAAAGCACTTTTTAAACCTTAATAAAAATTACATTTGACTTCATAAAAATTATATAAGTATTTATTATTCATAAAATAAATTTAATAATAATATTTTATAAAAGTATTAATTATTTTAAAAATTCATTAATTCATCAAAATAAATTTTTTAATTAAAAATAAAATTTTTATTTTATCGTATAAAAATAAAATTATGATCAAACTGAATACTTAATCATTTATAGAGTAAAAAAAATAATGAATAAATATAATCATAATTTATAATTAAAAGTATAGTTCTTATAACAATACTATAATAAAATTATGAATAAACCTTAGTTAAATATAATAATTTATATATTTCTGAAAATTACCATTTTACCTGAAAAAATAATATATCTAATTCATTATATTTTTAAGAAAAAACAATTATCATAAATTAATTGATGGAATAAGAATTTTATTTATAAAAAGGGATTACACAATAATTAACTAATACCTTCTTACATAACTCTTTATAACACTCTCATAATACCTAAGGGTAAGGTGTACGATGGTGACATACTCTTTGGGCGGCTCGGATAACATTTCCCGGGTGGTAATCTTTATTAACTTTTAATTATTCCATAGGAAATTTTGTTCAAGATTAATGTGTTGAAGCTCATCTTTGTCTTGGTCAAGAGTTAATCCTAATGACGCTTCTTCCTTTCTGACCTCTGAAAAATGAACTTTGTATGACTCGAGTCTACTAGATGAGGTCATCCCCTACTTTGTCTGTGTCGAAAGGATATATATATATTTTTTTTAAAACCTATATTTATGTCAATAATGTGATCACTGTTAAATGACTATATTATCAATGGTAATAATACTTAACAGTCATTTAAACCCAGTAATAATAAAAAATAGTGCATGTTTTTTCTATTTTCTTAAGACATTAAAATAAAGGGAATTTTATTCATAAAAGATTGGGTCATTATAATGATGACATGATATTAACATTTTAAAACCATACCATGCATATCATAGATCATAATCTTACATCATTGCATAAATATTTTTAGTTTATAATACATAAATCATGAATTAATCAAATAACATGATCCATGGGAGCATAATGTTGTCATAACACATAAGTTTTTTGAATACACATAAGCATAAGGAATCATTTCCTTAATCAAGGATCACTTCCAAGACTATCATAATGGAAAGTGTTGGACTTCTCATGTATTAATCATGTTTTAATGATCACAAATCTCAATAATAATTACAAATCTTATTTAATGATCACAAATCTCACAAATATTATCAATCATGTGTATTTATGTTTCAAGTTATCTCATACT